>CANSNZ010001339.1:582500-1282996 GCA_947646795.1 Beta lomatogona | reverse complement strand
AATATTGAACATATTGTCGCGGTTTTGAGAAAACCGCAAAGAATATTTCCCGTTTATTATTATTTAAACAAACATACTGCCGCCGTTTCGAGACAAACAACAAAGAATATGGATATTTTTATTATAAAATGAGATACAGCTGAAGCTCGACAAACCGCAGCCGATATCCTTTTTTATAATAATATTGTTATGGGCTCACAACTAAAGAAATATCCTTTATAATAAAATATATATATATATGATATTGCCGCGGTTGTCGAGAAACCGCAAAGAATATTTATATTTTTATTATAAAAGGGAGAAATTGCACGCGGTTTGTCCGCAGAAACCGCAAAGCAATATACCTTTTTTTTTTTTAAATTAATTTATATTATGCGAATTATGCAGCGTAACGCAGAGTGCGAATGCAGCAAGCGTGATGCAGCAAATTTCGCATAAATTTCGACAGCAGCTCCGTTTGTAAATTGGATAAACCCATAATCGGGAATTAACCCCGTACAATATTATATGCAACAACCATCCATCATCCACAATTCATCATCCAAAAATTCATCCCAACATCCATCCATCATCCACAAATCATCCAACAAACAACACCTAATCCACAAATTCATCCAACATCCAACTTCCACGCACAATCCAAATTCCAAGTTTAACAATAGAAATATATAAGATTCAATAAAACATAGATATCATATGATCCAACATATATATTTATATATCATGAAATCCAATCAATTAAGTCAATACGATTAACCAAAGTTAGCTTTCAATAGTTATATATATAAACTAACCTAACCTATGCAATGCAATTATCAATAAAGTATCTTGCCCACTTATTTTTCACCTCATTGATTTGATCTTCAAGATAAGGATCGCGGGTAAAGGTAGTACAAGCAACCCGAAAATAATTCACCAAAGTTAGCTTTCAATAGTTATATATATAAAATATGAAATGAATAATAAGTGAACAAAAACTTACTTCATCGAAATCCTCCGAACTAGAATATAAAATGAGTACGTCAAAAATGTTGCGCATGACAAAATAACCGCACTCCGTGCCTCCTTGTTGTTGTGGGCACTTTAACGAAAGTTTTAAGAAAATGAGTAAATTTATCGTATAATGAGAATGACATAACATATGCTTTTAATTGAATAAAATAAGGCTATTATACCTTAACACATTTCCAACTAAGCTTGTTGTGACGAACTTCGTTGCAGCTCATCCGAAACCTCCTAAAAGCACTACATAAAACAAAATCAAATGATCAGTTACACTTTATTTGCTTTATATTATAATTTAAATTCATTTAAAATATATCAAAGCGATCAACTTACGCTATCATAGGAGGTTTAATCTTTAACTTCCGCTCCTTGTGATAGCTAGCGGAATCAAAGACGTAAATAATCCCGAGCACGGGACGTATGACCAGGAGCATCCAATGACGGCTATTGCAAGATTGAATAATAATAATTACTTAAAAAATTCACATGTCATGCAAAAATCAATATTTGTAAAACTATTAAGATAGAATATTACTCTCGAAAGATTGGCGCGAAGATGATACTAGCACCAAAGAACGACGGATCCAACCAAAGCACACTCAATGTAAGTCGTTAGATTCTCCAAAGAATGCACATCCGCGGTACTCTCCGGGCACATCCAACAAACTCGAACAAAGATCCCCAAATCCATCCAAGTCGACCGTATTGCCCTAAAAAAAATAGATAAACATAAATTTTATGTGGAAAATACAACTATCATACAATGAAATGTAAAAAAAAAATCATAACTTTGATTATTGTTACCTCATGTACACTTGGATAATAGAAATATTAAGCATCTCCCCTTTCAAGAACTGAGCAATATCCTCCTTGGTCGATAAGCGGTGGCATCTTCCGTATAATGGAATAATGAGCTCGGCAAGGTTACACCAACAAGATTATCGCCCCGCGACGGCAAGGGCAAGCGTATCCGCTAACTCCTTACGCCTTCATGAGTGATTCCAAGAACGATACATCATCAACTACCGGACTATAACGAGTAGCCGAACCGACCGAAAGCCGCCGGCTAGGACATCTAACAGCCTCCCCGAAATCCCCTTTTGTTTTTTAGGTGCTCTGTAACCTAATAATAATTTTTGAGAACGCGCATAAGATTATGTAATTTTTACATTTAATCCTATTATTTGAACAAAAATGGATAAAATTTGAACAATTACCTCATCACCTAATATTTGCACTAAATTTTTTGGCCATTGCACCCACGTACCCAAAGCAGCTCCGTAGTGCTCGATTTCATATGCAAGGACGGGGACAGTAGTGGCAAATGACCATACTTCTACAAAACGATGAATTTTCACTCGAAGGTGATCATTCATCATTCTAGACCCATGAACCGTAGTGGTCTCATCAAAAGCATAAGAATGTGCATCCGCCACTAGACAAGTCTTTCCACTAGTCGGATCTATCAAATACAATCGACAGGAGTCTCGTCCTAACAATAACATAAAGTTCTTAATATATAAGATAATTATTTGTATAAAGCACATGTATATATGATAATTATTTGTATAAAGCACATGTATATATGATATTTATTTGTATAAAGCACATGTATATATGATCCTTATTTGTATAAAGCACATGTATATATGATCCTTATTTGTATAAAGCACATGTATATATGATAAATATATGTACCTTCGAATGAGGAGAATGAGTGTCTCCAAATCCAGATAGTGGAGTACGTAATGAGTGGGCGGGAAGTAGATGGCCCAAATAGATGGTGAAGCAAATGAGGAACAACCGGTGAAGCAAATGATGGAACAAATGGAGGAAAAGGTAGCCGAGTAGGCCGAAAAGTAGCCGGGACCTAAGATGTCGAGGTGTGATGGAACAAATGGAGGAAAAGGTAGCCGAGCGGGCCGAAAAGCCACTGCCTAAGATGCCGAAGCAGTGATGGAACAAATGGCGGAAAAGGTAGCCGAGCGGGCTAAAAAGCTCGCCCAAGAGATGGTGAAGCAACTGATGGAACAAATGGTGGAACAAATGGTGGAGTAGGTAGCCGAGTGGGCCAGGAAAGCGCCACATTCCCGCATATACGTGGCAATGTCGCCCTCCACCTTTCGCCCATTTTCTCGCATGAATGCTTCCTCTCGTTCCCCGACTCGAGCCCAATAGTTCCTAGGAGGTGGAAGACCAAAAGCCTTCCTATAGCCAACATTGTAGCCTCCAAAACCATAACAACGACCCGAGTGATCCGGCTTCTCTCCAAGAGCCATAAACAGGGCGTCTTTGTTACGCACGGAGTGAACTCACCCTCGGCTTGCTTCTCCTTGTACTCCAACCGCCAAAAAACAAGTTCCAAATAACAAAAATGTATTTAATAAATAAAAACGTATACATGTCAAACTAAAAGTTATATATAGTGATATACATACGTATTTGTCACTGCAATCTTTGTTTCCTCACCGAATAAATCGCCGTTTGGGTGACCGGATCCTTCTTATGCATCGCGCACCACCACCATCACCCCGAGTAACATGAGAGGACACCGAGGAGGATGGTGTACTAGATGACGATCCCCGCGTAATCAAAACTAGGTGGAGAAAAGTTCTCCCCGCTTCCACAACTCTCTAGCATCCCCATAGTTCCTTTGCCCTAAGTGGTGATGATGTGTATTCCTTTTGCACTCTCGAGCGCCTTTTCTCGCTTTTTCTCGCAATAAAAAACACATTAAGTTAGTAGAATATAATTTAATTTAATAAAACACATTAAGTTATTAGAATATAATTTAACTTACTACAACCTCATCTCGACGTCATAGCCTCCTCAAGGTAAGCCAATCCTCCGTCTCGATGTGCTTCGTATACATCCGGCGGAGTATCACCTAGCTTCTCCTTCTTTGATCCGACTCTGGTCATGGTGATCCAACCGATACCAATTTGCTCTTGAAATCCCTCCATCCGGAGTTCACAGCTAGCCAAGTAATGCCTCTTATAGCTTATCTCGTCCGAAGGTGAAACATATTCTGTTTTCCATCATAAACAAATAAATAAGCACGTTAGATCAACAATAGAACAATAAATCTCAAAATTGTAAATGAAACAAATCTTACCATAGTGTCCGTCCACATCAAATCCAACAAGGCAGAGAAATGTTTTTCCATTTCCAACGATGTTAAGCCTGCGTATAGAAAGACCGACCCAAATACCATACTTGGATCTCCACGTGCCTAATAGAAAAAACAATTACAAAATACAAACATTAAATCCTAAGCATGGTAAATTATAACTATCTTACAATCAATAATTACCTGTTGGTCTCCCCAATTCATCAAACTGTAAGAACATATCTTCTGTGTTGTGGAGATTCATCGTGGGACCTCTTTTACTCTTTTTAGCCGCCTTTGTCTTCCCACCTGACTTCTTCCCCCCTCCCTTGTGCACCATAATATGCAAGTGGTCCGACGAGGATCTAAGAATCAAAATAAGGAAACTATGAATTAGAGAACGAACAAATAAATGACATATTCAATATTACAATAATCGCGAACCCGAGGGGGGTGGCCGACGTGGATCGATGTCACCTCAATGTCAAGTAAAGCATTTCTATCAGCCTTCTACTTCCATTCTTTCCATCCAAGCATCAAACGCATCTGCAAGACGATCGCTGTCCTCCCCCCGATCAGCCTCCTTTTCCGGGTGAAATGGTGCATCTGAATCCGATGATCGATCGCTCGAACCGTCACTAGCCATATCTGTAACATATACATAGAAACTACAAAAAGTGTTAACAAAATTTAAAACAATATATATCAACACATTATTGTAATGAAATCTATTATAAGTACATCAATTTAGTATTCAAATTACTCATATAGAACATTTTTTACCTTTAATTTTGGTCAATAGGTTGCTCGATGACCGTTATACCCTCCCGGTGATCCACTCGCATGTAACTATTTTCAGCATCATACACATCCATCATATCATCACTTGGGATTGAGAAAGGGGGAATATCATCAAACTTATCATATTCTTCTTCATCGTCAACATCACCAACTCCTAAAATTCGCCTTTTACCATTAACAACAATGCACCACCGAGTGTCTACAGGATCGATACATAAAACACTTGTTTTGCTTGTGATGCGAGGATAAAAGGTTCTTCAAATGTCACGCAGACGACTCATATCGACTAGAGTAAAACCACACTCATCCTTTCGCAAACCACGTCTATTATCCGCCCACTTGCATTGAAAAATAGGCATAGTGAAGTCACAATAATCGAGCTCCCATATTTCCCGAATGATCCCATAATATGATTGTGTAGCATCAATCGGAGTTTTACCCTTTGCACTCGCATACTCCCTAGATGATGCAAACCATTAAAACCCCACAATTCCGTACCACCTTCGATTTCTTGTCTTGACGTTCAAAGGTAAAAGGTAAATCCATTGATATCATACCCCTCATACGATTTAAAACGTCACGTGGACCGTATGCCAACCACTTAATTGTATCGGGTACATGATGGTCGTTTGCAGACAATTCACCAATTACTTTATTATGGAACCAATCAATGAAAGACCTGGTTATGCTCATTCATCAACGCCCTCTCCCCTTTTGACGGGTTTTTGTGGCGCAATTCACGCATATGTCTCTCTAAGTATGGATTAACTTCAACATGGTGCAACACGAAAAAGATGAGCTTTATTCAACTCACTCAATGAAGGCGAAATATGTCGCATTCCGACACCACCCTTGCCTTCTAACCTTCCCCTCGTGTCCGGACTTTGGAAGGCCTATCGTCACACCCCCTTAGCAAAATGAGAAGAACAATATCCTCCAACCTCTTCGGCAATTGTTCCTTGAATAATACTCGCCTCCGGTCTTGGTGGGTTCCTCACTTTCTTTTTCAAAGAACCCATATGTCTCTCAAAAGGGTATGCCCATCTTATAAACACAGGACCACACAATTTAATCTCTCTTACCAAATGAAGGACTAAGTGAACCATAATGTCAAAAAAGAAGGTGGAAAATACATCTCAAATTGACAAAGTGTTATCACCACCTCATTTTGCAAAGCATCCAACTTATCGTGGTCAAGAACCTTGTTGCATATGGTATTGAAAAATGAACACAACCTCGTGATGGCAAGCCCGACATGTTTTGGAAGAATCCCGCGTATTGCAATCGGCAAAAACACTTGCATCAACACATGACAGTCATGGGACTTCAGCCCAATTAATTTCGGATCACTCAAAGAAACAAGTCTTCTCATGTTAGATGAGTATCCAAAGGGGAACCTTAATACCGTATAAACACTCACGTAACAATCGTTTCTCTTGCCTAGACAATGTATAACAAGCCGGAGGCAAATATGTTGTTGTTCCCTTTCCTTTCTTAGTTTTTTTCCTTAATATTTGGCCATAAATTAGGCCGAATCTTCAATTTCTCCATATCTCTCGCGAACTTTCAAACCATCCTTAGTTTTTCCCGGATATTCAACAGAGTACCAATAATTGCATCACAAACATTTTTTTCAATGTGCATTACATCGAGACAATGTCTAACTCGGTAAGTATTTCCAATAAGGAAGTCTCCAGAATATAGACTCTTTTTTCCAAATGACACCATCGTCTTCCGAAGGTTTAACCCCCTTACCAAATATTGTGCCCATCCCCTTAACACGATTATAAACTTCTTTTCCGGCCAACGGTCTAGGAGCCGGAGCATTTTCAACTAACCCGTTAAATGGTGCTTTTTTCTTTCGATATGGATGAGAATTATGTAGAAATTGCCTATTAATGATATAGACATGTTTCCCACAATGTGGCAAATGTGTAGCCTCCATACCATTCTCACAAATGGGACATGCCTTTTTTCCTTTGACCTTATACCCCGACAAATTGCCATAAGCAGGATAATCATTTATAGTACGTAATAGCATAGCACGAAGCCCGAAATCTTCATTGGAATACGCATCAAATACCATAACACCTTCGCCCCACATCTTTTTGAGATCTTCGATGAGAGGTGCAAGATATATGTCTATATCATTTCCCACTGCTTAGGCCCGAAATTAAGAGAGACAACATAATATACTTCCGCTTCATGCACAACCATGGAGGAAGATTGTATATCACTAACGTAACAGCCAAGTACTATGTTGACTACTCAAAGTACCGTAAGGGTTCATTCCGTCCGTACACAATGCAAGTCTCAAGTTCCTAACTTCCCCGACCAAATTCCCGATATCCGGAATCTATAGCCTTCCATTGAGGAGAATCTCTGGATGCCTAAGCATCCCATCTTTCTTTCTCCGATCGCATGCCATCTTAGGTTCTTTGCATCTTCTTTGATAGAAAATAGCCTCCTAAACCTTGGCACAATTGGAAGATACCACAACACTTTCGGCAAAGGACCCGTATTGCCCGGCCCAGGCTCAACCCCATCCGGCAATTTATAGCGGGACTTACCACACCTCTGACATTCATAAAGGTCTCGCATTCTCATTTCGATACAACACGCAATCATTCGGACATGCATCAATCCGCTCATATTCTAAACCCAAAGGACACATTAATTTTTTGGCATAGTAGATGGATTTTGGTAATAAATTACCCTCAGAAACATATCTTGTAAAGCTTCTAAGAGTTCTGTGAAGCCTACATCACCAAAATATGTTTCGCTTTGATGTTGAAAAGGGTTAAAACCCCACTCCATTGAGTGTATTTTGTACACCCCGGATAAAGGGGTTTCCCAAAGAGCCTTCGACAAACTGTCAAACACTCGTGACCGCTCTTTAAAATGGTCACGTGCCCCTTCCAACATCTCACCTAATCGATCATCACCAAACTCTTCATCCTCGTTGTCACTATTATCTCCGTGATCATTTTCATTACCTACAACATCATCACCTTCTATCCTAACATGATCTTCAATCACAAATTCATTCTCTCGCCCCAACATTCGACATATCAATCTCTAATGAGTTACTAGTGCCATCATCAACAATAACCCTATTCCCGAGTATACTTTCCCTTCTCACCATGCCATAACCAAATATAATACTCAGCTCTAAATCCTCGACGAATAATATGATCTCTTATTAACCTAATATCGAAATCGTATTCACATTGTAGCAATCAACACATGGACAATATATCTCATCCTCGCAAGTAAGTTGTTGATGCTCTACAAAGACGTTTACAAAACTCATTCACACCTTGTACGAACTCCAACGTATTCCGCTTTCCATACATCCAACTTCGATCCATTTCTAAAAACCCCCACACATATATACATCCATTAAAACTTATTATCAATTAAAAAATTCACATAAATATAACACAACAAACTAATATTCAATGCATGCTTCCACCGGGTCCTTATCACTCCAACCTAACCCATTCTTAAACGTCCAATCCCACTAGTGAATGCATGTATCGTCTTTGATTCTAAGTAAAAAATTCGGCAGCATTTCCCTTCAGCTTCTCCAAGTACACGATGAAGATAATTGCTTATCTTATATGCACCCGAGAACAAATTAGGGAAATGATTAACCGTATTTCACTTAGAATCAAAGAATCAACACACATTCACTACCTAAGTGAGATGTGACGTTTATGAACAATCCCAAAACGGGGACTAATCAAGACTTACTCCTAATGAGTAAATCTTGAACGGGTATCTAGGCATTATGATGTACATAAAAAAATCGCATTCAAGCGATTCCAAGTCATCACCAAACAACAAATACCAAATCATTCCTTAGATTTCCCTTCCTCTCCCATTGGTGAGTCTATAAATATGAAGGCATTGCAAAAAAACAATCGCATTATACATACAAACAATCGCATTTAAGCGATTTCAAGTCATAACCAAACAACAAATACCAAACCATTCCTTAGATTTCCCTTCCTCTCCCATTGTTGAGTCTATTAATATGAAGGCATTGCAAAAATAAGCCCATTATATATATCACTTCAAACAATTCACCACACTTATGCAAAAACAATCCCGTATAACATTCTAGGGCATACAAAAACTTAAGCAAAATCATCACAAATTTAGTTTTTAATCCTTAAATCTTATAAGTAATCATATATATATATATATTATATTGAGCATTTTTAACTACAATTTAAGCCAATTTTTTATAAATGAAAAAAGACAATTGAAAATTAATAAGAATTAATGAAAAACTAACCGTATAACAAGGGGAAGGTGGCCCTAGCGGCCGTGAACGGAGTAGAGGAGCGCAAAACCGACCGAAAATCGCACCAAAAGAAGGCCGAAAACCGCACAAAAGAAGGCCGAAAACCGCACCAAAGAGGGGCGAAAACACGGCCGAAAACCGCTCCAAAAAGGCCGAAAACCACCGGAAAAACGAGTTAGGTACCCTTGTCGTCGGAAACGGAAACCTTGTTGCCGGAAAATGAAACCTTATCGCCGGAAATTTGAAGATGGTGAGAGAGTGTGAGAGTAGAGAGTAGAGAGAGAGAGAGAGAGAGTGAGAGAGTGCGAATAGAGAGAGAAAGTAGAGAAACAAGTGAAGTCAAAAAAAAAAACCCGTGTTTTTGATCCGGAGTACGGGATATTGCTGCGGTTTCGTCGAAACCGCAAAGAAATATATTAAAATAATGTTTAAAAAAAATATTATTTTAATATATTGTTTCGCTCCGTCGAAACCGCAAAGAATATATTAAAATAATATTTTTTAAACATTATTTTAATATATTGTCATGCGGTTTCGACAAAAACCGCAACAATATATTAAAATAATATTTTTTAAACATTATTTTAATATATTGCTGCGGTTTCTGAAAGAGACCGCAGCAATATATTTCGACATAAAATGTTACACTTTTTTGAGAAAATCCGTTGGATATATATTGCCGCTGTTTTCTCTAGAAAACGCAACGAATATAGTTGGTCAAAAGGTCAACTATTTGGCCAAAGCTATCAAGTTGTAACCATATTGCTGTGGTTTTTAATAAAAACCGTAAAGAATATATTTATTTTATAATTTACCTTTTTTTTGTCGTTATATATTGCCGCGTATGGGTAAAACCGCAGCAATATCACCGCAAAGAATAAGCATTAATTCTACTAGTGCGTTGCAATAAACGTGGAGAAAGTGCAACTAAAAACAGCCATGATTTCCACAACACTACAAGCTCACATCATGGAGAACGTGGAGCATAACCTATCCAAAGGAAGGAAGAAGTGCAGCAAACTAAATAAGGAAGAAATTATTTGAAGAAAAACTTAAGAACTTTCAAGCGAAATAGTCAATCATTACTTAGAAAGTTTTTCTTGTAATTTCCTCTTTGTTCAACATACTCATTATTTTAATATTCATAGTGTGTGGGTGAGAGAAAATTCAGAGAATATCCTTGCATTCAAGAGAGAGAAAGAAAGAGAGAAGACTTCGAGTGAAGTCAATAGTGAGTGCACCAGCTCAGGGGGAACCGAGTGATCGGGGAAACAAGTTCCTAGAGGAACAGAGAAGGTCCAATATTAGGTTGTACAAAAGAGAGTCTTTTGGCCTAGTATATTAAAGAGAGTTTGAGTCAAAATCCCTCGTGGTCAAGGTTTTTCTTCCTATTGGGCCTAGGAAGTTTTCCTTGTAAAAATCTCGTGTGCTTGTCTCTTTCTAATTTCATGGTTGTTTTGATTCCGCATTACAAATCGAAAATTTCTCCTCAACTACAATTCACCCCCTCTTGTAGTTGGTCTAGTGTTCATACTAGAATAACAATTGGTATCGAGCCTAGTACCTCTAAAATCGCCTAACACCGAGGAGATTGTACCCTGAACAATGAACACAACGGGAGAAAAGCTTCGATGAAGGGTATTCAACTCAACGCCCACCCATGTTCAATGGCAAACATTATCCATGCTGGAACAATAGTATGGAGATATGTATTAAAGCTGAAAATTACTAAGTGTGGAAGGTAATTGAAATCGGTGACTTTGAAGTCACAATAAAGAACGAGAAAGGGGAGTTGGTTCCTAACCCCTTGCCGAACTCGACAAAGAGGACTTTGACAAAATGGAGATGAACAACATGGCCAAGAAGCTACTCCATTGCGGTCTTGGTCCCCATGAACAGAATAGAGTCATGGGATGCAAGACTGCAAAGCAAATGTGGGAACTCATTCAAATTACTCATGAAGGAACAAGCGAAGTGAAACGATCAAAGATCGATATGCTCATGCATAAGTATGAATTGTTTCACATGAAACAAAAGGAGCCTATTCAAGATATGCTCACTCGCTTCTCAAACATTATAAACGAACTTGAATCTCTCGGGAAAGTTAATCTCCCCAGAGGAATAGGTCCGGAAGGTACTAAGGAGTCTACCACAAGATGATAAATGGATGGCCAAGACAACAACACTGTTGGAAACCAAGGACTTCACAACGTTCAACATTGAACAACTTGCTGGTTCCTTGATGACCCGTGAGTTACATCTCGAAACTCATAAAACTGAATCATCAAAGCCTAAGGCCCTGGCCCTCAGGGTCTGAGGAGCAAGAAGACTCATAAACCGATGATGAAGAAGCAGCAATGATTGTTAGAAGATTCAAGAAGTTCATCAACAAGAACTACAAAGGAAAGGTTACCAAGAAACCAATGAAGCTAAGCTGTCACAAGTGTGGAGGCCTTGATCATTTCATCAAGGAATGTCCTCAATGGGAAAACGAGAAAGCTAAAGGAAGATACAAAGAGAAGGGCAATGAACAACAAAGATCATTTTCGAAAAATGATGTGAAGAGAGCCATGTTAGCAGCATGGGGAGAGTCTGACTCAGAGGAGGAGCAGGAACAAACTGAGGAAGAAACTGTCCATCTATGTCTCATGGCAAATATCGAAGAAAAAGTGGAATCATCTAACCCCAAGGTAAGCTTTAATGCCATTCAAGAGGAACTTACAGAATTGAATAAAAGCCAATTAATAAAACTTTTGCTAGAAATCTTAGATGATTACAAGGATGTATGTGCAAAAAGAGATCAATTAACTAATGCCTTGAAAATCACTAAGAATCATTCAAACTGGCTTAACTCACTAAAAAGTGACACTGAAAAAAGATTCTTTGAACTTTTTGACAAGAGTAAAGCTTATCAAGATGCTTTTGAAAAAGTCAAAAATGAAAATTATCTTTTGAATGTGGAACTGGCAGAAATGAAAATGTTTGTTCCTGAAGGAACAGTCTCTTCATCTAATACCAGAAAAATTGATGAAAATTTGAAAAACGATTTTGATAATATTTTTCAAGAAAATCTGGTATTAAAGAAGAAATTGGAGCCATCAAGGAACAAACTTCCTGACCCAGTCTCATGGATACAAAAATATCAAAACAAAGGGAGAGACGGTCTAGGTTCAATTATAAAAAGAAGAACAAAAAGAAAAAATATGTTGATTTGCCAAGTAGTAAAATATGTTCTTACTGTGGGAATAGTGGTCACATTGTGTCTAACTGTTCCACCAGAGAAGATCGTATTGAGAGGAACACATACCTAGTGAAACAGGTTTGGAAGATTAAGAAAGGCTCAAGTCCAACAATGGAACCCAAGCTAGACTGGGTTCCTACAACTAACTAGTTTGCTATGGTACAGGCTGAAGTGAGGGGGAACAACTTGTGGTACCTCGATAGCTGTTGTTCTAAGCACATGACAGGAGATAGATCAAAATTTCTCTCACTTTCAGTCTTCAGTGGAGGAACTGTGACCTTTGGAGACAATCTTACAGGAAACATTGTACCAGTTGGTAAGATTGGTAAATCTCAGTCACATTCCATAAATAATGTATTTTTGGTCGAGGGTTTAAAACATAGTTTACTTAGTATACTCAGTTTTGTGATAAGGGAATTACAGTGAAGTTTACTAACGAGTCTTGTGTAGTCAGCAATGAAAGTACAGGAACCAAGATCCTTGAGGGAACGAGGAAAGGGAACACCTATATGGTTGACCTGAACCATATTCCTTGGAATAATCTCACATGCTTAAGTGTGATCGAAGCTGATCCTTTTCTGTGGCACAAACGATGTGGTCATGCAAGCCTGTCCCTACTGCATAAACTAAGTGGGAAGGACTTGGTGGTTGGTTTACCAGCTATTAAGTCACTAAACCACGATGTTTGTGATTCATTTGTTAAAGGCAAGCAAGTGAGATCCTCATTCAAATCCAAGAAAATGGTAAGCACACAAAGTCCATTGGAACTTCTTCACATGGACTTATGTGGCCCTGTACGTATCCAAAGCCGATCCGGTAAGAAATATGTATTAGTCATTGTAGATGATTTTTCGAGATACACATGGGTTATTTTTCTTCATGGTAAGGTTGAAACGTTTTATGAATTTCAAACCTTTGCTAAAAAGATTCAAAGAACAAGTGGTTTTAAATTAAAGCATTTAAGATCTGACCATGGTACGGAGTTTGAAAACTCCAAGTTTGATGAATTTTTGTAGCAATGAAGGTTTAGATCATAATTTCTCAGCTCCAAGAACACCACAACAGAATGGTGTAGTCGAGAGGAAGAACCGGACTCTTGAGGATATGGCAAGGACGATGATAATTGCAAGCGGTCTTCTGAAGAACTTTTGGGCTGAAGCACTGAACACGGCATGCTACATCATCAATCGTGTCATGCTAAGGCTAATCACCATGAAGACACCTTATGAGCTCCTTAGAGGAAAAAAACCCAATATTTCTATTTTCGTGTCTTTGGATGTAAATGTTTTGTACATAACAATGGAAAGGACAACTTAGGAAAGTTTGACACTAAAAGTGATGAGGCTATTTTTCTAGGATATGCCTTGAGTAGTAGGCTTATCGTATCTACAATAAGCGAACAATGTGTGTCGAGGAAAGTGTCCATGTTATGTTTGATGAGACTAACTCCCTACAGGAACAGAGTCACAATGATAACTTTGAAATTGGTTTTACTCGTCCTGATGAGTTTAATCAAAATGATGAGGAACTAACCCCTGCAGGAAAAGAGAAGAAGCAAGTTCCAGATCCTGATAACCCTGTGCCTCGATCCCCTTGAGGAACAAGCAACCGGGAGGAACTCAGGAGGATCAAGGAACTCCCGATTCGAAGAAGATCAAGTTCATCAATCACCTCAAGAAACTCAAGAAGCAACTAGGAGATTTGATCCAAAGTCTTGGAAACACCAAAATTCTCATCCTTTAGAATTGATAATAAGTGACATTGAAAAGGGAACTCAAACGAGATCCCAATTGAAGAATTTTTGTGCTTTCCATGTTTTCTTATTTATGACAGAACCTAAGGACCATATGGAAGCGCTCAAGGAGGCTGATTGGACCAACGCTATGCAAGAGGGGCTAAATAAGTTCCAGAGGAACAATGTATGGCACCTGGAGACAAAACCAAAGAACCAGAAGGTTATAGGACTAAAATGGGTCTTCAGGAACAAGCTTGATGTCATGGAACTGTGGTAAGGAACAAGGCTAGACTTGTTGCCAAAGGTTATAATCAACAAGAAGGTATTGATTTTGACGAAACCCACTAGGGGAAAAAAACGGAAGGGCTGCGGTGCAAGGGCTGCGTTTTTAAAAAACGCAGCCCTTAATAGTGAAGGGCTGCGGTTTTTTTAAAAACGCAGCCCTTTTAGTGAAGGGCTGCGGTTAGCCCAAAAATCGCAACCCTTCATTTACGAAGGGCTGTGGTTTTTGGGCTAATCGCAGCCCTTTACCCACCCGCAAAAATATTATTTCAATGGGCTTTTAAATATTTTGGAAGTAATTTAGTGGGTGGGCTTTTAAAATATTTAGCGCTCCTTATTAAACCCTCATTCTCTCTCCTCTCTCACAAATCTCCCTCGTCGATCTGTCTCTCACGCACAAATCTTCAAACCACCACCACCACCAATCTTCACACCACCACCACAAATCCTCCTTCGTCTCTCGTCTCTAGGCTCTCCTCGCGTCTCCTCTTACCGTCGCTCACACCACCACACCTCCTCTTCTCGCGCGCACCACTCTCGTCTCCTCTGCCGTCGCTCACACCACCTCGCCGGCATTCGCACAAATCGCTCCTCGCGTCTCCTCTTGCCGTTGCTCACACCACCACACCCCCTCTTCTCGCGCGCACCACTCGCGTCTCGTCTACCGTCGCTCACACCACCTCGTCGCATTCGCACAAATCGCTCCTCGTCTCACACCACCTAATCCGGCATTCGCACGAACCACTCGCGTCTCCTCCTGCCGTCGCTCACACCCGCATCTAGGGTTGGTTCATTTTTTATTTTAGTTAGTCATTTTTAATTTTTTTTTTGTATTTGTTGGTTTTTGATGGTATTTTTCGTATTTTTGTTGTTAATTTTAGGTTTTTTAGTTTTATGGAATTAATTTGAGATGGTTCGAGATTAATTTGAGATCTAGGGTTCGAGATTTACTCGGTTTTTTATCAATTTATTTTTTCGAATTTTAGTTTCTTTTATTTTATTTTGTGGAATTAATTTGATTTTATGTTGTTGATTCGTTTGAGAGAGATTTGCTCAAATTTTGTCTTGATATTGTTATGAGAATCGGTATTTAGGTTTAATCTGGATGATCTTTGTGAATTTGGTTGCTGGAGTTTTGCTTTGCTTTGTTGCGAGACATTTGCATCAAGTTGTGTTTTCTGATTAATTTGCGTTTTTTGGACTATGATGTTCTCGGCTTTTCAATCTTACCAGTTTACGTCCTAAATTTCTTGATATTTAGGAGTAAAATAATGCAAAAAAAAGAAAATTTTTTTTTTTGGGTCAAAAGGCCTGCAGTTATGGTCAAAACCGCAACCCTTTATACAAAGAAGGGCTGCGGTTTTGGGCCTAAACCGCAGCCCTTCGTTGTGAAGGGCTGCTACGGAAAGGGCTGCTGGCCAAAAACGCAGCCCTTAGGGCTGTTTTGACCGCAGCCCTTCCGTTTTTTTCCACTAGTGTCCTTTGCTCCAGTTGCTAGAATAGAAGCAATTAGAATTTTGATTGCCTTTGCTGCCTTTATGAGATTTAAGTTGTACCATATGGACGTCAAGTGTGCATTTCTAAATGGTTTTTTTAATTGAAGACGTCTATGTGGAACAACCTCCTGGATTTGAAAATCCGGAACTTCCAAATCAAGTCTATAAGCTTAATAAAGCTCTTTATGGGCTGAAACAAGCTCCTAGATCTTGGTATGAAAGGTTGTCAAAATTCCTGGTTTCACATGATTTCATAAGAGGTAAGGTTCATAGAACCCTGTTCCTTCGATCAAAAGGAACAGACATATTAGTAGTCCAGATTTATGTTGATGATATAATTTTCGTTGCTACTAATGATCTTCTTTGTAAGGAGTTTGCTGATCTTATGAGTAGTGAATTTGAAATGAGTATGATGGGAGAGTTGAACTTCTTTTTGGGATTGCAAATTAAGCAAACTGAAAGAGGAACAATGATCCATCAACAAAAATATGTCAAGGAACTACTCAAGAAATATGGACTGGAACATTCAAAAACCAACCACACTCCCATAGGAACAGGAACAAGGTTAGATGAAGATTCAAATGGTAAGTGTGTAAATGATAAGCAATATCGAGGTATGATTGGTTCATTACTATACTTAACTGCAAGTCGACCCGATATTTCTTTTAGTGTTGGTTTATGTGCTCGGTTCCAATCAAATCCCAAAGAATCTCACTTAACAAAGAGCTTAAGAGAATTCTAAGGTATTTGAAAGGAAGCGATGACTTATGTTTGTTTTATCCTCGAAGTGATGTGTTTGACCTAGTAAGCTATTCGGATGCGGATTATACTGGAGACTTGGTTAACCGCAAGAGCACATCAGGCATTGTCCAGTACCTAGGATCAAGCTTGGTGTCATGGAGCTCAAAGAAGCAGAATACTGTTGCCTTATCCACAGCAGAGGCAGAGTATGTGGCTGCTGCTGCAAGCTGTTCCCAGGTCCTTTGGATCAAGCAACAAGTAAGTGATTTTGGTATTAAGTTTAAGTGTGTTCCTATCTACTGTGATAACACTAGTGCTATTTGTATCTCTAAGGATCCAGTTCATCATTCAAGGGTCAAGCATATTCACATTAGACATCATTTCCTTAAGGATAATGTAGAAAAAGGTCTTGTCAAACTTGAATTTTGTCCAACTGAAAACAAATAGCTGACAGTTTGACTAAACCACTTCCTAGAGAAAAATTCGAGAAAATTCGCTTAGAGCTAGGGATGATTAGAATTCATTGAGTGTGCTACTTCAAATAAAACCCTTTGTTACAAGATTACACTAAGTGGCCAGCAACATTTTGTGAATTTAATCATTCATGATACAATCATTGTAAAGGACTCACATTAGTCTTCATAATACTCCCCTTATTGTCCATGCACATACTTGAGTAAAAATAGAAAGGTTACTGTACATATAGCATGAACATGTTACATGCATGAGTTCACACTTTCTACTCTTTTCTTTCTTTCCACGTAAATATTATCTTTATTTTATTTTATTTTCTCTTCTTCCATTTATTATCCTCTTTCATTCATCCCCAACAAATATTTTTTAATGGCAACGCTTCACCAACGTTCATGTACAAACTTAAAACTAATATCATTCACCGGATTTAAAGAAGGAAGGGAAAAGCCACACTTAATTCCTCTTCACAATTCCTATAAATTCCGCCCCAAAATAAAAACCCATCAAATCAAACCAAAATTTACACGGCAATTTATCCCATTTACCCCAAAACCATTACCTCTGCAAAACCTCCTTTCTCTCTCTCTCTCTCCACACAAATATGCCATCTTCATCTTCCTCAACTAAAACCCTAAATGGCTCCCAAATGAAAAACCTCCGAAGATACCAAAAATTTTCCGGCTGAAAAATCTTCACCCCTGGTGGATTATAACAAAAGCGAGAATGAATCTTCCAAATCAAATGAAGATTCTCTGGGTTCTCAAGCAAATTCGACGGAAAATGAAGTGCTCTCTTCAAATAAAGAAAAAGATTTGGATGATGCTTTGAAACAGAGCAAGAAAAAGAAATCTTGGTACCTACCAAAAGGGGTAAGAAATCAAAATCCTCTAAGTATATCATTGGGCTTTGTGTCGATTTCACCTGGTGCAAGAAAGTTAAGTGGAGTCAGTTTCTTGATCTTGTTAAGTTTCAAAAATGGGTCAAAGTTTTGAGTTTTGATGAGGGTCTTTATGAGAGTGAGATGAGTGAGTTTGTTGCTAAGTTTGAAAATAACGAGGTTTATGCATAAGTGTGGTCACTGGAAAATTGGTTAAATTCAATGAAAAGAAATTAGGGGAATGGTTTGATGTACCTACTGAGGGGTACAAGGAATATGTGAAGGGTAGGACTAAGTTAAATGTGAATGGGGCTTCAAGCGCTACTATTTTGAGTTACTTTGGGGGTAATGAGTCTGACCGGTCCCCTAGATCGAAAAGATCTCTCTCCTTTCCATAAATTTTTGTTTCACTTAGTTTGGCGCTTTATTCTGCCAAGGACTTCCAAGAGGACTCAAGCGAGCCTGATGGATCTTTCCTTGATGTTTTGCCTTGCTAAGAACATTAAAATACACTTCCCTGCTTTAATGATTTCTCACCTTTCCTACTGTATCTCCCACAACACCAAGGTGGGGGATGTAACAACCCATAATTTTGCTCCTAGTTTTTCGCAAAAATTTTCTCTAAAACTATTATTTTCTCTAAATTAATGATTTTTATTTTATAATTTTGGGAGCCGAATTATTATTTTTATTTTTATGGCATGCTAATGTGTTTATTATATTTATATTTATAATATAATTTATTGGAATTATTTTTATTATTAAGTATTTTCAAAGTTTAGGCGCGATTTAGAAAGTTAATGATTTATCGCGTGGCGGACTTTTGTTGCATGGATTCTTGATGACTTGGGCCGAAATCTTTTTTTTTTGGTGATTCTTGGGCTTGGACAGCCGGCCATGGGGAAGGAGAAGAAGAAGCTTCTCTTCTTTCATTTCTTTTTATTTTTTTTGTGACCCTTTGTAGTTTTGTAACCCCCATAACCCCCCTAATCATTCTCCTTAATGAACTATTAACTTTAACCTTTAAACACTCCAAATTCTGATTAAAAATCAGAACTCCATTGCTGCCCTATTACAAGAAATTCGGACATCATCATCTTCTTCATTCTCTCAAAATTTTTTCATTTTCTACTCTTCGTCAATTGTTCGTGACTTGTTCTACTTGCCTCTTTCTTGTACTTGGTGCTTGGGGATTGAAGAAGGAGAAGGGTACACGCCAATAACGGGATTTTCCAGTAATATTTAGCTCGCCTCCGACGATCCAGGTAACTAGTAGTTATCTTAGAACCATAGTGATTAGGGTATTATTTGGTATTAGATTATTACGCAGGAAATTATTTAAAATACTTTTTGAATGAAATTATTGACAAAATTTGACATGAATATACTTGATGCATGCTGTGTGAGTATTGTATAAAGAAAAATAATTTTCGTGTTATTTTTAGTATTTATTTGATTTAATTGGTGTTTTGTGCATTTTTGGCTTATTTGCATAATAATTATAAAACGAATGTTAAAATTTCTGAAATTATTTTTTGTGGATAATTTTATATGTGTAGTATGTATTCCATGCCATAGAATAATTTTTGCCTACTGTTTACCTTTTTATTTAATTGATATATCTGTTTTTGCAATTTCGTTTTTGTCAGTATATAAATCATGAAAATTATTTCTGGAGGCCAAAAAATTTATTTATTTGTATATTATGTATTTCCGTGAGTTTATGCATGTTATATAAATTTTTGGTAATTTTTGGGCGTTTATTTTTATTTTTAATTATTATATTGGCTTTCTTGAGTAATCTGTATATTAACGTTTAAAAATTGTACCATGTCAGTAGAGCCATTAGGGTCGTATGATAATTTTTGTGTGATTTTACTGCTTGAACTTATTATTATTGGGTTTTTGTTGTGAAATTGAGGATACTCTTTTAAATTATTTGAGAGCTTGTTAATCAGAAATAATTTGTAATCTATTATGTTCTTGGTTGCTGATGTTCAGTAGGTTGCAGTAAGTATTATTGGGTATCCTTATGTTTATGTTTGATTTATGAAAGAAAATGATTAATTGTTACTACTCTTTTATTGAATAAGCTTTGGAGTTAATTGGTGATGTATTTTTGATTGAACTGTTGGTGCTGTAAAAACTAGTTTAATATCATTGTTGATGTTTAGAGATGTTCAAGTGTTTATTGTGGGAGACATTTGTTGAAAGTTTGTAAGTTATCAATTTTGAGGAATTATGAAGAGTTGTTTTGATGAATTATGGGTATAAGGCCGGGTGGCATCCCTTTTTGATGAATATTTTAAGATGAATGATACTTTGATAATATGCATGATTTTATTTTGAGATAAGAATATCCGGTGGGATAGATGTAGTCCCCGGTGAAGAACATGCCAACCACCTGGTTTGCGAACTAGAGGTACACCTGGGTTAATTGTTGTCGTCCGAGAGGTCAGGGAGTTCTGCGTGTTCTACCCTGCATCGAGAGTTTGGCCATTCTTAGACACAGGCAGTGGAGAACGTAAGCCCATAGGCTGACCTGGAGATTGCGATCTAACAAACCTTAGGAAGTGAATTGCGATTCACTGGCGTTTGGTTTCTAACTCAATAACTTGTTGTACTTTTGTTTTTTATTATTATTTAAGTATCCTAGAGTTGATTCACTCACTATATCTTGTTTACTTGATGTTGATGATCATTTGTATTACCTATGAGCTTTATGGTTTTTAGATGCATGTTATAGTTATAATGAATGTATGATTTCCTTTCTTATTAATCTATTTCTGAATTGTGCTTTGATTGCTTTTGTTCTAGGGGAACTGCTAGTTACTCCCCACTGACTGTGGAATTATTTAATATATCCTTGCAGATGGAAATGACTGCTAGACTTGTGACTGCTTGGGCTAGCAGAGTGAGGGTTTGTAATGAGAAGAAGCTCCCGGGTAGTCTTTTTTGGTAGATGAGTTCTATGCGGACCATAGAGAGTCCTACTTTTGGCTAGGTTTCAAGGACATTTAGTTTTTATTTAAGTTTTAACAGGAGACTTGCATGTCTCGTAGTTTTTGGATTGATGTTATGATATAATTTGGGATATTTCTTTTATTTAGAACTATAATGTTTTCTCGGATATTACTTTTCTTTTTGGAGCTATGAAACTTTGGATTGAGGTTATCTTTAATTATTGTTTTAGAGTAGCATAACCGTCCTGACGTTATTTCCGCTAACGTCTTTTTAATAAATCTTGATTTGATTTTGTTTAGTATCTTAGTAGTAGAAGGACGGGGTGTTACAGTTGGTATCAGAGCAAAGTTACCCGAGACCCTTACTTAGTCACTAAGAAACTCTCGGGAAATGTGTAGTTGAAGTAACTAGGGTCATTAGAATCTTAGGCTTCAAGAAAAGTAGTGGTGAGAGGGTCACTTGGGTAGGAACCACGGGAAAATATTTTTCTTATTTTGATGTGATAAGTTGTTAATTTACAGCTAATAATGTGTTTAGTAATGAATGTTTAACTTGTGTTTGTAGAATGCCGCCTCGAGGTTTGTCTAGTGCTAGAAAAGAGGCTGGCCGGAAAAGGCGCCAAGCACTTGAGAACGCTATCATAGCTATGGCTAATCGGTCTTCTGCTCCGCCTAGTGGGCAATCTGTCTTTGATCGGTTTAACCGTCACCGTCCGCCTACTTTTGACGGGACTTCTGATCCTGTTGTACTAGAAGGGTGGATAAGGGAAATGGAGAAACTGTTTGCTGCTACTGGTTGCCCTGCTGCTGAAATGATGTCTATTGGTAAATATTATCTGAAGATGGAAGCTGATAACTGGTGGAATACTGTTTGTGCAAGCTGCATGGCTACACCGGGTTTTGGATGGGATGTGTTTCGTATTAAGCTGAAGGACAGGTTTTATCCTGATGAGCTCCGTTGGCAGAAGCAGGATGAGTTCTTAACTCTATCTCAGGGTACTGAAAGTGTGCGAGTACAACGATAAGTTCACCGAGTCATCCCAAGTTTGCTACCACGGTTGTACCTGCGGGCGAGCGGGTAAAAGGTACATCAAGAAAATGGATCCTAGGGTGAGGACCCATGTTCTGAGTTCGGGTGCTTCGACCTTCCAGGGAGCCTATGAGATAGCTCTGAGTATTCATGCCTCTTTGAAAGAGGAGGATTCTGCTAAGGCTGCTGCTGCTAAGAAGCCTGCTGTTACCTATGTTCAGTTCCCGGCCAAGAAGCCGACGTATGAGCCGTCTGGTCGAGGGGGTTATCAACAGGGTTCTGGATCTGGTTATCGTCCGAGTTTTGATCCAAGCAAGTGCCGAATCTGTGGTAAGGCTGCTCATCCGGGGAAGAACTGTGATGGATCGACTGTTGTTTGTTTCTATTGCAAGGAGGTGGGGCACAAGTCTTTCCAGTGTTCTAAGCATCCTAGAGCTTTGTCTTTTTCTGCTGGTCCAGCTAAGCCAGTTGATTCTTCTGCTCCTCCGAAGAACAAGATTTATGTGATGACGCAAGCTGAAGCCGATGTCCATCCGGTAGTTCGGGATTATCCTGATGTGTTTCCTGAAGAGTTGCCAGGTATTCCTCCTGAAAGAGATGTGGAGTTTTGCATTGATTTCGTACCGGGTACTACTCCTATATCCAAGGCTCCGTATAGAATGGCGCCGTCTGAATTGCAAGAGTTGAAGACTCAATTGCAAGAGTTGATAGATAAGGGCTTCATAAGGCCTAGTGTGTCTCCTTGGGGTGCTCCTGTTCTGTTTGTCAAAAAGAAAGACGGGAGTATGCGTCTGTGCATCGATTACCGTGAGCTGAATAAGGTAACGATCAAGAATAAATATCCGTTGCCTCGCATTGAAGATCTGTTTGATCAATTAAAAGGTCTTGGGAGTATTTTTTAAGATCGATCTGAGATCCGGATATCATCAAATTCCCGTTAAGAAGGAGGATATTCCGAAGACTGCTTTCCGCACCAGGTATAGGCACTATGAATTTGAAGTGATGCCATTCGGTCTCACGAATGCTCCTGCGATTTTCATGGATCAAATGAATCGCTCTTTCCACGAGTACTTGGATACTTGGGTGGTCGTGTTTATCGATGAAGTTCTCGTTTACTCTAAGGATGAGAAGAAGCATGAGAAGCATTTGAGGCTGGTGTTGGATGTTCTGCGCAAGCAAAAGTGGTTCGTAAAGCTGTCTAAGTGCGAGTTCTGGCTGAAGGAAGTTGCTTTTCTAGGGCATGTAATTAGCAAGGAAGGAGTCAAGGTGGATCCCGCTAAGATTAAGGCTGTTGTCGAGTGGGAGAGTCCTAAGAATGTGACCGAGATTCGGAGTTTTACGGTGCGGCTGGTTATTATAGGAGGTTCGTTCAAAATTTCTCCAAGATAGCTCAACCTCGACTCGCTTGATGCGTAAGGACCGCAAGTTCATCCGGTCCGAGGATTGTGAAGGGGCATTTTTGAAGCTGAAAGAGAGTTTGACCTCTGCTCCTGTTCTTACCTTGCCATCTGAGGGCGTTGAGTATGAAGTGTTCAGTGATGCATCGAAGAATGGTCTGGGTTGTGTTTTGATGCAGCAAGGGAAAGTAATAGCCTATGGTTCGAGGCAGCTGAAGGTGCATGAGAGGAATTACCCGACCCATGATCTGGAGTTAGTGGCTGTGGTGTTTACACTAAAGATATGGCGACACTATCTGTATGGTGTTCCATGTAAGGTGTATACTGACCACAAGAGCCTGAAGTACATCTTCACTCAGCGTGATCTTAACATGAGGCAGAGAAGGTGGCTTGAATTGATCAAGGATTATGATCTGACCCTGGATTACCAAGAGGGTAAGGCGAATAAAGTAACGGATGCTCTGAGTCGCAAGAGTACGCATTCATTAAACGCTGCTATGGTGGTGCCTCGTGAATTGTGTGAAGAGTTTCGCAAGCTTGATATCGAGGTTGTTCCTCAGGGTTATGTGTCTGCATTGTTGGGTTCCATGAGTGCTGAACCGAGTTGTTCCGGGGAGTTAAGAAGCAAGCAAAAAGGTGATCCGAAGCTGGAGAAGATCCGTGAAGCAAAGATGCAAGGTCGTGCAGAGAATTTTAAGATTTGTGCTTATGATAGCTTGAGGTTTATGGGGCGTTGGTGTGTGCCCAATGATGGTGAGCTTAAGAGAAAGATTCTCGAAGAAGCTCATAGTACTCCTTATTCCGTTCATCCTGGGGGGGTGACAAGCTTTATAAGGATCGATGGCTAATTTTTGGTGGCCTGGTATGAAGAGAGAGATTGCCGAGTTCGTAGCTAGGTGTTTGGTGCGTCGAAGGTGAAAATTAAGCATCGGAGGCCTGGTGGTTTGTTGCAACCTTTGCCTATTCCCGCTTGGAAGTTCGACTCGATCTCGATGGATTTCGTGATGGGTTTGCCTAAAGCGGTCGAGTGGATTGAATGTTGTGTGGGTTATTGTGGATCGGTTGACCAAAGTGGCTCGTTTTATTGCGATAAAGAACACTTGGTCTATGGAAGAGTTAGGCGAGGCTTATGCTAATGAGATCATTCGTCTTCATGGGGTTCCCAAAGACATTGTCTTTGACCAGTGATCCGCGATTCCTATCCCATTTCCGGACCGCTTTGCAAGAGGCTTTTGGTTCGAAGTTGAAGCTTAGTCCTGCATTTCATGCGGCTACCGATGGTCGAGCCGAGAGAACTATTCATACCTTGGAAGATATGCTTCGTGCTTGTGCCTTGGAATTTCAACGGGTCTTGGGTCAAGTCTCTTAGCTTGGTGCGGTTCTCTTATAACAACGGTTATCAAGCTAGTATCCAAATGGCTCCGTATGAGGCTCTCTATGGAAGGAAGTGTCGTAGTCCTACTTGTTGGAGCGACATCGGTGACTCATTGATTTTGGGCCCGAGTTAATTCAGGATACGATTGAGCGGTGAAAGTAATTCAGGCGAAGATGAAGGTTTGCTCAAGATAGGCGAAGTCGTATCTTGATTTGCGTCGGAAACCTATTTCCTTTGAGGTGGAAGATAAGGTGCTTTTGAAGGTTTCTCCTATGAAGGGAGTAATGCGGTTTGGTCGAAAAGGGCAAGTTGAGTCCGAGTGCGTAGGTCCCTATGAGATTCTTGAAAGGATTGGGGAGGTCGCGTATCGTTTGGCTTTGCCGCGGAGGCTGTCGAAGGTTCATGATGTGTTTCATGTGTCGCGATTCTGCGCGGGTATCGTAGTGATCCTTCGCATGTGATCCTGTTGAGTCGGTATCAGTTGAGCCGAAGTTGACTTTTGAAGAGCGACCTGTTCGTATATTGGACCGTCAGAATCGTGCTCTTAGAAGGAAGGTGATTCCTTTGGTGAAAGTACTCTGGAGAAGTCAAAAGTACGAAGAGGCTACTTGGGAAACCGAAGAGTCGATGCGACGAAATACCGGAACTATTCGTTTTAGGTATTCTTTGTGTTCTTGTCTTGTTTATGTTTCTTCCGAAGTTTCGAGGACGAAACTTTATTTAAGGAGGGGAGATTGTAACAACCCATAATTTTGCTCCTAGTTTTTCGCAAAAATTTTCTCTAAAACTATTATTTTCTCTAAATTAATGATTTTATTTTATAATTTTGGGAGCCGAAATATTATTTTTATTTTTATGGCGTGCTAATATATTTATTATATTTATATTTATAATATAATTTATTGGAATTATGTTTATTATTAAGTATTTTCAAAGTTTAGGCTTGATTTAGGAAGTTAACGATTTATCGCGTGGCAGACTTTTGTTGCATGGATCCTTGATGACTTGGGCCGAAATCTTTTTTTTTTTTTGTGATTCTTGGGCTTGGACAGCCGGCGAGGAAGGAGAAGAAGAAGCTTCTCTTCTTTCATTTCTTTTTTTTTTTGTGACCCTTTGTAGTTTTGTAACCTCCATAACCCCCCTAATTATTTCTCCTTAATGAACTATTAACTTTAACCTTTAAACACTCCAAATTCTGATTAAAAATCAGAACTCCATTGCTGCCCTATTACAAGAAATTCAGACATCATCATCTTCTTCATTCTCTCAAATTTTTTCATTTTCTACTCTTCATCAATTGTTCGTGACTTGTTCTACTTGCCTCTTTCTTGTACTTGGTGCTTGGGGATTGAAGAAGGAGAAGGGTACACACCAATAACGGGATTTTCTAGTAATATTCAGCTCGCCTCCGACGATCCAGGTAACTAGTAGTTATCTTAGAACCATAGAGATTAGGGTATTATTCGGTATTAGATTATTACGCTAGGAATTATTTAAAATACTTTTTGAATGAAATTATTGACGAAATTTGACATGAATATAATTGATGCATGCTGTGTGAATACTGTATAAAGAAAAATAATTTTCGTCTGATTTTTAGTATTTATTTTATTTAATTGGTGTTTTATGCGTTTTTGGCTTATTTGCATAATAATTATTAAACGAATGTTAAAATTGCTGAAATTATTTTTTGTCGATCATGTTATATGTGTATTATGTATTACATGCCTTAGAATAATTTTTTACTACTGTTTACCGGTTTATTTAATTGATATATCTGTTTTTGCAATTTCGTTTCTGTCAGTATATAAATCATGAAAATTAATTCGGGAGGCCTAAAAATTCATTTCTTTGTGTATTATGTATTTCCGTGAGTTTATTCATGTTATATAATTTTTTTGTAATTTTTGGGGGTTTATTTTTATTTTTATTTATTATATTGGCTTTATTGAGTAATCTGTATATTAACGTTTAAAAATACTTTTGGAGTCCGAAAATTATAAATAAAAATTGTACCATGTCAGTAAATCAATTAGGTTCGTATGATAATTTTTATGTGATTTTACTGCTCGAACTTATTGGTTTAATAATTATTATTGGGTTATTGTTGTGAAATTGAGGATACTCTTTTAAATTATTTGAGAGCTTGTTAGTCAGAAATAATTTGTAATCTATTATGTTCTTGGTTTCTGATGTTTAGTAGGTTGCAGTATTGGGTATCCTTATGTTTATGTTTGATTTATGAAAGAAAATGATTAATTGTTACTACTCTTTTATTGAATAAGCTTTGGAGTTAATTGGTGATGTATTTTTGATTGAATTGTTGGTGCTGTAAAAACTAGTTTAATATCATTGTTGATGTTTAGAGATGTTCAAGTGTTTATTGTGGGAGACATTTGTTGAAAGTTTGTAAGTTATCAATTTTGAGGAATTATGAAGAGTTGTTTTGATGAATTATGGGTATAAGGCCGGGTGGCATCCCTTTTTGATGAATATTTTAAGATGAATGATACTTTGATGATATGCATGATTTTATTTTGAGATAAGAATATCCGGTGGGATAGATGTAGTCCCCGGTGAAGAACATGCCAACCACCTGGTTTGCGAACTAGGGGTACACCTGGGTTAATTGTTGTCATCCGAGAGGTAAGGGAGTTTGGCGTGTTCTACCCTGCATCGGGAGTTTGGTCATTCTTAGACACAGGCAGTGGAGAACGTAAGCCCATAGACTGACCTGGAGTTTGCGATCTGACAAACCTTAGGAAGTGAATTGCGATTCACTTGCGTTCGGTTTCTAACTCAATAACTTGCTGTACTTTTGTTTTTTTTTTATTATTTTAGTATTCTAGAGTTGATTCACTCACTATATCTTGTTTACTTGATGTTGATGATCATTTGTATTACCTATGAGCTTTATGGTTTTTAGATGCATGTTATAGTTATAATGAATGTATGATTTCCTTTCTTATTAATCTATTTACGAATTGTGCTTTGATTGCTTTTGTTAAGGGAGAAGCGCTAGTTACTCCCACCGACGTGGAATTATTTAATATATCCTTGCGAGATGGAAATGACTGCTAGACTTGTGGCTTTGCTTGGGCTAGCGAGTGAGGGTTTGTAGTGAGAAGAAGCTCCTTGTAGTCTTTTTGGTAGATGAGTTCTATGCGTACCATAGAGTCCTACTTTTGGCTAGGTTTCAAGGACATTTATTTTTTTATTTAAGTTTTAACGGGAGACTTGCATGTCTTGTAGTTTTTGGATTTATGTTATGATATAATTTGGGATATTTCTTTTATTTAGAACTATAATGTTTTCTCGGATATTACTTTTCTTTTTGGAGCTATGAAACTTTGGATTGAGGTTATCTTTAATTATTGTTTTAGAGTAGCATAACCGTCCCGACATTATTTCCGCTAACGTCTTTTTAATAAATCTTGATTTGATTTTATTTAGTATCATAGTAGTAGAAGGACGGGGTGTTACGGGGGTATGCTAATCTGATTTCGTTATCCTCAAGAAGAATCAAATTAAACTCCCTTCTAGTACCTCTTTTGATCTAGAGCTCGATAACTATTTGACCAAAGAGACCTTATCCAGTCGTGTCTCGGGGGTACGGGGTGGGATGTTAGACTTTGAGGTAGCGAAAACTAAGGGGAAGATTGAAATTAGGGTAAAGCGGAAATTAGAGGAGGAGGGTCGGGTCTTGAAAGGACCTAGGTCACGTGCGTAAGAGTCACGGAATTGCTGAGCCCAAGACTCCCAAGGAACAGGGTCCTAGAGCGGTTCATATTGATCTTGAGGAGGATCAAGCTCCTTCGGGATCGAGGACTGTTAATTTTCCTCTTACTCTCCACCCACTGGTCTTCATGGTATACTGCATACAATTAAGGAGTCTCTGTCTCTCCTTCACACCGGAGTCCAGGGTCTTGAAGCCGGGGTTGCCGTGTTGATCTTCGGCGGGGAGCGAGATCCTCGCAAGTGTGCATAAAGGAGAATCGTTTGTTCGGGAGAAGATTGATTACGTGGTCGGTGCTTTCCTTGTCGCCCCAAGCCTTCCAAGCCCTCCAATCCCTAATCCCCTTCTCTACTTAATCCGATGAAACAACATTTTTTGGTTGGTTTGTATTAAAACAATGGTGACTAGTTGTTACTCTCTTTTATCACCCATCCCTTTTTGGTGATAAAATGTTTTGGTTTATATCTTTTCTTTTATTACTTATCTTTCTTCGTGCTTTCTTCTCTTTTTCTTGTCTTCATCTTGAACTCAGTTTGTGCATTTTTCATAACTATGTGCTTTAATCTCATCTTCATGTGCTCATTATAATGTTTGGATGACTAGTATTATTAGATGAGTGTTTGAGCTACTAAGCATTGACATTGTTGTATATGATACACTCTTAGAGTACTGTTGGGTACTTATTGTTTTTGATGATGACAAAAGGGGGAAGAAGTAGAGTGGCACATAAAAATCCCTTTCTAGTCCTCTTCGGTTCTAGGTGATGCTTTTTGGATTAATCTTACTTTTTGGATTTTTTTTATTCAAGACTGATTTATGTTAGTTTAGTATTAGTTTTCTGTTAGTTTAGTATTTGTTTTCTGTTAGTTTAGTGCTAGATTTATTTTCTTAGTCTTTTGTTAGTTTTGTTAGTTTTGCTTTTTAAAGTCATTAGCTCTTGATTCTTTTGCTTTAGTTATCTTATTTTTCTTATTTTGTTTTTATATGCCTTATATTTACCATCATCAAAAAGGGGGAATAGTTGTATTCAATGTTTTGATGATGCCAAATACTTAGGTTAATTTTACTATATAGTTTTTATTTAGCGAAATTATAAAAAGCCCAAAAATAATGTAATGTTGGAATTTGCATTTATATCTTGTGGAGAAAGATTAATTATTTAATCTAAGTCAAGATATTTAATTTATACACTTTGAATTTTTATTATAAGATATGTTTGATATATCTAGTAACTTAGAATCTTTGGATAAAAGATTCTTAGTTATTACTACTTGCTGCTGTTTTATGATATGAAAATAGGTTGACAAATGCATGGCTAAATTTGTGGAACAACTTTCATGAAGATAGCCAACGTCCTCTATCACCTGTTGGATGTTGCATAATTTGTGCCTACGATAAAGGGAAGTTGGAGAGTGTTGTTGCTACATATATGGCGGGTATTTTCTCATTACAACGGATAGTGGAAGTAGCTAGTTACCATTGCAATAAACGTGGAGAAAGTGCAGCGAAAAACAGGCCATGATTTCCACAACACTACAAGCTCACATCATGGAGAACGTGGAGCATTACCTATCCAAATGAAGGAAGAAGTGCAGCAGCTAAATAAGGAAGAAATTATTTGAGAAAAACTTAAGAACTTTCAAGCGAAAAAAGTCAATCATTACTTATAAAGTTTTTCTTGTAATTTCCTCTTTATTCAACATACTCATTATTGTAATATTCATAGTGTGTGGGTGAGAGAAAATTCGGAGAATATCCTTGTATTCAAGAGAGAGAAGAAAGAGAGAAGAGAGAAGACTTCGAGTGAAGTCAATAGTGAGTGTCATCAGTTCAGGGGGAACTGAGTGACTGGGGAACAAGTTCCTAGAGGAACAGAGAAAGTCCAATATTAGGTTGTACAAAAGAGAGTCTTTTGGCCTAGTATATTAAAGAGAGTTTGATTAAAAATCCCTCGTGGTCAAGGTTATTCTTTCTATTGGGCCTAGGAAGTTTTCCTTGTAAAAATCTCGTGTGCTTGTCTCTTTCTAATTTCAAGTTTGTTTTAATTCCGCATTACAAATCGAAAATTTCTCCTCAACTACAATTGACCCGCCCTCTTGTAGTTGGTCTAGTGTTCATACTAGAATAACAAACACATTAGTCAAGTCATCACGAAGATCAAGGCAACGATTTGTATGCCATTACCTAACCCCATTTTCGGAAATTTCCAAACGGCTTGAGGGTGAAAACATGATTTTCATACCGTCCATAACGGCTCAATATTGAATAAGCGAGGATATGCACTGTACCGGTTATACCGACTTGGGCCTAGTTGTATGGGGGTCGTACAAGTTCCCTACCGGTCCGGTTAGACCGCCATTGGCCGTCATGGTCATCTCGAGATGCCGGCCTACACTTCGGCCGGTTATATTCGAATACCTTACCGGTGTCGTTTACTTGGGCCATTACCAAGTGGGCTCGGGTTGATCTAGTACTTACTCAATACGCCTATGGACCTAAGGATAAGTATCGGAAGAGGATAGAAATGTATCCAACCAATAGGAGCAGTGTCCTAAATTGCTAAGGACACTGCCGGCTCCTATAAATACCCCCTTGATCTGAGTTATAAGGTACGTTCACATATACTAATATACTCTACTTGAGGTATAATGACTTTACCCTTTCTTGACTTAGGCATCGGAGGGCGTTCCTCGGATCAACCCCGAGGTTAGTTTACATGTTCTACCTTGAAGGACATCAAATCGGCTTATTATGCGAGGAGATACCGGTTCACTCCCAAGCATTTATTCCATATCGGAACAATACTACTCCTATTTTCTTAGTTATATTATATTGGTTTTTCACATTTATCAATGTATCACTTTGACCATTAATATGCTTAACTATTTATTGATAAGATCTAAGAACGTTATATATATATATATATATATATATATATATATATATATATATATATATATATTGACTCAAATTCAATAACAATTAAGAAAGATAACATTTGCTTTTAGATATTAACGGAGAAAGATGGTCGAAAACAGGGTATATAAATAGTGCAAAGTGTCAACATGATACAGCTAAAAGAATGGAACCAAACTTGCTTGGTGTGATTGGTCGAATCCTCCTAACTGCAATACTTGAGATAGGGATTTCGGTTACCTTTTTAGTGTCTGCCTTTAATTTCTTCTTTTGACGTAAAACTAGAATAATCAGCACAATTTGAAATCCTACTTTGTTTTTTAATTAGGTACCAAGAGAAATTAGAATAATCAGCACAATTTCTTAGGGTGGATTTTAAGAAAAAATATTATGGACCTATAATTTTATGGGACCTAGAATAAGCAGCGCAAATTGTTTTCTGGGCTCCAACACCACATGAAACCCAACCTTTGTCAAGCGAAGCAACGATAGTGCGCTGCCAGTGAGAAGTCCATGGTCCGCCAATAGCTTCTTAATGAGGTCCCTTAGGATTTTCCCGTGAGATGTATTATTTTGAGATCATATTCACTAATGTCACTAGTATATTATAAATTTATAAAGATGATCAAACTATAGGAATATATAGATGCAAATAGCGGAATTTCAGGAAACAAATTTCCTAACATCTATCACAAGATCGCATGCATAACAGAAATATGAATCATATTATAAGGAAAAGAATGTGCAACCTTTGTAGCGTGTTTTCCACCGAATTGCAAGTGCTAGAGATCAAAGAACAACAATTGATGTCCCTCTACTTAGTCCACGAGCACCAATTGAATTCCCACGGTTGCTAGAACGGAAGAGGATGAACAGATTTCACTCTCTTGCTTTTTAGGAAGGGTGGCCGGATTTTCTAAAGGGAAATAATAGGGTTTTTCTCTCTCTTTTCAGTTTGAAAGTTACTGTCAAATTGAACATTCTTTTTCTCTCTCCTATTATAACCTTTTATAATAGTAGGAGAATAAAATAAGAGAGAGACCTAACCTAACCCTAATTTCTCCTATTGGTAGGTTTCCTTACTTCAAATAGTTACTACAATGTGTGACCTCATAGGATTAGGTTAACTTAGTTGTAGGTACAATCAATATTGTTCTACTAACCAACATTTATTCTCTAGCAAGTAAATGTGATTACAAAACTAACGTAATTAATTATCTCCATAATAATTCCTTTTATATTTAGTAATTGCCGGGATGTCTAAGGACATATTCCTTCAATCTCCCACTTGTCCGAAGACAAGAGCGCAATGCTAAATTCCTTAAGTCACTTAATGCCAAATTTGATAACACCATGTTATTCTCAAATTTATGTTCCTTGATCTTTGAGTTCGAACTGCTCAAATAAGGATTAACTCTTTAATCCTATTTCGCATGGCCATGCAATTTTTCAGTTCTCGATCATCAAGAGGCCCAGACACCATTCCTATTTAATAGGAGGACTTATCCACTCTTGTATGACCATAAATCCCACTCAATTCTTAGCCCACCTGATCACTGCCTTTATAACCTCCTTTTACGGCGCGGCGTTTAACAGTGTTAAAGTTAAACTAATTATATTGTGGTTGTTAAGGCATACTCATGTCTAAGGAATCCACTAAATATAGTAGTTTGATTCTACTTTTAGAATCTAATTAGGTCAAGTCTCAATGTATCAAATATACATCCATATAATCAATTAGACATTTCTATGTCTCCATAGCACATGGAGCTGCGCTATCAATTAATTATACACCGATCTATTAAATAAATCACTTATGTCCAATGTAGTGATTTAGACTAGGGACATCAAATAAATTGTGATTTCCAGTTCACTTTATAGGGTTCCAATATCAAAACGTTTTCGATAATCTATTTGAAAACACAAATTATTTGGACATTTTATTTAATACTAAACCAAACAATTAAATAAGAACGGAATTTTATTGATAAACATTTCAAAGCATAATAAATGTCTTTACAATTGTAAACATGAAGTAAACAACCTAAAGCCATTCTCCCATATGCTCAAGCCCCATAGACCTAGTATGACACTCATGCTAAGGTTGAGCAAGCGGTTTAGTCAGAGGATCTGCTATGTTATCCTCAGTATGAACCTTGCTTACTTTCACATCCTCTCTACCAACGATTTCTCGAATGAGATGGAATTTCCTGAGCACATGTTTAGACCTTTGATGCGATATGGGTTCCTTAGGCGAGCAATGGTACCATTGTTGTCACAATACAACTCAATGACATTCTCAATGCTAGGAACTACACCAAGCTCACCAATGAACTTTTTGATCCAAACGGCTTCCTTTGCTTTGCATCAGGCTCACTGCAATATACTCGGCCTCTGTTGTAGAATCCGCGATGGTACTGCGCTTAGAGCTCTTCCGACTCACGGCTCCTCCATTGAGACAAAATATGAAACCCGGTTGCGATCGGAAATCATCTTTGTCACTCTGGAAGCTTGCATCGGTGTATCCAAGTAACAACCAACTCATCATCTCCACCATAAACCAAAAAATTATCCTTAGTCCTTCGTAAGTACTAAAGGATGTTTTTTTGTCGCAATCCGGTGCGCATCTCCCAGGATTTGGTCGGTATCTGCTGCACATACTCAAAGCATATGCAACATCCGGTCGAGTGCATATCATGGCATACATAATGGATCCTACAGTAAAAGCATAAGGAACATTACTCATACGCTTGACCTCATCAGGACTCGAAGGACACTGAGTCTTGCCAAGTGCAATGCCATGTTGCATGGGAATGAAACCTCTTTTGGAGTTTTCCAGCTTGAACCTTGCAAGAACCTTATCAATATAAGTTTCTGGACCGAGACCAATTAGCCTTTTCGATCTATCTCTATAGATCTTTATTCCCAATATGTACTACTGCCTCTACTAGGTCTTTCATAGAGAAACAATTTTTAAGCCATTCCTTGGTGACTCAAGCATGGTCTTATCATTTCCTATGAGAAGTATGTCATCCACATACAAGACCGGATAAGTAATACTACTCCCACTTAACTTCTTGTATACACAAGATTCCTCTTCATTTCGAGAAAGCCAAATTTCTTGGCTGCCTCATCAAATGCGAGGTTCCAACTCCTTGATGCTTGCTTTAGTCCATAAATGGACTTCTTAAGCTTGCATACCCTCCCCCGGATTTTCTAGATCTTCAAAACCTTGAGGTTGTGCCATGTACACATCCTCTTTCAAGAACCCATTCAAGAAAGCGGTTTTGACATTCATCTGCCATATTTCATAGTCATGAAAGGCAAGAATCGTAAGGATTATCCTAATGGACTTCAGCATGGCTCTTTGGTGAGAAGGTTTCATCATAGTCAATACCATGAATTTGTTTGAAACCTTTCGCCACCAACCATGCTTTGAAAACACTAATGTTTCCATCCTTGTCTATTTTCAACTTGAAAATCCATTTGCATCCAATGAGTTTTACCCCATCGGCAAATCAACCAAGTCCCATACTTGATTTTCGGACATGGAATCCATTTCGATTTCATGGCCTCGAAGCCATCTTTCGGAGTCTTGGCTCTCCAAAGCATCTTTGTAGCTAGTAGGTTCTTGATTCTAAAATCGTTATTTCGAACTTTCGGTCAAAAGGAAATCAATATATCTCTTTGACGGAATGATGGTCCTACTAGACCTACGTTGGGGAACAACATAAGAAGTTTTTACCTCATTAGGTTGAGTGACTTCGCACGGAGTATCTCCAACTGGGACGGTAGGAGGTACGTGAATTAAATGCACCGCCTCCTGAGCATTTCATGTCGGGCCGCCTCGATGAGGTGTTAACCTCATCCATTTGTTGCTCATCTCGAATTTCTTCGAGATATACATTTTCCCACTAGTTTTTCTGAAAATAAACTCCTTTTCTAGAAAGACACCGTTACGAGCAACAAACACTTTTTTTTTGCTTTGGTTGTAGAAGTAGTATCCCTTAGTCTCTTTTGGGTAACCCACAAAGAGACATTTTATCGGATTTGGGTGAAAGCTTATCAGAAAGTAAACGTTTTACATAGGCTTCACAACCCCATATCCTTAGAAAAGACAATTTTGGAACGTTTCCAGTCCACATTTCATATGGTGTCTTTTCCACTACTTTAGATGGTGCTCTGTTAAGTGTGAATGCCGCTGTTTCAAGCGTAAATCCCCAGAATGAAATAGGAAGATCAGCAAGACTCATCATGGATCAAACCATATCAAGTAGAGTTCGATTCCTTCTTTCAGAAACGCCATTTAACTGTGGTGTTCCTGGTGGAGTCCATTGTGAAAGTATTCCACAATCCTTCAAATGATCACCAAATTCTTGAGATAAATATTCACCACCACGATCGGATCGCAATGCCTTGATTTTCTTCCCAAGTTGGTTTTGTACTTCATTCTGGAATTCCTTAAATTTTTCAAAGGATTCCGACTTATGCCGCATGAGGTAAACAAATCCAAATCTGCTCACATCATCTGTAAAAGTAATGAAGTAACTGTACCCTCCCCTACCCAACGTACTCATGGGTCCGCACACATCTGTATGTATGAGGGCTAAAAGGTCATTGGCCCTTTCACTTGAACCTATGAAAGGTGACTTTGTCATTTTCCCCATTAAGCAAACTCACAAGTATCAAATGATTCGAAATCAAATGATTTGAGAATTCCATCTTTATGAAGCTTCTCAATACGCTTTGAACTTATGTGGCCTAATCGACAATGCCATAGGTATGTCGGGTTCGAATCATTTGTTTTAGGTTTCTTGTTGTCTATGTTATAGATGTGGGTTTCTAAGTCTAGCACATATAAACCATTTGATAACTTAGGTGAGACATAGAATAAATCATTCAAATAAAGCGAGAACAACAATTATTCTTAATTTTAAAGTAAAAACCTTCCGAATCCAAAACCGAAATCGAAACAATATTCTTGGTAATAGATGGAACATAATAACAATTATGAAGTTCTAATACTAAACCGAAAGGTAAAAGTAGACTACAATCTCCCACAGCCAAAACAGCAACTCGTGCTCCATTGCCCACGCGGAGGTCCACTTCTCCTTTGCTCAATGATCTACTTCTTTTTAGTGCCTGCACATTACAAATAATGTGAGATCCACACGCAGTATCAAATACCCATGAAGTAGAAGTAGATAAGTTAATCTCTATAACATAAATACCCGAAGTTGAAGCACTTACTCTTTTTATCCTCCAGGATACTTGGGGCGGTTCCTCTTCTAGTGGCCAATCTTATGGCGGCGGAAGCACTCATGTAGTGCTTGCTACTTTTGCCTTAGGAGTGGCCTTTAGCTTAGAAGTATCATCGGTGGCAACAACCTTGCCCTTGTTCTTCTTCAAAGGTGCCCCCTTTTTCTTGAATTGCTTGCCTTTCCTAATCATTAGAACATCCCTATGTTCGGGTTCACCGACAAGCTCTTTTCGGCTGAGTAAGCATACCATGCGGCTCTTGCAAGGTAGCCTCCCCTCCTTGCATGTAAAAATTCAAGCGAAAGTTTTGAAAATTTTCGAGGCAAGGATTTGATCACAATATCGATTGCTAGTTATGGGGGATAAGGGAAGCCCAATTTTTCCATGATCTGAAAATGTCCAATCATATTGAACACATGCGGACCAACGGGTTTTCCTTTTCCCAACTTGCACTCCAGCAACTTACAATGAGCTTCAAACCTCTCCAGCCTCGCGTTCTTTTGAAACATAGTTTTCAGCTATTGGAGGATGGAATAGGCATCCAGACCATCAAAACGTTTTTGAAATTCCGGTTCCATGCAAGCAAGCATCAAACATGTTACTTGCACGAGAATTTGCCTCAATGGTTTGTCTTGCTCTCCATTCACCGAGTAGTAGCGGTGTCTAGCGGGGGTTCGGGGAGAGAATTATCAAGAACACTTTCCCTTCCTTCGGCTCCGAGAACGATTCTTACAACCATTTCCCATTCTAGGAAGTTATTTGCGGTTAGTTTGTCCTTTTCGAGTAAATATCACAAATTAAAACCGGGGTGGTTGTTGTTGTTTGAACCAGACATGATAACTACAACAAAAGAATAATAAAGCAAGATTCAATCAATGTTTATCAAGAAAGCAGCAATTAAACAAATTTTAATTAACTACTACCCTTTATTCAAAATAAGAGTCCCCTATTGAATAAAGAAACACCAAGATCCCCTCCCACTACAATCAAACGGACTTTGGCCCTGCCTTCAATTTATAGTAGTTGAGGTAAGTAAACACTTTATTAATTATAACTAATTATAATTCTTGGTAGACAGAGTTAACAACATCCCGTTTACTTCTACCTCTTAGCTTCAAAACCCAAAACTTTATCTTTTGATGATTTTGTTGAGTTAAATCAAACATTAACATGTAAGTTTCAAAAACCTACTATACTATCCCTGGATAAAATGAGCAACACCACCTTTGGCGGAACCTATTACTCACTATCTAAGGCGTTATAGGTGTTGTTTGGAAAACCAATGAAACTCAATATTACATGTTGGGGACCTAAGTTTACTATGTTGGTTAATTAAAAGTGAACACATAACAAAAATAACCACACATATAAACTTACAAGCATTTAAACATGTTAAACGCATAAATATAAGCATAATTAAAAGTGATCCTAGTATGGCCCCTAAACCTAGGAAAACTAATCTTCATGAATTCCTCCTTGAATCTTTATGGATCTCCATCTTTGATTCTCCATGGAACTTCATTCTTGATTACATATCATTTATAATTTAAATAACTAAAATTTAAATTACAAAAATACAAACGATACGCAGATCGTATTTAATTGACATAAAATTTGACGATGCGCAGATCGTATAATCTATCCTAGTTTTGGGCCATACTAGTCACAACATGCAAAACATAATATCAAACATATTATGTTAAGCATCCATGCATTTATAATATCATAATAAAATAAATATTAAAAATCACTAAAAGAATAACTTTATATTATTTTCATTCAATTAGGACTTAAATATGGAATTAATCAAATTAATTATTAATTTGCATTATTGGAATTATAGTTATGCTCAACCAAAATATAAGAAAAATAGGAAAAATGTTTTTTTTAAAAAAAAAACAAGCTGTGTAAAAAACAAGAACAAAATGAGATAATCCAAGCGGAGAAATCAAAAACGCCACAAAAAGCCGAAGATCCGGCCTTCCTCCTGAAGTTTCGAACTGGCTTCCCTCACCCACAGCCACGAATCACGCTAACCCTCTGTGAGATCTTCAACAACTTGAAGATCTGCCATGGCAGCAAATCCCACACCGCTGCCGGCGCCGGACAGGATGAAAACACCAAGCTCAAAGCCAGACAGCCGCCCAGAGCAGCACACCACCGCAGCAGCGTCTTCTACCCGCGCACAACTCCGACGCAGACCACCGTGGCAGCACCGGTGAGATGCGCCACTTAGCCATGGTAGCCAAAAATCCTTTGTTTAATTTATGCAGCAATTACATGAATTAAAACTGAATTTTAATTGTGCTCATTGTGTTCAAAATTGGGGTTAAATTCCTCTCAAATTATGTAACAATTACATATTTCAATCTGAATTTTTATTTGCAAACTTAGGGTTCCTTTGATTTGGTTAAATAATTTCGAATTCAATAACAAAACTAAAACAGATTTTTAAGTTCGGTTGTTTAGATGTTTAATGAATAATCTTTATTAAACATGAATATCTAACAAGAATTCAAAATTTAACATGAAAAATCTGAAATTTTGAAAGGAAAAACAACAGATTTGTTTCTTCTAAAATTCAGTTCATGTATGGCATTTAAATTAATTTTATTTAACGAATTAAAATATGAGTTTTAATGTTGTTATGTAGATTTTATGCTTTAATCTCCATTAACCATAAATCTACCTATAAAATTGTTCAACAGTAAAGTTGTCGAAAAGTTTGAGCGTAGTTATAATTTAAAATCAATTTTCAACAGTTTCCAATTAATTAATATCACCATATTAATTATGCAAATTAATCCATAAATAAATCCCTCTCTTAATTGAATGAAAATAATCAAAAGAGCACATGAACATGATCATAAAAGATTATGCAAGAGGCCAAAATGATACCACTGTAGGAATATATAGATGCAAATAGCAGAATTTCAGGAAACAAATTTCCTAACATCTATCACAAGATCGCATGCATAACAGAATTATGAATCATATTTTAAGGAAAAGAATGTACAACCTTTGTAGCGTGTTTTCCACCGAATCGCAAGTGCTAGAGATCAAAGAACAACAATTGATGTCCCTCTACATAGTCCACGAGCACCAATTGAATTCCCACGTTTGCTAGAACGGAAGAGGATGAACAGATTTCACTCTCTTGCTTTTTAGGGAGGGTGGCCGGATTTTCCAAAGGGAAATAATAGGGTTTTTCTCTCTCTTTTCAGTTTGAAAGTTACTGTCAAATTGAACGTTCTTTTTCTCTCTCCTATTATAACCTTTTATAATAGTAGGAGAATAAAATAAGAGAGAAACCTAACCTAACCCTAATTTCTCCTATTGGCCGGTTTCCTTACTTCAATTAATTACTACAATGTGTGACCTCATAGGATTAGGTTAACTTAGTTGTAGGTACAATCAATATTGTTCTACTAACCAACATTTATTCTCTAGCAAGTAAATGTGATTACTGAAGTAACGTAATTAATTATCTCTATAATAATTCCTTTTATATTTAGTAATTGTCGGGATGTCTAAGGACATATTCCTTCACAAACTTGATAAAGTTTGACCACAAATGATAGACGTGTCCTTTTTTATAAGACGAAGGTAGTACCTTATTTGTGGCCATTTGTTGTAACAAAGTACAATTGTGTGCCTACATGTACTAGTTTCAATCTCCTCGATTTACATTAGAGCTCCAGACATTAAAAAAATAAAATAAAAAGTTTTATACGTCTAATAAGTATGAAATTATCAAAAACATTTTTTTTTTTGACATCGAGAAAACGTGCATTAATTAAACAACGAAGTGCATCCTATTACTAATACAACCAAACATAAAACAAAGGAAAACCTAAAGGAGCTTCATGAGCTCTTACATGCCCTAACAAGCAAAAACAAGTAAAACCGATAGAGAGTCGCCGATTAAGGAGGGCATAGCTGGTCGATGATTATGCTGGTGGAGTCAAAACTCTTATGACTGATGGAAGTGGTAGGAGAAGCGAATGTCGTTCACGATCCGGACAACGAACAACCAAAGGCAAGATTCGCATCTCGCCGCATGAGCAACCCCAACGAACTTCTGACGCTTGGGATTCTTGGCTCATGATCTGATGAAGAGTCACGTTCCTAGGTGACTCATGACTCTCTCTCGAGAGAGTATTTCAAGTTTCTCCGTTAGGTAGGAGAAACGAGGCGTGCTGAAATCCACCAGATGAAACTGGGGTGCCGCCTGCAGATTTGAATTTTTCAAGGCAAGGACCATTAAGATCATTGCCAAACTAAAAAGAGAGCTCAACAGTTTGAGCTCTCGAACACACCTCCGGCTTTTGAAACCGGAAAACAATTACGCTAGTATAAGAAATCTACAATGACTATATATCTAAAACATATCTTAATAGTTCATAGCAGTTTTCTCTCACAAAAAGCTAGTTACTCCTCCTAAGCAATATGTTGTTGATCTTAACTACCCAAAACCAATATAATTAAAATATGTTTAACATAAATTTTCGATCATTTGGATCAATCGGGTTAGTTCAATTCGGGTGAAATTTGGCGCAAATAAATTCTAGTTCATTTGATTTGGGTCAAATCAGTTTGGGCCACTTCAGCTATCGGGTGAAGCTGATTTAAGGTCAGCTTCGGTTGGGTATGTTATATTTCGAGTTTTAGATGAGTTTTTGTCATGGTTTTTCATCTGAATTCGATCTCAGTTCGAATCATTTGGTTTGTATGTCGATTCGAGTCAACTTTATAAGTACAATTGCCTTCTCATAAATATATGATTAAGACAATTATACTTCCTCCGATCTGTTTTAAATGAAATGTAGGACCCTGGTACAAGGATTTAGGAGAAGAGAGAGATACAGAGAAAGAAAAAAAGGGACTATGTGATGAAGAGAGAGATAGAGATAAGTAAGTACCATATATAGTGAAGTTTCATTTATTATAAAATGACCTAAAATAGAAAATGGTTTATTTATTTTAGAACAGAGGAAGTATGATTTATTTTAGGAAAAATTTACATAAATAATCCCAACTTTCACCGAGTCTTAATAAACACTTGTAGTGGGTAATATTCTAAAGTTGGGATTATTTTGAGAAGATAGGTTAAAGTTGGGATTATTCATGTCAATTTTTCCTTTATTTTATTTTTATATGTTTCAGAATAAAGCATGATTACAATATACTTCATATAGGATTACAAATTGAGGTAATTATCTCTAGAAAATAACTTTTTAATACTTAATAAACACTTGTAGTCTTTGTTCACTAGCCCCGCATGGGAGAATCGTCTGCTAGACAGTATGACAACACTTGTCAAAGCTTTACGACTAGAGTTGGCAATGGATCGTGGACGCGGATCCGTTTTTTTCGGATCTCGGATCCTAAAATTTCAGACTCGTTGGATCCGAGTCGGATCCGGGTCCCGGTCAGATTGTGGATTCCGGGTCGGGATCCGGGCCGGGTTCCAACTTCCAACCTCCAACTCTAAGCCTATAACATTTTGTCGTTCCTTGAAACCTTCGGTTCACTCACACATCTCTCCCTCTCCCTGAAACCTAACTTCACTCACGCACGCCACCACTCCAACGCCTCACCCATCTCTCCCTCTCTCTGGCCAACGCCCAACGCCTCACCCATCTTTCCCTCTTTCCGGCGTCATCCACCAGTGGTTAGAGGGTTGAACTCGGGCAACGCATATTGATAGCACGAGTGGGTTGAACTCGCGCAACGCATATCATCGGAACTCGCGCAGCACCAGTGGAATTTCCGGCGACTTCCGACGAGATATTTTTGTCTCTCCAGTTATCTTTTGTGTTTAGACGAAGTTATGCATAATTTTTTTAATTTTCGCTTGTGTTTTTGGTGGTTAGAGGGAGTATTTGGAGGATGGTGAACTCGCAAAACCTATGACTTTGTCGAATTAACATGAAAAACCTCTGATTTTGTCGAACTAACATGGAATTGCTAGCGACTTCTTGACAGCAAACATTGAACTCGAAAAGAGTTTTAGTGCTGCTATGTAAATTCCTAATATCTCTGATGTTTTAGTAATTTCTGTATGCTAATTGCTAAGATGTTAGCTAAATAACTACCAATTTACTGTCTATTCTCACGTTATGTTCATGTTGTTTCCTTTTCTTAATTAGTTGGATTGTACTTTGGAAAAATTTTGACTTCGGAAAATATTTTAATGTAAAAAATTAGTTAAAATAGCATAAAGCAACCTGGACCCTTTTAGGACCCAGATCCTGGTCCAACCTTTTCAGACTCGCTGGATCCGGGTCTATCTGGGCCCAGTCCAGATCCGGGTCCATCTGGGCCCAGTCCAGATCCGACCCGTTGTCATCCCTATTTACTACGAGACACGTGCATCAATTGCAATAGACATGGGTTCCATGGCAGCAAGACCAACAACATGACATTAAATTTCTTTTCGTAGTTTTTACATTGATTTGAATTAGAAACTTGCATGATTGAGATATATTCCCTTCGTTTATTTTAGTTGTCAAATTTTCCTTCTCAGGAGGTCCTAAAATTATTGTCAAGTTTCCAGTTGTAAACCACAAAAAAATTTAATGTGCCCACTAAACTCAATTTTTATTGGTCAAATGTAATATATAAAGTGGAATACATAACAATAAATGATGTTCCTTTATTTTTTTTATATTTTCAAAGTATGACAACTAAAATGGGACGGAGGGAGTAGTATATTACACTTGGGTGCAATTTACTAGAGTTGACACACTCATTATAGTGACTGAATTAGTCATCCATATATAAAGGCATTATTTATGATTGACATATGTAAGGGAAGATGCACACTATAGATTAAACAATTGATATTTCCTCTATTTCATTTTAAGTGTCTGAGAATTTGAACATCTTCACTATGGAGTTTAGAGAAGAAAACAATAAGAAGAGAGGAAGAGTGAGAGAGGAGAAAGTAGAGAGAAAAGAAGCTACATTACTATTACTAATTGGGTTTATATTTGTATTACCACTTTCCTAGCTTTTTAATCCGTGTAAATTGCACGGGAAGTTTTTTGTTTTATAAATTGAAATTTTTTAAGAAGTTTCTCCAAGAATCATGGTGGTGAATATTAACTTGTGATTTAAAATCTCATAATCATGTATTGAAATTATTTTAAAACTGACTTATTACCCGTGTGTTTAGTGGCTGATGTAGTTAATGTCATGGGGGATCACATGACCCACCTTTTTTTAAAAACAAATAGTTGATTGAAATAGTCTTTGCTCTGTCTACTGCTTCCCCTAGAGTCTGAGATAAAACCACAATTCGCACCACCAATGACACCCAGCCATACACCGGCTTCCGCTCCCACTTATGGTAGTCCCATTCTGCCTTCTTGCACCACCGCTGTACCATATTTGGCCACCCATTGGCCACTACCCACTTAGCCATGATTTTTATTTTTGACCTTGAAAAGGAGATTTTTTTGTTTTATGAATTTAAGATTTTATGTTATTTTTCCTAAAATCAGGGTGAGAATATTTAACCCATTCAATTATAAAAGTGATAATATAAAAGTTAAGAATATAAAAATAAGTATATACATATGAGTTTAAAAATGTCAATTTTATGCTATTAGACCATTTTTTTCTCCATAATTTATGATTTTATGATGTTTTTCCTAAGTCATGGTTTGAATAGTATATTGTGATTTAAAGTTTTATAATCGTGTATTAAAATACTTTGAAACTGGCTTATGACTCGTGTGTTTAGCAGTTGATGTAGTTAATATCATTATGGATCACGTGATGACCCACCATTTTTTTTATAGAAAACGTTGATTGAAATATTTTTCGCTCTGCCTACTACTTCATTTAGAGGATTAGATTAAATCATAACTTTACCCTCTGGTACTCAGTCATTGAACCACTTTTGTTCCCGCTTCCTACAGTCTCTCTCACCTCTTTCTTGCTGCCTTGCACCACCACTGCATTAGGCCACCCACTGTTTCTCTAATTCCCCTTAACCTGCAATTTACATGTGCCTTTTGTTTCCATTCTCCTTTTTTATTTATTGTTGTTATTGATTTGGTAATTTTTTATAGGTTTTGGTGAATTTGCAAGGAGATAAGTTACCCTATTGAGTTTTAATTGATAAAATTAGAAAAGTTTAGATGGGTGTGGTGAAAACTTAAAGTTGTTATACCGTACCAATGTACCCATTGGCTTGAGATTAGCCAATCTTTAGTTTTATATTGCAATTTTCATTTTTTGAGTATCTTGTAGTAGTTTGTCTTTAATTTAATTATGATTTTTTTTAATGAAAATACCTTTTTTATGAATATGGTTAAAATATCAGAAAATTGGATCAAAGTATTACTTCTGGAGTGAAACTTTTATGAAGTATTAGTTTTAAATTTATGCATTGGTTATTGATTGATATTTTGTTGTGGACGGTGGTGACTCACCACCCATAAAAACCTGGATCCACCACTACATGTGTTATACGATTCTGACTTATTACTTATTTCCAATAATTTGGTCACACCAATGATCAATAGTCTTTTTTTAATCCCTCAAGCTTTTATCTTAGTGGTTGCCTAGCTAATTAACTCAAAGGCTTATAATCTTTATTTTAATGAATTTAATTTTATTTAAATTAGTGGAATATTGCTCCGTTTTGAAGTTGCATTTGTTTCCCTGAATCCAAATAGGAACAATAAAAGAAAATAGAGGGAGTAGTATTTTCACCAAAATGATTTTTAAAGTTTGTTACTACTTTGCCGAAAATTTACATTTATTTTGAACATATTGCTGTACTCCCATTTAGATTGCATGCAAAATATAAATATTTCCAATATGTTTGAGTATTAATAGTATTTAAGGTATACTTAATTGCACCTAATGATTTTTTTCGTGCTTGGTGCTATCTTCTATAAAGTCATAATATCATTTAAACCACAATCTATATTATTCTACTAAAAGTCACACCAGAAAAATCTCATGTATTGTCACTTCCTATTGTAATTTTTTCGCTTCTTCCTTCTTCATTACGGCAAGAAATTACAATATATATACAACTCAATAGGTTTATCCTTAATATAAAAAATTCATACTTAGAAAAATAACAATGGAAGCAATATATTTAACAACATCTATATAAAATAAATTAATTTCAAAACAAAGCTATAGATTTCTTACATTACAATGAATAAGAACCATCCTCAAATTTTTCTGATTGACACGTACTTGTTGAACATGAAATACCATTATTGTAATTTCCTTGTCAAGATTCCCATCTAGCTATATACCGTTTGCTTAACTGAATTATATCTAGTATATATAAAATATTTACTTCCATCTATTTTTGTCCCAAATTAATACTCCCTCCGTTCTCTTTTGTTCTTCCTATTTTGATTTTCACGTTTGTCAATGCACATCTTTGACCTTAAATATCTTTCATTGTGTTTAAGTAAAAATTATAATGATTAAATATTAATAAAGTACTCATTGAGACGAATTAAACAAGACCCCACATGACTATATTTTTTTTATCATATGTTGAAAATAATTTATAAGATTCTCTTCAATTGTGAATAGTGTCAATATTCTAAATATGAAGAACAAAAGAGAACAGAGGGAGTAGAAAAGAGATCAATAGATTTACTTGCTATAACGTTAACTCAAATAATGTTTAACCCAAATTTAAAAATAATCGTTATTTAATAATTGTTACAATATGAGTAAACGCAAATACTCGTAAAGAAATTAGAAATACCCAAAAAATAAACACAAAAATATTAAATTAAAAAACTTGATTATTATACATAACAACCTAAAAGTAATATCCACAACCAACCGCATTTTTTATTTATTACATACTCGGCTAAATGTATCTCTTACAAAAATTACATTTTGATTTCCTTTTATGCGTTCTTCTCACTTACTATCCTTTTACCACAATAAATTTAAATTCAGTAGAATATCTCTTACAAAAATTATAAATACTTAGGCGCTTAGGATATGATTTTATTGGAGCCTATGTATTAGCCCTGGGCTAGCTTGTATTGCCTTGTATTATGTTTAGCATTGGGCCTGGGCCTTTTCTAAGTTAGGTTGTATATATCATAATATATCTTGTGAATACAAACGAAGGGGAAAAACACTCTTAACCTATTGTGATTTATGACATGGTATCGGAGCCTCCTTGCACAGCTTTTCCCTGACCCGCTAACTTCATTCTTCCGCCGGCGTTGGTAACTCGCACCACCAACGTGGTCTGCATTTTTTTTCCGATCATGGGCGACGTTGGCAAGATTGACGTCACTTCCTTTTTCTATCTTGGGTGTGGCGATCAGCCAGGAAACCTTATTACTCATGTGATTTTTACCGGCGACAACTACGTCGCCTGGTCCCATGCTATGACTCTGTCGTTGAAAGCCCGCCGGAAGTATGGCTTTGTCGACGGCACCATCAATCTTCTTACCGAAACGAAAAAACTTCTTGACTGGGACACCGTGAATTCCGTGGTTGTCTCCTAGATATTATGGAGCATGGACTCCAAAATCTCTTCTTCCAACCCCTTTCATGATGAAGCCCGAAAGTTATGGACTTATCTTGACCAGCGATTTTCTGTCGCCAGCGGCCCCTGTCTCCAGCAATTACGATCATCAATTTCACGTTGCCAGCAAACCAAATCCATGACCATTGATAACTATTTCTCTCAGTTGATGGGGTTCTATGACGAACTTGATCGCATCAAACCCCTGCACCATTGTTCTTGTGGTAAATGTGTCAGTGATCTTGTTTCCAAATTTGCATCTGACAAGGAAGAAGAGAGATTACACCAATTTCTAATTGGTATTGATAATGACAGGTACGCTACTTTGCGTACTAACCTTTTGTCCCAAACTCCATCCCCTTCCTTGGATCGAGCTTATCAGGCGTTAGTTCAAGAGGAAAGGTCTCGTGACATCACGCAGAGCAAAGCGGTGGTGGACGAGGTCCATGCTTTCTCCCTTCAAGCTAACCGGAATTCTGTCAAATCTGATCGACCAGACAAAACCCAGCTTGTTTGCTCCTACTGTAAGCGCCGAGGACATGATAAAGCTTCATGCTTTAAACTAAACGCCCCGCCGGCGTGGTATGAAGAGAGATATGGGAAATGTGTTGCTGCAGTCCCCACTGTTTCCTCCTCCACCTCCGCGCATGCTGCCGCTTCCTCCGCTCCCACTGCCGCTGCTACAACAGCTCGTGGTCCTGTTGCTCGTGCCCACTCCGTGACTGAGGGGGGGCGGGTCTGTGGCTTCCAACGGGGCTGGTGGGACCTCCCTTGCTGACCTCAATCCTGAATAAGTTCAAATCTTGTTCAATATGATTCATTCTGAAAAATCATCTAATGATAGGATGACAGGTGACAATTTTTCTATGGATTGGATTCTTGATATCGGTGCATCGCATCACGTTACCGGTGACAAATCGTGTTTGACTGATATTCGTCCTATTGTTGCTTCTCCCGTTGGTCTTCCCGATGGTCAACGTGTTGTGGCCACCATGGTTGGTCGCGTTATTTTACCTCGTGGACTTTCTTTGCATCATGTTTTATATATCCCTTCTCTTACCTGTAATTTAATATCGGTGTCACAATTGATTGATGAAGCATAATGCATTGTTCGCTTTACGGATTCCTTGTGTGCTATACAGGACCTACCTTCGTTTGGAACCTGATTGGAGCAGGTGAGCGTCGGGATGGACTCTACTTCTTCCGAGGCGTTCCTACTATTCATGCAGTCACCATTCCTGGCTTGTCTGAGTTTGAGTTGTGGCATCGTCGTTTGGGGCATCCTTCGGATCGTGTTGTCAAGTTAGTTCCAGCTATTCGTAATAGTAGTTCTAAAAAGAAATTAAATAAAGCTTGTGTAGTTTGTCCTCAAGCAAAGCAAACTCGTGATAGTTTTCTTACTAGTGATACTAAATCTAGCAGAATTTTTGAGATGATTCATTGTGATTTATGGGGTTCGTATCATATTGCCTCTTCATGTGATGCTATATATTTTTTGACTTTAGTGGATGATTTTTCCCGTGCTGTCTGGGTTTACTTATTATGTGCCAAAACTGAGGTTTCAAAGGCCTTCTCTTCTTTCTTTGCTATGGCTGAGCGTCAATTCGAAACTACATTTAAAATTGTACGTAGTGATAATGGCACTATATTTAGGTGTATGTCGGATTATTTTAATTCATGTGGCATGCTTTTTCAAACTTCTTGTGTGGGAACTCCCCATCAAAATGGTAAAGTGGAACGTAAACACCAGCATATCTTGAATGTGGCACGTGCTTTGATGTTTCAAGCTGATCTTTCTGTTAAGTTTTGGGGTGAATGTGTTTTAGTTGCTGTTCATTTGATAAACCGTACTCCTTCTGGTTTATTCGATGACAAGACTCCTTATGAGGTCCTTTGTGGCAAAGAACCCAATGTTGATGCATTACGTGTTTGGGTGTTTATGCTTTGCTCATGATCAACGAGCCAAAGGGGATAAGTTTGCTCCTCGTAGTAGGAAATATATTTTTGTTGGTATCTTAATGGTAAGAAGGGTTGGCGGGTGTATGATCTTGATTCTGGTGATTTCTTTGTATCCCGTGACGTTCAGTTTCATGAGAACGAATTTCCATATGCACCGGAACTTGTGTCGTCCTCTTTGCCTCCTAATTCGGTGCCTAAGCTTTATGATTTGGCACTCTTAGAGGATATTGCTTCTATTTTGGATGATGGGGAAGCCCCTTCTCCTCCTCCTATTCCCGACACCGTTACTGTTGCTACTGATCTCCTTTCCCATACACCAGACACAGTTCCTACTGATCTTTTTGAATCTCCGGTTCCTGATATGGTGGGTACTGATGCCTTGGTTACTGATCTTGTTCCTACTGATGACTCTGTGCCTTTGGATCGTGGTCTCCGTGCGCGGCAACCCTCTGTTCTTCTTCGTGATTATGTGACTCATCATGTTCGAAAGTTGAGTCCCTCCCCGATCTCTCCTGCTTCTTCTTGTTCCTCAAGTACTCCCTATCCTTTAGTACACTTTGTGAATTATGATAATTTTTCTGTACGACACCACGTATTTCTTGCAGCTGTTACTGGTGGGGTCGAGCCTCGGAGTTTTTCTGAGGCTATGAAGGATGCGGGTGGGCGTGCTGCTATGCAAAAAGAAATTGGTGCTCTTGAAGATAATGGCACCTGACTATCAAAATCTTTTTTTGCTTTATCAAGTTCATCACTTAACTTAGCATCATGAGGTAACATGAGTGGAGCAATTCTGGATTTTTGTCTTGATTTTTTCAATTCAGTTAACTCATGATTTAAAGACTCAATTTATTTTTCAAGATCTAAATTTGTCGAACCATAAACAATGTGCGGCGCAGTGTCATGAACAATTTCTTTATCTAAGGACTCTTCACATTTAGATGCAACTAAATTAACATTAAGCTCATCAACAATCTTTTCCAAGTCTGAGTTTCTTCTTATTAGATCATTGCTTTCATCTAGTAAAATCTTATGTTCCTTTTCCAAACCTAACTTTTACGTGCTCACAATCTCTAAATCATTTTTCATGTTAAAAAAATTGTCACTCAATTCTTGACAATCATCAATAATATTACCAAGCAACAAAGTAAGTTAGTTCTTAGAAAGTAGTGTAATTTTAGGCTTTAATGAGATAAGATTTACCTCATATTCATCTTCGTCATCGGATATGGAAGACTTTCTTGCCGTAAGACATAAGTGAGAGTCATCATGGCACTGTGCTATATACTGTGCTTTCGAGGTAGAATCAGCACAGAGCTTCGCTGTAAGGCACTGTGCCACATTATTTCCTTCATCATCCGAATCCGTGTCTCCCCAAACAGATGCGATCATTGCCTTCTTGTACTCCTTCTTGGCTTGAACTTTCTTTTCTTTGGATTTCTTATTTTTTCACGATGAGCATTCTTTAATCCTACTATTATAGTCACCATGCTCAAAAAATTCAGAGTTAGTAGCACTTTTCTTGAGATAGTTTTTATTCTTTTGAAGGAAGTTTTTAAATCTCCTTGTAAGCAATGTAACTTCCTCATCACTGTCACTTTCCTCAACATCACAATAAATTCTCAATGCTAAACCATTATTTTTAGTTTAGGAGTCTTAGATTCTAAAACAAGCTCATGAGTCATTAAAGATCCAATTAATTACTCTAAAGAATGTTTGGATAAATCCTTAGCTTCTTGAATAGCAGTAACTTTTGGAAGCCAACAATTTGTTAAATTTCTTCAAACCTTCCTAACCAAATCTTCAGAATCATAAATTTTTCCAAGAGATCTTAACTCATTAGTAACAATGGTAAACCTAGTGAACATATCTTTTATTGATTCATCATGATCCATTCTAAGCAATTCATACTCTTGAACTAATAAATCAATACGAGATTGTTTTACTTCATTTGTAACTTGATGGGCTAACTCAAGAGTGTCCCATATTTCCTTTGTGGTAGCACATGCCGAGATTCTAAAGTACTCTTCTAGTCCAACTACATATTGAAGAATACTCATTGCTTTTGAAATTCTTTTCGGCTTTTGCATAGTCGGTTGAGTCGTACTCATCCTTATCTTTTTCAATCAATTTTCCGTTCGTGTCCTTTGTTTGAATTGCAATGGGACCTTTCCTTATTACCTTCCAACACTCATAGTCGGATCCTTGAATATATATTCTCATTCTGGTTTTCCACCATGAATAATTCGCACCGTTGAAGATCGGGCACTTCGAATACCGGTCGCGAGTCGTATCCTGCAAATTCATACTTACTTTTCTCTAGGGATTAACCTTTCGAGAATATTAGGATCTGATACCAATTGTTAGTTCTAAAGATATTAATTACAAATGAATAGGATCAATTTGATTAAAATTAATTATCGTGCAAAAAATTAAATTTTAAAGTTATGGCACAGTAACATGCACTGTGTTTTAACTGAAATTGAGATTTCGAGATTGAGTTGAAACACACAGCATAAGCGGATAATAAATAGAAATGGTGACACAAAAGAGTTTTAACGTGGTTCAATCTCTAGTCCGAGATCTACGTCCAAAAAATCAACTAATAGTGAATTCCCCTAATACATCACTCAAGGTACAAATCCCCAATACTAACTTTAGTAGTGCTCCCTAACACTTAACTATAAGTGTTGCTACGTTGAATCAAATGCAAACTCATGTACCCAACCCAATACTCTCTATAATAATGTGAAAATTACAGAAAGATTTTATCCTCAAACAAGTGCTTCTCAAAAAAGCAGATAGAGGCTTCGATAAACACTTAGGTAACCAACTTAGTTCTGTCTGAACACTGTGCTATACTTTGTGCTTCAAGAGATTTCGTTTTTCATAAAGTACTCAAGATAGCTCTGGAAAAACGTCACTACGGATGAGATGTATGCTCAGCTTTTTAAAAGAAAATTTTGAAGATCAATTTCCTTATTAAAAGATATGATCCTATCTCATGGATCTATCATATCTTTTAATAAGGATGTTTTTCTTAAACGTTCTTGAAATAATATCTTTCTAAAAACTTATCTCTTTCAAGATATTTTTGCAAAGATATTTATTTCTTTTCCATAACATATTAGATTTTAGAAATCTTGTATCTTTAAAAGAAAAATCAAAATTTTCAAATCCCCTTTTTATTTCAAAGGAATTTTATGTAATTTTTATAATTATGTTATTTATTTTACTAACTCTAGTAAAATTAAATAAACACAATAATGTCATATTACATAATAATCCTTTTATAATAGCACACAGCATATTCAAACATACTAATTTGGTTACTTATTACATGTTCTGCTATAATTAGAAGTCTAGCATTCTTCCATGATTAGCAATATTGATCATCCAAACTCCTTTTGACAATTCTGTACCATGAAACAACCAAACATGTTATATATAAAAAAATGTGTTTATCATCATCAAAATACCTAGGGGTAATGTTGCCACATGTTGTGAACCAAAAGAGGAAACCATGTTGTAGGGAACCTCTTACAGGGCATCAATCAACGTTCCCTTAGCTGATGGCTTGTTGAGATGTGCCAGTAACAAAAAAAAATGGAATCGAAGGAAAATATAGGTAAATATAGAACATAACAAAGTAGGCTTAGCACGAAAAAATTTGAAACCTACAAAGTAGCTAGGCTTAGCACGAAATTTAGGAACCTAGCAAAGTAGGGTAAGAATAAAAATTTGTGAGACATTGAACTTGGGGTTACAGTGATATGACTATGAAATTGGAACCTAATAAAGTTGGTTTAGAACGAAATATTGAGAAATATTAAACTTGAGGTTAGATTCATTAGAATATGAAAGTATGCTCACTTCTTCTCACATTTTCGCACAACACTAACTGATCCGGTTTTATGAGAACCGAATCAGTTTACTTGTGTCATTTAAGGTTTTCACTAGTGTTACCTAAATCCTAAAGCAAATATCTCATCTTTGTAGTTGTGGATAGATTGAGAAAATATGCTCACTTCATAGCTCTCTCTCACCCGTTTTTGTGAGTTGATGTGGAAAAATTCTATCTATATGGGGTATGGCTGGCTAAGGAGTAAAGCTAGTGACAGAGACCCTATTTTTGTCATCCATTTTTGGCAAGCTCTGTTTAATTTAGAGGGCACTGGTTCCTTCTTTCATCAACATATCACCCTAAGACATATGGTCAAACTGAGGTAGTTAATAGATGTGTTCCGAACTAGCTAAGGTGTATGTGTAAAGACCACCCCCCCAAAGATTGGTTCTTGTGGCTCTCACTGGCAGAGTGGTATAATACATCTTTTCACACTTCAATTAAACTCACCCCCTTATGAAGTGGTATACAACAACCCCCTCCTAAACACTTACCATATCAACATGGAGAGTCATTTGTGGAAGTTGTGGACAGGTCTCTGCAAAGAAGGGAGAGCATGATTATTACTCTCAAATTTCTCCTGACACAAGCTCAAAATAGGATGAAGACTATGGCTGAAAAGAAAAGATCTGAGACGAGTTTCTTGGAGAGAGAATGTGTTTGGCTTACACTATAGCCTTATAGGCAAGATTCAGTTTAATTGAGAATTAATTAACCAAAAGATTGCCTATAAGTACTTTGGACCATTTTAGGTTCTTCACAAAGTTAGTACAGTTGCCTACCTGCTGAACCTTCCTTCCACTGCTGAGGCTCACGATGTATTCCATGTTTCTTAGCTGAAAAACTTTTATACGCAGGCTACCTGATGTTGCTTATATTCCATCTTGGTGGCCAGGGTAAAATATGGGAAAAGTTTACAAGAACAGTCCCAACTATGGGCGTTCCGCCATTTTCAGTCCCAACTAACGATTATTTCTGAGCAGTCCCAACTATGCATCATTTTTTACAAAATTGGACCTAGTTGACTAGTTACGTACCTGTTTAACTGGTTAATTTTTTTTTTATACTCAAACTATTCCTTCTCCCTCCTCTTTCTGTCTCCTCCATCATTCCCCTGTCACCCCTGTGCCTCCCCCTCCCCTCCCACCCCCCTTCGCGCGCCACCCCTGAAGTCCCCCCTCTCCCTCCCTTCCCTCCTTAGCCACGCTAGATCCCATTGTTTCTTTTTCTCCCACCTCCATTATTTTCTTTTTCCGTCCTTTTCAGTTCTCATCATTTATTTTTTTTTTTTTATTTCATTCTTTATCTTTCTTTTAGTTTTGCAATATTATTACTCCCTTGTTAATTAGAGTTGAGGTACTATGCAGAGCATGAGAGCAAGACCAAATTGGTCGAGTTGAAGAAATTCTTAGTTTTGTTAATGAATGTGTAAAATTCTCCTCTCTTTAGATTCCCATTTTTCCTGTCTTATTCGTCCTATTATCCTAATTTTGAATCTGATCTTACAATTGATGTAACTCAGTGATATTATGCTACTACTGCTGCGCTGAAAATTGCTTGGGAAGCAGGGTATGTGAGGTTGACAATGGGGATTCTTCGATGTTATATTCGGGGCTTATGGCTAATGCTGTGTTGCATGTCTTCACATACCTTTTAGAAAGTAGATATAAAATAAGATGGAAATATTGATCAATTTGTTTGTATTAGCTTTATAGATGCAGACTTTAGGAGGCCTTGATAGTTGATAGTAGTAAGTGATAGTTTCATTTTGAGAGTCTATAATCTTATAATCTATATAATTGGGTCATCTGTGACACTGAGCTATTGCAAGTCTGTTCTCTTGTGCCGTTAATATGCATTGGAGTGTGTCATTTTTGCGGGACACTTTGGAGGTTCCAACTTCCATTTCAGCAGCCAAGGTCATTAGAAATCAGTTGGTGTTGGGATGGGGTGGGTTAGGTGGTGTTTGGGTGCACGGGGTGGGTCGGTGGGTAGTAAGGGTGGTGGGGAAATTTTTGTAGGCGATGGACTTCTGGTGGTTGAGGTAGTTCTAGTATCTAGTGGTGGTGCTGGGGTTGTGTGCTGGGTGGTTGAATGGGGGTGGTGTTGAACAGGTGGTGGCAAAAAAAAAGAGTTTTACCTGTTGTAGCAGGTTATTAATCTGTTGGGACCAATTTTGTAAAAAATGATGCATAGTTGGGACTGCTCAGAATTAATCGTTAGTTGGGACTGAAAATGGCGGAACGCCCATAGTTGGGATTGTTCTTGTCAATTTTTCCTAAAATGTGTCTCAACCAACTTTCCAGCCTGCTGCTATATAGGACAGAAGAGTAATGAAAAACCAATATGTTGCAATGGTCTAGTACCTTATCCATTGGGAAGGCTACCCACCTTATGAGGCCACTTGGGAGTTTGCTACAAAAATTGAGTAGTAGTTTACTGAATTTGCCTCTAGATCTAACTGAAGACTTGAGGACACGTCTATTTCTTTAGGAGGGGAAGTATGTTATAGTTAAAGGAGTATTTTACAGCTTAGTTTCAATAATAAGTTTAATATGTAATTTTTGACAGGAAATTTTGTTAAGTTGCTAAGGGTAAGTGTTCTATTATTGTTTCGGGTAAAAACTTGTGAGATGGGGGAGTTAGTCAAGATGAGGGGCCGATGACCGTTAAGAATAGCCGAGTGCTCGAATGGTACCGCTGAGACCTGCAAGAATGAAGGTTGGACTACCCCGGAGCTGTTTACGGGATCGCCCCTCCGACGCTCAAGTCAGTTAGGATGTTTAACTGTAAGTATTGAGCAGTTGGTCTAGAAATTATTACCTGTTCATTGATGACACATTGGGTATTTTTATAGTGTTGTGGATTCCCATAAAGGGAACATTGATAGGATGGGCCTTAGGGAGATTGTTGGCTATGTTGCCTTTTCAGGCAATAAGCCTTTTTGCCCCTTGCTTGGGATCCCTAGGCACCTAGGATTAGGATAACAATCCTGTGGAACCCGTTGTGCCCCTTGTCTAGGGTTTGGTGGTCCTTCCCATAAGGACCGGACCTAGAGTATATTGGGCCCAAACATTTGCCCCACGCGAGATGTGTGAGGGAGGGCTTCCTAGAAATCGCATGTCTCGCGGAGAGTTGAACCTGTACTTGGCTGGGGTTGGACCCGTGCATCCTGAGGGGTATCTTAAAGTGTGTTAGAGATGTTCCGGAGATCAACGAAATCTATATGCCTCGAGGGATGTATTTGTCCTTGACCCTGCTCGAAGTGTCTCACGGGCCAATGAGCCCCCATGCATCTCGAGGGGCGTCTCTGACCTCGCTCGAGATGTCTCAGGGGCTAATGAGCCCCATGTATGTCGAGGGGTGTCTTTGACCTCGCTCGAGATGTCTCAGGGGCTAGTGAGCCTGATATGTCTATTTTATATAGAGTTTTTTACCCCCGTCCCTCATTGATTATTGGTCTTAATTGCACTCTTTGGAGCTATTTTTAGTACTAATGTTCTACTTGTAGTGTGTTTGTAGTTTCAGGTTGATCATTGTAGGAAATAACATGTTTTAGTGCATATCCTACTCATTTATATCACTACAAGAGATGATGTACTTTTGAGAGCACGAGCATTGAGTTGGACGAGTTTTGAATCAAAGCGAATAGTGAAAGAAGTAGAAAAAAGACTCCAGTCCACTCTTTTGATTATATCTCAAGTTATACAAATCCAAATACAGTGATTTTAATTGGGTTAGATTATACACTTCAAGAGCTTTCCAACGAATGGTCACTTGCCTAATTCCTACGATTAATGAAGAAGTTATGGCATTTTGAAGATAGAGAGTTTGGTCGGGCGAGATTTGGAAGAAAAGAAAATATTTTGTTGCGGGCCCAACCGGGCGGGATCTCGCCTGACCGGGTGGGGCGCTATTTCACTTTCTACAAAAAATGACTTGATGACCGCCCGGTCTGGCGGAATCAGCCCCAGCAACCCTGGCGGGCCGATTTTTATGCGTTTTGAAGCGCGTGTTGCGCTGACTCTTATTTCCATATAAATACTTATCCTTTTAGGGTTGAAAGAGGGCGTTTTTACATTATAGTTTCAGCTTTAGTTTTCCTAAGCACATTTTAATTACTCAAGAACCCTAGAATTACTCTTTGCCATTTTTACATTGGATTTTCAATAGAAGTTGGGATTTTGCAAGATTGTTCTACATTGGTATTTCTTCTCTTCTCTTGTTATTCTTATTTAATCTTTGATTATTGATTCACCATGTTTACTTATTTCATCATGAATATGTTTCCTTTAATTATGATTGAGTAGTTTATTTCTAGGGTCAAGGGGATCCATGAATATTTATGAAGGGATGTTTATAAAGTATTGATTTTTGATGATGTATGTTGATTCCTATTGAATGTATTATCTCTATTCAATCCGATTTGGCCAGATTTGATTGTTATAGTATTGCAATATTAGGTTATGTGCCGAGAGGTATGAACTTGATATTAAGGCTAGTTTCAATAGGTAGAATTGGTATTAATAAATTGCGAGAGCTTGTTAATATCATTCTATGGTTAATTTCGACTCAAGAGAGGAAATCAACCTGTTTGAATGCATTATTCATTATTGATTATTGTCTTTCATCCTGGAATATTGTTCATTGGTGAACCTATGTCCTAGACTTTATTTTATTGATATTCTTGATATAGTTATTGTCTATTTTAGTATGATTACAACCAAACACTCGTTCCCTATAATCTAGATTTGATCGACAATTAGGAAAAGAACATTGTTTCCCTGTGGATTCGACCCTACTTCCATGACTACTATTTGTTAGAGGACTTTAGAATTACTTTTGATTAGGTGATACGACTTTAGCCTGTCAAAATTTGGCGCCGTTGCTGGGGAAACGGTTTTGTTCCATTTTCTTTAATTGCTTTAGAGTCTAGATTATATATCGTCTCAAAGAACACTTGTTCTTTGGGACAAAATCTCTTAATTGTTTGTTCTTTAGTTCGTCTATGCGTAGGAGTTTGAGTTCAGGTGGCTTCCCATTTGATCCAGAAATTGAAAGATCCTTTCATAGACAGAAGAACTTCTTCAGACAGTTGCGAGATAATTCAGGGGGAGATAAACCCTTGGATTCTGATTCTGATTCTAGAAGTATTGTTTCTACTACTCCAACAGAGTCAGAGATGGCTCGGAGACTTACTGACTTTTCCTAGCCCTCCTTGGCTGAACTTCCCAAGAGTAATCAAATGCCCGAAATCGAAGCTGTTAATTTTGAGATCAAACCTGCACTACTGAACATGATCGAAAGGAAACAATTTGGTGGTGGACCTAATGAAGACCCTAATCTACATTATCAGGACTTCTGCCAATATTGTTCTACTATTAAGCAGCAGGGAGTAACACAAGATCAAATTCGAGAGATTTTTTTCCCATTTTCACTTCTAGAAAAGGCAGAGATGTGGTACAATGGGATTAATCGAGCCACTCTTTGGATCACAGACTGGAATACCTTGGCCTTAGCTTTCTACAGGAAGTACTACCCTCCAGAGAAGACTGCTAGGTTGCGTAGTCATATCACAAATTTCACCCAAGGTAACGACGAATCTTTACATGAGGCTTGGGAAAGATTCAAGGACCTCCAGAGAGAATGTCCCCATCATGGTCTACAAATATGGTTCCTAGTTAAGGGATTTTACAATGGTTTGGGAAACAACTCAAGACTTATTCTAGACTCTGCGGCAAATGAGAGATTCATGAAACTAGAAATTGATGCCGCACATGACTTAATCGAGGAGATGTGTAATAGCCCGCACCAAAACACCTTATTAAATAAGTACTTTTATATAACAGCGGAAACTCCATTCTTGGGCGAACTATTACTTGGATCCCCCTTAAGCCTAAGTTTAAGAGAATGAGCATTTTACAACATGAATTATTAAAACTTACTTACAAAATAACCATCTTACTTCATAATAAAAATATTACAAACCGAAAATACACCATGGTTTTTCCAATATTGTCCACCATGCTAACATACAACAAAACAATACAAGTCCCCACAAGAGCATCTGACATCCATACATAATCATTAATAGTCACCTGCAAAACGATAATCAACTGCCCCCACCGAGACAGGTTCAAAGAACAAAACACAAGTCAGCAAAGCTGAGTACACAAGTAGATTTTTAGGAAAAATATTATGGTGGCTGAATCTAGTTTTTCCTTCGCAAAACCCATCCCAAAAGAATAATAATATGCAACACGTCAAGTGCTCACATCCTTGTTGGTTTCTTTATATCATTACAGTTCTTTCTATTAGTTCAACATTATTGATATCAATCAATATCATTTAATCCTTATGGGGAAAGTGAACACGATTAGAGAGGGGTCACCACGACCGACTGTCTCTAAACTGTGGGGGTCGTCACCCTCCTATTTACCATATGCTTGCAAGACTTTCAGGACATGTCCCTAGCAGCTACGAGACACCACGCTCGCCTGCAACTTACAATTTAATAACGGCAGCTACGAGACAGCACGCTCGCCTGCAATTGTTGTTCATCACCGTTCACGGCTACTTCCCCTTCTTGTAGGTGATCAAACAAACACATTGATAATTTTAATTCCTCTTAATTGTTATTAAATTATTATCTGAGCTAACTCGTAAGAGATGGACCTAACTTCTTGAGGAAAGATTTATATAAGTGTAACTTCCACAAGGTTAATCACAATAGAAATTATTAGGAAACCCATAATTTTGAAATTAAAAAAATAAATAAGTAGATAAATAAATTATATGAATTTCTCAAAATACATAAAGAATAAGATATTTGTGTTAACAAACGTAGGTCATTCGATTATTACTCTTAGAGTTGTTAAAGTTGGGTGAGGAACTATTATCATTGATATTAGGAACTATGGTTTGGTAAGTATGGTTGTAGTTAAATTTGGAGAGAGGTTTATCAAATAGATACTCCTTGAACATATTTTTCATTGATGAAAATTAATTTCTTTTTTTTTTAAAGATTTATAATCAACCAAATCAATCACGTTCAATAAAATTGTAGGAAGTAATTAAATAATTCATTGATGAAAGGAACTTATTACTCTTTTACTCAACTCATCGTTTAACCTTTGAATTATTCAATATTATAATTTTATCCTTTAAGTACTCTTTGAAATATTTCTTGGAAAATCTGGAATGTACCACAAAATCTATTAAAACGGAAACTGTCCCGCAAAAAATTTCAAATTTTCAATAGAAATTAAAATGACCATAACTTCCTCATACGAAATCCAAATTGGACGATTCTTGTACCTATTCTGAGTAATACGAACAACTTTTGTGAAATAGCATTTTGGCCAAAAATGCCCAGAAAATGTCAAAAAACACGTTTTATTAAAAGTGGTCCAGATTCTTACGGGATGGTAGAAGTTTATGTTCCAATGTTTAATCTACTTCACATGCACTTGGGTTCTTCCATAAAGAAGAACTTATTAACATTTTGACAGTAAAATATGGCCCTTGACTCATTTACAAGATCAAATATTCAAACATAATATTCCAACATTTACTAAAAAAAACCCTTATCTCAACTTGCAACTCATAATTTCACAATCAATCAACAAGAACATATAATCATCCCCAAAGAAACACATGCAAAGAAAAAAAAAAACCAATTCATGTAATACTTATAGATTTGAAGATACAACATAAATTTCTTTCCAAAACCCACATACATGCACTTATATAAAACAATTCTTTTACCCAAATCTCATTTCAACCCCAAAGAGAGTTAGTGACTTGTGTACCTTAATCCCCTTTGCCCAACTCTTCTTTCTTCCTCCAAAATGTAGAATTTTCGACCTTCCTATAATCCCAAAGTGTTCATATGAGTTAATTATCTTACCTCAAGATATTAAAAACAAAGCTCCCTCTTCCCAAATAAATATAAAAAAATCAGCTTACCTTCACCTTTTTAGACTAGAGTTTGGGGGTGTTTTTCCACTCCTTCTTGAAAATTTTCTTTGGTAGTACCTAGTATACACATCAAGGAAAACAAAAATTAGTTTGCATGTAAGATTGGGTAGAAAATGAGTGAGAAATTGAAGAGAGAAGGTAGGGTTTCAACCTTAGTTCTTCCTCTCTTTTTTCCTCTTTCCTTCTTTTTCTTTCTTCCTTAATTCTCTCACTTTCTCTCTCCTATTTTCTGATTTTTTTTTTGGGGCTTGAGTTTGAAGGGATAAATGGGTTGGAAGTTGGAGTTTTTAGAGTTTTTAGTGGGTGATGACTTGGATAACTATTTTTCTTTTTCTTTTTTTTTTTAGCTACCTTTACTTTCCTATTCTCCCAACAAATATTAAATCAAACCTCTTGAATTTATCCACTTACATATTCCTTTTTTAATATCCAGATTCCTTTTTTTTTTTTTTTTGGTGAAAATACAAGTATTTATAGATGTGTGTGAAATGTGAATAATAAGTAAGTTGAGTGGAGTGATGTGCTATTCTCTCTTATGGATGAGTGAAATTATGTAAGAAAAGATGGTATTCATGATATTAAAGTAGGTCATGAAGGGCATATGATACGAGTTGAGATCTACTTGAGTTATGAAGGTGTAATGCGTAGATATGGAGAAAGTGTTAATATGAATCAAATTAGAGACTATGAAATGATGGAAAGAAATGATAAAGATATTGGGTGGAATATGATGAGGGTAATATGGATAGGATTTCATATATGTAAGTTAATATGTTAAGAATGAGTATTGGTCGAATTAAAGGAATATGTATGTATAAATTTAAAAGAATTAAAAGAATTGTGTGCTTGGATGAAATTGTTATGGATTATGGTTCATAATTAGTGTTGTTCTTCATGAATGGTTTTATGATTATTGTGAATATGATAATTTACTAAGTATTTGTGGATTTATTGCAAATATGTCTTGTAGATGACAAGTCGGAGGAGCCGTGCTAGCACTATTAAGAGGGAGGTGGTTGAAGAGAATGATTTTATGGTGGAACCGGATGAGTTAGATGCAAAGGTCATGCGAGGAGGGTGCTGGAGTACATACAAAGGTATAATGAGCAGGTAGTTTATGGGGAAAACCATTATACCCGTCCGGAGATTCAAGCTTATAATGTTGTGAAAACCCTACCGCGTAGTGAACCTTGGATATCCTTTAGGAATGTTTATTGGGAGCTACTTGTGTTGTATCTTGCTAATGGTTTTATCCAGGGAACTGGGAGAAGGTAAGAGGATGTTGATAGGAAAAAGGAATCTGGATTGTTGCAGCCACTGGAGATTCCATAGTGGAAGTGGGACTCGGTGTCAATGGATTTTGTAATGGGTTTGCCAAGAACTAGGAAAGGGAGTGATGCAATATGGGTCATTATAGATAGATTGACCAAAACTGCGAGATTTATACCTGTGAAGGAAACATGGAGTTTGAAGCAAATGGCAGATGCCTATGTTAAGGAGGTGATACGCCTTCATGGAGCCCCAAAGACAATTATTTCAGATCGAGATCCCCGTTTCTTATCCAACTTTTGGGAGAAATTGCAGGAAGCGTTTGGTACGAGACTAAAATTGAGTACTACCTTCCACCCTGCCACTGATGGCCAGACTGAGAGAACGATACAAACACTAGAAGATATGCTTCGAGCTTGTGTTTTAGATTTTGGAGGTTCATAGGAGGAAAGGCTGTCATTGATAGAGTTCTCCTACAACAATAGTCACCAGTTCTCAATCGGAATGTCTCCATATGAAGCTCTGTATGGGAGAAGATGCCGAACACCTATTTGTTGGGATGATGTGCACCCAAGAGTCATGATAGGACCAGAAATGATACTTGAGACAATGGAACGGGTTAGGATCATTCGTGAAAGGATGAAAATAGCTCTGATACCAAGTGTAATAGCCCGCACCAAACACCTTATTAAATAAGTACTTTTATATAACAGCGGAAGCTCCATTCTTGGGCGAACTATTACTTGGATCCCCCTTAAGCCTAAGCTTAAGAGAATGAGCATTTTACAACATGAACCATTAAAACTTACTTACAAAATAACCATCTTACTTCAGAATAGAAATATTACAAACCGAAAATACACCATGGTTTTTCCAATATTGTCCACTATGCTAACATACAACAAAACAATACAAGTCCCCACAAGAGCATCTGACATCCATACATAATCATTAATCGTCACCTGCAAAACGATAATCAACTGCCCCCACCGAGACAGGTTCAAAGAACAAAACACAAGTCAGCAAAGCTGAGTACACAAGTAGATTTTTAGGAAAAATATTATGGTGGCTGAATCTAGTTTTTCCTTCGCAAAACCCATCCCAAAAGAATAATAATATGCAACACGTCAAGTGCTCACATCCTTGTTGGATTCTTTCTATCATTACAGTTCTTTCTATTAGTTCAACATTATTGATATCAATCAATATCATTTAATCCTTATGGGGAAAGTGACCACGACCGACTGTCTCTAAACTGTGGGGGTCGTCACCCTCCTATTTACCATATGCTTGCAAGACTTTCAGGACATGTCTCTAGCAGCTACGAGACACCACGCTCGCCTGCAACTTACAATTTAATAACGGCAGCTACGAGACACCACGCTCGCCTGCAATTGTTGTTCATCACCGTTCACGGCTACTTCCCCTTCTTTTAGGTGATCACACAAACACATTGATAATTTTAATTCCTCTTAATTGTTATTAAATTATTATCTGGGCTAACTCGTAAGAGATGGACCTAACTTCTTGAGGAATGATTTATATAAGTGTAACTTCCACAAGGTTAATCACAATAGTAATTATTAGGAAACTCATAATTTTGAAATAAAATAAAATAAATAAGTATATAAATAAATTATATGAATTTCTCAAAATACATAAAGAACAAGATATTTGTGTTAACAAACGTAGGTCATTCGATTATTACTCTTAGAGTTGTTAAAGTTGGGTGAGGAAACTATTATCATTGATATTAGGAACTATGATTTGCTAAGTATGGTTGTAGTTAAATTTGGAGAGAGGTTTATTCAATAGATACTCCTTGAACATATTTTTCATTGATGAAAATTAAATTTTTTTTTTTCTTTGCATGTGTTTCTTTGGGGATGATTGTATGTTCTTGTTGATTGATTGTGAATTTATGAGTTGCAAGTTGAGAGCTAAGGGTTTTCTTAGGAAATGTTGGAATATTATGTTTGAATATTTGATCTTGTAAATGAATCAAGGGCCATATTTTACTGTCAAAATGTTAATAAGTTCTTCTTGATGGAAGAACCTAAGTGCATGTGAAGTAGATTAAACATTGGAACATAAACTTCTACCATCCCGTAAGAATCTCGACCAGTTTGAATAAAACGTGTTTTTCGACATTTTCAGGGCATTTGTGGCCAAAATTCTATTTCTCAAAAGTTGTTCGTATTAAAATTTTACTCAAAATAGGTACAAGAATCGTCCAATTTGGATTTCGTATGAGGAAGTTATGGTCATTTTAATTTCTGTTGAAAATTTGAAATTTTTGCGGGACAGTTTCCGTTTTAATAGATTTTGTGGTACATTCCAGATTTTCCAAGAAATATTTCAAAGAGTATTTAAAGGATAAAATTATAATATTGAATAAATCAAAGGTTAAACGATGAGTTGAGTAAAAGAGTAATAAGTTCCTTTCATCAATGAATTATTTAATTACTTCCTACAATTTTATTGAACGTGATTGATTTGGTTGATTATAAATCTTTAAAAAAAAAGAAATTAATTTTCATCAATGAAAAATATGTTCAAGGAGTATCTATTTGATAAACCTCTCTCCAAATTTAACTACAACCATACTTACCAAACCATAGTTCCTAATATCAATGATAATAGTTCCTCACCCAACTTTAACAACTCTAAGAGTAATAATCGAATGACCTACGTTTGTTAACACAAATATCTTATTCTTTATGTATTTTGAGAAATTCATATAATTTATTTATCTACTTATTTATTTTTTTTAATTTCAAAATTATGAGTTTCCTAATAATTACTATTGTGATTAACCTTGTGGAAGTTACACTTATATAAATCTTTCCTCAAGAAGTTAGGTCCATCTCTTACGAGTTAGTTCAGATAATAATTTAATAACAATTAAGAGGAATTAAAATTATCAATGTGTTTGTGTGATCACCTACAAGAAGGGGAAGTAGCCGTGAACGGTGATGAGCAACAATTGCGGGCGAGCGTGGTGTCTCGTAGCTGCCGTTATTAAATTGTAAGTTGCAGGCGAGCGTGGTGTCTCTTAGCTGCTAGGGACATGTCCTGAAAGTCTTGCAAGCATATGGTAAATAGGAGGGTGACGACCCCCACAGTTTAGAGACAGTCGGTCGTGGTGACCCCTCTCTAATCGTGTTCACTTTCCCCATAAGGATTAAATGATATTGATTGATATCAATAATGTTGAACTAATAGAAAGAACTATAACGATAGAAAGAAACCAACAAGGATGTGAGCACTTGACGTGTTGCATATTATTATTCTTTTGGGATGGGTTTTGCGAAGGAAAAACTAGATTCAGCCACCATAATATTTTTCCTAAAAATCTACTTGTGTACTCGGCTTTGCTGACTTGTGTTTTGTTCTTTGAACCTGTCTCGGTGGGTGCAGTTGATTATCGTTTTGCAGGTGACTATTAATGATTATGTATGGATGTCTGATGCTCTTGTGGGGACTTGTATTGTTTGGTTGTATGTTAGCATGGTGGACAATATTGGAAAAACCATGGTGTATTTTCGGTTTGTAATATTTTTATTATGAAGTAAGATGGTTATTTTGTAAGTAAGTTTTAATAGTTCATGTTGTAAAATGCTCATTCTCTTAAGCTTAGGCTTAAGGGGGATCCAAGTAATAGTTCGCCAAAGAATGGAGCTTCCGCTGTTATATAAAAGTACTTATTTAATAAGGTGTTTTGGTGCGGGCTATTACACTTCTTTTGTCTATCTTGAGCAATCTTCATCCTTTCACGAATGATCCTAACCTGTTCCATTGTCTCAAGTATCATTTATGGTGCATTAGTTATGCAGCTGGGGCTTGAGTCATGAACTATTATACTAGTCATACCTAAAACAACTAGAAGATATGTATATAGCAAGTGTAACAGCGGAAACTCCATTCTTGGGCGAACTATTACTTGGATCCCCCTTAAGCCTAAGCTTAAGAGAATGAGCATTTTACAACATGAACTATTAAAACTTACTTACAAAATAACCATCTTACTTCATGATAAAAATATTACAAACCGAAAATACACCATGGTTTTTCCAATATTGTCCACCATGCTAACATACAACAAAACAATACAAGTCCCCACAAGAACATCTGACATCCATACATAATCATTAATAGTCACCTGCAAAACGATAATCAACTGCACCCACCGAGACAGGTTCAAAGAACAAAACACAAGTCAGCAAAGCCAAGTACACAAGTAGATTTTTAGGAAAAATATTATGGTGGCTGAATCTAGTTTTTCCTTCGCAAAACCCATCCCAAAAGAATAATAATATGCAACACGTCAAGTGCTCACATCCTTGTTGGTTTCTTTCTATCATTACAGTTCTTTCTATTAGTTCAACATTATTGATATCAATCAATATCATTTAATCCTTATGGGGAAAGTGAACACGATTAGAGAGGGGTCACCACGACCGACTGTCTCTAAACTGTGGGGGTCGTCACCCTCCTATTTACCATATGCTTGCAAGACTTTCGGGACATGTCCCTAGCAGCTACGAGACACCACGCTCGCCTGCAACTTACAATTTAATAACGGCAGCCACGAGACACCACGCTCGCCTGCAATTGTTGTTCATCACCGTTCACGGCTAATTCCCCTTCTTGTAGGTGATCACACAAACACATTGACAATTTTAATTCCTCTTAATTGTTATTAAATTACTATCTGAGCTAACTCGTAAAAGATGGACCTAACTTCTTGAGGAAAGATTTATATAAGTGTAACTTCCACAAGGTTAATCACAATAGTAATTATTAGGAAACTCATAATTTTGAAATTAAAAAAATAACAAAGTAGATAAATAAATTATATGAATTTCTCAAAATACATAAAGAATAAGATATTTGTGTTAACAAACGTAGGTCATTCGATTATTACTCTTAGAGTTGTTAAAGTTGGGTGAGGAACTATTATCATTGATATTAGGAACTATGGTTTGGTAAGTATGGTTGTAGTTAAATTTGGAGAGAGGTTTATCAAATAGATACTCCTTGAACATATTTTTCATTGATGAAAATTAATTTCTTTTTTTTTAAAGATTTATAATCAACCAAATCAATCACGTTCAATAAAATTGTAGGAAGTAATTAAATAATTCATTGATGAAAGGAACTTATTACTCTTTTACTCAACTCATCGTTTAACCTTTGAATTATTGAATATTATAATTTTATCCTTTAAATACTCTTTGAAATATTTCTTGGAAAATCTGGAATGTACCACAAAATCTATTAAAACGGAAACTGTCCCGCAAAAATTTCAAATTTTCAACAGAAATTAAAATGACCATAACTTCCTCATACGAAATCCAAATTGGACGATTCTTGTACCTATTCTGAGTAAATTTTAATACGAACAACTTTTGTGAAATAGCATTTTGGCCAAAAATGCCCTGAAAATGTCGAAAAACACGTTTTATTAAAACTGGTCCAGATTCATACGGGATGGTAGAAGTTTATGTTCCAATGTTTAATCTACTTCACATGCACTTGGGTTCATCCATCAAGAAGAACTTATTAACATTTTGACAGTAAAATATGGCCCTTGACTCATTTACAAGATCAAATATTCAAACATAATATTCCAACATTTACTAAAAAAAACCCTTATCTCAACTTGCAACTCATAATTTCACAATCAATCAACAAGAACATATAATCATCCCCAAAGAAACACATGCAAAGAAAAAAAAACCAATTCATGTAATACTTATAGATTTGAAGATACAACATAAATTTCTTTCCAAAACCCACATGCATGCACTTATATAAAACAATTATGTTACCCAAATCTCTTTTCAACCCCAAAGAGAGTTAGTGACTTGTGTACCTTAATCCCCTTTGCCCAACTCTTCTTTCTTCCTCCAAAATGTAGAATTTTCGACCTTCCTATAATCCCAAAGTGTTCATATGAGTTAATTATCTTACCTCAAGATATTAAAAACAAAGCTTCCTCTTCCCAAATAAATAAAAAAAAATCAGCTTACCTTCACCTTTTTAGACTAGAGTTTGGGGGTGTTTTTCCACTCCTTCTTGAAAATTTTCTTTGGTAGTACCTAGTATACACATCAAGGAAAACAAAAATGAGCTTGCATGTAAGATTGGGTAGAAAATGAGTGAGAAATTGAAGAGAGAAGGTAGGGTTTCAACCTTAGTTCTTCCTCTCTTTTTTCCTCTTTCCTTCTTTTTATTTCTTCCTTAATTCTCTCACTTTCTCTCTCCTATTTTCTGATTTTTTTTTTGGGGCTTGAGTTTGACGGGATAAATGGGTTGGAAGTTGGAGTTTTTAGAGTTTTTAGTGGGTGATGACTTGGATAACTATTTTTCTTTTTCTTTTTCTTTTTTTTTTTTTTTTTAGCTACCTTTACTTTCCTATTCTCCCAACAAATATTAAATCAAACCTCTTGAATTTATCCACTTACATATTTTAATTCAACATTGTCCCTACTTGTCTTGACCATTAACATTAACATCATCATATGACCTTTTTGGTCCGTATCGTTCATCGTAACATAATTCCTCCACCTGTGACTTGCCCATTTACCGGATCATTTCATAATTCCAAACCAGTAGAACCATCCATTTTTATTATCATAACTTATCAGACATCATATATTCTTAATTCAGAATCATCCATAGATCGTAAACATAATCATAAACATGACATCTCATAACATACATAAGCATCGTCACATCATAGCATATCTCATCATGCCACATACAAATCGTAACACATAATCATATCACATAATTATCATCATGCACTTATATTCATGCATACACATATAAAACATGGCATATAACATATACGGGCATGCATAGATTTGCTGGACATGAACATTACACATATATATACGGGCATGCATAGATGCTGGACATAAAGGTTACCTCAAACGCAAATCCATTTTCAAGGATAAACTTCTTATAAGCTGTCTTACTTCCTTTGAGCTCCATAAACCAACGTCCGAAACCACAATATAAATAACTAAAAGAATCAGAACCCACTCACGGATCTTTATATTCGAAAAATAGTCTAACTTACTCCTTCTAATATAATCCCATTCACCGATCTCACTTCATTGCTATTCTTTGAACATCAACTAATTAATATGAATCCCATAAGCTAACTCCAATTACTCCAACAATAATAACAACAACTATTCTAAATTTAATCTCAACTACTATTGCTAATAATCTCATAAGTAAACTTATTATAGTCTGATTTAGGCCCATAACTATAGTTAATTAACAAGCTAAGCTAACATGGTTCATAGTTTAACAAGTTTATACTAAATCAGCCATTTTACTTGATCTCTTTCTTAGTCCAACAATTTGCTAAGTGAATCAATTAAGCAAAATCAGTTTTAGGCTCAACCTCATACTAATTAACATGGGTAATAATTTGGGCTTCAACTTTCAAAACAAGAATCAAATATAGAAACAAGAGGTAGGAACTTTATACCTCTGCTATCTAAGAAGCAGCGACGAACAAAGGAACAGAGGGGGTTCGAAGCTTCGGTGCACAGCGGCGGAGCACCGACGAGGAGGCGGCAGCGTCCGTCGAGCAACCAGGCTCCGGCCAGCAGCACGCGGTGAGGCTGTGCGACCTTAGCGACTGCAGCAGCGAGCATCGAGACAAAGGAGGAGAACTACTTTGGCCTTGCCTGGGCCCCCTTCCATCCTTCTCTGGACAATCTTTTATCATATGACCTTCCTTCTGACGTAGGAAACATATATTCTTACCCGCACAGTTCTTCCCTCTATGGTTCTTTCCACACTTTTCACACTTATTTCCCTATAATCAATACATTCTTCTATATGGAAATCTACCACTCTTCTGGTTAAATTAGGGAAATAATACACAGTTGCAGAGGTCATGCGAGGAGGGTGATGGAGTACATACAAAGGTATAATGAGCAGGTAGTTTATGGGGAAAACCATTATGCCCGTCCGGAGATTCAAGCTTATAGTGTTGTGAAAACCCTACCGCGTAGTGAACCTTGGATATCCTTTAGGAATGTTTATTGGGAGCTACTTGTGTTGTATCTTGCTAATGGTTTTATCCAGGGAACTGGGAGAAGGTTAGAGGATGTTGATAAGAGAGAAATCAGGTGGGAAGTCACAGTTGATGAGGTTATGGCAGAAATAGAGATTACCATTAATGAGATGAACCAAAGGGGTAAGCCTATGGTGACAGGAGACCCACATTGGGGAGCTATGAGAGCCCGTTTGCAAAATAGGGAAGAGCGCAGGAGAAAGGAAAAGAAAAGTCATCCATATCAGAGACAATTTACTAGTGAAAGATCGGGGAGAACTAATGGATCGAGCGCTAGTAGTAGCATGGGGGTCAATGAGGGTAGTTGCAGCGTTTGTGGACCCAACTATGAGCCTGGAGATGAGACTACAAGTGCTAGCAGCGATGGGAGTGGCTATGCTCGAGAATATATCTACATTGACTAGAGAATGGTGGAAGAACAAGTTTCCTTAGTTATGTTTGTTGGTTAAGATGTTCCGAGTTGTTCTAATTGCAAGGATTTTTTTTTTCTTTAGAAAATGTATTATTTCCCTAATTCCCTAAACCCCTGGAACTGTGCTTGAAATTAAGGGTTGTATTTGAACTTGAGCTTGGCTATCTAGACGCTAAGAGTTTGTGTGTTATTGTAGCTGGTATTGAATCTTGTTATGTGGTAACACATTATGTGTGTATGTTATTTAATTTAAGCTATCTTATTATTTAGGCACTTGTTAGAGTATACAAACTATTATGGCGGAAGAAGGACCCCGACCCAACTTAGCAGAGGCTAAGGCAAAGGTTTTAGAGGACATGAACTCTAGACTATTGTCTATATTAGAAAATCATCACCAGGGTAAGAATGATGAAGAAAATAAGTTTTACAAACGTATAGCGGCTCATAAACCCGCAACATATGATGGAACAGTTGACCCTGTAAAATTTGAAAATTGGATCTCATATATGGAGAAATTACTGGATTGTGTGAATTGTCCAACGGAGTTAAGAGTTAGATTAGCTTCCTTTTATCTTGAAGGCCAAGCTGACATGTGGTGGAAAACAGTAAAAAATGTAGCCCAAGAGCCTGGTTTTACTTGGGAAAAGTTCTTAGAAAAACTTAGAGAGAGATTTTACCCACCCTCTTTGCAGCGAAGGATGGAGAATGAGTTTCTATTTTTACGTCAAGGGGCATTGTCAGTGATTGAGTATGCTGCAAAGTTCACCGAGTTATCTAGGTTTGCACCGGACTTTTTGAGTACGGACAAGCTCAAAATGACTAGGTTCTTCGAAGGGTTAAACTTTAAGTACCAGAAGAGGGTAGGTCATTACACGAGTTTTCAAGAACTATATGATCGAGCATTAGAGCAGGAAAGAATTGATCTGCGTGAGCAGGAGGTCACTAAGAGGAGGAACGGAGGTAAAGGTATTGAAGGAGGAAGTAAGAAGCCAAGGCAAGAGTCTTATGGGAAGATGTTTGCAACTCGATCTTCAGGAACATCGTATGACCAGAGGCCCCAAAACCGAGATGTGAAGTGTGAAAAGTGTGGAAAGAACCATAGAGGGAAGAACTGTGCGGATAAGAATATATGTTTCCTATGTCAGAAGGAAGGTCATATGATAAAAGATTGTCCAGAGAAGGATGGAAGGGGGCCCAGGCAAGGCCAAAGTAGTGCTGGGTACTATGCTAGCAGAACAGGGCCTGTGAATCAAGGACGGGGTACAGGCCAAGGGAATTTCAGACACAATCAAGGAGGTAGTGGACGAGGTGGATTCCGTGGTGGTCAAAGAAGGATCCAAGGAAGAGTCTTCTCCATTCAAGGAGAAGAATTCGAAGAACCCAATGCTGAAGCCGAGGAAGGTACTGTTATAACTGGCTTATTTAATGTATGCTCAGCTAATGCATATGTTTTGTTTGATTCGGGAGCTACCCATTCTTTCATTTCTAGTAACTTTGTAGCTAAAATGAAGTGTAAACTCAATGTAGCATCGATTGAAATGGTAATATGTATTCCGGATGGAACTCTAGTTAATTATACAAGAAAATTTAAGGATTGTGAGATTGAAATAGGTGGAGTCAAGTTTAAGGTAGATTTGATACCTATTGATTTGGGGTCATATGATGTAATTTTGGGAATGGATTGGCTGGGTAGGCATAGGGCTGTAATAGAATGTTATGCTAGAACAATCAGTTTAAGAGCACCAGTAGGGGAAAAAGTGATTTACCCAGAAAATGTAAGGGAGATGAGAGGAGAAAACCTTAATCAGGAGATTAGTAAAGGGAAGCAGAAGATAGTGAATCATGAGATCAGTATGTTAACAGAACTCACTCAAGAGATTAATGCCATACCTGTGGTGAGAGAATTCCCTGACGTATTTCCCGAAGACTTGTCAGGATTACCCCCACGAAGAGTGGTAGATTTCCATATAGATTTGATTCCTAATGCTACACCGATATCAAAAGGACTCTATCGTATGGCGCCAGCCGAGATGGTGGAGTTAAAGAAGCAATTAGAAGAACTTTTGCAGAAAGGTTATATAAGACCTAGTGTATCCCCGTGGGGAGCCCCAGTTCTATTTGTGAAAAAGAAAGATGGAACCTTAAGGCTATGTATTGATTATAGGAAATTGAACAAAATAACTGTGAGAAATAGATACCCATTGCCGCAAATAGATGACCTATTTGATCAGTTAAGAGGAGCAACTATGTTTTCAAACATAGATTTGCGATCGGGATATCATCAGATGAGGATAGCCGAATAAGATATACCTAAAATGGCATTTAGAACGAGATGCATCTTTCTTTTAGGGAGCTCATTTCCTTAGTTACTCCATAGTTAAGCGTGCTTGGCTGGGAGTAGTCCAGGGATGGGTGACCTCCTGGGAAGTTTCTCAGGGTGCGCATGAGTGAGGACAAAATGTGCCGGAAGAACTTGTGTTGGTTATTGAGGACAGTTGTTGGCCCTGGATGCGCATTGGTGACAATATACTCGACTCCGTATGGTCATGACCTATTCTTGAGATATGGTCATTGTCAATGTAGATATATGCTTCGAGCTTGTGTTTTAGATTTTGGAGGTTCATGGGAGGAAAGGCTGTCATTGATAGAGTTCTCCTACAACAATAGTCACCAGTTCTCAATCGGAATGTCTCCATATGAAGCTCTGTATGGGAGAAGATGCCGAACGCCTATTTGTTGGGATGATGTGCACCCATGAGTCATGATAGGACCAGAACTGATACTTGAGACAATGGAACAGGTTAGGATCATTCGTGAAAGGATGAAGATAGCTCAAGATAGACAAAAGAAGTACGCTGACTTAAGGAGGAAAAAGCTTGAGTTTGAAGTTGGGGATAAAGTATTTCTTAAGGTATCACCAACCCGTGGAGTGAAGAGGTTTGGAGTTCGGGGGAAACTAAGCCCCAAGTTCATAGGACCATACGAAATACTAAGAAGGATTGGGGAGGTAGCCTATGAGGTAGCTTTGCCAGTGGAGTTATCTCGAATTCATAATGTTTTTCACGTCTCCCAACACCGGAAATATGTGTAAGATCCATCTCATGTGCTATCTTATGAACCACTGCAACTTGATGAGACCTTGAATTACGAAGAAAAGCCATTGCGAATGCTGGATCGCAGAGACAAGAATTTGAGGAACAAAACAATACCCTTAGTGAAGGTCCTCTGGACGAATCATGGTGAAGAAGAAGCTACATGGGAAAAGGAGTCAGGCATGAAAGAACGATACCCGCATTTATTTTAAGGTACAATTCTAAGTTTCGGGACGAAACTTCTTAAAGGAGGGAAGTGTGTAATAGTCACCCCAACCACACGAATATTCTACTTTTAATTATTCTCTATATTATCATATAGGTCCTAGAGATAGGAAAATTTTGATATGTTTATGTTATATGACTTATGTACTTGTATCTCTATTATTTTAGTCGACAAGTTAGAGGAGAAAATATTATGTAATTGGTGATATGGGATCATTTTTAGGAATACAGTAAAAATCGTACTTAAGAAGTTATAAAGGGTGATTGTAAAGTAGTATATAAAGTAGGTGGTCAAAGAAGAGATAAGTTAATATATTTTTCTTTTTTTTTTGGGGCAAAATAAAGACAAGGAGGGACAATGTTGAATTAAAATATGTAAGTGGATAATTTCAAGAGGTTTGATTTAATATTTGTTGGGAGAATAGGAAAGTAAAGGTAGCTAAAAAAAAAAAAATAGTTATCCAAGTCATCACCCACTAAAAACTCTAAAAACTCCAACTTCCAACCCATTTATCCCGTCAAAGTCAAGCCCCAAAAAAAAAATTAGAAAATAGGAGAGAGAAAGTGAGAGAATTAAGGAAGAAAGAAAAAGAAGGAAAGAGGAAAAAAGAGAGGAAGAACCAAGGTTGAAACCCTACCTTCTCTCTTCAATTTCTCACTCATTTTCTACCCAATCTTACATGCAAACTCATTTTTGTTTTCCTTGATGTGTATACTAGGTACTACCAAAGAAAATTTTCAAGGAGTGGAAAAACACCCCCAAACTCTAGTCTAAAAAGGTGAAGGTAAGCTGATTTTTTTTTTATTTATTTGGGAAGAGGAAGCTTTATTTTTAATATCTTGAGGTAAGATAATTAACTCATATGAACACTTTGGGATTATAGGAAGGTCGAAAATTCTACATTTTGGAGGAAGAAAGAAGAGTTGGGCAAAGGGGATTAAGGTACACAAGTCACTAACTCTCTTTGGGGTTGAAATGAGATTTGGGTAAAAGAATTGTTTTATATAAGTGCATGCATGTGGGTTTTGGAAAGAAATTTATGTTGTATCTTCAAATCTATAAGTATTACATGAATTGGTTTTTTTTTTTTTTCTTTGCATGTGTTTCTTTGGGGATGATTATATGTTCTTGTTGATTGATTGTGAAATTATGAGTTGCAAGTTGAGATAAGGGTTTTTTTTAGTAAATGTTGGAATATTATGTTTGAATATTTGATCTTGTAAATGAGTCAAGGGCCATATTTTACTGTCAAAATGTTAATAAGTTCTTCTTGATGGAAGAACCCAAGTGCATGTGAAGTAGATTAAACATTGGAACATAAACTTCTACCATCCCGTAAGAATCTGGACCAGTTTTAATAAAACGTGTTTTTTGACATTTTATGGGCATTTTTGGCCAAAATGCTATTTCACAAAAGTTGTTCATATTAAAATTTTACCCAGAATAGGTACAAGAATCATCCAATTTGGATTTCGTATGAGGAAGTTATGGTCATTTTAATTTCTGTTGAAAATTTGAAATTTTTGCGGGACAGTTTCCGTTTTAATAGATTTTGTGGTACATTCCAGATTTTCCAAGAAATATTTCAAAGAGTACTTAAAGGATAAAATTATAATATTGAATAATTCAAAGGTTAAACGATGAGTTGAGTAAAAGAGTAATAAGTTCCTTTCATCAATGAATTATTTAATTACTTCCTACAATTTTATTGAACGTGATTGATTTTGTTGATTATAAATCTTTAAAAAAAAAGAAATTAATTTTCATCAATGAAATATATGTTCAAGGAGTATCTATTTGATAAACCTCTCTCCAAATTTAACTACAACCATACTTACCCAACCATAGTTCCTAATATCAATGATAATAGTTTCCTCACCCAACTTTAACAACTCTAAGAGTAATAATCGAATGACCTACGTTTGTTAACACAAATATCTTATTCTTTCTGTATTTTGAGAAATTCATATAATTTATTTATCTACTTATTTATTTTTTTTAATTTCAAAATTATGAGTTTCCTAATAATTACTATTGTGATTAACCTTATTAAAACTGGTCCAAATTCAAAACCCATCCCAAAAGAATAATAATATGCAACACGTCAAGTGCTCACATCCTTGTTGGTTTCTTTCTATCGTTACAGTTCAACATTATTGATATCAATCAATATCATTTAATCCTTATGGGGAAAGTGAACACGATTAGAGAGGGGTCACCACGACCGACTGTCTCTAAACTGTGGGGGTCGTCACCCTCCTATTTACCATATGCTTGCAAGACTTTCAGGACATGTCCCTAGCAGCTACGAGACACCACGCTCGCCTGCAACTTACAATTTAATAACGGCAGCTACGAGACACCACGCTCGCCTGCAATTGTTGTTCATCACCGTTCACGGCTACTTCCCCTTCTTGTAGGTGATCACACAAACACATTGATAATTTTAATTCCTCTTAATTGTTATTAAATTATTATCTGAGCTAACTCGTAAGAGATGGACCTAACTTCTTGAGGAAAGATTTATATAAGTGTAACTTCCACAAGGTTAATCACAATAGTAATTATTAGGAAACTCATAATTTTGAAATTAAAAAAAATAATAAGTAGATAAATAAATTATATGAATTTCTCAAAATACATAAAGAATAAGATATTTGTGTTAACAAACGTAGGTCATTCGATTATTACTCTTAGAGTTGTTAAAGTTGGGTGAGGAAACTATTATCATTGATATTAGGAACTATGGTTTGGTAAGTATGGTTGTAGTTAAATTTGGAGAGAGGTTTATCAAATAGATACTCCTTGAACATATCACTACAAGAATCCGCTTAATTAACGACTGATATTTACCGACTGCTCCTATATCAGCGGGTATAATAAAAATTACCTACCGCTTAAAAAGCAGTTGGTATTTACCTACCGCCAAAAATAATTACCTACCGTCGAGCGGTAGGTAATTAGTCGAATAACTTTTTTATGTCCTTGAGTTCCAACCTGTATAAAGTAGAAACCCTAAATTTTTTGTCCTCCGCCTCCCAACTCCAATCTACCTTATTTTTTCTCTTACTTCATCCTGATCCTGGTGTTCTCTCAGTCCCCTCTCTCTTTTGGTGTCATCCTGGTCTTCTCTTCCTTTATTTTTCTCTCACTTCATCACTTTTATGTTCTTTCTCATTTCAATAACTCTGATTACTCTATTCTCACCATCATAAGGCCGCAAGAAATGATTTGGAAATCGAAATTGAAGAACCAAAAATGAATTGGGTACGCTAAAGAAATTCGGCAGGCTTGAAGTTTTACGGTGAAACATCAATAAATCTCGTGTTGTCGGCGACAAAAAAACCAAGGTTTTTGTATTATGTTTTATGTTTTAGGTTTAGATCTAGATTTTAAAAATAGTACGATTCTTCTTTCATCAGATTTAGGTGATTTGAAGCTTGTAAATTGTCCATTTATCTATTCTTTTGCTTGATTTTTTTAGGTTTATCATCACTTGTAATTAGTTTTTTGAGATATAATAACTACAGATCTACATTATATTTGTTTCACTTATGAACTTTACCATAATCTACTTGTATTTGTTGCTATCATCTCGTATTTTTTCAGTTTGTTGCTATAATTTTCTGAATCTTTACTTTTGAATGTTGGATACTTGAGATACACTGATAATATTTTTATAGTCTGCGTTAGATTAAAATATAGAAATATCAAGGTTTTAAAATTGAAATCAGTTATGGGTTATTCCATTTGCTGGTTTCAGTTTTTTTTTTTATTTTCTGTCTGAAAATTACCTACCGCCTAGCGGTCGGTAAATTTAATTTTACCTACTGCTAGTCGGTAGGTAATTTTACCGACCGCTAAACAGTTGGTATTTCTGAATTACCGACCAGCAATATACCGACTGGCCTTTACCGACCATTTAGCGGTCGGTAATTAAAATACCGACCGTTTTACAGCTATTACCGACTATTTTGTGCGGTCGTTAAATAGGCGGATTCTTGTAGTGTATATTTCATTGATGAAAATTAATTTCCTTTTTTTTTTAAGATTTATAATCAACTAAATCAATCACGTTCAATAAAATTGTAGGAAGTAATTAAATAATTCATTGATGAAAGGAACTTATTACTCTTTTACTCAACTCATCGTTTAACCTTTGAATTATTCAATATTATAATTTTATCCTTTAAATACTCTTTGAAATATTTCTTGGAAGGAATGTACCACAAAATCTATTAAAACGGAAACTGTCCCGCAAAAATTTCAAATTTTCAACAGAAATTAAAATGACCATAAATTCCTCATACGAAATCCAAATTGGACGATTTTTGTACCTATTCTGAGTATTTTGGCCAAAAATGCCCATAAAATGTTGAAAAACACGTTTTATTACAACTAGTCCAGATTCTTACGGGATGAAAGAAGTTTATGTTCCAATGTTTAATCTACTTCACATGCACTTGGGTTCTTCCATCAAGAAGAACTTATTAACATTTTGACAGTAAAATATGGCCCTTGACTCATTTACAAGATCAAATGCATACACATATTTTCTACCCAATCTTACATGCAAACTCATTTTTGTTTTCCTTGATGTGTATACTAGTTACTACCAAAGAAAATTTTCAAGAAGGAGTGGAAAAACACCCCCAAACTCTAGTCTAAAAAGGTGAAGGTAAGCTGATTTTTTTTTATTTATTTGGGAAGAGGAAGCTTTGTTTTTAATATCTTGAGGTAAGATAATTAACTCATATGAACACTTTGGGATTATAGGAAGGTCGAAAATTCTACATTTTGGAGGAAGAAAGAAGAGTTGGACAAAGGGGATTAAGGTACACAAGTCACTAACTCTCTTTGGGGTTGAAATGAGATTTGGGTAAAAGAATTATTTTATATAAGTGCATGCATGTGGGTTTTGGAAAGAAATTTATGTTGTATCTTCAACTCTATAAGTATGACATGAATTGGTTTTTTTTTCTTTGCATGTGTTTCTTTCGGGATGATTGTATGTTCTTGTTGATTGATTGTGAATTTATGAGTTGCAAGTTGAAAGATAAGGGTTTTCTTAGTAAATGTTGGAATATTATGTTTGAATATATTGATATTGTAAATGAATCAAGGGCCATATTTTACTATCAAAATGTTAATAAGTTCTTCTTGATGGAAGAACCCAAGTGCATGTGAAGTAGATTAAACATTGGAACATAAACTTCTTCCATCCCGTAAGAATTTGGACCAGTTTTAATAAAACGTGTTTTTCGACATTTTCTTGGCATTTTTGGCCAAAATACTATTTCACAAAAGTTGTACGTATTAAAATTTTACTCAGAATAGGTACATAAATCGTCAAATTTGGAATTCGTATGAGGAAGCTATGGTCATTTTAAGTTCTGTTGAAAATTTGAAATTTTTGCGGGACAGTTTCCGTTTTAATAGATTTTGTGGTACATTCCAGATTTTCCAAGAAATATTTCAAAGAGTATTTTAAGGATAAAATTATAATATTGAATAATTCAAAGGTTAAACAATGAGTTGAGTAAAAGAGTAATAAGTTCCTTTCATCAATGAATTATTTAATTACTTCCTACAATTTTATTGAACGTGATTGATTTGGTTGATTATAAATCTTCAAAAAAAAAAATTTAATTTTCATCAATGAATAATATGTTCAAGGAGTATCTATTAAATAAATCTCTCTCCAAATTTAACTACAACCATACTTACCAAACCATAGTTCCTAATATCAATGATAATAGTTTCCTCACCCAACTTTAACAACTCTAAGAGTAATAATCGAATGACCTACGTTTGTTAACACAAATATCTTATTCTTTATGTATTTTGAGAAATTCATATAATTTATTTATCTACTTATTTTTTTTTTTTTCAAAATTATGAGTTTCCTAATAATTACTATTGTGATTAACCTTGTGGAAGTTACACTTATATAAATCTTTCATCAAGAAGTTAGGTCCATCTCTTACGAGTTAGCCCAGATAATAATTTAATAACAATTAAGAGGAATTAAAATTATCAATGTGTTTGTTTGATCACCTACAAGAAGGGGAAGTAGCCGTAAACGGTGATGAACAACAATTGCAGGCGAGCGTGGTGTCTCGTAGCTGCCGTTATTAAATTGTAAGTTGCAGGCGAGCGTGGTGTCTCGTAGCAGCTAGGGACATGTCCTGAAAGTCTTGCAAGCATATGGTAAATAGGAGGGTGACGACCCCCACAGTTTAGAGACAGTCGGTCGTGGTGACCCCTCTCTAATCGTGTTCACTTTCCCCATAAGGATTAAATGATATTGATTGATATCAATAATGTTGAACTAATAGAAAGAACTGTAATGATAGAAAGAAACCAACAAGGATGTGAGCACTTGACGTGTTGCATATTATTATTCTTTTGGGATGGGTTTTGCGAAGGAAAAACTAGATTCAGCCACCATAATATTTTTCCTAAAAATCTACTTGTGCACTCAGCTTTACTGACTTGTGTTTTGTTCTTTGAACCTGTCTCGGTGGGGGCAGTTGATTATTGTTTTGTAGGTGACTATTAATGATTATGTATGGATGTCAGATGCACTTGTGGGGACTTGTATTGTTTTGTTGTATGTTAGCATGGTGGACAATATTGGAAAAACCATGGTGTATTTTCGGTTTGTAATATTTTTATTATGAAGTAAGATGGTTATTTTGTAAGTAAGTTTTTATGGTTCATGTTGTAAAATGCTCATTCTCTTAAGCTTAGGCTTAAGGGGGATCCAAGTAATAGTTCGCCCAAGAATGGAGCTTCCGCTGTTATATAAAAGTACTTATTTAATAAGGTGTTTGGTGCGGGATATTACACTTGGTATCTTACACATATTGCACGTCTCCAATTTCTAAAAATCTACTTGTGAGAAAATGAGTTTTAGGTAAATTTTCACGTCTCCCAACTCCGAAAATATGTGTATGATCCATCTCATGTGCTATCTTATGAACCACTGCAACTTGATGAGACCTTGAATTACGAAGAAAAGCTATTGCGAATACTGGATCGCAGAGACAAGAATTTGAGGAACAAAACAATACCCTTAGTGAAGGTCCTCTGGACGAATCATGGTGAAGAAGAAGCTACATGGGAAAAGGAGTCAGGCATGAAAGAACGATATCCGCATTTATTTTAAGGTACAATTCTAAGTTTCGGGACGAAACTTCTTAAAGGAGGGAAGTGTGTAATAGTCACCCCAACCACACGAATATTCTACTTTTAATTATTCTCTATATTATCATATAGGTCCTAGAGATAGGAAAATTTTGATATGTTTATGTTATATGACTTATGTACTTGTATCTCTGTTATTTTAGTCGACAAGTTAGAGGAGAAAATATTATGTAATTGGTGATATGGGATCGTTTTTAGGAATACAGTAAAAATCGTACTTAAAAAGTTATAAAGGGTGATTGTAAAGTAGTATATGAGGTAGGTGGTCAAAGAAGAGATAAGTTAATATATTTTTCTTTTTTTTGGGCAAATTAAAGACAAGGAGGGACAATGTTGTCACCCTCCTATTTACCCAATCTTACTTGCAACTCATAATTTCACAATCAATCAACAAAAACATATAATCATCCCCAAAGAAACACATGCAAAGAAAAAAAAAACCAATTCATGTAATACTTATAGATTTGAAGATACAACATAAATTTCTTTCTAAAACCCACATGCATGCACTTATATAAAACAATTCTTTTACCCAAATCTCATTTCAACCCCAAAGAGAGTTAGTGACTTGTGTACCTTAATCCCCTTTGCCCAACTCTTCTTTCTTCCTCCAAAATGTAGAATTTTCGACCTTCCTATAATCCCAAAGTGTTCATATGGGTTAATTATCTTACCTCAAGATATTAAAAACAAAGCTTCCTCTTCCCAAATAAATAAATAAAAATCAGCTTACCTTCACCTTTTTAGACTAGAGTTTGGCGGTGTTTTTCCACTCCTTCTTGAAAATTTTCTTTGGTAGTACCTAGTATACACATCAAGGAAAACAAAAATGAGTTTGCATGTAAGATTGGGTAGAAAATGAGTGAGAAATTGAAGAGAGAAGGTAGGGTTTCAACCTTAGTTCTTCCTCTCTTTTTTCCTCTTTCCTTCTTTTTCTTTCTTCCTTAATTCTCTCACTTTCTCTCTCCTATTTTCTGATTCTTTTTTTGGGGCTTGAGTTTGACGGGATAAATGGGTTGGAAGTTGGAGTTTTTAGAGTTTTTAGTGGGTGATGACTTGGATAACTATTTTTTTTTTTTTTTTTTTAGCTACCTTTACTTTCCTATTCTCCCAACAAATATTAAATCAAACCTCTTGAATTTATCCACTTACATATTTTAATTCAACATTGTCCCTCCTTGTCTTTAATTTGCCCAAAAAAAAAGAAAAATATATTAACTTATCTCTTCTTTGACAACCTACCTCATATACTACTTTACAATCACCCTTTATAACTTCTTAAGTACGATTTTTACTGTATTCCTAAAAATGATCCCATATCACCAATTACATAATATTTTCTCCTCTAACTTGTCGACTAAAATAACAGAGATACAAGTACATAAGTCATATAACATAAACATATCAAAATTTTCCTATCTCTAGGACCTATATGATAATATAGAGAATAATTAAAAGTAGAATATTCGTGTGGTTGGGGTGACTATTACACACTTCCATCCTTTAAGAAGTTTCGTCCTGAAACTTAGAATTGTACCTTAAAATAAATGCGGGTATCGTTCTTTCATGCCTGACTCCTTTTCCCATGTAGCTTCTTCTTCACCATGATTCGTCCAGAGGACCTTCACTAAGGGTATTGTTTTGTTCCTCAAATTCTTGTCTCTGCGATCCAGTATTCGCAATGGCTTTTCTTCGTAATTCAAGGTCTCATCAAGTTGCAGTGGTTCATAAGATAGCACATGAGATGGATCATAAACATATTTCCGGAGTTGGGAGACGTGAAAATTTACCTAAAACTCATTTTCTCACAAGTAGATTTTTAGAAATTGGAGACGTGAAATATGTGTAAGATACCAAGTGTAATAGCCCGCACCAAACACCTTATTAAATAAGTACTTTTATATATCAGCGGAAGCTCCATTCTTGGGCGAACTATTACTTGGATCCCCCTTATGCCTAAGCTTAAGAGAATGAGCATTTTACAACATGAACTATTAAAACTTACTTACAAAATAACCATCTTACTTCATAATAAAAATATTACAAACCGAAAATACACCATGGTTTTTCCAATATTGTCCACCATGCTAACATACAACAAAACAATACAAGTCCCCACAAGAGCATCTGACATCCATACATAATCATTAATAGTCACCTGCAAAACGATAATCAACTGCCCCCACCGAGACAGGTTCAAAGAACAAAACACAAGTCAGCAAAGCTGAGTACACAAGTAGATTTTTAGGAAAAATATTATGGTGGCTGAATCTAGTTTTTCCTTCGCAAAACCCATCCCAAAAGAATAATAATATGCAACACGTCAAGTGCTCACATCCTTGTTGGTTTCTTTCTATCATTACAGTTCTTTCTATTAGTTCAACATTATTGATATCAATCAATATCATTTAATCCTTATGGGGAAAGTGAACACGATTAGAGAGGGGTCACCACGACCGACTGTCTCTAAACTGTGGGGGTCGTCACCCTCCTATTTACCATATGCTTGCAAGACTTTTAGGACATGTCCCTAGCAGCTACGAGACACCACGTTCGCCTGCAACTTACAATTTAATAACGGCAGCTACGAGACACCACGCTCGCCTGCAATTGTTGTTCATCACCGTTTGCGGCTACTTCCCCTTCTTGTAGGTGATCACACAAACACATTGATAATTTTAATTCCTCTTAATTGTTATTAAATTATTATCTGGGCTAACTCGTAAGAGATGGACCTAACTTCTTGAGGAAAGATTTATATAAGTGAAACTTCCACAAGGTTAATCACAATAGTAATTATTAGGAAACTCATAATTTTGAAATAAAAAAAAAATAAGTAGATAAATAAATTATATGAATTTATCAAAATACATAAAAAATAAGATATTTGTGTTAACAAACGTAGGTCATTCGATTATTACTCTTAGAGTTGTTAAAGTTGGGTGAGGAAACTATTATCATTGATATTAGGAACTATGGTTTGGTAAGTATGGTTGTAGTTAAATTTGGAGAGAGGTTTATTCAATAGATACTCATTGAACATATTTTTCATTGATGAAAATTAAATATTTTTTTTTTGAAGATTTATAATCAACCAAATCAATCACGTTCAATAAAATTGTAGGAAGTAATTAAATAATTCATTGATGAAAGGAACTTATTACTCTTTTACTCAACTCATCGTTTAACCTTTGGATTATTCAATATTATAATTTTATCCTTAAAATACTCTTTGAAATATTTCTTGGAAATCTAGAATGTACCACAAAATCTATTAAAACGGAAACTGTCCCGCAAAAATTTCAAATTTTCAACAGAACTTAAAATGACAATAGCTTCCTCATACGAATTCCAAATTGGACGATTCTTGTACCTATTCTGAGTAAAATTTTAATACGAACAACTTTTGTGAAATAGTATTTTGGCCAAAAATGCCCAGAAAATGTCGAAAAACACGTTTTATTAAAACTGGTCCAAATTCTTACGGGATGTTAGAAGTTTATGTTCCAATGTTTAATCTACTTCACATGCACTTGGGTTCTTCCATCAAGAAGAACTTATTAACATTTTGATAGTAAAATATGGCCCTTGATTCGTTTACAATATCAAATATTCAAACATAATATTCCAACATTTACTAAGAAAACCCTTATCTTTCAACTTGCAACTCATAAATTCACAATCAATCAACAAGAACATACAATCATCCCGAAAGAAACACATACAAAGAAAAAAAAAACCAATTCATGTCATACTTATAGAGTCGAAGATACAACATAAATTTCTTTCCAAAACCCACATGCATGCACTTATATAAAATAATTCTTTTACCCAAATCTCATTTCAACCCCAAAGAGAGTTAGTGACTTGTGTACCTTAATCCCCTTTGTCCAACTCTTCTTTCTTCCTCCAAAATGTAGAATTTTCGACCTTCCAATAATCCCAAAGTGTTTATATGATTTAGTTATCTTACCTCAAGATATTAAAAACAAAGCTTCCTCTTCCCAAATAAATAAAAAAAATCAGCTTACCTTCACCTTTATAGACTAGAGTTTGGGGGTGTTTTTCCACTCCTTCTTGAAAATTTTCGTTGGTAGTACCTAGTATACACATCAAGGAAAACAAAAATGAGTTTGCATGTAAGATTGGGTAGAAAATATGTGTATGCATTTGATCTTGTAAATGAGTCAAGGGCCATATTTTACTGTCAAAATGTTAATAAGTTCTTCTTGATGGAAGAACCCAAGTGCATGTGAAGTAGATTAAACATTGGAACATAAACTTCTACCATTCCGTAAGAATCTGGACCAGTTTTAATAAAACGTGTTTTTCAACATTTTCTGGGCATTTTTAGCCAAAATGCTATTTCACAAAAGTTGTTCGTATTAAAATTTTACTCAGAATAGGTACAAAAATCGTCCAATTTGGATTTCGTATGAGGAATTTATGGTCATTTTAATTTCTGTTGAAAATTTGAAATTTTTGCGGGACAGTTTCCGTTTTAATAGATTTTGTGGTACATTCCTTCCAAGAAATATTTCAAAGAGTATTTAAAGGATAAAATTATAATATTGAATAATTCAAAGGTTAAACGATGAGTTGAGTAAAAGAGTAATAAGTTCCTTTCATCAATGAATTATTTAATTACTTCCTACAATTTTATTGAACGTGATTGATTTGGTTGATTATAAATCTTTAAAAAAAAAGAAATTAATTTTCATCAATGAAATATATGTTCAAGGAGTATCTATTTGATAAACCTCTCTCCAAATTTAACTACAACCATACTTACCCAACCATAGTTCCTAATATCAATGATAATAGTTTCCTCACCCAACTTTAACAACTCTAAGAGTAATAATCGAATGACCTACGTTTGTTAACACAAATATCTTATTCTTTATGTATTTTGAGAAATTCATATAATTTATTTATCTACTTATTTATTTTTTTTAATTTCAAAATTATGAGTTTCCTAATAATTACTATTGTGATTAACCTTATTAAAACTGGTCCAAATTCAAAACCCATCCCAAAAGAATAATAACATGCAACACGTCAAGTGCTCACATCCTTGTTGGTTTCTTTCTATCGTTACAGTTCTTTCGATTAGTTCAACATTATTGATATCAATCAATATCATTTAATCCTTATGGGGAAAGTGAACACGATTAGAGAGGGGTCACCACGACCGACTGTCTCTAAATTGTGGGGGTCGTCACCCTCCTATTTACCATATGCTTGCAAGACTTTCAGGACATGTCCCTAGCAGCTACGAGACACCACGCTCGCCTGCAACTTACAATTTAATAACGGCAGCTACGAGACACCACGCTCGCCAGCAATTGTTGTTCATCATCGTTCACGACTACTTCCCCTTCTTGTAGGTGATCACACAAACACATTGATAATTTTAATTCCTCTTAATTGTTATTAAATTATTATCTGAGCTAACTCGTAAGAGATGGACCTAACTTCTTGAGGAAAGATTTATATAAGTGTAACTTCCACAAGGTTAATCACAATAGTAATTATTAGGAAACTCATAATTTTGAAATTAAAAAAAATAAATAAGTAGATAAATAAATTATATGAATTTCTCAAAATACATAAAGAATAAGATATTTGTGTTAACAAACGTAGGTCATTCGATTATTACTCTTAGAGTTGTTAAAGTTGGGTGAGGAAACTATTATCATTGATATTAGGAACTATGGTTGGGTAAGTATGGTTGTAGTTAAATTTGGAGAGAGGTTTATCAAATAGATACTCCTTGAACATATATTTCATTGATGAAAATTAATTTCTTTTTTTTTTAAGATTTATAATCAACCAAATCAATCACGTTCAATAAAATTGTAGGAAGTAATTAAATAATTCATTGATGAAAGGAACTTATTACTCTTTTACTCAACTCATCGTTTAACCTTTGAATTATTCAATATTATAATTTTATCCTTCAAGTACTCTTTGAAATATTTCTTGGAAAATCTGGAATGTACCACAAAATCTATTAAAACGGAAACTGTCCCGCAAAAATTTCAAATTTTCAACAGAAATTAAAATGACCATAACTTCCTCATACGAAATCCAAATTGGACGATTCTTGTACCTATTCTGAGTAAAATTTTAATACGAACAACTTTTGAGAAATAGCATTTTGACCAAAAATGCCCAGAAAATGTCGAAAAACACGTTTTATTAAAACTGGTCCAAATTCTTACGGGATGGTAGAAGTTTATGTTCCAATGTTTAATCTACTTCACATGCACTTGGGTTCTTCCATCAAGAAGAACTTATTAACATTTTGACAGTAAAATATGGCCCTTGACTCATTTACAAGATCAAATATTCAAACATAATATTCCAACATTTACTAAAAAAAACCCTTATCTCAACTTGCAACTCATAATTTCACAATCAATCAACAAGAACATATAATCATCCCCAAAGAAACACATGCAAAGAAAAAAAAAACCAATTCATGTAATACTTATAGATTTGAAGATACAACATAAATTTCTTTCCAAAACCCACATGCATGCACTTATATAAAACAATTCTTTTACCCAAATCTCATTTCAACCCCAAAGAGAGTTAGTGACTTGTGTACCTTAATCCCCTTTGCCCAACTCTTCTTTCTTCCTCCAAAATGTAGAATTTTCGACCTTCCTATAATCCCAAAGTGTTCATATGAGTTAATTATCTTACCTCAAGATATTAAAAACAAAGCTTCCTCTTCCAAAATAAATAAAAAAAATATTCAGCTTACCTTCACCTTTTTAGACTAGAGTTTGGGGGTGTTTTTCCACTCCTTCTTGAAAATTTTCTTTGGTAGTACCTAGTATACACATCAAGGAAAACAAAAATGAGTTTGCATGTAAGATTGGGTAGAAAATGAGTGAGAAATTGAAGAGAGAAGGTAGGGTTTCAACCTTAGTTCTTCCTCTCTTTTTTCCTCTTTCCTTCTTTTTCTTTCTTCCTTAATTCTCTCACTTTCTCTCTCCTATTTTCTGATTTTTTTTTGGGGCTTGAGTTTGACGGGATAAATGGGTTGGAAGTTGGAGTTTTTAGAGTTTTTAGTGGGTGATGACTTGGATTACTATTTTTCTTTTTCTTTTTTTTTTAGCTACCTTTACTTTCCTATTCTCCCAACAAATATTAAATCAAACCTCTTGAAATTATCCACTTACATATTTTAATTCAACATTGTCCCTCCTTGTCTGTATTTTGCCCAAAAAAAAAGAAAAATATATTAACTTATCTCTTTTTTGACCACCTACCTCATATACTACTTTACAATCACCCTTTATAACTTCTTAAGTACGATTTTTACTGTATTCCTAAAAATGATCCCATATCACCAATTACATAATATTTTCTCCTCTAACTTGTCGACTAAAATAACAGAGATACAATACATAAGTCATATAACATAAACATATCAAAATTTTCCTATCTCTAGGACCTATATGATAATATAGAGAATAATTAAAAGTAGAATATTCGTGTGGTTGGGGTGACTATTACACACTTCCCTCCTTTAAGAAGTTTCATCCCGAAACTTAGAATTGTACCTTAAAATAAATGCGGGTATCGTTCAAAAAAAGAAAAATATATTAACTTATCTCTTCTTTGACCACCTACCGCATATACTACTTTACAATCACCCTTTATAACTTCTTAAGTACGATTTTTACTGTATTCCTAAAAATGATCCCATATCACCAATTACATAATATTTTCTCCTCTAACTTGTCGACTAAAATAACAGAGATACAAGTACATAAGTCATATAACATAAACATATCAAAATTTTCCTATCTCTAGGACCTATATGATAATATAGAGAATAATTAAAAGTAGAATATTCGTGTGGTTGGGGTGACTATTACAAGATGGCTATCCACAACTCTCAATATGGCAACCCTCGAGGACTAGCTAACAAGGGAGGCAAGCATGAGATTGATTCTATATCCCTACTGGCTGCACAAATGAATGCCATCAATAATAAGTTGGATAATATGCAACTCTCCTCTCCCGCGAGTGTTGCTGCTTTAGGTACTACATCTGAGATCTTGTGTGAAAATTGTGGTATAGTTGGACACTGGTCACGGGAGTGTCGGAGTTCGCTTGAACAAGTTAATGCCTTCCAATCATATCGGCAGAACAATCCATACTCCAACACATACAATCCAGGATTGAGAAATCATCCGAATCTGTCATACAAGAGCACTAATGTCCTAAATCCTCATGCACCACAACCACTGGCCCAACAATTGAACCAGAGGTGCTACCAACAACCTTCTCAACATCCTCCTGGTTTCTCTAGACCACCACTCAATCCATCTCAACAAGCACCTCCTGCCGACCCCATGATGGTTGAGATGAGAAATATGATGCTACAGATACAAAAAGACAGACAAACTGACAAGGCACAGATTGAGTCAATTCTAGCTCACAACAAGATGTTGGAGAACCAGTTGGCACAGTTGGCTACTTCGAACTCTACTCGACAACAAGGTGCTCTTCCAGCACAACCTGTTTAGCCAACATACTCGGCAAACGCCATCACTCTCTGCAGTGGTTCTCATTATAATGGACCATCCATGCCTACTAATGATACTGTGAGTGTGAGAAACGATGGGGAACAGGTCCAAGATGAATCTGAAACTAACAAGGAGAACTCTAAGCAATCGACTGAACATGGGGAGACAATTGAAGCCAAAAAGCCTACTATTGAGGTTCCTCCTATCAAACTTCCTTTTCCCAATCGTCAACTCAAGAGTAAGCTGGACAAGCAATTTGGTAAGTTTTTGGAAGTCGTCAAGAATCTTCAGGTAACAGTCCCTTTCACAGAATTAATTACTCAAGTGCCTGCTTATGCAAAATTCATGAAAGATATCTTGACTAGAAAAAGGGATTTTAATGAGGTGGAGACAGTTGCATTTACTGAGGAATGTAGTGCCTTTTTACAAAATAAATCTCCACCAAAATTAAAAGATCCTAGTAGTTTCTCTATTCCCTGTCACATTGGTAGACTATTCATTGATAAAGCATTGTGTGATTTGGGTGCTAGTGTGAGTGCTATGCCATTATCAGTTTCCTCAAAATTAAATATGGGAAGTTTGAAAGTTACCAATATTACTCTGCAAATGGCTGACCGTTCTATTAAATACCCCCTAGGTATTCTAGAAGATGTGCCTGTTAGAGTAGGTAAATTTTTTATTCTCGTTGATTTTGTTGTGCTTGATATGGAGGAAGATACGCAAATTCCAATTATTTTTGGTAGGCCATTCCTTCATACTACAGGTGCAGTAATTGATGTGAAAAATGGTAAGCTTACACTATCTGTAGGAGATGATGAGGTCACTTTTTATCTGACCACCGCTTTGAAAAGTCCTATGCTAGAGGAATCATGCTATAAGGTTGATGTTATTGATGACCCGACCCATGATTGCATTCCCCATTCCCCCTCCTGTGATACTTCAGATGATGTGCTTGTCTTGGAGTTTATTGCAGGTGAAGAACAATTTATAAATGTCTTGAAGAGCCACAAAAAGACAATTAGGTATAGCATTGATGACTTGATAGGACTAAGCCCCAATGAGCATCGAGTTCCTCTTGATGAGGGCCACCCCCCTAGCATTCAGGTCCAACACGGGTTGGAAGGGGTGGTAAAGCAAGCAGTCGCGAAACTGCTGGATGCAGGTTGATGGTCAACTGATGTCCATGTCCCTTTCCTTTCCCTTGTTGTAATGAGGCCATTACCAAGTTCAGCTTGGGGGAGGATTTCTGTAAGTATTGCTTTTCTTTTAATTTTTTTTTACTGCATTTTAGTTGAGTTAAGTTAGTTTAATTGCTTTCAAAAAAATATGAAAAATCACAAAAAAATGAAATATTGCTGAAAAAATATCAAAAATACGAGTTGAATATGAATGGATTGATTGCTTCCCTGTGCCCCGAATTGTGCTTTGAAAAATGATTTAACTCACTATACTGGATAGTTGGGCATTTGTGATTGTATTGTTGTGATGTGATCACTGATTGCCTTGATCTTGAGTGGATTTTGATGATAAAGCGCCTACTTTGACTGCATGCTTGAACTAGTTGGACTGTGAGGATTCATTGTTGCCTATGGATTTACGTCCATATCCAATCTATTCTTGTGATTAGTTCCTCGTAGCATTCTGATCTTGATTTTGGCAATTTACTCGTTGATTTCTAGTGACTTTGGACATGTGTTGTGATAGAGGCGTTCTTTTGTTTAATTTTAGGCCTCAGAGTTGATAAATGAATTAATTTCCCTCCTAGCCCTGCGGAGCCTAATGACTTTTTATTTTGATATTGCGCCATATTGCACGCCTTGAGCCTTTACAATGATTATTGTCCCAAAGCCTAGCTTCGGGGAGCATTTGTTAGGTTGGTACTATGATTTGTGGTCGATTCTATGGGTTGGTTGGAAATAATGTCTATGTTGATACAAAGAAAAGAAAGAAAAATAAAAAAATAAAGTGAAAAATGATAGTGAAAAATCTGAAAAATCTTTATGATCTTCACTCTTTAAATTTCAAAAAGTGTTGAAAATTATGCTGAAAATGACAAGTATGGGATGGTTCGTGAGACTTTAAAGTTGGTTATTGTTTTGGTCATGTTGTTGATGCCATGGGAGTTGTTTCAGCCACACCTAGTTCTGTTACCAGTGTTTTTTGCTCCCCTTTTCTTGGTTTTTCCACCACATTTCCTAAATAATTTCCTTACCTCTACCCGAGCCCTATTACAACCCTGAGAAAGATCTCTTCAGCACGTGTTTGATTGTTTACTGGATTGATACTGAGTCAATTTGCCAAAGTTAAAGAGTAAGTTTGTTATTTGAGTCAACCTGGCTAGGATGAGCGATATTATACCTTTCTAAATACATGAGAGTGTGAGCGGGAAGGGCTATTATGGTTGGGTTGGTGAGTGTTTGGGCACATATTATGCCTGCCACAAAATTGAGCGGAGTGACACCTCGGTGAGCACCTTTTCGAGATTTCCATGTTATGTAGGGCAGCTGCATTTGATTGTTTGCTCAGGTGCTTGGTGGTCAGGGTAATCTGAATAACATAACTTGAATTTTGCTTGCTTGAATGATTTTGAGTTTGAAAATATTTGAGCCTGATTTTCGTATCTAAGTGGTGAAGCAATTATATTCATGTTCATGTTGTGCTTGGCTTAGGGACAAGCAAAAGTCTATCTTGGGGGAGTTTGATATGTCTATTTTATATAGAATTTTTTACCCCCGTCCCTCATTGATTATTGGTCTTAATTGCGCTCTTTGGAGCTATTTTTAGTACTAATGTTCTACTTGTAGTGTGTTTGTAGTTTCAGGTTGATCATTGTAGGAATTAGCATGTTTTAGTGCATTTCCTACTCATTTATATCACTACAAGAGATGATGTACTTTTGAGAGCACGAGCATTGAGTTGGACGAGTTTTGAATCAAAGCGAATAGTGAAAGAAGTAGAAAAATGACTCCAGTCCACTCTTTTGATTATATCTCAAGTTATACAAATCCAAAAGCAGTGATTTCAATTGGGTTAGATTATACACTTCAAGAGCTTTCCAACGAGTGGTCACTTACCTAATTCCGACGAATAACGAAGAAGTTATGGCATTTTGAAGATAGAGAGTTTGGTCGGGCGAGATTCCGCCCGGCCGGGCGGAATCCGCCTCGGCTGCCCGAGCGCCCTTACTTAGCCAAATTTCATCATTTGGAGAAGATTTGGAAGAAAAGAAAATATTTTGTTGCAGGCCCGACCGGGCGGGATCTCGCCCGACCGAGCGGGGCGCTATTTCACTTTCTACAAAAAATGACCTGACGACCGCCCGGTCTGGCGGAATCCGCCCCAGCAACCCGGGCGGGACGATTTTTATGCGTTTTGAAGCGCGTGTTGCGCTGACTCTTATTTTCATATAAATACTTATCCTTTTAGGGTTGAAAGAGGATGTTTTTGCATTATAGTTTCAGCTTTAGTTTTCCTAAGCACATTTTAATTACTCAAGAACCCTAGAATTACTCTTTGCCATTTTTACATTGGATTTTCAATAGAAGTTGGGATTTTGCAAAATTGTTCTACATTGGTATTTCTTCTCTTCTCTTGTTATTCTTATTTAATCTTTGATTATTGATTCACCATGTTTACTTGTTTCATCATGAATATGTTTCCTTTAATTATGATTGAGTAGTTTATTTCTAGGGTCAAGGGGATCCATGAATATTTATGAAGGGATGTTTATAAAGTATTGATTTTTGATGATGTATGTTGATTCCTATTGAATGTATTATATCTATTCAATCCGATTTGGCCAGATAATATTGTTATAGTATTGCAATATTAGGTTATGCGCCGAGAGGTATAAATTTGATATTAAGGCTAGTTTCAATAGGTAGAATTGGTATTAATAAAATTGCGAGAGCCTGTTAATATCATTCTATGGTTAATTTCGACTCGAGAGAGGAAATCAACCTGTTTGACTGCGTTATTCATTATTGATTATTGTGTTTCATCCTGGAATATTGTTCATTGGTGAACCTACGCCCTAGACATTATTTTATTGATATTCTTGATGTAGTTATTGTCTAGTTTAGTATAATTACAACCAAACACTCCTTCCCTATAATCTAGATTTGATCGATAATTAGGAAAAGAACACTGTTTCCTTGTGGATTCGACCCTACTTCCCTGACTACTATCTGTTAGAGGACTTTAGGATTACTTTTGATTAGGTGATACGACTTTAGCCTGTCAGAGCCCCATGTATCTCGAGGGGCGTCTTTGACCTCGCTCGAGATGTCTCAGGGGGCTAATGAGCCCCATGTATCTCGAGGGGCGTCTTTGACCTCGCTCGAGATATCTCAGGGGCTAATGAGCCCCATGTATCTCGAGGGGCGTCTTTGACCTCGCTCGAGATGTCTCAGGGGGCTTATAAGCCCCATGTATCTCGAGGGGCGTCTTTGACCTCGCTGGAGATGTCTCAGGGGCTAATGAGCCCCATGTATCTCGAGGGGCGTCTTTGGCCTCGCTCGAGATGTCTCAGGGGCTAATGAGCCCCATGTATCTCGAGGGGCGTCTTGATGCCGTAGCGCTTGACGGGCTCCGACTCCAGTAGTTGGGGTGACTCGGAGTATCCCTCGCTCGATCTGGGCGAGGTGCCTAATTGTATGTCTTTTAGGCATAGTTGGACTTAGTCAACCCGGTGAGCTAAGGTGGACTGATCGGGCAGCTAAGGCTGGTAGTTGCGGTTAGGGTGACTGCTGGGCCTGGTTTAGGGCCCAATGTTAACCTCGTTGCTTCTGGGAGTTTCCCAAGCCCGCGAGATACCAACCGTTTCATTCGGTGTTTGTTTATAAATAGGGGGAACCGTGTCATTTGTCTGCCAGACCATCACTTCGATAGTCAATGGCGATCGAAAGCAGGTCCCCACCCATTGGAATCCTAGCGCAGAGGATCTGAGTGACGAGCATTTCCTCTCTTCGATGGGATTGAGCCTGGCTTATCCCAAGGGTAGGGCCTCCGCTGCTAGGTGTCTACTTGTCTTGATCGATATGTATCATGGGCTAACGTTTTTGTTTTGTGCAGTTATTGCTCGTCGAGAGCTTAGTGAAGTCATGCAGAAACGGCTAATGGCTAACCAGAGGGTGCAGGAGCAGATACGCTCGAAAGTGTCAAGGTGGGAAACTCGAGTTCCTCGCCCTCCCAAGGTGACTCACGTCTCTCGATCTAGATCATTATGCCTTTTGTTTTGTGTTCTAACTTCTGTTATTTTGATAGGATCCGGTGAAGAGGCCTCGTGTTCGTCCTCCTTCTGCGGCGGCTATCGTGGCTCCCCAAGTGTTGGGGGAGAGGGGGAAGACAGCGACCTTCGAGCCTCCCTCTAGATCTACGGTGGCTTCCTCGAGGGTCGTGGAGGCACAGGGAGAACCCCCTCGTCACGAGGATGCCCCTGGCCTGAAGAGGGCAAGGACGGAAGACTCGAACAAGACGTCGAAGCCCTTCACCGAGCTTTCTAGGGTCGAAAAGGCCAGGCGCTTTGACTTAGCTCTAAAGAGCTTTCTGACCAAGGCGGATGTCGAGGCCTGCCGAGCTCTAAGCAAGGAAGAGGAGGTCGAAGGTCTTCATGCCTCCTGGATTGATATAAGTTTTCTTTTTATTAAACTTTCACTATGTTGTTGCTTTCTTACATTTATTGCTTTGCTTGTTCTCAGTGTTTAGTTCGAATGGCCGTCATGAGCCATCGACATACTATCGGCTTTCGTCGACTCCGGGAGGATTTCGCTCAGCAGAAGGAGCTTGCTTTGAACTACAAGCTCGAGCTGGAGGCTGCCCAAAAGGACCTCGAAGAGAAGGAGAACAGCTTCACTGTTCGAAAGGAGGGATGAAGGAAGAAGATCCAAGATGCCCAGAGCCTGCGGGATTCGATCAAGAGGCAGTTCGAGTCATCGAAAGGCAAGTCTTCGATTTCCAGGGTAAAGATCATCCTCGAGTGGCAGAGTTCTCAAGATGGTAGGAACTTTGCCGCAGACATGGGACTCGAGGGGGCCGAGGTAGCGACAAGAGTCACTCTTGCCAAGCTGCGGGAGGCCTTGGCCAAGGTTTCTCCCTCGACCAACTGGGCCCTAGTCGAGATGAAGTATGAAGCCATCGTGGCCGCTGAATTGGAGGCTGACTCTCCCCCGACTTTTGAGGCTCCTGTGGAGGGCGTCGATGGTTCTGGTTCCGAGGTCGGAGTTCGTGTTGAGAACGAAGATGCCTCGGCCAGAGAGGATGAGGGTGGTGAAGATGAGCTCGATGACTCCTCCAGTTCGACCTCTCTCGTCTCCTCGAGTAGTTTGTCAAGCAGCTCTAATGATGCTGAGTAGATCTTGTATTCATGCTTTTGCCATTTGTATTTAGCTTTGATGTTCTTTAGGATGTATCTTTTGATTGGAATGGAAGAACCTTTTGCCCTTCGTCTTGTGTTGTTCCTCGACTTTTAATTTTGGTTGATGTGCTTATTTGAAATTAATTGTTCTCGATATGCTCTTATCTCGAGCAGTCCCTGCTAGGGTTGCTTCTTGAACAGGTTCCTACTTACTAAGCATTGAGGGGGCAGTGCCCCTTCTTCGTAAGTTGTAGCCTTGGATGATGTTTTTAGTACTGAGGGTAAGACCGTCTTTCTCATGTTGTGAGCGCCCTGAGGGCTTTGGGCCCTGTACACGTGGCAGGCCTTTAAGGTGATGGGATTCCGCTCTGGTGAGGCCCATGAGGGTAGTTATTACAGCCTTGGAATTCGTGATTTGTTTTTCTTATAAGTATGAGGTGTTTCAACGTTGTCATTATACCATTTGCACCTTCTTCCTTCAAACTTTCAATCTTAACCATCCTTTTTGCCCCCATTACGTTGTCTCAGCCGTTGATCACCACCGAGGCTTTTTGAGCGGCCAAACGCCGCCAGCTGGCGAAGGCTGGTTCGAATTCCGCCCCTACTGCCTCGAGGTTACTTGATACCTCGAAGGCGGTCAAGCTCGAGGCAGTGACCTCGACTGAGGATATGGCTTTGGCTTTGGCTTCGGCCACTAAGGCCCTTCCTCCCTTGGCTCCTGCGGTGAAGCAGGAGACTCTCGAGGCCAACCCGAAGGGAAGCTTCCTTTTCCGCTTACTTTTCCTATCACTTCGTCTGGGGTGCAGCAGGCCCGGCCGAAGAAGCCGAAGGTTGAGGGGTCATCCCCTTTGGCTGATCCTGTTCCATTTTCTGCCCTCTCGAGGGCAGATCTGGCAGGGAGGTTCGAGAGGGCCTCCGCTTTTCTAGTGACGGCTGCCGATGAGGCAGCATGCTGGGGTACCGATGGCTAGGAGTTCGAGGCCCTGAAGGCTACCCTCGTCGAGGTATGTGTCTGTTTCTCTTTTCCTTTTACTTGGTGATTTTTGTTCCTTACGTGCATGTGTTTTTTCGCAGCTCTCGATCAGGGTGCCTGCTCTGGCCCACCGTCCTCGGGGCACTGCCCCTGCTGAAGTCAAGGACCAGATGTCCTTCGACGAGAGGAGCTCCCTTAACAATCGGATCCGGATTGCTGAGTTGAAGCTTTCCGAGGTCGAGGGAGCCATCAAGAAGGATCAACTGGACTTCCAGGAGAAGATGGCCGAGGCCCAACAGACCATCGAGGACCTCACTAAGCAGAGGGACTCGGCCAGTAGGAGGCATCGTCAGGCCTCGAAGGACAAGAAGGAGACCTTGGGTAAAGCGGAGAGGGCTGACAAGAGGGCTACCGATGCCGTCAAGGAGGCTACTACTTGCCGGGAGCTGATAATCGAGAACTGGAAGCTCTCTGAGGCCGGGAGGATCTTCCTCGAGGATGCCTCCCTTCAAGCTTCTGAGGTTGGCCGCTCTGAGGCTCTGAAGGACGTTCGAGCTGTCCTTGAGAAGCTATCTCCTGGCCTTTCTTGGCGGGAAGTGGAGGAGGGAGGCGTCGCCCTCTCCCAAGTGGAGGTTGAGGCTCCTCGAGGAGAGGGTCACGCGGAGGTCGCTCAGGTCGAAGACCAGGCTCCTGCTGCTACTAATCTCGAGAGCTGACGTCCTCGCACCCATGATACCGCCTCCCTAATCTTCTACTTTCTTCCTTCTGGCTCCTACAAGGATTAATGATAAACCCTTATAGTTTAGTTCTAATTTCTAGATGTTCCTTATGTTTGTAACCTTGCCATCTCGATGGCCTGTACTTCCCTTGATTAATAAAATTTGCTATTTCTCTCATCGATGTATTTCTATTTAACAAGTTTATGCCTTCGAAATTTTTTTGTCTATGCTTGGTATAACTCGATAGGTGTATTACAACTCGATAGGTGTATACTTAAAGCGCATACTTCAATATATTCTACAAAAGATGGCTTATCATTCTCGTAAGTTTTTTTTTTTTTTTTTTTTTTTTTTTTTTTTTTTTTTTTTTTTTATTTTTTTTTTTTTCTTTTTCTTTTTTTTTTTTTTTATTTTTTTTTTTTTTTTTTTCTTTTTTTTTTGGTCCGGCGGTCCTTTTCCTTTTTTTTGGGTGTTTTTTCCTTTCTAAGACTCTTTTTTTTTTTTTTTTTTTTTTTTTTTCTTTCTTTCCTCCTGCGTTTTTTTTTTTTTTTTTTCCTTCTCCTCCTTTTTTTTTTTCTTTTTCTTCGGCCCTGGTGTGGGGGTTTTTTTTTTTTTTTTTTTTTGAATTTGTGTTTTTTTTTTTTTTTTTTTTGTAGGTTTTTTTTGGTTTTTCCCTTTTTTTTTTTTTTTGGTTTTGGGTTTTTTTTTTTTTTTTTTTTTTTTTTTTTTTTTTTTTTTTTTAATTTTTTTTTTTGTTGGGGTTAATATTTTCTTCGGGGGGAAAAAACCTTTTCGCTCCCATACACCAAGTTGAATGGGCGTTTAAAGTACATCAATCCATGAGCCTTTGGCGCCCTCTAGCATGGTCTTCAATCCCTTCGAGGGTTAAAACATTAAAATTTGTTGGGTCCACCGTTGAATTGGCGCCCATTGTCCGGATATGAGGACTCCGAGGGACGCGCGGCGAAGAGTTATCGATTACGCCCGATGAACTATGAACTTGCTTGTCGAGTGATGGAGGTAGTGGTTGGGCCTCGACCCCCTTCGTGAAGTAGTGGTGGCCGACCGACCAGGAATCGGCGGGGGGCCGATGCGAGGAGAAAAGGTCCCAACAGGTCCATGCCCCACATGTCAAAAGGCAGTGGGGCCTAGATGGTAGTTAAGGGACTGGCTACTTGATGGGGTAAGTTGGCATGCATCTGACATTCCTTGCACTTCGAACTAAGTTCGAGGCATCTTCTTTCAACGTTGGCCGCAAATACCTAGCTCGAAGGGCTTTAGCGGCGATGGTCCTGGCACCCTGATGGCTCCCACAGACTCCTTAGTGTATTTCTCGATGTACATAGTGTAACACCCCGTAATTTCCCTCTTTATTTTTGGTGTTAGTTTATTTTAAAATGATATTCTTTTCGTAAAGAAAATAAATAATTTATTATTTTTCTCTAGATCAATGATTTTTATTCTTTATAATTTGGGAGCCGAATTATTATTTTATTATATGGTGTGATAATGTGTGCATTATATTTATATTTATAATATAATTTATTAGAATTATTTTCATTATTAAGTACTTTCAAAGTTTAGGCGCGATTTAGGAATTAACCGTTTTATCGCGTATCGGGCTTTCGGAGCGTGGATCATTGTTGAATTGGGCCGAAAGTTTTGTGTGGGTGTTGGGCTTGGGGCAGCCGGCCAAGTGAAGGGGGAGGGGGCTTTTCCTTTTTTTTTCTTTTTTTTTTTTCCTATTTTTCTTTGTTGTTTTATCCCCCTAATCATTCTCCTTCATTAAAACCCTTTTTTTCAACCATTAAACATCCATAAAATTCTTATTTTTATTCAAAGAAGTTCAGCAGCATCATTCTTATTTAACCCCCCACCGTTTCAAGAAAAGAAAGAGAGAAAAGGAAGAGCAAAAGAAGAGAAAGGTTCAACCCGGTTTTTTTTTCTCTGTCGCACCTTCACGAAAATAACCGTAGCCAGAGATCTAACCGTTGGATCGTCTTCAAATTTGGACACAACGTTTATAACGTCTTGTTCTACATTCTTACCGGAGCGATTTAGAATCTGAGCTTTTGATCATCGGAAATCATGATCGTAACAGAGCAGTACGAAACAAGAGTTTTCAACGTTCAAGAAGAAATGCCTAGTGTCTCGTTGCTACAATTCTCGTTCGTAATGCTTGGGGTTAGAAGAGGATTTGGATTGCATGATTAACTCGTGATTGTCTCTTTAGACTCAGCTCTCCTCCCGACGATCCAGGTAACTAGTTGTTATCTTAGAACCATAGTGATTAGGTTTTTTTTTGGATATTAGATTACTACGTTAGGAATTATCTAAAATACTTTTTGAATGAGATTTTTGATGAAATTTGACATGAACATACGTGACACATGATATGTGAATACTGTGTAGAGAAAAATAATTTTCGCGTGATTTTTAATATTTATTTGATTTAATTAGTATTTTGTGCGTTTTAGGCTAGATTTCATAATAATTATTGAACGACTGTTAAAATTGATGAAATCATTTTTATTAGATCATGTTACATGCGTATAATGTATTCCATGCCTTAGAATAATTTTTATCTACTGTTTACTGTTTTAATTAATTGATATATCTGTTTTTGTAATTTCTATTCAGTCAGTATATAATTCATGAAAATTATTTATAGAGGCTGAAAAATTAATTTATTTAAATAATATGTATTTCCGTGAGTTTTTACGTGTTATGTGAATTTTTGGTAATTTTTGGGCATCTGTTTATATTTTTAATTATTTTAATGGCTTATTTGAGTAATCTGTATATTAACTGTTAAAAATACTTTTTGAGTCCGAAAATTATAAATAAAAATTGTACCATGTCAGTAGAGCTATTAGGGTTATATGATAATTTTTGTGTGATTTTACTGCTCGAATTTGTAGGTTTCATAATTATTATGGTGTTTTTGGGATGAAATTGAGGACACACTATTAAATTGTTTGAGGGCTTGTAAATCAGATATAATTTATAATTTAATATATTCTGGGTTGCTGATTTTCAGTAGTATACAGTATGCATCATTTGAGTAACCATATGTTTAGGTTTGATTTATGGAATAAAATGATTTAATTGTTATTACTCTTTTAATGAATATGATTTAGAGTTAATTGGTGATGTATTTGTGATTGAGTGTGGTTGCTGTAAAAACCAGTATATTGTCATTGTTGATGTTTTGGAATGTTCAAGTGTTATTGTGAGAGATATTTGTTGAAAATTTGTAAGTGATTTATTTTGAGGATTTTTGAAGAATTACTTTTGATGAATTATGGGTATAAGGCCGGGTGGCATCCCTTTTGACGAATATTTTTGAAATGAATGAGACTTTGATGATATTTATGATTTTATTTTGAGATAAGAACATCCGGTGGGATAGATGTAGTCCCCGGTGAAGAACATGCCAACCACCTGGTTTGCGAACTAGGGGTAAGCCTCGGGTTAATTGTTGTCGTCCGAGAGGTCGGGGAGTTCCGCGTGTTCTACCCCGCATCGGGAGTTTGGCCATTCTTAGACACAAAGGTGGGGAACGTAAGCCCATAGACCGACCTGGAGATTGCGATCCGACAAACCTTAGGAAGTGATTTGCGAATCACTAGCGTTCGGTTTCGTGCTCGACACTTGTTTTACCTATACTTTTATTTTTCTAAAAGTACTCTTGAGATGATTTATTTATTTTTATCCAACTCATTTGCTATTTATTATTCATTTGCGTTATTTGTGAGTTATATGGAAGTGAATGCATATTGTAGTTAACTTGACTTAATTATTTCCTTTCTTATTAATCTATGTCTGAATCGTACTTTGATTGCTTTTGTTCTGGGAGAACTGCTAGTTACTCCCCACTGATTGTGGATATTTGTTGTATATTTTGCAGGTTTTGTTGATGGGGATTTTCTTTGATCTTGGGCTCGGGTTGAGATGCGAGAAATAAACTATTAGGGGTTTTGGTTCTAGACTTCTCTTTAGTTTGAGATAGTTTTCTCAATTTTATTTAAGTAATTAATTTACTTATAGTATTTAATTATGTTTGGTTTTATCACTTAGTTATATAAACAATAATCTTGTAGTAGTGACATTCCCAGAAGACGATGTTTCCGCCATCGTCCTATTAATTATATTATTATTTCATTCTTTTCGGTCTTTGAAATTCTGGGGTGTTACACATAGTCTCCCTCATGCGGGGTTAGGCACCGAAGGAGCGGGTGGGTGAAGGACTTCTTATACAATTGTCCTTCATGGAACACAAACCATTGAGCTTGCCTCCGTACTTTTTCGGCCTCTAGCTCGTCCTCAGGTAGTACCCCATCCCTTGCAAAGGACATCAACTTGTCCATCCATGTGGGGCTCCTGTCGAGGGTAGGGGCATTGAGTACCTCCCACATTATTGGGCGGGGTGACAAATCTTCGGCGGAGCTGGCCAATCTCGACAGTGCATCTGCCTGTTGATTTTTCGACCTTGGGATGTGGGTGATGGCAAAGGTGGCCAGATTGCTTACTTCTTCCTTGATTTTCATGAGGTACATCTTCATGCTGTCTTCATTGGCTTCGAATTCCCCAGTAACTTGTCCCACGATGAGCTGGGAGTCTGAGTGGGCCTTGATGTTTCGAGCACCCGCCGTCTTACAGAGTTGTAGCCCGAGTAAGAGGGCTTCGTACTCAGCTTCATTGTTCGAGGCAGTGAAGGCGAATTTCACGGCGTACTCCATTATGTTCCTTTGAGGATCGAGGATTAACAGTTTGTCCCCGCAACCTGCTTTCGATGACGACCCGTCGGCGAATAGCTCCCAAGGGCCTTCCACAATAGGCTCGGACCTCGAGGTACATTCGGCGATGAAGTCAGCCAGTGCCTGAGCCTTGATAGCTCGACGGGGTTCGAATTCTATGCCGAAATCCGACAGTTGATTAGACCAATTCGTTACCCGGTTGGATTGGTTTTTGCCTTCGATTACCTTGCGGAGGGGCTGACTAGTTAACACCTTGACAGGATGAGCTTGAAAGTACGACTTGAGCTTGCCGGTGGCGACTACCAGTGTGAATATCACCTTTTCGATCGGGTGGTATTTTGCCTCTGCGCCTCCAAAGGCGTGACTAATCAAATAGACGGGGTGTTGGCTCTTTTCTCTTTCAGCGATGAGGACGGCGCTAAGTGCATTATCTGACACAGCTAAGTACATGAACAGTGTATCTCCTGGTAAGGGAGAGACAAGTTTGGGAAGGCTGGCTAGGTGCGCCTTTAGCTGTTGAAATGCTTCTTTTGCTGGCTGGTCCTAGTCGAAGGTCGGTTGCTTTAGTGTCCTGAAGAAGTATAAGCTTTTGTCTGCTGACCTCGACAGGAACCGTCCTAGTGCCGCCATACAGCCGGTAAGGCGTTGCACTTCTTTGACGGTTCGAGGGCTTTTAATTTCAATTATGGCCTGAACCTTGTCTGGGTTAGCCTCGATGCCTCTCTCATCGACTAGAAACCCGAGTCACTTTCCCCCTTTTACGCCGAAGACACACTTCTTCGGATTCAGCTTTATGTTGTGGGCGCGTAGGGTGGACAGGGTTTCTCTCAGGTCAGACACATGTTCTCCTTCTTGCTGGCTCTTGATGATCATGTCGTCGACATAAACCTCGACATTCCTTCCTATCTGATTTTCAAACATCTTGGTGACGAAGCGCTGATAGGTAGCACCAGCGTTTTTGAGGCCGAATGGCATTACTCTGTAACAATAAACCCCTGAATTTGTCGTGAATGCTGTGTGAACTTGATCTTCTTCTGCCATGGGGATTTGGTGATATCCGGCGTTGGCGTCCATAAAGCTGAAGAGGGCATGTCCGGCGGTCGAATCGACAAGTCTATCGATTATTGGGAGGAGGAAGTCGTCCTTTGGACATGCCTTGTTCAGGTCCGTGAAGTCGACACACATTACCCACGAACCAGTTGATTTGTGGACCAGCACCACGTTAGCCAGCCACTCGGTGTACTGGCATTCTTTGATGAAACCTACTGATAGCAGTTTTTTCACTTCCTCGGTTGCTGCTTTACTTCTCTCGGCACCCTGATGCCTCAGCTTTTGCTTTACTAGTCGATGTCCCTCTTTGATGTTAAGGCGGTGCACCATGATCTCAGGATCAATGCCCGGCATTTCATCGACGGTATAGGCGAACACATCTTGGAACTCACGAATGACATCGATGATCTGAGGTCTGGTGCCGTCAGGTATCTGTTTGCCGATCCTTATCGTTCTCCCTCTTGTATCGTTGATACATACTTCCTCATCCCCATCTACAGGTCGAGGCCTCTCGTACCGTTTTGGGTTCTCGGCAACATACACTCCCATTGTGGGAAGAGGCCCTTCAGGCTCGGGATGCTTTCTTTTCTTGGTTGCATTGTCATGCTAGTGCTTCAGGCTGTTGACATAACATTCCAGCGCAGAAACTTCTGGCCCCCGAACAGTTGGGCGACCTTACCGTCGCCGGCCTCGAACTGCAGCAGTAGCTGGTAGGTTGAGATGGCAGCTTTAACTTTGTTGAGGGTGGGAAGCCCAATGATGACATTGTAGGGGAGGTCAACGTCGACGACGAGGAAGTCGATGAGGACGCTCCTCCCCCGACCCTTCTCTCCTATTCTCGTAGGAAGCTTGACAGATCCTAGAGGGTGGACGGATTGCCCCCAAATCCTACCAGTGGCTGGCTGATGGGTAGGAGGTCACTCTTCTGATATTTCAGTTTTGCCAGGCAATCCATGGTTATGATATCCGTGGAACTTCAGCTGTCTATAAGCACTCGACATACCCTCAGATTGGCAATTTTCATTTCGACGACCAGGGGGTCGTCGTGTGGGGTTTGAATAGGTCGATGGCTGTCTTTGAAGGTCATGGTGGGACAGGCTGTTGTCCTGGTCGTGTTCGTCGTCCCGTGTTTCAGGGTGTAGAGGTGTTTCTTTCGAGAGCGGCTGGTCAAGCCACCCGAAGCGTACCCTCCGGCTATGACACTGACGAATCCTGCTGTTTCCTCACCCCTCGACTCCTTCTCTTTTCGAGGCTCCTTTTTCTTTTCTGCGGGGTTCTTCAAATATCGATTCAGCTTTCCTTCGTCTGCCAACTTGTTTAGTGCTCTTTTGAGTTCTCTACAATCGCGAGTGGTGTGCCCGCAGTCATGGTGGTACTCACACCAAAGCTTCTTGTCTCTTCTATTGATGGAAGTTCTTATGGGTGTTGGTTTCGGCAAGGTGTACTTTTCCTTGATATCGAGGTATTTCTCTCTTAGGTTGAGGTTGTACCAAGGGTCGTAGCCGTTGTCATCCACCCGGGGCTTCTTCTCTCTTTCCCTCCGAGAAGCGTCACGAAGAGGGTCACCTCGAGTCCCATAGTCGTTTTTTCTCTTGTTGGCGTTGGGTTCGTCATGCGTCTTACAGATGTCGGATGCTTGTATGAACTTCTGGGCGAGGTTCATTGCCTCAGTGAAAGTGGAAACCTCGCTTTCTGCGAGTTTCAGCTTGAATCGGCTTGATGGGTAAAGGCCTGACATCAGAGCTGTGAACGCCACGCCATCTTGTAGGTCGGAGACCTTCAGGGATTCTTCATTAAACCTCTTGATATAATCTGCTAGGTCCTCTTCTCTGCGTTGTCTTATCGACATTAAGTGAATGCTGGTCTTTCGGTGTCTTCTTCCTGCAATAAAATTTTGCTTGAAGGGTGTCTCGAGGAAGTTGAAGTTCGAGATACTGCCCGGGGGTAGTTCCGTGAACCAAGTGAGTGTGAGCCCCTTTAGCATGGTGGGAAAGAACTTGCACCAAGTTGCCTCGCTTCCTGTCTGCACACTCATATGTGCTTTAAAGGCTGCGAGGTGATCGATGGGATCGGTTGTTCCCCCATAATGCTCGATAGGTGGCACCTTGACCTTTCGAGGGTTGGGAGTTCGCATGATTTCCTCGCTGAAGGGCGTGATGAAGCCAAGGTTCCCAAGTGGGCGTTAGACTCCCCATTTGTTTCAAAACTGCTAGCCTCCTCCTCGTCATGCTCTTGGGGTCCTCTTTCGCGCTGTCGAGACCCTTCCCGCCTTTGGCTATGGTGTGGGGGTGCCTCCCCCTCCTGTCTCGAGCGAGCCCGGCGCTCGTCGAGTATTTTGTGGGCATCTCGATTACCGCACCTGAGAGATTGCTCGTTGATGATGTGCCGGGCATCCCTCCGGCTAGGGGGGTCTCGGGGCGGGGCTCGACTGGGATTCTGGAGGGCCCGAACCGACGCTTGTGGAGCTGGGTCGTCGAGGGGAGGGTTGCGTCCGTCCTGCCCCATAGCGAGTCGTGGGACGGGAGGTCTGTTGGATGTTCCCTCTCCCCTGTTCTGGAGGCTGTAAACGAGGGCCCTAAGACTCCGCTCGAGATTGTCACTGAGGCGCTCTGCCAACTGTTGTAGGTCCTGCTGGGTGAAATGATTCGGGCTGGGCTGCTCCAATCGAGCGGGCTCAACTCGAGGGAGGGTTCCTCTTTCTCGAGGTTGTCCCCGATTAGCTGCGCTAGCTGCCTCTCGAGGCGCTATTTCCTCAAGGATGTGTTGGTGTCTCTCCGAGAACACGGGGGCCCTCGAGGTGGTGAGCTCGGAGGCTGCTGGGCTCGACGGGGTCTTCGAGCATTGGCCATGGCTTTTTGTTTGGCAGTCCCCACAGACGGCGCCAACCTGTTTCGGGTAAAAACTTGTGAGATGGGGGAGTTAGTCAAGATGAGGGGCCGATGACCGTTGAGAATAGCCGAGTGCTCGAATGGTACCGCTGAGACCTGCGAGAATGAAGGTTAGACTACCCCGGGGGTGTTTCCGGGATCGCCCCTCCGACGCTCAAGTCTGTTAGGATGTTTAACTGTAAGTATTGAGCAGTTGGTCTAGAAATTATTACCTGTTCATTGATGAGACATTGGGTATTTATAGTGTTGTGGATTCCCATAAAGGGAACATTAATAGGATACGCCTTAGGGAGATTGTTGGCTATGTTGCCTTTTCAGGCAATAAGCCTTTTGCCCCTTGTTTGGGATCCTTAGGCACCTTGGGATTAGGGTAACAATCTTGTGGGACCCGTTGTGCCTCCTGTCCGGGGTTTGGTGGTCCTTCCCATAAGGACCGGACCTAGAGAATATTGGGCCCAAACAATTATTAATGCAAATAGTGGGGAATCTGCCAAAATGGCAATTAGTGCTAGTGCTAGGAATGTCGGTGCAGCTATACAAATATCTAAGGTCCTTTGTACTTGACCATTATGAATATGAATATGAATATGAATATCATAATCTCCTTCTTCCCCTCTCTTTCTCTCTAGCTCTTCCTCTTTTCTCTCATTCTCATTCTACTATTTCCCTCGCGTATGGAACTTCGAATTTCTCATTTCCTTTCTAATATTGAGTGAGTTCCTAAATTCCAACAATCATTATTCAACAAATAAGCTATATAACCATAATTCGGACAAAAAACATCACGAAGCAACAAATGACCTTCAAATGAACCAAATTTTAGAGATCAAACCAAAGAGAAATTGCAGGAGCAAATTGTGTGAAGCACTAAGCAAAATCATCAATTCAGCGAAAACTATTAGAAGAAAAATTATTCGAATTTGATTCCAAAAGTGAGCTAATGAAACTAAACTTTCATACGAAAATTAGCGGCATTAATTATCTCTGAATTTGAAAATTGCAGCGGAATAAAATCTTTAATCAAACCCAGATTCTCTAGATTTGAATTTGAGAAACTTCCAAATTCTCGAGCTTCGAATTTGAATAATGATGATCAAAAGACAAACAAAATCATCAATCAATTCTAAAATTGTCGAACAACAATCTCCAAATCTTGAGAAAGTTAGGGTTTAAAATTCACAATTTGGGAAGAGCAAATGAATTCCGAAAAATCGTCGATTGGGAAAATCTAAACCAAGCACGAATTCGGACAATTCATGAAGAAACAAGCAGTAAGGTGAAAAAGGAGAAAAAAAATTGTGAGAAAAAGTGTTATTTGGTCAGTATGAGAAGGTTGGAAGGCATAATTGGGTGTGGAATTCTTTTAATTTACCTAGAATGTTTCTAAGATGGTCTTTTTTCAAAAAAGGCCAGGGAAGCAAATGAATGTGAGCCACACATTCTTGCTTGTGGACCCCTCATTTCTTTTCTTTTAATTGCCAAAACTAATTTCTTTTGATTTTGTTTATTTACCAAATTTTATGAAAATAATTTTTGAAAATCGACAAAATAAATAATAAAAATTTCGAATTTTTTTTCACCAGCCAAACAATGAATGGTGTTGGAAAAAAATTTTGGAGCCAAATTTTTTTTTACCCATTTTCTCTCTCTTCCTTGTTCTTCATGTTCTTGGTGTTCTTCACCAAAACTCAAGAACACTTACTCTTCCACCATTTTCAACCGAATTTCTCCCATATGCGACCCATTCTTCCACCTTCTCCCTCAATTTCAACCCCATCTTCCATCTTCTCTCTCCATTTCGACCCATTCTTCACCTCTATTTTGCCCCATTCTTCACCTCCATTGTTGAACTTAACCTCCATGGAAATCGACCTAAACTCTTCACCCGTAGATGAAATGGATGTATTTTTACTTGAATATTTCGCACATAGTAATGAACTAATGGTTTTCTATATTCATTTGTGAGTTTGAGTAAGATTAAACTTGCAATTTATGAAAATTTTCCCCAAAAAACCTAGGGTTTAATGATTTTCTATATTCATTTGTGAGTTTGAGTAAGATTAAACTTGCAATTTATGAAAATTTTCCCCAAAAAACCTAAGGTGTTGGTGATTATATTACTCTAAATCAATGCAATTCACACTTTTATGCGACAATTTGTGGTTACATTTGAGCAGTTCATACTTTACTTTAGCTACTAGATGCAAAAAAAATTGAGATTTTTCAAGACCTCCAAGGGAGGTTGAGCTGGTTTTTCATCTAAGGTAATGCAGTTTTTTGGTAATTACTAAATATATTTTAGACATGACCAAACATAATGATCTTTTGGTAATTACTAAACATATTTTGGACATGGCAAAAAATAAAATTAAGGTGTGAGATAATTGCAATAAATCAATGCACTTCACATTTTGATTGGGTTACATTTGCTGAGTAGATCATACTTTAGTTTAGCAATTAGAGGAAAAAAATTTGCAGCATTTTCGGGACCTACATTGTAGTGGAATGTCACTGGTTTTTTATGCAAGTTACTGCAGGATTTCGATAATTACTAAAGATATTTTGGTCATGACCTAACAAAACCACTATATATGTTAGATAATCACCTAATTATATTAGGATATTACCAAAATATTTACGTCATTACCTAACGCATTTTAGAGCATTACCTAAAATAATAATTGTCTTAGGCAATGATCTTAAATCATGTGACTATAACATATATGATGAAGGAATTGTATGGTTAAGATGTGGGTTATTGATAACCAAATCCATGAGGTTTTATGTGGTTTATATGATAAAATTACATCGGAGTTGTTCTCCCAATCACAATCCAATCCCATTACTCATCAAAGCAATCATATGGGATTGGACAATCATGCCACTCGATCAATTAGGCCCAATACCTCACCAAACCACATTGACTTGAGTTTTGGGCCCCCATTGACTTGAGTTTTGGGCCCCCATTGTCACTCCTTGTAATAAAAAGCCCAAATTGACCCCATATCATATGCTTTTAGGTAATTACCAAATATGTTTTGGGCTTTACCAAACCTATCCAATCACAATCCATTCCAATCACTCATAAAGCAATTATATGGGGATTGGACAATCATGGCACTGGGTCCATTAGGCCTAATACCTCACCAAACCCCATTGACTTGAATTTTGGACCTCCATTGTCCCTCTTTGTACGAAAAAGCACAAATTAACCCTAGATCATATGCTTTTATGGAATTATCAAACATGCTTTTGGTACTACCAAACCCATCCAATCACAATCCATTCCCATTACTCATCAAAACAATCCTATTGTGATTGGACAATCATGTCACTAAGTCCATTAGCCCCAATACCACACCAAACCCATTGACTTAAGTTTTGGGCCCCATTGTCCCTCCTTGTACTAAAAAGCTCAAATTAACCCCAAATCATATGCTTTTAGATAATTACCAAACATATTCTTGGGTTTACCAAACCTACTAAGTAAATAATGGGCACCCAATCACAATCCTTTATCATTACTAATCAAAGCAATCTTATGGGGATTGGCCAATCATGAAATTGGGTCCATTAGGCCAAATACCTCACCAAACAACATTGATTTGAGTTTTAGGCCCCCATTGCCCCTTCTTGTAATAAAAAGCACAAATTAACCACATATCATAGGCTTTTAGGTAGTTACCAAACATGTTTTAAGCATTACCAAACTTATCCAGTCACAATCCATTCACATTACTCATCAAAGCAATCATATGGGGATTGGACAATCATGCCACTGAGTCCATTAGGCCCAATACCTCACCAAACCCCCATTGACTTGAGTTTTGGGCCCCCATTGTCCCTCCTTGTACTAAAAAGTCCAAATTAACCTCAGATCATATGCTTTTACGTAATTACCAAACATGCTTTGGGCATTACCAAACATATCCAATCACAATCTATTCTCATTACTCATCAATGTAATCATATGATGATTGGACAATCATGTCATTGGGTCCATTAGGCCCAATACCTCACCAAACCCCATTTTCTTGAATTTTGGGCCCCCATTGTCCCTCCTTGTACTAAAAAGCCCTAATTAACCCCATATCATATGCTTTTAGGTAATTACCAAACATGTTTTGGGCATTACCAAACCTACCCAATCACAATCCATTCTCACTACTCATAAAAAAATCTTATAGGGATTGGACAATCATGCTACTTGGTCCGATAACCCCAATACCTCACCTAACCCCATTGAATTGAGTGTTGGGCCCCCATTGTCCCTCCTTGGACTAAAAAGCCCAATCATATGCTTTAAGGTAATTACCAAACATAATCTGGGATTACCAAGCCTACAAAGTGGAGGATTTTCTCACAATCACAATCATTTATCATTACTCATCAAAACAATCCTATGTGGATTAGATAATCATATCATTAGGTCCATTAGGCCCCACAACTCACCAAACCCCATTGACTTGAGTTTTGGGTCCCCATTGTCCTTCCTTGTACTAAAAAGCCCAAATTAACCCCAGATCATATGCTTTTAGGTAATTACCAAACATATTCTGGGGATTACCAAACCTACTAAGTGGAGGATGTTCTCTCAATCACAATCCTTTATCATTACTCATCAAAGCAATCCTATGTGGATTGGACAAGCATGCCACTGGCTCCATTATCCCAATACCTCACCAAACCCCATTAACTTGAGTTTTGGGCCCCCATTGTCCCTTCCTGTATTAAAAGGCCCAAATTAACCCCAGATCATATGCTTTTAGGTATTACCAAACATGTATTGGGCATTACCAAACATACACAATCACAATCCATTCTCATACCCATCAAAGCAATCCTTTGGGGATTGGACAATCATGTCGCTAGGTCCATTAGGCCCAATACCTCTCCAAACCCCATTGACTTGAGTTTTGGGCCCCCATTATCCATCCTTGTACTAAAAATCCCAAACATCATATGCTTTTACGTAATTACCAAACATGTTTTAGGCTTTACCAAACCTATCCAATTACAATTCATTCCCACTCATCAAAGCAATCCTATGGGGATTGGACAATCATGCCACTGGGTCCATTAGGCCCAATACCTCACCAAACCCCATTAACTTGAGTTTTGAGCCCCATTATCCTTCCTTGTACTAAAAAACCCAATCTAACCCCATATCATATGCTTTTAGGTAATTATCAAACATGTTCTGGGAATTACCAAATTTACTAAGTAGATGATGTTCTCCCAATCACCATCCATTCTCATTACTCATCAAAAGCAATCCTATGGGGATTGGACAATCATGCTACAGGGTCCATTAGGCCCAATATCTCACCAAACCACATTGACTTGAGTTTTGTGCCCCCATTGTCCTTTCTTGTACTAAAAAGCCTAAATTAACCCCAGATTATAAACTTTTACGTAATTACAAAACATGTTTTGAGGATTACCAAACCTACTAAGTGAAGGATCACAATCCTTTACCATTACTCATATAAGCAATCCTATGTGGATTGGATAATCATGCCATTGGGTCCATTAGGTCCAATACGTTACCAAACCCCATTGACTTGAGTTTTGGGCCCCCATTGTCCCTCCTTGTACTAAAAAACCCAAATTAACCCCACATCATATGCTATTACCAAACATGCTTTGTGCATTACCAAAAGCTATCCAATCACAATCCATTGTCATTACTCATCAAAGCAATCCTATGGGGATTGAACAATCATGCCACTAGATCCATTAGGCCCAATACCTCACCAAACCCCCATTGACTTGAGTTTTGGGCCCGCATTGTCCCTCCTTGTACTAAAAATCTCAAATTAACCCCAAAGCATATGCTTTAAGATAACTACCAAACATGTTATGGGGATTACCAAACCTACTAAGTGGAGGATGTTCTCCCAATCACAATCCTTTATCATTACTCATCAAAGCAATCCTATGTGGATTGGACAATCATGCTACTGTGTCTATTAGGCCCAATAACTCACCAAACCCCGTTGACTTGAGTTTTGGGCCCCTATTGTCCCTCCTTGTACTAAAAAGCCCAAATTGATTTTCAGATCATATGCTTTTAGGTAATTACCAAACATACATTGGGCATTACCAAACATACCCAATCACAATCCATTCTCATACTCATCAAAGCAATCCTATGGGGATTAAACAATCATGCCACTAGGTCCTTTAGGCCCAATTCCTCTCCAAACCTCATTGACTTGAGTTTTGAACCCCCATTGTCCCTCCTTGTACTAAAAAACCCAAATTAACCCCACATCATATGCTTTTAGGTAATTACCAAACATGTTTTAGGCTTTACCAAACCTATCCAATCACAATCCATTCCCATTCATCAAAGCAATCCTATGGGGATTGGACAATCATGCCACTGGGTCCATTAGGCCCAATACCTCACCAAACCCCAATAACTTGAGTGTTGGGCCCCCATTGTCATTCCTTTTCAAAAAAAACCCAAATTAACCCCAGATCAATGTTTTTAGATAATTACCAAATATGTTCTGGGGATTAACAAACCTACTAAGTGGAGCATGTTCTCCCAATCACAATCCATTCTCATTACTCATCAAAGCAATTCTATGGGGATTGGACAATCATGCTACATGGTCCATTAGGCCCAATATCTCACCAAACCCCATTGACTTGAGTTTTGGCACCCCATTGTCCTTCCTTGTACTAAAAAGCCTAAATTAACCCCAGATTATATACTTTTAGGTAATTACCAAGCATGTTATGGGGATTACCAAACCTATTAAGTGAAAGATGTTCTTCCAATCACAATATCATTACTCATCAAAGTAATCCTATGTGGATTGGACAGTCATGCCACTAGGTCCATTATGCCCAATACCTCACCAAACCCCATTGACTTGAGTTTTGGGCCCCATTGTCCATCCTTGTACTAAAAAGCCCAAATTATCCCTACATCATATGCTTTTAGGTTATTACCAAACATGCTTTGTGCATTACCAACACCTATCCAATCACAATACATTCTCATTACTCATCAAAGCAATCCTATGAGGATTGAACAATCATGCCACTGGATCCATTAGGCCCAATAGCTTACCAAACCCCATTGACTTGAGTTTTGGGCCCCCATTGTCCCTCCTTGTACTAAAAATCCCAAATTAACCCCAGAGCATATGCTTTAAGGTAACTACCAAACATGTTATAGGGATTACCAAACCTACTAAGTGGAGGATGTTCTCACAATCACAATCCTTTATCATTACTCATCAAAGCAATCCTATGTGGATTGGACAATCATGCCACTATGTCCATTAGGCCCAATAACTCACCAAACCCCATTGACTTGAGTTTTGGGCCCCTATTGTCCCTCCTTGTACTAATAAGCCCAAATTGATTTTACAGATCATATGATTTTAGGTTATTACCAAACATGCTTTGGGCATTACCAAACGTATCAAATCACAATCAATTCTCATTACTCATCTAAGCAATCCTATGTGGATTGAATAATCATGCCACTGGGTCCATTAGGTCCAATACGTTACCAAACCCCATTGACTTGAGTTTTGGACCCCCATTGTCCATCCTTGTACTAAAAAGCCCAAATTAACCCCAAATCATATGCTTTTAGGTAATTATGTTTTGGCCAACACTGAAAATATTTTGGGGATTACCAAACCTATTAAGACATTATTATCTCTTATATGTTGTGACTTTATAACTCTATTTGGCTCATTTGGATTAACACATTTATATCATATTGATTAATTTGTACTTAGAATTGTTTATTTCAATTGTTTATATTCAATACACTTTGGAATTAGAGGTTTTGAGACTTCTCTTAGTTTCTGTCACGTTTTGGTAATTACCTAAACCTATTTTAGTAATTAACTAAAGTGTCCGTTCCGAAACCCATTTTAATAATTACCTAAAGTGTCCGTTCAGTCATCTTCATCCAACTTCATCTCCAACCTTTCGATTATTTCTCTCTCCTACGAAATTTTTCATCTAGTTTGACAATGGTCAGCAATACTCAAAAAACGCACAAATCGGTCTCAAATCGGCGGTTTCCCAACATCTTACAACAATCCAAACTATGTTTTTGTTAAATTCATAATGACCTAGAATTTTTATTTTGAGTTTCTTCATTTTAAAACTCAAACCTTAATTTCCATGGAAATTCGGGCGTTAATGGTGTACAAACGATCATCAATTTTATGTTTGTTAATCTATTTCATGAATTTACAAAGATGAAAGAGAGGAAAGTGAAAAAAATTCCCCAAAATTTTCCTAGAAAATCAGAAATTAAAACTTCGATTTCACAACTTGTCCATCACAAATTTATGATTTTTTCATGAATTATTACCATTTCATGGAAAGAGAAGGGTCCAAGTAAGAGATGTATTGAAAATTCGAGAAGAATTGAAGATCCATGGAAGATTTGAGGGAGGAAGAGGTAGAGGAGAGGAGGAGAGGAGAGATAAAATCTGGGTAAAAAATAAAATTCCCCAAAAAAATTTTTTGGCCAAAATTAATTTTCGGATTTTTTAGAATTTTTTTATTTTGTATTTTTCGAAATTATTTAAGACATTTTCAGAAGAATAAATGATTTTGGTATTTTCTAAAATCATTTCAAAGTAAAAAAAAAAAAGGTAAAAGAAAGCTAAGGTGGGTGGCTCACATTCATTGTGGCCCCACATTTTCCATGGTCTCCATCTTAGAATTTTCAACTTACCTAAGCATTCATTCCTTGCTTAGTTAACTGCTCTAAGAAGCTCAAAATTCGAGAAAGACTTGGACAAGCAGGCTTGTGTCCAGATACCTCTTGTTTATTCTGTGTGCAGGGGATGGATTCTTGTTAACATTTATTCTTTAGCTGCTCATACACTAGAAGAGTCTGTAACAACATTATGGAGTGGTTGGAAACTCGAATTGCTGTGAATGGAAACTTATATGTCAACTGGAAGAAATGAGATAGAAGGTATAAAAGGAAGAAGCAACATCAAGTATGTTATGCTAGCATAGCAGCCGTAGTCTACCATATTTGGCGTTCAAGGAATCATTCTCTCTAGGAAGAAGCTTTGATATGACCTGAATTAGTTGTGAAGGGCAGGCTATAAAAACTGATGTATGCTTGAAAGTGAAGTCTAGAATGCATGATAAATGATGTTCTGCTGATAAAGAGTGGTCTGAAACTCTAAGTTTAGCTTGTAATTAGCTGGGTTAGTCTGTTTGTAAATTTGTTGTCATTGTTGTGTTTGCTGCCAGGAGTGCTGATGTCTAGTTGTATTGTTGAGTTGCATGTGCTAGGTTGTAATTTGCTGGCTCTTAACTAATTTTGGTGATAATATCTATTATATTTTCACCAAAAAAAAATTGTGAAAACATAATCACAAATGAGAATATGTGGTACAATTTTGATCGAATAAAGAACATGAATTTTGGAAAGAATTGTCAACAGAAGTTTAAGCAAGAATCTGAGGAAGAATTCAGGAGCATACGCACTCTTATACCATTTTATAATTTGAACATCTCCATTAATGGAAAATAGAGAAGAACGAATAAGAAGAGAGGGAGAGTGAGAGAGGAGAAAGGAGAGATAGAGAGGGAGAGAGAAAAAGCTACATTATTCTTACTGATTGGGTTTACAAGTCTATTTGTAAGAGCAAACATAACAAACTAATTAGCAATCTCTAAGAAAGTGCAACATTTTGACTTTCTGTACTATTCACACATCTCATTTTGATCATATTTTTTAAATCAATATATAAAAACCAAAATAATCATACAAAATGTTCTTGGATTTGCTTCAATGAATATTTGTATATTAACAACTTTCAATAATTTTTCATAAATACATAATTAGAAATATTACTGGTCAAATTTGTGCATTAACAAGCGTGAAAGTCAAATTGTTGCACTTGTATAGAAATAGATGCAGTATTATTTTGAACAGGGAAAGAGGTGCCTGTGGACTCTTGAATCCAATCCCTGTACTTGACTTATCATTTCTCGCAAGTTTATATGGTTGTGGTGGGTTTTCTCGCTTAGTTTTGATTCTAAAGAAATGCTCGACCTAATTAGGAAGAGAGCCAGCAAAGAACTACTATTCTGCGAAGTTCCGAAACTAACCTTTATTTGTTGACTTCAGTAAAGATATACTTCCTCCATTCTGTTTCAAATGAAACGTAGGGTCTTGGCACGGGTATTTAAGAGAGGAGAGAGATAGAGAGAAAGATAACAATGGACCCATGTGACGAGGAGAGAGGTAGAGAGAAGTGAAAACCAAATAAAGTAAGGTTTCATATATTATGAAACAACCTAAAATGATAAGTGTTTCATTTATTTTAGAACAGAGGAAGTATAAATAATTCTCACTTTATTAGCTTACTAATAAGTTAGCTATTACAACTTAATAGTTATCAGTATAGTCCAGGACAGTGTCCCTGAATAACAAGTTTGACTATGCAGATCATGGGCATCAGTATACAAGGCCCAACAATGAGTACTTTTATTCTATATTTTTTTAGGCCCCCACTGGGGACCCCATGGTAAGATGAAGGGCCCTACCAGACCGGAACCTCTAGCAGGTTAACCGGTCTGGGTTTGCGGGCAAACACTTTGAGAGTGGGGGGATGGTAAGGGAAATCCCTCTCCCAAAGTGCCCCTAGTGGCATCGAATATATGGCATTTATAAAAACAATCACTCCAATCTATTGCATGAAGTATTATGTAAGGACATCTAATCATCCTGATTAAACCAATAATGTGTATTGACAAAAAAAAAAATAGTTGAAGAAACTAGTTTGTACTCTCTTGAGGTGCAGGAGATGACATATACTTATAGATTGCTTCTGTGATCCTCTCTTTGTCTCTGGTTGGAAACGCTTCGAGCAAAGTCCCGTTTTTATAGAAGTGGAAGAGTGGCACTGTCTGCAATTTTTAAAGAACCATTGTATGGTCATCAGCTAAATGTTGTTTGAGGTAATAGGTTAGGTGTACTAGTAAGTAAAAACAAAAAGTGCCATTAGGTATACTGATTGATAAGCATAAGGCAAAATAATTGTGTGCCAATGCAAATGCAATCTAAGAACTGTAATTGAAACTCGAGGTGGCAAGCACATTGTTCAAATTCGAATTAAGTCAACTGTGATATATGGGTCTAATTGTGATACATCAATCAGTATTAGTTGTATTCATCTTGAGTTGGGTTGAGTTCAGGTAAGGTTATGAAGTCATCTTGAGTTGGGTTGAGTTCAGGTAAGGTTATGAAGTTTGGTATATTTTAGGTAACCAGTTACAGGTCAGTAGTATGAGTTCGTAAACGTAATTGAAACAAACATATTCACTTCCCTCTTTCCTTCCCTAGTTCCCTTCCCTTTCCCGTTCTCGACAAATGCTAACCAAAAATACTGTAAAACTGAAAATAAGTAGTGCAGTCTTGCAGACTATAAGAAATTAGTTATGACCTTGATTCGAAGTCGTTCAGCAACCTCTGATTGTTCATCATACTCATCCATAACCTGCAACAAATAATGATCAGTGACTTATATCAACTGCTCAACATCTCGTTGAATGAGGAAAATATATAAGACTGAAAGCTAAATAATGGACTAAATTCTCACATTATGCTTCAAAAAGATGACAGGAACATCATCATCACCGGAAGCCTTACAGAGTTTAGAAAATCCTTGCTCGATGTACTTGCAACTGCCACAAGATGTGCGGTAGAAGTCTACGACAACCAAAGAATTCTTCTTCTTAGACTTCTCTAAAATTTTTAAGAACTCCTCATCAGTTTTGAATTCTCTGACACACTCAACAGGACAAACATCGTCATCTTCATCATCATCATCTAGTAAATTCCCTTGGTCTTCATTTTTTACTGACTTCAACAACTGCTGCTTAATACGCGAGCCATTGATCAGGGAAACCGACCCCACAAACCCATTAATAATCGAAGGATACCTCGGTCTCAACACGAGTATTGAAGAAGTTGTGAGATCTAATTGCCCATTATAGTAGTTTCCCATATAAATTGGTGATTTACATATATAAAAATTGTAACATTGACCCACTAATGATCCTACTATTGGCATGATCAGAGCTGAAATGATGATATTGTAATGTGGGTAATATTATTTGTATAATTTTGATATCATCACAACATCATAACTAACATCTCTAATATAATATCCCAAAAATCTCCAACAGAAAAGAAGCAACAATTGAATTGCCAATTATAAATGTCTTCAACTATGATCTGCATCAGATGTGAGGAAACTTATATAAGTACCAGAATAATGAATTGCCAATCTTACCACTATTGAACAGCATATTCATGCCAGATATATAAACATGACAAGAAGATCCATATCATCGATATTAACTGGAATTTTCAGAAAAAAAATATAAAATCGGGGAAAACTGACAAGTCATAAATTGAATAATTATCCTAATTTTTTCGCTGAAACTTACTTTTTTTTTTTTTTGTAAAAATTAGTACAGTAGATCAAACCTTCTTTCTCCTTGACTAATGGGTAATTATTCTTCTCCAAAAAATTGTAGGATGGAAAAATAGATTAGACACTAATTTTAGTTCCTGTATATAGATGATATCATAAACTTGTGCAAATTATCTTACGAATTATGACAACTATCAACTACCTTACAATATTTTTTAGAAAGAATCCAAAGTGGAAAATGCAATTTCATTGCAGGTGCTAGTAAAATGCAGATAAAAGAAACTTTATTTTATTTCAAACACATCAATGAAATTGAAATTAACAAATCAACCAAACGTCCAAACAATGGATAAAATTGGCTAACCTGGGCGGAGGTGATGCTTAGCTAACAGTGGTGTTCCCGCCATGAGATAGAGATTCTAACGACTACGAGTGATCAACAGGGCACATGGATGATATTCACCTTATCCACTTCGCAATCTTATTCAATTATTTGGGTATTTCCTTTATCGTTAGTCTAACCAGACGTCCAGACCCGACCCAATCCGGAATCTTGGGTCAATGATCGAAATTCGGTATAAGGTTTGTTCTCGAAAAAAATTGTGTTTAGGTTTGTTTTCACAAAAAAAAACTAGTATATAGGATGGTTTCTCACAAATTTCATGTTTTATAAGGTGGTTTTTGACGGGAAAAAAACCCAACTTTAAAATGAAATTCAAGGCCCAATGCATAAAAGGCAATACTTATGTAAAGTAAAGGTAGTGGATTTTCGTTTATAAGAATTAAGGTTGGTCTAGTTGATTGGATATCTTTGTGGATTGTTGTGAGAAAGTACTTAAACATTTTGGGTAAGTTTGGTAGTTAGCTTTTAGACCCGTGCAAATTGCAGTGTGTTTCTCCTGAAATCATGGTGTGAATATTAGCTTGTGATTTGTAGTTTTATAATCCTGTATTTAAAATATTTTAAAATTGACTTATGATCCGTGTATTCAGTAACTGATGTAGTTAATGTCGTGGTGGATCGCGTGACACACCGGCAAAAAGTTGATTTTACGCTTTGTCAGCAAACTGTTTCCCTCATAAGCTCTTTTAAAATTACAATTCACACCACCACTTGTACTAGTGAGCAGGACTGCAAAAAGTGGGAGTGGAAGCGATGTTATATTTGACTTAGGATTAGCAACTTGTTTTTATTTCTTTTGATAAGTCATATGCTTCTTCTTCTAGCATCCTATCCTTCCTTGGGGTCGGGTTTGAGAACAATTCTCAAATTCTCATTTCAATAGAGAAAGTTTTTCAATTTCTTTCTAAAGGATTGAACATAAAATAAAATCGAATACTGACCGTTGTACTACAATTGACAAAAAATTCAAGAAGTAATATTATGTTTATAAACATGCTATTAAAAAATAAACTATTTGTACGCATGTGATTATCATGTTTTAGCCACAAAATATTAGTGATGTTTATGTTTGAAAAGAGTCACCAATTAATTTTCAAGAAAAATCAATATAACCAAAAATAAGATAATATTTGAGTTCGGAGTGAATTTCCTTACTTATTCAATGAAATATTCAATTACATGCACATAGATTGATTAATTGATGGAAAAAGACAAATAGGTTGAAGGTCAGTTTTTTGACGTATAAGATCTAATTTTGGTGATCACTTAATTAAATCACAAGATTAATAGGTACCTAGATCGGTTGTCCAAACTATCTTATTAGGCGTGATTTAACCAATTTACATGTCTAATTTAGCAAAAAATAGATAAAGGTGATCACGCGATTGCAATTTAAAGCATATAAATATTCATGAAAATTATTATAAGAAGAAAGATTAAAAATATATATACAAATATTTACAGATTTGTGCTTTTATGAATATAAAGATTTACATCATGAAAAACAAATTGTTGTATGAGGGGAAATAATTGGAATTAACCCTAAAGATTCATACTTTTGTTGCCTAGGTCTAACTGTACGGACGTTGGAGGTATCAATCTTTAGCCTTGAAAAAGGAAGAACTTAAATGAAGATTCAAAGATGGAAGAATGAAGATTCTTGTTTGAATATGGTTGTATAGTTTGAATGTGTTTTGAGAGAGTATTTGAGAGGTATTAATTAATGTTTAGATATTAGTGTTTAGATATTAGTGTTTAGATATTGTAGGCATGTTTTTGTTGCCTATGCAGGCTGAATGCGTATTTGACTACCTCATTGTAAAGGTTTTATTGAAAACGTTTTCGAATTCTCCAACAAGTCTTTAAAGGAAGACTCATAAACCTAATTGGATATTGGGAAACCTTTGGGACAACTTTAGAACTTATACAATGTAGATTTCCCCGTTATGACTCCATATATGGTCATCGAACAAAAAATTGAGTTCGAGGGAGGGTACAAATAAGATCAGAAATCAAATTTGTCCATTGATGGCCTCTACTTAATATCGATTCATGTTCAATTTTTATGCAAATAAATAACCACATAATATGATAATGCAATGTATAATTAATCTATGTCGGTTCATTAAACAAACAAAAGACTAATTTTTGGTGACATGTTATTAAAGCAATCAAATTACTAGAATCCTAACAAGTTGTCTAATTCTCTAATTCTCTTATTAGGCATTGGAACAATTCTTCAGATCTTTGATTAGCAATAACAATCATGTGAGGTTATGAAAGCATTAAAACATACATTCATACATATGAATAATAAAGAAAATAAATAAAAAGAGAAGATTAAGGAAATTTTTCCATGAATAATGTCAAAGGGAGTATTAATTCCTCCTATGCGTTGAACTTTAAATTAATTCCATGGATACCGTCCACGTAGGACAGCACGCAAGAATTCTGGTTTTTTAATAAAACCGCTACTCCAAGTAGCGGTTAATACCAATAATGTGAAGTTGACCGCTACTTCAAATAGCAGTTATATTGTGTCCCTAAGACGCTATAAGGCACGTATATAAACCGCTACTCAGAGTAGCGATTTATTACATATCAGACCAAAGCAAGCGAAAAGGAGAAGAAGCACGCCACGTAGGCTGTGCGTCCAGCGCACTGAGCGTGCGCGGCGCGCAGCCAGCTTGCGCTAGCGTAGGCAGGCTGTGCGCCGCGCACGCTTAGTGCGCTGGAGGCACAACCTACGTGGCGTGCCTCTTCTCCTTTTCGCTTGCTTTGGGTCTGATCTGTAATAAACCGCTACCTATAGTAGCGACTTAACTTAAAGTTAACCGCTATTCTGAGTAGTGGTTTGCTTTAACGAAAATAAAATTTCTTGCGTGCTGTACTATATGGACGGTATCCATAAAATTAATTTAAAGTTCAGGGCATAGGAGGAATTAATACTCCTTTTGACATTATTCATGGCAAAATTTCGAAGATTTAGGGAAGAATGTATATAATAGCGTTAATTCCTTCAAGATCTACATTGTGACAAGTAAGTTAATTCGCATGGATCTTATGCAACGATCTTCAGGATGAGCAATCTTGAAGCTGGAAATATGAAATTCGAAGCGTGAACGAGTTTGAATGTGTTTGAGTGTGTTTGAGTATGAGTTTGAGTGTTTGAATGTATTTAAGTTAAATATTTTGTTTATGGATATAGTCAACACCATCTTAGCAATGATATACAGATAACCTTTAAAAGGTGACAAAATAAAGAATATTATGAGGACCTTATAGGTATATGAGATACCATATATGAAGCTGGGTTTAATTAAGGAATTTTCCCCTATGCTAAATCGCAAATATTTAAAAGGAGTTATCGTTGTTATAGTTAAGCAAAGAAAGTATGAAGTAAGACCAAATTTGAAACTTTAGCAGGTTCCTTTAGATCATTTTTGTTTTAAAAGGTGAAGTAAGATACTAGAATACTCTAAATGTATTTTAAGTTGATTTTGGAGATTATTGAGTGTCAAGAGGAGTATTATTTTTGGGAGTAGTCTTAAACTTTTGCTTGAATGATAGTGTATAATTGTTGTTTTGGCAATATGAAAGATAGAGTGACTATATATAAGGATTGGGTATATCACTTATTGAAATAAATAAGTGACTCTAATAATAGAAGAAATATATTCTTTTGGGAGAAATTTGGAGCTTAATAAAAGAGAAAGGAAAAATTGTCAAAAATAATCCGAAGTTTGGGGCGTCTTCCACCATTAATCTCAAGTATCGGTTTTCCTTGAATAATCCCAAGTTCGCATGTTATCTTTCAATATCGGTCCGACTCCAAGGATAACCTGCTTAGTAGGTAAAAATCGTAAGTCTCACGTATAAATTTATTTATTTTTAATTATATCTCTTTTGGTTTAAGTTTTTTATAATTTAAATTATATTTTAATTTTTAATTATATCTCTTTGTTGGTTTGAATTTTTGAAATTTATGAGTTTGGTAATGATTGCACGAGGCCACGAATCTAAGAGTTTATGAGTGGGTTTGTTGTTAGATTTTTTTGTTGTACAAGTTTGTTTTGCATTACTATTTATTTTTTATTCAAGTGAGCACCTGTTCTTTCCCTTTCATTTATTTTTTTTCTTTTTTTTTTTTGACGGAAATGGATCAACATTTAAATAAAAAAATAAAACATAGTGGGCTCCATGAAATTTTTACTTGTTGAGCAGGTCACCAAAGGAACGAGACCAATATGGGAAGACAGCATGCCAACCTAGGATTATTCTCGGATAAAAGAAACATGGGATTAATGATGGAAGATGGTCCAAACTTGGGATTATTTTTGACAATTTTGCCAAAGAGAAAAGGGAAGAAACTAGTCATTCAAGGTAATTGATTTTCGAAAGAATAGTCGTATTTTTATATTATGGACTTAAACATTGAGTTTATATTATGTGAAGGAGTTAATTTTATTGAAATGAAGATTGTAAGAATTTTTAGGAAAAGATTATTTATTTACTATCTCAAGTCCTAGTTGACTACTGTCTATTTTGAGAGAGTATTAATTATGGTACTTTAAGAAAAAATTTGAAGATGAATTTCGAGGAGTTTTAGTTTTGAGGACCTAAGTAAGGAAAGTTTATTTTCTTCAAGTATATGTTGTGTTAGTATATAACTATATATACTAACAAGTTTTGCTTGTGAATAATGATGAATTGATTTGATTTTGATTTGTAGTAGGATCAAGGGTTATTTTATATGATATTCATTGTGAGACCATCACGTGTCATGTGAAGCAAATTAAATTTTGAGGAGAAAGCAAACATATTTTACAAACAAAAGGGAAAAGCTGTTTGAATATTGTATTTTCGAGTAAAGCTTACGAAAAGTTTTATAAAAATTCTTTTGTTCTCTTTATATTATAGCATTTTCATAATATATTAGAATTTGCCTCAAGTTTTTTTTTTCCTGCTACTCCTGCCTTTAGTATCAATTTGTAATTCTTTATTATTCTAGAATTTGGAAAAATTTCCTACTCAAGTTTTAGAAAATTTTCAGTTTGTCATAAACTATAACCTTTTGTGCTTATTCAAATACTTTCTTTATTATGTTGATCTATTATTGAAGACAATAATTTCTATTATTAATACCTTGAAACAGAAGTTATTTTTTTAAAAGCTTAAAAGTTATTTTTGGAAGTGTTATTATCTCTCTAGTGATTTTATTATTACATTTCCAGCAACGATTCTTATATTGTTTGCATTACAAATTTGGTAAATAATTTTAAGTCAAATTTTAAGCCTTAGCTAGTTACGGGGGCGTAACTCCTTTTAGGGGGGGTAGAATGCGATAGAATTTCGCGCTTTTAACTTAAAATGCTATTTTTGACCTAATTTTGACTTATTTTATGAGTTATTAAATGAGCCAAATTACTTTGATACAAAATTTTGTGATATATGTGAATTACATGCTTTATTTTTGTTTGCTTGCTTTAAGTTTCGAGGACGAAATTTCTTTTAAGGGGGGCAGTCTGTAATACTCCATATTTTTTCGTAAGTTATTAATTATAATTTTTAAAAGGATTTTAATTATCAAAGAGGTTTATTATTAATTATAAAGGTTTTAAATAGGCTTTTATGATATATTATGGGGTTTTCAAATAAATTCTAGCCCAAATAGATGTTGAGCCTAAGTTTACTAATTTCTTTTTAAAATCCAAGTATTTTGTTTAAAACAAAATTTAAAATGTTTTAAAGATAAATCCAAAAAAAAAAGAAAAAAGAAAAATTCCCTACTGCATCTCAATTTTTTATCTTCAAACCTTTTGTTAGTTTGATATACTACTAAGGCTTTACAATTATGTAACTTATGGGATAAATTATATCTTTCTCTAATCTTAGTTGGATGATCGTAAAAATTTGTTAGATCTTAGATAGATTAGTTTATCTTTTTTGTTAAATACATCTTTTAGTTTCCTAGTCCTATTCCGATTCTACCTATCCGACTAGTATAAATAGGGGTCTCCACCCATCATATTCTTCACACCAAATTTGAGAAATAAATCTCTTTTCTCAAGTTTAAACTCTCTCTCTCTCTTAGCCTACCATTTCTCTTCTCCCTATTAGTTATTAATTTTCAAGGTGCGTGTATATGTAGATCTTTAAATATTGTTCTGCATGCGTAGTATCATATTTTTAGGGTTGTTATTTTGAATTGAAACGCATGTTTTATGCGTTTTATTATAAACATTATGAGTTGTACTATGATTATTATGAGTTACATGAGTGTTAAAATATAACTTACTATGAACATAATAGTAGTTTATAGTTAATTATAGGTTCGATTGTTAAAAGTTGAGCGAAATAATATGCTCGTATAAAGTGTCGTGCGTGAATTAGTAAGTTAGTATTGTGAATAAATCCACATGGAATCCTTAGTCACTATTATTATGTCATGATCATACATGTCAATAAACTAAATTGCTAGTATGCTAATTTCATGCGCCAATATGTTAGATGGAATTTGCATGACTTGTTAGTTGCTGGTACCTTACGTTACCAAATATTATTAATATATATAGTTCCATCACTATAATTAGAAGTTCAAGATTATTTCATGATTAAGTTATTAATTATTTATGCCTTTTATATGGCTAAAGTTTTATATAAAAATTATGATTCTTTTAAAGGAGGATTATTTCGAAAGGATTTTTATTAGATATATGATCTTTTATGATCACAATTACAAAGAAGCCACGGCTTGTTATTAATTAACAAGAACGGTAGCTATTATATTTTACCCATGTACTTTTTGTATAAGTCATGTGGACAAGGTAGTTCCCCTCGTCATAGACTCATTAAGGAATACTAAACTTGGGGGGTGTGCACACTTTAGGAAAGGTACCTAGGCAAGGAAAGGAGTTTTATTAAAGTTATATACTTTATATTATACAAGTATTACAAGTATCCAAGGAAGGTTTATATAAATATTTTTGAATGTTTAATAAGTATTTAAATTTCCGCATATACATGTACTCAATATTTTTACTGACACACTTTTATTTGTTTTGTTTTATGGCTTTGTCCCTGTGATGACCCTATTTTGGCGAGCAGAATTTACAGGTTGATATGATGCATACTTCATATGGGGGAGCTAGTGAGGAATCATAACTAGTCAAGGAGTTGTTATTTTATTTTCTTTATTTTTATTATTGTCGTCATAGTTGTACAATAAAATTTATATATATTAATAAAGAGGAGTTATTTAAATTATTTCCGCTGCATTAGTTTCAAGTTCAGTTAGTAGTTAGTATTAAAGCCTTTAACGTTATCACGTGGCGTTAATACTCTCAAGTTTTTCAAGAGTTTTATATTAAAATATGTTTTTAGAAAGAGAGAAATTTGGGGGTGTTACAGTATCGTCCTTGTGTGCTGCACATTTCTGCATTTTGTTTTGCCGAAGTTCAGTTTTTATCTTAAATAATCGATTTGACTTATGTTTTATCAAAAGTTATCAAGAATAACAGATTTAAATCATAAAATCTGATTTTATGAAAAAAAAATTATAAAAGATTTATTTTAAAATTAATTATCAAGAATAATATATATAGGCTTGAAATTGGGCTTTCTATTAAATGGGGTTTAAAACATATTTTGGACTCAAAAAGGGTTTTGGACAAGGCTTTTAATTGCTTCTCTTCAGTACGGACCAAGCAGGACGACGGTATATATCATGATCGGGTACTAAATTGGGGAGACATATTTATGTGTCTACAGAAGCCCCCCCCACTTTGACTACGGTTTAAAAAACCGAAAGTCAAAGTATTTTGTGTCGAGACAAAGAACAATTCTAGATGTTCAGCAATCTAGAATCGATTTATACATAGCCAGTTTCTACAAAACAAAGGTAGTCTACAAGATGATAAACACAAGCAATTTTATTAGCCTCCAAAATAAGATGTTAGAAAATTGGTGCAAATAACTCAATTAATAATAAAATGATGATGCAAACTTAGACTCTCTAAGTATGCACGACGCTATGCAAGGTCAGGGATATGAAAAGCTGAAAGGGATAGATTGATGAAACCAGTGGCGGACAAGATTTTAATATAGGTTGGGCCAAACTAAATGCATTCATTTTCTTTGAATATATTTGATACAAATAATGCTCCATCCGTTCCAAAGATAGATTTAATAGGAGATAGTGCGGAATTAAATTTTCGCTTGAATATGTATATATGATTGGAGATAAAAGTAGTGTATGTTTATTTAGATAAGAGAGTATGTGAGACCGTAGCTTTTCTGTTGTGAGAATAAGATGTATTCACTAGTGGAAAAAAGCCCATCCAATCCGGTCAAAACTGGGCTTACCGCTCCGGTTTTGGTCCGGATGGGGTGGGTTAGCAGCGGTTAACAATGATTAACTGATCCAGTCCTAAATCGGATCAGTTAATCATTTACCGCAGAATTATTTTTTTTTTTTGCATTTTTTCATTATTAATCGATACAAAATCAATAGTATATATCAATACTCATTTTATTAAGCATATTATGCTCAATTGAAGTATAAGAATAAATAATTAGATATATAAAAATATTAGCAACTATAATTTTAACATACACATAAATAAGTAGATACATAAGAATGCTCTATGTCATAAGAATGCTCTATTGAGCCCAAACCTTTTGGAACATGTACAAGCCGACCTCGGGTCCTTGATCCGAGTCCAACTCAATAACCTGCATGCAGACAAAATCATAAGATGATTGCAGTACCAACCTTAACCAGCTTAGAGAAGCAGAAAAATATACTACCACTGTTTTTTTTTAGTTGCAACATTTGCTTTTTGGCACTATTCATAAACCAATTTTGTTAAGTAATCTTGCACCATTATATAAGAAAAAACATAGTCAAGTGAGGTCTTGTTAGATTCGTCTCAATGCAATGATTCCATATATCAAATTTTTATAATTTTTACTTACACCCAATATGAGATATTAACGTTCAAATAAGTGTCTCGGTAGATGTGAAAAAACAAATGTTGGGAATTATATAATTGCAGTACCAACCTCAACTAGCTTAGAGAAGCAGAAAAATATATATAATTGCAGTACCAACCTTAACCAGCTTAACACCAAGTGAGGACCAGAGCATCTAACAACACTTTGCATCCAGCTCATATATGAGAATTGAAAAAACAATTTATATGTAAACACTATCAAAGAATAGCTCTCTGGATAATTTCCTCCAAACTGCAATTACTCTTTGAGCATAGTTTTGGGAAGAGCAAAAATAATATAGTCGGGCATAGAGAATAGCACTGAACCAATTAGACAATATCTGCATATCTCCTTGTCCCCAGCGTTCTATATCTAGCAACTATTTTGTCAACCTAGATTTCACAATCCAGAATATTGAGTTTCTTAGGAGTGACACACATACGAAGATACTTTTGCGTACTCATGAGAGTGGGATGTGGCAGAGTATGTAAAGCAAAAACTAGCCAAATGGAAAGAACATAATTCGACTAATAAAATTTGAGACTACAGTAGAAATATAAATAAACGTGAAATGCGCTCGATAAAGAACCACATAAAATTAACCAAATGGAACGAACATAGAAGAACAATAGGAACTATAATGACACTTACATATAATCATTCATCGCAGAAAACAGAAAAATATAAGGCTGAATCACGGCAACATGAAAGCATATGAAATAGTAATAAGGAGGTGCACAACTAACGATAGAAACCTGGCAAGTAGAAGAGTTAATACCTGGTAAAATGAGTGCAGACCAAGGTGTCGTAAAGAGGGCGCCACTGAATTGTCAGCGATAACTTCTTCTGGTACTTGTTTATGATTTTTACAAGTAAATTACACCATCCAACCTAATTTAGGCAAAAGAAAGAAATATGAGGGAAAGCAAAAGTATTGCAGAGAGAGAGAGAGAGAGACATGTGCATAAAGTTTGCCGCGAGATGCATAAAAAATATAGAATCCTAACTGAAAAAGAGGGGGAACCTCCTCAAGAGACAACTCAATTTTGGCCTTGATGAAACTGCAGGATGGAACTTAGTTAAAAGAAAGGGTGATTTGTCAGCCATTCTCTAGTCATACTTCTAACATGGTGATAAATAAACTAATCTTCTTCCCTTAATAAGGTAAGCAAGACCCACATTAGCAGAACATGCAATATAGGTGGCAAAACAATTCATTATTCACGGTGAAAAGAACTGGAAATATAGAGAAGATATCCACGAGTAGTAGCATACCTCACACTCAAAGGCAGTTTATAATCATCTTTGGAGAGTTCCCAGCGTTTGATATTAGATGATGCTTTGACCCTCACAATCAATTCAGAACTTGCAGTTGCAGATTTTTGCTGTAGAGAGGCATCCCAATTGTAATCTTCCAAAATCCAGAATGCAGGATAACAAGAGAAGGGTTTTGATACTTACCAGACAGAAGAAGAATGAATAAACCCCAGCTTTTTGAAACAAACACCAAAAATATATACAAACCCTGACATCCATTACGTGATGTATTTGTAACAGTTCCTGAAAAAATATGGTCCACCTTGGGGCATTTTGCAGCTTCAGTCTTAAATTTAATATCCAGGCACATCTCATAATTGTCCCTTAGAATGTATTTTTGGTCTAGATCATTAGAGGCACTACTTCGAGTGAAAGGCCGCAGTCCGGCAACAACTTCTCTAGGAGGTACTGTTCCAGCAGAAACTCAAGCATCTGTAAGTAATCCCTACAGTACGATACAATATCAACAAAAATCAAGAAGTGATTTAAAAATAATACAGAATTGACACATTCAGGAGAATCAAACAGAACACAGAAAATTGTTGAGAATGGTGTTGCAACTTGCAATAAGGGATTAAGGATAATAATAAAAAACTTCACTGGCTTAACTGAGAACTACAAAGTATAGGTTTCCCTTGATACCACAAAGAAAATAGCAAACATTTTTCAGTTTAAGTTTGGATAGCTAGGTCCAATTTCTAGATAATATCCACGTGTTCTCCTTGGTATTGAACATTTAATTAATGTATCTTGGAGATCTTCTCAGTTAACTAATATGATTCTTGTTTTCAATAATATCTTTCCCTACAATCTAAAATGTTTAGATGCCTATATACTAACCCCATCAATTTCTAATGCTTCGCATTGCTTTGGTCCCAGCACATAGATTGACGACAGAATTTTCAGATTTAGCTTGTCAACTTGGCAATTCCAGTCGTTGTCGCTAACGGCAATACACTGCAGGGAACATAACTTCATTAATAGCTAAAGTTGCTCTGCAGGAATCTTTTACATCCTTATGTATGCTAATATTCTCTGATGCCTTTCTCAGTGTAATGTTCAGATCCAATTAGTTCATCATCACATCTGCAACAAATGTGATTCAGACTTTCAGGATCCTGCACTAATCAACTCAAAACAAAAGAGAAAGCTTCATGGATCTCTCTATTCAAGGGCTTGAAGAAGGAAGAGACAAGGCACCTGACTCGGCTAACAGCAAAATCTGTTGTGCATGTAACAGCAATAGTACATTCATCTAGTGATTGACCCCATTCCCATCATATAACATATTTTTCTCATGGTACGACAAAGATAAAATAGATTTACAGAATATTTAATAAATAAACAAGTTGACTCATAGTTAAATTAACCAAATAAGCAATGAAGTACAAATTATAATACAGAAAATTATGAGCAGCCTATAAACTTAAAGACAGCACTGAATGTGCAAGGATTCCGGAACTGGGAGCTTGGGATGAGGTTGTTTCCTAAGAAAGAAGGGTCAGTTGAAATTGCTCCCGGTTAATCGACACTGAAAAGTAAATTGCATAAGAACTTTGGGCAAATTTGCTGCTTGATAAATAGAATCTTCCACTTGTTTCTAAGCTGGTTGATCCATAACGGCTTACTTACCCCCTAAGTTCCTAGAGTTTAGAGATGCAGGATACATGGCTTCCAGTGTATTATACCCAGATTAATTATCGTATTTACTTCGCACTAGTGCACTGGAACTTAGGAAAAGTCACAAACATATCAATTAAAATGTAAACAAAGCAACCTCAATCATTAGATAAACAAATAAAACAAACGACATTCAATTAAGTAGCACTACAAATTTTCAAATCAAATAAAAAACTACTACAACAACCATTAATTCGTCAAAAAAAAAAAAGTATAAACCCTAATCATGAAAAAAGAGAAGACTATAAATTCATGCTAAAATCAACGGAAAACAGAAATGGACACGATCCAGTTCAGAGCAAATTAATGGAAGGGACAAAAGGAGGGACATACTGAATATGAGCAGGTTTAGAGCATCGAGCACAAGATAAAGTCGATTCATTTGGTTCAGAGACAATTCCAGTTTCGTACTATTCCTCAGCAAACGAAACTGGAACGCGTGAGAAACACCAAACTTCAACAACGACGTGCAATTTTATAGTTGGTGTCGATTCATTCCTGCTGAGCGTAGCCGTCGTTAAGGAGGAATTGCCGGAGAATTCGGAATCAATTGGGCGAGAGAAGCAGTGGGCGAGGAGGGGGAGGGAGAGTGAGAGTCTGAGAGAGATGAGAGTTAGGGTTGAAGAGGGATGAAGTTGGGCGCGGGGAATTATGAGGGAGAGTGGGCCTAAGGACTAGCTGATTCGGTCAACTTAACCGGATCCATTCTTAAAAAACAGAGCGGTTAGTTTCCTAGATTTCCCACCCAAATTTTCGAGGATTTACGGATCCGGTTCTCTTAAAGACCTCAGCGGTTGTGTTGTGACATATAACGTTTTTTCCACTAGTGATTGGAACGATTATGTACTCGTCTCCAAAACAATACTGTATTATATATATGAAACAAATTTGAAAAAAGGAAATTATGAAGAGTAGTATAGGACATAAAGTATATCAAACAAAAAATTGTTCCAATTTCCTATGGTTTGAATTTGCAGTCAAACCATACACGTAAGAATATACGAGACCATAAGCAAGTATATAAATGAAAAAGTGGTGACAGTGTTTGAGATTGTATAATTTTCAAAATATCAATTTATGAAACTTTTATTATATATCTCAGCAAAATATATATTATGTGCTAACTATAAGAATTTGTGAGGATAAAAAAAAACAAAATTAATTAACTAAACTGGAGAACTAAGTAACAACTTGCCAACATAAAGCTAAGAGACTGCAAACATCATTATTTGGAATCGAACGAGGGACTACATGCATACTATATTACTATGCTAGCGCCTAGCGGTTACACCAACTGTTCTAAGATAAACATTTGCTTTATTTTTATAAAATTAATATATGTAGCATTTCTGGATCATGGGGTGGGTTGTGGCCCAGGTAGGCCACCCCTAGATCCTCCCCTGGATGAAACGCTATGCAAGGTTATGGTTATGCAAAGCTAAGTGGATTAGATTATGGGAATTGATTTTTGAACTTGTTTTGATGAAAATCAGGGTCCGCAAGTGAGCTCTGCATATTACAACTCTTGGGAGTTTGTTTTGGATGAACCACCACAAATAAGCCCCCACTTTGGGAAAGCCCACTTTGGGAAAGCTTGACTTGAATTAGGCACTCTGAACCTAGATTAGAAGGTACTTGACTTGAATTGAGCATTCAGATCTTAGATTGAATTAAAGACACTTGATCTGGATTGAACCAAAGCTAGAAACCATTAGAGATCATTGAAGTATCGAAGAGCCCTTTAGGGACAAGGAGGGTTTCAATGGGAAAATAGAAGGTTGAAATTTGTGATCACATAGATATAGGTGGGAGAAAGCTTTGACGTGGCTATGTTCAGACTCGAGTCTATGTCGGGGACCTAGAAAGAGTATGTTTCCATATTCTAGAAAGTCAAATCATGAGACGTTGATTAATTTATTTTGATTAAGCGGTCAGACCTTAAGATGATGATTCCTACATCTCCTTGCATAATCAGACCATTCATAGTTCTTGATCTTTTTTTTTTGTGCCCTAACTTTTGCCTAAGCCGCCCTTTCGAGTTTTCAACCTAGCGGGTTTGGACATACCTTGAATGAGTTAGAATTGATATGAAAGGTTGAAAAGGTTTAAGGTTGGATATTTGATTGTTGAATTGGATGGGACAAAGTAAGGGTTATGGCTTTTGGATTATATGGTCCAAAGTAAGGGTTATGGCTTTCTTTTTTTGAAATGCCCAATGCAAGGTTTATGGCTTTTATGGGTTTTTTCTTATGGATTGAAGGGTTTAAAATGTAGAACTTGTGTGCAATTTCCCTAGCTTGTCTTTGACTTTTTGCCTTTAGTTCTTTCTTTTTACCTTTTGCATTTTTGCTTTATGCTTTTTTTATTTATTATTTTGCTACTTTTGCACTTTGAATTATTTTTCATTTCTTTCATTTCTCCTAGCATTGACTTTTTTCTCATATATAAAGATTTGCACACACGGTTTAGGTATTTCAAGGTGGAAGGCTATTTTATGGAGCTTTGATTTGAAAGGATATTTGGCTAAGGATCATGAAGATGGTGATTTATCGATTTTTTGCACGGAAATGGCTTAAGGATTTTTTTTGGTTGCATGAAGATCACTTTTTTTCGCATGAGAATGGTTTCTGGATGTGATGACTTTCTGAAATGATGGAGGGTAGAGGAAAATGACTCCTAATCCAAAGTATGTCTATTTTATTTTATTATTTTGTTTTGTTTTAATCAAAGATCACTAGAGACAATTTAATTTGGGTTTCAATATTGAACTCGAAGCATAGATAATGGTAAGAGACCAATAAAAACAAAATGAAAATGCAATGATATTCATGAAAATAAAAAGGCTATTATAAATGAAAGTCCTATAGTGACATTGTAACACGCTTGTTTTTAAAAGATTTTATTAAATTGCTAATTATATTTATTAAGGTATTATGTGTCGGATTTTTATATTTTATTTGGGTTGGAATATATGAATTCTATTTGTCGTGTTGTAGTATTATATTTGATTTTGAAGTGAGGACACTTGACTTTTTAATAGTTAGTTTTCAATTATTTGTTTTCGATTTTATATAATTAAGAGTCGTTAGTGCTCCTGATTCTCTCTTGGTGTTGCTTCGCAAAAGCGTTGAGGTTGTTGAGTTTTGGGAGTTGAAAATATTTTATTTATTGAAATTGTAACAGGTTCATATTATTTCCCATTTTAGGGTTGCTCTGCCGGATTTTCTAGAGGATTTATTAGAATTGGAGTCCGAGAATCAGGGCTTGTTGTAATAGTTATTTAGTTTGAATAGAGTTGGGATTTGAGTTTCACATTCTCCGATGTAGTTCGGTGAGTGTGATGGTAATAGTTCGGGTTAGCATGACCAGAGTCTCTTCTGCTGTGCTTAATCTTTTGTAAGCTGGTCGGGAAAACCCGGGATGTTACAAGTGGTATCAGAGCTTGATTAGTTTTTCGATACGTTGTGATCTCCATATCATGGCGTAGGGGTGGAGAATAGGTTTAAAGGATTGGCTAATTCATTAGGTATAAATGAATCAAGCCTTTTGAGTGTTTGCGCTTCTGTGTGTGCTATATGAAGCCATTTACATGGAAGTATAATGCATCGTCTGTGTATTAATGATGTGTATTGTATTATCCGTGGAATCTTGTATAGTGTATGATATTATTTACTTAAAAGTGTGTATTTTAAGAAAACTTGTATGTTTTGCAAAAGTAAATGAATTTCAAACGAGATCTCTGCAAATGAGATGACTGGAATCCAATGCCAACAAGTTTGCCCCTTTTGTTTTCTTTGCTCCTCGATTTCGCAAGTCGAGTTGAAGTAGAGATACAAAAGATGATGGTAGAATGGAGGCTGAACAACTAATATCTTGTCAGCTTGAGATTTTTGATTTGTTTAAATGAATTTAGCTCATGAGTATGGGTGTGAAATGAGTTTTGCTCGTTAAGTGCAAAAATGCACGGAATGCTAATTGTTTGATTTCATTTAAAAAAAAGGTTTAACAGTATGAATGTGACATAATAAAACAAACAAAATGACATATAACTATTAAAAATGAAGTTATCGTATAATATGCAACAAAAGAGACAATAAGACAACTATGAGTGATTATATGAACACATTGAAAGAAAAACTAATTGCATAAATTAAAAGTTTTCGTAATACTTATTACACATTCTGAAATGTTTCCTTATACACTACATTTGTGGTAACATTTGAGTCCCCACGTTCTTTATCACATATTAAAATCTTCAAACCCTTTTTGCTTATAACTTTTGATAAAGCAACATAGAATTGTCCGTGGCTGAATACTGGCCGAGGGACATATAATCCTGCGTAGGCTAGAGACTGTCCTTGGTTTTTTATTTATCATCATTGTAAAACATACAACCAATGGAAATTGCCTTATATGGAATTTTATCGGGAACTTTGTTGCGTCGGATGGTGTAAGAGTCATTCTGGGAATGAAAGCTTTGTCCCCCACATTATTGTCGAACATAACAACAGCCTCAATAATGCTATTGCCAAGATGTGTGACGACTAATCGGGTACCATTACATAGCCCAGAAGTCTGGTCAATATTCCTTAGGAGCATCACCAGTGCCCCTATCTTCAATCTAATGTTATGATTTGGCAATCCCCCGCACTTGATCGTATTTAGAAATTCGGTAGAATACATCTAATGAACTCCAAAATTCCCTTCCTCAACGGAAATTGCATTTGAACTCAAATAACTTCTTTCTTTACCTGGCAAGCAAGACAAAACATGCTCATTAACCATGTCGGCAATTTCATTAGTTGAAGCAAGAATAGCTCTTCCTGAAAATATTTTCCTTCCCATATGTGATTCTCTAGGTCGAGATATGTACTCTCTACTATTGCAGAAATAGGGTCATCTCCTCCATCTATCAATTTCTCATGAGGAATTTCTACATCGGCTTTACCATCATTCGGCTCACCAACTTTGCCATCTCCAATGTTCAAAATCCACTATGAGAACTCCCTAATTTCATCCACATTCGAGCTACCAGAACCTGTTCTCTGGCGCATATTCTTTGTTAATCTTAGCACACGACAAAAATCACATAAGTAAGAACTGTTGATTGCTGAGAACATAATATCTTGTCTGCTTCCTTTGGAACGACGGGCAATATCTGTCTTAAATCACCGGCGAACACAACAACCTCTCCACCAAATGGAATATGTTAATTTGCTGGATTCATGCACTGCATAACATCCTTTAAGCTTCTATCTAGAGCTTTAAAGCAATATCTATGCATCATAAGAGCCTCATCCCAAATGATCAGTTTTGTCCTTATAAGGAGAGTTGTGAGGCCCGATTCTAGCCTAATTGCTGAACACGTTGAGTTCTCAGTAACATTTAAGGGAAGTCCAAATCTAGAACGGGTAGTTCTCCCTCGTGGAAGCAACAAAGAGGCTATTCCATTTGACGCAATTGGCAAGACAATTTCCCCTTTACGCCTTAATGCAGCACACAATAATCTCCACAGGTACGTCTTACCAATTCCTCCATCACCATATACAAAGAAGATGCCCCCTTCACCTCTCGATACAACATGCATGATTTCATTATAAATTCCACGCTGTTCAACTATCAATTCCCGAATATAGTTATTTAAATTCCTTGTCTAGTTGCTCTCTATCGTATGATAGCTCATCAATTATGAGCTTGTTTTGACCATCAGAGATAATCAAATCATCTTGAAATGGCATTTCGGTGAATTTACGGTGCTACTGTTACTTTGTAGCTTAGCTTCAATGTCAGCGAGAGCTAAGTTCTGCTATTGTTCATCAGTTAGGCGCAATGTTGCAAAAACAGGCACATTTGACGGTTACTCCCAATGCCAACCATTTCGTAACAATAAATATTTATGAATAAATTTAATAAGGGTAGTAATAAAGATGCTCTGGATCTTTTTTTAGTAGCAGCAGGCTACTTTTTCTTCTTTTTGATTCTTTCTTAGTTCTGGGGCGGATGGAATAAGTAGACGAGTTGGTTCGGTTCTTTCAACATACCATTGTCCTTGAAACGTCTTCGTTGTCTGTATAGGATATCATCAGAGGGAAGGTGCCAAGTCTTATCCCAAAGAGCCTCGGGTTTTGTCAGATGGAATGGGCAGACGTAAATATTGTCCGGATTCTCTAAAACTGGCTTCTATTATGGCGTCAACGTACTCCTTGTCATCATCTAATAAACCTCTTACATAACATGCTTCTTTAAAAGTCGAATATTGTACACCATCAATAACGCGTATGTCTTCATAAGACGTTGCACATTAAACAAAATTCAATAGTGTCCTCAAATAGAATTTTTCCCCTGCTCCTGGAGTTACATGATAAATCCTCCCAATGTAAAAGCCTCTCTTTCGAGGTGTCCATTCACGTTCACCTGTTTGCCATACAAATTTTGTTGGGAACTCAACATAGCTCAATTCTCGTGGCCTCATATTATTTTTTATTGCACTCCATCCATGACAGAAACATTGTTCTGTCAATGTTAGGTCTTTTAAGCACCGACTCTAAGTCAGCATCATCAGTGTACAGGACGCTTTGCTCATCGGGTAAATGAAAGCTTAACCTCTCCACAACAGGGATTCTATAATGGATAGTGAACCCAAGTATCCTCCACATGGCTTCACATTGGGATATGTACCGACAATCATAATACATTTGGATTTCATCAATTTCCTTAGGATCATCAGAGTTTTGATGATTTTGATATGTTGTTGCCGTGACTCTATCATATCCCTTATTGATATACTTGAACAAATATTTAATCGATCTCGACTGGTTGCACCATTCAACGTTTATATGTGCACTATACTTACACAACAACTCTGGATTATGCGGGACCACAAATCTATTGTCAAGCGTGATGCCACCTTTGACTACTGTTGCACCATTATCTCTTCTCCTATAAACAGGATACCCATCTTCATCCACTTGTTGTTCTCTTATTGAATTTCTTCGGAAAATGTTTTGTGCATTTTTTATCCGTAGTACATGGGGCGTTATTGTTCAAAGCACCACATGGACCATGTATCATAAACTCTAACTACATCGTACAACTCCGGATTCTCATCTTTATTATGAAGCTCAGCACAAATAATTTTTTGTATTGCTTCAACATTAGGAAATTTGTCGTCCCGGTGTAAAAACAAAAGTATGCAATCCACGCTTTTGAAACTCCACAGTGTAGACAACTGTAAATCATAGTAAGATAACTACTTAGCCAACATGTTAAGATTTTTTTTTTTAAATTGTGCAAAATCACAACTAATATATATATATATATATATATATATATATATATATATATATATATATATATATATATATATATAAAAAAAAAGGGTAATCTTCCAGCTTATTGGCTGATTACCCGCTTTAACTCTACCAAAAATATTTTTATCCTAAAGATCCTTAACCATTTGATCGAGCTTCATCTTAAACACTCGACAAACAATATCTGGTCTATCTTCAGGTCTTAGGCCCTCTTCGATAGAAACCATGTTATTTCTGGCCACTTTGGATTACATGTGAATGTTATAAATAAATCTGCGTAGCCATACCATCTATAAATAGCCATTGCATCTTGATAATTCTCTCTCATGTAGCTATGTCCTCCAGTAAATGAGGCTGGTATAACTACTCGACTTGTTGCACCACGTATGTTCTTAACATTGTCAGCCTTAAAACTCTGTTGATTATTCCTTACGAATGAAAATCATTCAGCCTCCATCATTGTATAACCGTCGACGCAAAATTGCTGGCATAAACGTCCGGCAAACAAAATGGTGTCCGCCTCTTCTTCACGGTATTGCATTCGATAGGTAAACCAGTACTCTATGATTGTCAGTCTATCTCGTTTTTTTGCGTTGCCGGTAGGTAGACTTTTATCTTTATGGCAAACATCAACTTTGTATCCGTCCTCACCATATGGAAATAGCAGAGGATATTGCAAAGGCAGATAAGTAGGATGGAGCTCAGAGATATGCTTCAGCTTTCCACTTCGTGTTTCGACAACTATATCTCGTTTATCCGCAGTATCGATGTCTCCAACTATCAAGGCAACTACCTCAGATGTTGTAGGTAGGTTGTATGTCCTACCATTAGTGTCTCTTATCCCAATTAATTTCAACCGAACTTCATCACACGAATGATTTTTAAAGCGATATCTTACCATCCTAAAACTTTTAGCATGAGGATTGTGCTGATCAATCATATCTTTTAATTCGGCAATTAGAGAATCTTCAAACTTATCAGGAGTTTTAGAATTGTGATAAACATTTAAGAAGTTGTTAGAACATACTTCCATTATTTTTTTATTAGTATACAAAGTTAGTATATGTCACAAAAATGTAATGTTTAATTTACCTGTAAGCAGCCTTCCTATTACCAATCTCATGATATGTGTCATATATGTATAGTTGAGAAAACTTCGGGCACGATCATTCATTCGGCAGCAAGCTACCAATTAGGTGATGATTCTGACCACCTATTTTGAAATTATATGGTCCATGTCCTTGAGTGGATGGTGCTTGTATCTTCATCCCATCGATGTAAACGAATGCATCATATTATATGGTCGGATATTCTCAATGAAGTGCTTGCTTCTAGGATGTTTTCCTTTCAGCAAGTCGGTCAATAGCTATGGAGGCCGATGCAACAAAGGAAGAACAACTTTGCCTTGCATACAACATAGTGAGAATTTTGGCTTGTCCGTTTTTTTTTACAAATTTTTTTGCTCTTTCTTCATACCACATCATTGTGCCTCAATACTCACACTTTCATATTGGATCACCAATATCCCAGTACTCTAAATATATAGCATTTTCAATATATTAATATTTTCAGTAATATATATGTGATTTATATGCAATTTACATTTAAAAGTTATTATCTTCGAATACCTGAAACTTTATTTTGGAGTTCAACATTTATGCGTGTATTTTCATGACTATGAACGTCCCCATCAACGGTACGTACGGTATCTTGTGTTTGTCGTAAATTGATCGATTGAGTCTCCTATACATACGCAAATAGAAGAAAAAAATGAGCAAAGATATATAATCAAAATAATGTAAGATAAGGGTTCTTATACTATAAAAAAGTTAAATACCTAAATTAATATGTCGTCTCACTTGTGTCATGACCTTTTTGCTTTGGACGACATATTTTTCATATTTGAATGAATAACGACTTTCTCCTAATCGAATTAAGTCTCTGTCTGCAGCTTAATAAATTAAAAATTATTGAGTATTTGTCAAGATAATGACAATATATATATTCATATATAATGACTTTAACATAAGAATAAAAAAATCAAATAACAAATAACCTCAATTTCGATTCTCATTCAATAAAAGTCTTCTACTATGTCGTGCTAATTTCGAATCAGATTGTGCTTCTTGAATACAAAGAAACAAATATTAACACAGGTTAGTAAATTAATAGTTTGGATAATTATCATTCTTAATGGAAGTAGCGCATAGTTTATTGTAATAATACTCACGGTTCATTGTAGTACTATCAAGAGAAGTACAATGCTCGTTTGCAATACTTGAAGACGTATGTGTGACTTGATTATCAGTCTGAACAACTACAAAAGCAAATAGTCTTATAAACAAAAAAGTTTCCATGTAAAGCCAATTTAAAGTATTCATCTTTCTGCACCATTATTGTGATATGAATACATCTGATAATCTACCTTTTCTTGAGCGCTTTTGTTTTAATATTATCATACGTTTATATCGATTCAATTTTGCTGAATTGAGTCCGTCTTCATTGATATTGGTATCTACAAAAACTTAATTACAGGAATGAATTGCAATTTAAAATTATAATAATAATATCACTGAGCAATTTGATGAAGATTACTAACCATTTGTAGTGTTACTAAGCGGTGTTATATTGGTTTCATCATAGTTCGACGATGAGTCAGCATAGTTCAATGGAGTTAACTTGTCATTTGGACCTGAAACCATTGATAATTAGAATTTTATTGGTTACTATGAATTTAGTAAAATCATAACTTTTAAAAAGTAGCTGATCATTGATGTATTACATATTAGTATTTGTCTTTTCTTACTCCTTGAATTGATATCAGGTTATAATGTTGTCAGTATGCAAACTTGAAAATGAACATATAAAAGATTAGAATCAATAATCTTAATTAATAAAGTGAAACTTATGAATTTGAATAATAAACTTGTAAGTGAATTACATTGGCTATTACTTATAACACACCTTAATGGAGTCTCACTTCCTTTCATATCTCCTAGAGAACAAAAACGACAGTCACGCTTTTCTTTCAGTATACACCTTCTTTTTTCCCGAGCAATACGTGCAGATTCATTATGAACTATATTGACTATCATAGGCCCTGTTTTAAAAAGCAATTCGATTTTTTAATAAGATAATAATGAATTGTATATTTTGTATGATTCACTAATTATATAAAAATTTATAATCAATAATCAAAATTAATAAAAACAAACTTATAAATTTGAACAATGAACTTGTAAGTGTATTACAGTGGCTACTACTTGTAGCACAACTTAATGGAGTCTCATTTTCTTTCATATCTCCTGGTGAACAACAACGACCTTCACGCTTATCTTTTAATATGCACCTTCTTTTTTCCCGAGCAATACGTGCAGATTGATTACAACTGTATTGAGTATCATATGCCCTGTTTTAAAAATTAATTCGATTTCATTAATTAAAAAACAATGAATTGTAAATTTTGTATGATTCACTAATTATATATACATATACGACTAAAAAAATTATGGTTTTACCGTTGGATACGTCCAGCAAGGGTGTCCTATCATTTGAGCGCACATTAATATTACGTGGTGGTGGTACTTTGTATTAAATTTGATATTTTCTCCGCCTACAATACAAATAAATAATAAATTATATCATAAAAAGAACGAAACAAATTTTAATAAATGTAATTGTACATTGTTCAAAATTACCTATATAGAAAACTTATACATAAAAGCATCATCTTATGAATTAAAGCTAGTATATTGTAAGAATTTTTAAGTGACATTAATGTATGCAATATATATAAATGAAAAAATAAATCTAAGTGTAAACAACTCAACAATCTAAAGTACATTACTATCTATTAATATGATTGATCAATACAAATATCTTCTATCACTCTAAGTCATATTGGTTTGCTTTTTTTTTTTTTAATAATTTATTATCACTATAATATCTCATCTTCTCCATCGAAGTTCTCAAAAAACCATACTTCACATACAATTCATGTAATCGATTTAACTTTTATCTACCACCTACAAAAACATAATAACCAAACTCGAGATTTAGGTTAGAAAAAAATTATAGACCTCCAATAAGTCATTTATTTTAATTTTCTTGTTCAGTTTTTAAGTTTTATAGTATAATAAATATGTATCTAAATATACATTTGCAAATAAAGATAAATTAGATACTAATATAATATAAAACAAAAAACATGATGGAGATGAATATATAATTAAACAAACAACACAATCATTGAATTTATTAAAAATAACTAATAAAATATTTGTATATCTATCTTAACCATTGGCATCTAACAGAATTTGAAGATGCGATGATGATGATGACTGATATGGAAGATTTGGTTTTTTTCTCAACCACTTTGATTTACATCAAATTCAAATAAAACATTTCTATTTTTATCACTTTTATTTATTTATTAATTCACTTTGATATTGCTAATTAAACATTGTACATAGTTTATTATTATTTAACATTATATATAAATACATGCATGTAAATCTATTAGTTAAAGTATAATATAATGTTTACTTTAGATAATTTATTAATTAAATCTAAATGCATGTAAACATAATCGGATATATAATTCATAATTCAATTTTTTTTTTGTTAATTATAAAGTCTATGTATACGCATGTTGAAAAATAATTACAAAAAATATGTTGATATGTTTTTTAGAATTTTTAAAAAAATCTGCAATTTGAAGAAAAAAAATGAAAAACTTCAAATTTGCCTCAGTTCAAAAAATCCAAATAATTTGTTATTTAAGTGTTAAAAAACGAATTAACACGAATTAATATGAGTTCAAATAATTTTGATTTTACCGAATAATATGAGAATTATTTATGATTTTACCAAATGAATTAATACTAATGTTAAATTTACATAATTTATAATTAAATCTACATGCATGTAAACATAATCGGATATATTGACAATAAGCTAACTTTTTTTTATAAATTATAAAGTCTATGTATATACATGTTCATTTAAAAAATTATTGGACTTAAATTATTGGACTTTTTTTTTAATTTATATAGTGTATGTATATGCATGTTCGAAATTAATTATAAAAAATATGTTGATAGATTTTTATATTTTTTTTAAAAAAATATGCAATTCGAAGGAAAAATGACAAAATTATGAAGATTTGATAATGTTTTGGATGAGATTTAATTGACAAACTGTTTTAGGTTAACTTCAAGGTGGAACAACAAACTGTAAAATTGAAAAAAAAATTAACTTTTTATATTTTCTTTAATTTCCATAATAATTTGAGTTGAAAAGAGTTTGGGTAACTATAAACTTTAAAATAATAACATGCATGTTCATTTTATGGCAGCTTGTAAAGGATTATGATACTAACATACAAAATCAGGTAAGATTGGGTTTTTTTTTTGTATAATTTTACTCAATAATATTATTATAAATAATTTTGTTTTGCTTATAAGTTACAATACTTTTTGTTATATATATAATATGTCCATAATCCAGTAACTTTAAATTTGTTTTTTTGGTTCATGTTTTTTGTTATAAAGTATATAATTCGACCAATATTATCAAAATAACTATCCAATTATTTTCGACTTATATGCATATAAACTATAGTATGAATGTCATAATATCAATGTTAGTTATTTCATGGATAAGTGATCAAAAAATGGTGGATATTTTGATTATTGTTTAGGTATTCAAGAGTTATGTACTTGTTTGGTAAGCTTCAACTTTGGTTTTATTTAAGTCATATGACTTATATAAGACCTTTCATATTTTCTTTTGCATATGATAACCAAATTTAATTTAATGATAGTAAATTCATGTGTAATTAATCTAAACATAGTAAAAAAATTCCATTATTGGAAAGCCCAATTCTCGAATTGTGCAACTGATCTTAAATACTCTATTGTTCTCATTACTCGAAATAAATTATACATATTAAAATGCTATTCTATTGTATTTAGATGGTAAATTAAATGTATAAGGTCAATTAATCTATGTAGATTGATTATCTTAACATTTAGAAGGTCAATTAATTCAAATACTTATATTATATGAGAAACATTGAAGCGAAAAAAAACAATAATTCATAGTTACCATCTCTTGATCGATATTTTATAGGTGCTTAAATAACTAATATATATTTTTTATATTTTATAACTTTGCGATTATTATTAATTCTACTACTCTAACAATTCACCAACCATATCTCTTATTATTATTAAATTTGTTTAAGTGATTAAATAACTAATCTATGGCAATTCTAAGTGTATAAGTTTACCTTTAGTGTTCATTTGGTCGTTTAACTTACTTTAAATACTATGAAAATAACATAATCAAGTAAAAAATACTACCTTCACGTTTGTTCTTTGACTCATAATTCTCTCCTATTGATCTTCTCCTTTTGTCACGAACAATATTTGAATTTTCTTTACCCATTGTTTTTGTATTCCTTTGAGATACTAATTAAAATGGATATCTAGATGCTTTGTTGGTCATATGAATATGTTTGATGTATGATTTGAATTTGAGAAAGTAAAATATGTCTCCCTATAAATTCATAGGTAGTAAGTAGTTTGTGCATATGTGACTAATAACAATGGCTTTATGTATTGATATGATGATATGATAAAGAATAAATGGTAATAAAATAACATTATATAGGATAGTATATTAAGTAATATAGCATGTCATATATTTATCAAATAACCTTACATAAGTTCAAGATTTCGGATAATTATGACCCTTAAAAAATGCTAAGTATTATAATAAGTTGATTAGGTTAATCCCTTAAATTGTGCTAGTATGATTCACAATATATTATCCTAACAAAACAGCAAATAAATTCTCTCTCTGGCAATGGCGATTTTGCTTGGTTAGGGTTTCTGCCAAACTCAATCATCATGGCAAGGAAGAAGAAGACTCCATAAGATCAAGTAACCATGGTTTCGGAAACTGCGACAAAGGATATACCACCTCATCCTAGTGTTGGACCTATTTCGCCTGAATTGTAATCAGTTATTAATGCGATTCATTCAGCGATTGTCACACCTCACCCGGATGATCCTAGAAATGTGGCAAAGGAGGCTACTCAAGCGACTGAACAAAATGACATTGGGACTAAAGAGAACCCTTGGAATACAGACTCACTTCCAAAGGTAACTCACTGAAATTTGTAGCTCCGATAATAAAAAAAAGGCATTGTTGTGGCTTGTTTGGATAAAACTGAGACCGATAAACTTTCAAAAAGGCGGGCTACTTCATTGGTGATATATATTATTGGTAATACACCAACTATAGGTGCATTAACACGCTTTATTGAACAGGAATGGAGTTTTGTCTCTAAACCACAAATTTTCTTACATGATGAAGGATCCTTTGTGGTGAAATTTGTGTCGATTGATGATAGGAATGAAGTTTTATATGCTGGTTCTCATAGCTTCTATAATAGACCTATGATTGTTAAACCTTGGACAATAAATTTTAGTTTTCAGGATGAAGTGCTGAAAATCAATGCTGATGAATGCACCTCAAAACTGTTGAGAATCTCATTTGCTCGAATCCTTATAGAGATATATGTTACTAAGGACAAGCAACATACAATCACTTTTGAAGATGCTAATGGAACATTTATTCAGCAAGCAGTGAGGTATGACTGGTGGCCTCCTTTTTGCAAAAAATGTCGGATGGTTGGACATGGCTGTGGTGCCAAGAGAGAGGTCGATAGCAACATCGGGTGGCCAAGCCTAAAGTTGTGCGAGAAATGGGTTCCAAAACAACCACAAAATACGGTGGTGGTAACCCTTTGAGCAACCCGATACACGAGGTATCACGGCGGCTGAGCAATCACAGCAACATGAGCAGCCAAAACCATTTGAAGAAAGACCTAAATCTAACCAATCTAGTGATGTCAACACACCTATTCAACCTATTGTTCATCAATGGAAGATGGTGACAAGGAGGAATAGGGGGAAAAGAATCATTGTGCCCTGTGATGGAAGCAATGAAGAATTCTGTCTTGAAGAAAATGATGAAGAACAAGGAGATAAAAAGGAACAGGATACTGAACAAAATGCGGGGGAAAACCCTTATTTGTCATGATTTATGCCTGCTCATGGAATGTGAGAGGTCTTAATGACCCTCTCAAAATAAAGGAGGTAACTTCTTTTATTGCAGTTAACAAGTTTACTATTTTTGCTTTAACTGAAACTAGAGTTATATTGTCTAATAAAGATAAGGTGTAGAAGAAGTTTGGGAGAGGTTGGCAATGGGGTGATAATTATAGTCATAATCCTAGGAGTAGGATATGGCTTGCCTGGAATAGTATAATGATTAATGTTGAAATTGTTTTTACCTCGATCAAGTTGTTCATAGCTTGATTCTTGATAAACATACTCAACAAAAAATGTATTTTCTTTGCTATTAATGGCTTGCATAGCATTGAAACCAGGAAACCTCTATGAAACACAATACAAGCTCTGGCTGCTACTATCAATTTAGAGTGGATAATCATGGGAGATTTCAACTCAGTGCTTGAAAGTGATGATAGACTTAATGGAGTTCCAGTTTCTAATGTTGAAACTCAGGATTTCAGACACTTGCTTGATCACACAGATTTACTTGAAGTAAAGGGGATTGGTGACTCTTATACTTGGTCAAATAAGAGATAAGGAGTGGAAAGAATATTTAGTCGTATTGATAGATGTTTGTGCAATCTTTGAGTGGTTTGCTAATCACACTCATACAACTGTGGAAATCAAAAATCAATCTATTTCTAACAATAACCCTCTTTTGATCTATTTGAATCATCACTCTCAACATGGTGACAAGCCATTCAGATTTTTTAATCATTTGATTGACCACCCTCAATTTCATGATAAAGTTGCTGAAGCTTGGAGGCAGAAAGGGGCAGCAAAAAATCTGGTTGATATTTGGTACAAATTGAAAGCTGTTAGCAGGGTGCTCAAACAACTTCAAACTAATCAATTTGCAAATGTAACTGAGAAGATTCTGGATGCCAGAGAGAAGTTGGATCTGATTCAAACTCAGACTCACAGGGATCAGTTCAATGTAACCTTGCATATTCAGGAGCAACAATGTATTGACTCTCTGAGGAAATGGCTTCATATTGAAGAAAGTATTCTTAAACAAAAATCAAAGATACAGTGGTTGTAGGCTGGGGATTCTAATAGCAAAGTGTTCTTTGCTGCAATAAAAGAAAGATAAGCCATGAATTCTATTGATGTTCTGTACTGTACTACAGGGACTAAACTTGAGCAAGCTACTGATATTCAGAATGAGCTGAACCTTTTTTATAGTAATCTGATGGATAAGAGTAATAATGAGCTGCCAGGCATTGATCTCACTATCATCAGAAAGGGCCTTACCCTTAGCTCTCAAGCCAGGAGCAACCTAATTACTCCTATCACTTTGCAAGAAATTGACAATGCTTTATTTAGCATTGATGGTACTAAGGCCCCAGGTTTAGATGGTTTTAATGCCAATTTTTTCACAGAAACTTGGCATATAATAAACTTGTTTATCTTCTGTACTAGACTTTTTGACACTTTGGTCATCTCGGCTCTAAGGTGAATATTGCTTCACTCACTCTAATACCTAAAGTTGTCAATCCCACTTATTCTAGTGATTTTAGACCCATTGCTTGCTGCACAGTGGTCTATAAAATCATTGCTAAGCTGATTACTCATCGAATGCAAGATGTTATTGGTGAGGTTGTTGATACAACTCAGGCTGGTTTTATAACTAGAAGAAATATCACTGACAACATTCTTCTGGCAACTGATCTCATAAAGGGATACACTAGGAAAGGAACTTCTCCTGGGTATACAATTAAGGTGGATCTCAAGAAAGCTTATGATTCAATTGAATGGTCTTTTTTTAAAAGGCATGCTTCTTGAACTCGATTTTCCTCAATTATTTGTTTCTTGGATTATGGCTTGTGTTTCCACTGTGTCTTATTCTATTCTTCTCAATGGCAAACCTTGCACTCCTTTTCATGCTAAGAAGGGGCTCAGACAGGGGGATCCCTTGTCCCTTTTTCTTTTTGCAATTGGTATGGAATATTTGTCTAGATGCTTAAGCAATCTTATAGAAAACACAAAATTCCATTACCATCCTAAGTGTGCTAGATTCTATATATCTCATATGATGTTTGCTGATGACTTGTTGATGTTCAGTAGAGGTGATTTGTCTTCTATTCAAGAAATTCTTAAAGCTTTTAAACTTTTCTCCCAAGCTTCAGGTTGGAGGCTAATCTACAGAAAAGTAACATTTATATGGGGGTGTATCTAATGAGACTATTTCAGTTGTTCAAGATACAACCCAGAATCCTATGGGTGAATTCCCTTTCAGATATCTCGGTGTTACACTCTCAACCAAGAAGTTATCTTATGCCACTTGTAAGCCGCTGATTGACAAAATCATGGCAAGGACTAAAACTTGGGCTGCAAGGACTCTCTCGTATGCGGGAAAGAGCCCGATTAGTCAAGTACGTCCCTACGAGTATGCAAATTTTACGGTGCCGGATCTTCATTCTTCCAAAGAAGATTCCGAAATAGATACAAGGGTTGTGTAGAACCTACTTGTGGATGGCAAAGAACATCCTTTAAGGAAAGCTCTTGTTTCATGGGAGCGAGATTTGCTTTCCTAAAGCTGGAGGTGGCTTGAACTTCACAAATCTGGAAATTTGGAATAAAACAGCCATACTTCTGGGCTGTTGCTCTTAAACAAGACAAACTTTGGATTCAATGGATACACTCTTACTATATTAAAAGTGCTAATATTTGGACTATGAAAGTCCCTGCTAGTATGTCCTAGGTACTAAAAAAGAATCATGAACTGTAGAAGTATCTTTGAGAATGGCACCAAACTGCATGAATATGAAAAAGGTGGAAAGTTTTCCATCAAAAAGTGCTACACTGCAATCAGAGAACCCATTGCTCGGGTTAGTTGGAAGCGACTAATTTGCAATAACAAAGCCTCTCCCAAAAGCCTTTTTATCACATGGTGGCGGTACTCGATAGACTAACCACAAAAGTTAGGCTAGCTCATTGGAATATGGTGAATGATACCAATTGTGGGCTATGTAACAATGCAGAGGAAGATGTCAATCATCTTTTCTTCAATTGTGTCTACTCTACTACAATTTGGGGGAAATGTTTGAGTATTCTTGGAATCTCAAGAAGGCCAAATTCATTCATGGAAGAGATCAATCTAGCATTTGAACATTGTAGAAGAAGTAGAAGCAAGCGCAGTAAGTTATATGGGATGTTATTTGCAGAAACAGTCTACAACATTTGGATTCAACGAAATCAACAAGTGTTTGAAGGCAATCACAAAATACCTGAGCAAACTATTGACTCAATTTTATTTAGTGTAGCCTGTAGAGTTAAGGATGATTTGAAAAATCTCTTGTATAGATAGGTGGCCTTTTATAGGGTAGCACGTGCGAGTCTAACTTATCGACCCTTCCTAGAAGGTGGGGTAAGTTGGATACGATGTTGTTTATTCTCTTTAGGACTTTTGCATTGGTGTTTGTAACCTCCTTTTTTTTGGTAATCAATAATAACTTTGAATTTCCAAAAAAAAAAAAAAGAGATTCACAATATATTCCAATGATATGGCTGGACAAAATTAATTGTTTATCTCACTCCTAATTTTTAATTTTTTCTAGTTAACTATTTCTTAGATTTAAAATTATTTGATTAGGATCAATAGCCCAATAATTGTTATATGAAGCAAATTAAGTGGCTTAGTTTAAAGTTAACTAAATCAGTCCACTTAGCCAAGTAAATCAAAGCATGATTTTAGGCCTTTCATTATACACAATTTTTAGGCAATCAATTTTTAGTTCAATCTTTTAATTATATTTAATATTAATATGTGACAACTATTACTTTAAAAATGATACATTATACTTATAATTATCTTTTATAAACGTTTTTGCACGATTTGAGGCCGCTTCTCTTAATAGTACTATAGTTTTTTTCTTTTAATTATCTTTTAATGTGGTTTGTACGTTTTTTTAAAGGTTCACTTTTTTGGCTATTACAATCTTTTACATTTTTTCGTAGGACATCATTAATGGCACTTGATATCACCTATTCAAAGTATGTGAAGCTTCAGGCACTATTAGAAAAATGATAATTTGCGTTAGCCTATTTGCGTCGAGTATTTGGAAGAACTAACGCAAAAGCTCAGGAAGAGCCTATTTGTATCGAACATCAGAAAACAAACGACGCAAACAATCACAACAGATGAGTGGAAGAATCATTTGCGTCGCATCATAATAAGGAAGCGACACAAATGACGAACCCTGCTTGGCTAGGCGGATCACACGATTTGCGTCGCACGTAGCTCCGTGCGGCGCACATGGTTGGATTTGGTGATTTGCGTCGCGTGCTGAGGAGATACAACGCACATCACTCCATCTATCCGGACCTTGGACTCTCCCCTATCTGCGTCGCACGTTGCTTTTGTGCGATGCAAAAAGTAATTTGTGTCGGACTCTTGGGCCCGTCCGACGCAAATAACAAAGCCCCAATTACTTTTTCCAACGGCATTGTCGAGCCTTAAACACTTTTTTCCACTCTCAATCTCGCACTCTCACTCTCTCTCTCCTGTGATTGCGACAAACTCACCCTCGCCAGCAATCCATCACACTCGCCGGCGCTCCATCATCCTCGCCGGCGACCGTCGATTCTCCGACGAATCCACTCAAACCCTCTTCCTCGATTTTCGCTGCTGACTCGGATTCTCTCTCTCGATTTTCGCTGCTGACTCGGATTCTCTCTCTCTGTTTTCGCTCGCCACTTTCATTCTCTCTCTCGGTCTTCGCTCGTTCACCGTGCGACATTCACCGGCATCTCCACAGTCACGCCGGCGACATCCGGTGCACTCCTCTTTCTCTCTCTCTCAATCTCGCCGGCATTCTCTCTCCCTCATTCGCCCAATACTCACTGTTTCTCTCTCACTCGCCAGCGCAATCCGTCGAGTTCTCCGGTGCACTCATTGACGCTCACAGTCGAGTAACCACCTCGTCGCCGCTGCCGCAACACTCCTCTCGCCCCTGCCGCAACCCTCCTCTCGCCGTCGACTTCTCCTGCAATGTCAGTCATCATTCTTTTTTTTTGCTTGATTTTTTTTCACTCCAAATTAAATTCCCAGTTGAGATTAGTATCTTGGTTCAACATGTTGAGTAATTACATCACAAACTCCAGCAATATAGCGACTTAGTGAGTATCTTTGTTCATTGCGCTCATGCATTGAAGTTCTGTTCAAATTTGCACATGTGAGAAAATTTGGTGAATCTTAATGTTGCTGGTTTAGATAAGATGTTGTTCTATATGATGTATCAGGAATTGTTCCGTAGTTTACTTTGGTGTTGATTTGTTCAATTGTGGAGTTTGTGATGTATGACCTTTATATTCTTGGTTTTGTTTTTGTTCAATTGTCGACTTCTCCGGCAATGTAAGTCATCGTTCTTTTTGTTTCTTGATTTTTTTCACTCCAAATTAAATTTGTTTGATTTTCATACACCCTCTTGATCATATTAAGTCATCATTCTTTTTGTTTTACCATTGATCTTAGCAAATTTACTTTAATCTTAATGTTGTTTCTTAATTTCTAATTTGTTTATTTGTTTAGATAATTCATGTTTATGAGTTATGACTTTTGATCACTATTTAATGTTTGGGTTGGTTAATGCCCAACTGCAGTTTCCACATTCCATCCTCTACTTGTCGGCTTACCGGTGCTCTAAGCTCACCTCGTTGTGCTTGTCTTCGCTGCTCCTTGAGAGAAGAGGTATATATTATACCTTTTGATTTATGTGGATTTGTTTTATATGTCCCTATAATGTTGGATTATGACCAAACCTATATGGGGGGTTCGGGAAATCTAAGGATCTGTTTGGTCATGTAATTGGAAAAGTATATGAATTGATGGATTTTTTATGAAATAATTGTCTTGTTATATATGAATTATGAATTTGTGGATTGTTGTGTTAATTAGTTGAACAATTGAGATATGGACATACCTTAATGAGGTGGGGAGGGAAATCTAAGGAATGGATTGGTTTGTGTTGTTTAATTGCAATGTGTATCATTGGCCTAGATACCCGTTCGAGGCTTACTCATTAGGAGTAAGTCTTGAATCAAATTCGGAAAATCGCAGAGCCGCGTCAAAACTTAGCCACCCGATCGGGTCGGGCGACATCTTCCCCGAACAGGCGATGATTAAAATTAAACTAGCTGACGTTTCGCGCCCGACCGGGCGACATCCACTCGGTCGTGATTCGCTAGGGCGCCCGATCGGGCGGATTGGTTGGCCGAAATTCCAGTTCGACAGCGTTTCATAGAACAGCCATAACTTTCTCGTTTCTCAGCGGAATTGGGCATATGACCTATCGTTAGAAAGCTCTTGGAAGAAGCTTTCACCTCCAATTTTAATCACATCAAAACCATTTATATATTGAGAGATATATGCATTTAAAGTCAGCCTTATACCATTCACAAGATTTCAAGTCACAAATAACAATCTCCACCTTGACTTGAAACCAATCAATCAAGATACCTCCACCTTGAACCAAAAGTGATGCTCACCCAAAAAAAACCATAAACTTCCACCGTAAACAAAATTCCATAAGCCTACTCACTTTAGGCAATCCAGAAAACGGACATCTTCTATAATTGTGTATCGATGCGTCTTCGAACACAAAACTCCGTATACGAAACCATCACATGGCCTAGATTGAGAGTATAAAGTCACCAACACCAAACATGTTTACTCAAATTGACCAAAATCTCTTCAAACACTTCTTCATCTCAATAACAAACTCAAGCAATTCTAGAAAACCAATTGACATCAATAACTTCTAAATTGCAATTGCACTTAACAAAACACAAAAGTACCAAATTTGAGATAAGAAATAGCATAACTAGAACAAAAATCTAATGCATAACAAAGATTGTTACAAAAACTCAAAAACAATCTATCATAGACTCCATAGCAAAATCCACACGGTTTTCATTTCACCAAGAGATCTCAAAGGGCACCCGATCATAAAGAGATCGTAGAAACCGCAGCCCCAAATCCTGTAACCCTAAAGTGCAACATCATCATCAAGAACATCGTTGGCAATATCTGCGGATTGGTCATCACTGGAATTTTCCCCATTCTTCTTCTTTAATTTACAACACTCAGCTTTGATATGACTCTTCACATGACAATAGTTACATATCTTATTCTTACCAAAATTCTTTCCACCATGAGCAACCAAAGCATTAGTTTGAGCAGATTTATTAACCAACTTATTGTCAATTAAATCTCTTTGAGTTAAGGCATCCTTAATATCCTACAAACTCAAATCATCTCTACCATACAATAAAGTATCTCGAAAATGCTTATACGAAGGCGGTAAAGAACACAACAACCTAATAGCCATATCCTCATCATCGATCTCAACATCGATGTTTTGCAAATCCATAATAATAGAGAAGAATTCATCTAAATGAGACTCAAGCGGTTTACCTTCTTCTAGGCGAGATCATGAAGTGTAGATTTGAGTAGTAGACGGTTGGTCACGCTCTTTGTCATATAAAGTGACTCCAACTTCAACCACCAACCCGCAGCAGTTGTCACCTTGGCAACCTCTCTCAAAACTTCATTAGATAGACTTAAATGAATCACCGAGAGTGCCTTCAAATCGATCTCCTCCCACTGATCATCCGTCATACCCGAAGCCTTTTTGGATGCACCTTCAAGAGCCTTGTGACAGCCACTTTGAACCAAGATGGCTTTCATCTTCAATTGCCATAGGCCAAAATTTACTTGCCTATCAAATTTCTCAATATTGAATTTCATTGACATAATTTAATAAAACTCGTTCTATAAACACCTAAGATCTTAAACAACCAAGCTCTAGATACCAGTTTGTTAGGAAATGGGGTGTTTTAGTTTGATAAATGCGGAACAAAATCAATGAAATAATAAAGATGAGAAAAGCAATAAAGAAGAGAAACAAAAGAACACAATGATTTACGTGGTTCGGTCAAAATAGATCTACGTCCACAGATGGGGGATTCGAGCTTCTTCACTATAATGGAGAAAAGCCGGAGAGAATAATACAAGGAGTCCTAAATTCTAGAGGCTAAAAGTGTTTCATAAGTTGTGTCAAATAATGAGCACTAAGAGGTCCTATTTATAACATAAGGAACCCCGTACAAAAAACCCTAGAAAATACTCCATATAAAACCCTAAAAAGAATCAAATTCGGAAAATCGCAGAGCCGCGTCAAAACCCAGCCGCCCGATCGGGCGGCCATTAAAATTAAACAGGCTGACGTTTCACGCCCGATCGGGCGACATCCTCCCGGTCGTGATTCGCTAAGGCGCCTGATCGGGCGGAATCCGCCCTTCCCGGTCGGGCGAAATTCCAGTTGGACAGCGTTTCGTAGAACAGCCATAATTTCTCGTTTCTCAGCGGAATTGGGCATATGACCTATCGTTGGAAAGCTCTTGGAACAAGCTTTCACCTCCAATTTGAATCACATCAAAACCATTTATAGATTGAGAGATACGTGCATTCAAAGTCAGCCTTATGCCATTCACAAGATTTCAAGTCACAAATAACAGGTACATATTTTGATAGTTTACCTACTATCTTAATCGTATACCTAGAGATCTGTAGGGAAGTGCTGCCGGATTTTTCTTAGAATTGAAATCCAAATGTCCATTCACTAGTGAGATGAGAAACTCAAGGGTGGGTTAGCATAGGTTGGAGTGATAAAGACCCAAATGTTCATGACTGCATTTGATAAGACACTTTGAATGATGTGATCAATAGTGTTATTGTTTGGTATCTCTAGTGTATGAATATGGATCGAAACTAGAGGTATGGTAATCGGATTTTGGCTACATTTCTACAAGGGGTTGATGAATTTATCAGGGTTGCGTTAGAACATCAATCGCAGAATGGGTCAAAGTTAGTCTTGTGTCCTTGTTGTGATTGCAATAACTCTAGGGGGTATCGTGATGTGGATCAAATTAAGGGTCATTTGATTCATCATGGGTTTAAGAGTAATTGTACTAGGTGGACATGGCATGGAGAGTTTTATGATCAGGGTATGAGCTCCACTAGCTTGTGTGATGATTTGCATGTTGATTATATTGATGATGAGATTGAGGTTGATATCGAAAAAGGAGAGGATGATAATGAAAATGATAGGGTAGATGAGATGTTGCACAATTTGGAGGATGAAAGAACCGATCGTCTGCATATGTATGATAGTATTTTAAGTGCAGCGGATAAACCTATGTATCCGAGGTGTAAGAATGTCACTAAACTTTCTAGCATCCTCACATTATTCAATATGAAATCGAAGCATAGTTGGACACATAAAAGTCTAAGTGAGTTGTTCACTTTCTTACTAGAATTCCTACTTGAAGGGAATGAAATTCCCAACTCTACCTATGAGGCAAAGAAATTGATGTATCCATTAGGTATGGAATATGAGAAGATACATGCATGTCAAAATGATTGTGTGTTGTATCGAAATGAGTACAAGGATTTGGGTGGTGTGGAGAGTCTCGATACAAGATAAAGGAGGATGATGAGGGGGTGAGAAAGAAAGAAACTCCGGTGAAGGTTCTTTGGTATCTTCCAATCATTCCGAGATTTAGGCGTTTATTTTCGGATGATCCGAAAATAATGCTAAATTATTAAGGTGGCATGCGGACGAGAGGAAGAAAGATGGGATGCTTAGACATCCGGCCGATTCTCCGCAATGGAGAAATATCGACCGAAAGTTTTCCGGTTTTGGTAAAGAACGTCGAAATCTTAGGCTTGGACTTTATACAGATGGGATGAACCCATTTGGCACACTAGGTAGCCAACATAGCACTTGGCCGGTTCTACTCACCATTTATAATTTGCCCCCTGGTTATGTATGAAGCGTAAATTTATTCTGCTATCGCTTCTTATTTCGGGTCCTAATCAACCCGTAAACGACATAAATGTGTATCTTGACCCACTCCTTCAAAATCTGAAATTATTGTGGGATGAAAGTGTTTCGATATTCGATGCGTATGCGAAAACTGTCTTCACATTACGTGCCATGATATTTTGCACGATTAATGATTTCCCGGCTTATGGGAATTTGTTAGGGTATACCCTATTTGTGATGAGGATATGATTGATGAGCGGTTACATCATTGTGGGAAGAATGTATACCTACATTATCGTAAATGGCCTCCTTTAGATCATCCATTTCGTAAGAAGAAAAAGTTGTTTAACGGAAAAGTGGAGATAAGAGAAGCCCCTATACCCTTACGTGGAAAAGAGGTTTCTAAGCGGGTAAAAGATATTGAAACGGTTTTTGGTAATCCCTTTAAAAGTGTCTCAAAGAACTTATACAAGAAAAGGTCTAAGTTCTAGGACCTCCCATATTGGGAATTTTTAGATGTCAGACATTGTCTTGATCTAATGCACATTGAGAAAAATGTTTGTGATGCCATTGTCGGAACATTGTTGAATATGCCCGGGAAGATAAAAGATGGAGTAAAAGCTAGGAAAGACATGGATGAAATGCGCAGACCAGAACTAGCACCTCAGGAGCGGGGATAACGCTATTATCTTCCACCAGCTTGCTACACTTTATCTAAGAAGGAGAAAATGAGTTTTTGTGAGTCTCTGCATAGCTTAAAGGTCCCTGTTGGATACTCGTCAAATTTTCGAAACCTTGTCTCACTGAAGGACTTGAAACTCATTGGTTTGAAATCTCATGATTGTCATATCTTGATGCAGCATTTATTACCTGTTGCAATACGAGAAATTTTGCCTTCCCAAGTAAGATACACGATTACAAAGCTGTGTTTCTTCTTCAGAACCATCTCTAGCAAGGTGGTTGATCCTGACACTCTAGACAACTTGCAAGCCGATGTAATAGAGACGATGTGACGATTTGAAATGTATTTCCCACCATCGTTCTTTGACATCATGCCTCATTTGATAATTCATCTTGTCCGAGAAATTAAACTTTGTGGGCCCATTTGTATGAGGTATATGTGGCCTTTCAAAAGGCATATGGGTACTCTGAAGGGCAAAGTGATGAATCCAGCCAGACCAGAAGCAAGTATTGTCCAAAGAACACTTGCGGAGGAAGTATCTGAATATGTAAGTCAGTATTTAGCACATGCACAAGCAATTGGATTGCTAAAATCTAAACATGAAGGAAGGCTTGATGGTTATGGTACCATTGGGAGAAAAAGATTGTGTCTTGATGGAGAGTTGAAAAGAAAAGCAGAATTGTTTGTGTTAGAAAATCTCACACAAGTTCATCCTTACTCAGATGAGCACATGGCTGTGCTTAGTGTTCAATATCCATTGAAGAATGAATGTGAGTTGATGATTGAGCATAATCGGTCATTCGTTGATTAGTTTAAAGAACGAGTTATGAACCAATTATCTGACACTCCTAATGATGTATCGGATACGTTGAGATGGTTGGCATATGGGTCAAAGATGCAAGTTCTTTCATATGAAGGGTATGACATTAATGGTTATTTATTTTACACTAAGCGGCAAGATGACAAATCCACGATACAAAACAGCGGTGTTACGTTGGGGGCTTTGTCATCAGAGTATAAACGTGGAAGTGATAGAACGATTGTTGAGACAATGAAGTCTTACTACGGGTTCATTGAAGAGATATTAGAACTTGACTATGTTGACTTCAAGATTCCGCTCTTCCAATGCAAGTGGGTTGATATTCGTCATGGTGTAAAGAAGGATGAACATGGCTTTTTTACATTAGTCAATTTCAGCCGGTTAAGGCATCATGAAGATACTTTCACATTGGCATCACAAGCAAAACAAGTTTTCTACATGGTTGATCCCGCCGATTCAAAATGGTTTGTTGTCATTGAAGGAAAAAGGAGAATACAATTGGAATTGATGATGTACACGATGAAGAAGAATACGATACACAATTCAATGAAGTCATTGCTTCATCAGTAGTCATTCCAAGTACATTAGGGGAACATCTTGACACAAATTACATTCGTCGAGACCATAATGAGGGATTTTACGTTGTCAAAGAAAAAACTGATTAATAGGTAACTTATGTAATATTATTGCAACTACTATTGTTTATAATCTTCAATTATATACTTTATGCTTTGTTAAAATAATTTTGTAGTACTTCATTTATGAATGGGATATTATCTCAGATAACCCTGACATATAGGCCTTTTTCTCAAATGACCCTGACAATTTTTTTTTCAGATGACCCTAAACTTGTATTTTGTCATTAAACCTGACGGGATAGTTAATGACGTCAACTATTTTGAAACATAAATTAATTAAAACTTAAAAAAGCCTAAATAATCTATTTCTCTCTCTTGTTCTTCATCATTTTCTCTCTCTTGTTCTTCAAAACCTAACTCTTCAATTTGATTCCAAAATGATGTTTCAAATTGAATTCCTCACTCTTTGTTCTTCATCTCCCATTGCGTTTATCATTGCGTTTAACATATTCACGATATTTATCATGGCATTCAATTGATGAATGGAAATGAGAAATTATAGGAGAGAGAAACCTTGGCGCAAGTTTTGTGGCTGATTTTCCTAGTTTTGGTGGCTGAATTTGCTGGGTTTTAGGCCCACTTTTGGTTGGTTTTTAGGGATGTAGTAGGTAGTCAATTTTCGTGGCTGATTACATCGGTTTTAGAGGATGATTTCGGTAGGTTTTAGGGCCGGTTTTCGTGGTCCACTTTTGTTGTGTTTCGGGGGGGTTGTAGTGGGTGTTCGTTTCTTTGCAGTCTACTATCATTACCGCATCTGCCATTTCTCTCTTCCCCTAAACGCTTCTTTTTTAGCTGAAACAACTGAACTTTTTGGCCAATGATGAAGCTTCATATTATACAACAGCCAATTAACATGTTTTCTCTGATAATTCTATTACTAGGGGCTGCGAAAAAACATTCCACATCACTCTCTTAAGTTTTAAATATCAAAAACTTATAATATGAAAGAATTAAACAAAAACCCAGATATACATTTCAGACAAAAACCAGAAGTTGAATAGTATATTTTTTTAGTTTTTCCATCAATTGTTCAAAGCTTGCTTGATATTATGTGAAGAGTTCGAGATTTATTTCGCCAGTTTCCATAGCTGAATTTGTTTAGTTTTCATGGTAACCATTGATGAATGCTTGAGAAGATATGAAGAACAAGAGAGAGAAAGAGATGAGTTTGGTTTTTTTTTTTTAAAAAAATTGCAAAAAGTATTTTTGTTTGAAAATAGTAAACGTCGTTAACAATTCCGTCAGGTTTAATAACAAAAACCAAGTTCAGGGTTATCGGAGACAGGGCTGCCAAAGTCGGGGTTATATTGGAAAAAGGCATATATGTCAGGGTTATCTGAGATAATATCCCTTCATGAATCTAACATGTCTTTGGTCGGTATTTGTATTTGGTTTCAGGTGTAGTGATGGAAGATGAGATAATGCATGATGCATCCGATGATGATCAACAGCCACGTTACGGGCCGAGATTGCGATGGAGCTACAAGGAAGAAAAAAAGTGAGCAAGCCAAGAGGTCCTACAAAGGGATACGTTCCAAACCCGGGGTCTAAAGAGTACTTCAGTGGGATGATTAGATATGTCCGATATGGGAGCATGCTGGTGCGTACAAGACACATTGCGGCGAAATCAGTAGAAGCAAAGTGTATATCTTGTACGAGAGTTGGGATGATGTTCTAGAAGGCATAAAAAAGACTTTATGGGAAGATGTTAAAGTAAGTAACCTATGTATTTTAAAAACTATTCTTTTAATATAATTGGGATCATGTTTATTATACTAATCGTGTATTATTGGTACATTTTGTATATTGAAGAGAGAGTTTGGAATACAAGAGGATGCGAGGAAGAAACGAGATGTCTTGACTATTTGTGATAAGCGATGGAGAGATTTCAAGTCAAAGTTGGTGAGTCGATGGATGACAAAAACGAGGAAGGGGCCTGACAATGATACGCAACCGTACGAGCTCTATCCTTTCATCACGCAAGAAATCTGGGACCAATTTGTGAGAAAGTGTATCTCTAAGGAGTTTAAGGTATATAATATGTACGTTACAATCATATGAAATTATATAATGAATTTTGTGTGTGAATATTGATTAGTTACTTGTTTTCATATTAGGCTAAAAGTAAAAGAGGAAGAAAGTGTCAGGCTGCCAACAAGCATCCTCATTTTTTGGGTCAAAAGTTATATGCGGAGATGATTTCTGTTTGGAAACACAAAGGGCATATCCCTTCATCCTCTACAGCATCATCTGTTGAGTCCTCTACATCATCAGTAATTTCCTCCTTGCCGGATCGAACTTTGTCATGGCTTCTCGCGAGATCGAAAAAAGATAAGCAAGGAAATCTTTTCTTGCCAAATGAAGAAACACAAAAGATAAAAGAATCCATTGTAAGCATTCTTCAAATTTTATGATATTTTCTTGTCTAATTACTCGTATTCTACTAATCATATGCATTTTTTTAATTGGACACAAGAGGGTTAGAAAAGGAAAGAAAAGGAAGGAAAGTTTGTTCCAGGTCGGATGGATGATGCTCTATCACGTGCTCTACAAAGGAAAGACCGTCCTGGGAGTGTGTTAACAGCTGGGCGTAGCATTGGGATTACATCTGTTTCGGGAGATCCTAATCGGAGTAATACTGCTCGAAAGGGTAGGCGAATGGATGATCAGGAGATGCAGGAGTTTGAGGCTAGAGTGAGCCAAAGAGTTAGAGAACAGACGATGGAAGAGATGAACTCGAAGATAGATGCATTAGTTTAAGAAAAGTTCATGGCTTTTGCGGCGCAGTTAGGTCTTCAAGTACCAAATCAAACAAGGGAAGATGCGCTGGTCCGAAGTCTTCACACTCCAGTTGATCCTAGTAGCTGTCACTCGGGGGGCAATGATCCATTTGTGAACTTGCAAGTATATATTTATTTTATATCTTCTAAGATTATGATATTATGCTTCTAAAACACTTAATTAATGATATTGTGTTCTCATTGGATGTTAAGAGTCCAGTTTCATATCGTTTGGCGTTAGAGGATAGCTTGCGGCCGATCATTGTAGCTGAAGGGACCGTTCATCCACAAATGGAGTCATCATCACATCCTACTGTCGTGAAAGTGAGTGTTGATGATCATTTTCCAGATTATGCAGATGCTCCAGTTCCACTACCTACTCCATTTATCACGAAATTCAGTCAAGCTGAGGGTTCATTCATACAATGGCCTAAAGAGTTGGTAATTTTAGTCTCAGATAATCAGGTAACTTATGTTTAATATTTTGATTTATATACTAAGAAATCTAGATGTATATACTAAGAAATCTTGATTTATATATACTAAGTAACCTTGATTTATATACTAAGTAAGCTTGATTTATATATGAAATGATCTATATACATATATAGTATTAATTAAAAAGAAGTCGAATTGAATTAGGAACATATGCCTGAGGAAGGTGCGATGAAGAAGAAGAAGAAAAAAACATAGTTGGTAGTGATCCTTGCACCGATGATTCTGCACATAGGCACGTAGATCCTTTTATTGACTTGTCACTGGAGGATTTGGATGATATTTGCAAGGATATGCACCGATTATTTTGCAACCAACCCTCATATCATCCTTTTAGTATGCAACTTATGAAGGGTACCGTCTTCGACTATGATAGTGATCAGATGATCATTATCTCGCGACAAGATGTTTTTCAGCTTCTCACGGGAGCATGGCTTAATGTATCCATTTTGCAACTATTTATGATGTGAGATTTCTCAAACTCTAAACTAATTAACATTGATATTTATTTTTATTGTTTCTCCTAACTATAAGTATTTGGAGTGTAGGCACTTGCAAGAGGAGTCTCAGGAGCATGGAGATGGTAATATTGGTTTCATGTGTCCAAGTATGATTTCGGCGACCATGATACGCAATCAACCAGATGTCGTGATCAACTACAAGGCAAGCTCAATGAAAGCGAATCAATATATGCGTTACATCATATGTCCGTATATTCAAAAGTATGTTAGTTAAACTAATCTTTACTTTGTTTTATCTTTATGAACTTGTGGTTATATGAACATCACATTTAGCTTCATGCCTTAGGGAACATTGGATTCTTCTTGTCATTTGTCTATCTAAGAAAGCGGTATATATATTTGACTCACTTCGTAGAGATATATCCTTAGCTATCAAGATACCGCTGAATACGTAAGTTCATATTTGTTATACATGTTAATTAGTTTACATTTGGGGGAGGAGTCATCCATCCCATTGGAACAGTCACGTTACCCGTCCGAGTTGGAGGGAAGGATGTCTCGCAGACTTTGTTTATCAAGTTCTTGGTTGTCCGAGATTTGACAGCCAATAATGTCATACTTGGACGGCCAACTCTGAATCACGTTAAGGCAGTGATAGTAACTCACTTGATGCTCATGAAGTTTGAATGTAATGGAGGCCAGATCGGCTCATTGTATGGAGATCAGCAGGCGGTCAGGGAATGTTACCTAACTACTCTGAAGCCATCATCAAGGAAAGCAGACAATGAAAACCAGACGAAGATCGATGGCGGACGGAAAACGTCTGAAATTGGGAAAGATAAGACGAGGGTTGCTGGCGAAAAGAAAACATCTGAAATTGTAAAGGACCAAGTGGCCTCTTTGAAGATGGCTATTGAGAGTCCTCAGAAGCCTGTCGCTCCCTCAAGGAAAACGTCTGAACTTCTCCCCAGCAAAAAAAGGAAGTATGAGCTTGTCAAGGAAGAGCCATCCTCGTCTGAGGAGGTAATGGCCATTATGGGGCTAGGACTAGAACGTCCAGAGCTTGTGGAAGTCCCAGAAGATGTCTGTTTGGATGAGGCTCGTCCAGAAAGAACTTTGAAGATTGGGTCCTCACTCTCTCCTGATTTGAGGGGCCTTTTAATCAGCTTGTTGAAAGAATTTCAAGACGTGTTTGCTTATGTGTTGAGGAAATGCCTGGAATTGATCCAGAGATAGCCGTCCACCGCCTTAATGTTGATCCAAATTTAAAACCTATTCGTCAGAAGAAAAGACATTTAGGACCGGTCAGGAATCAAGCGGTCGACCAGGAAGTTCAGAAGTTGTTGGAGTTAAAATTCATCAGAGAAACCTATTATCCAAAATGGATAGCAAATGTGGTCATGGTGCCAAAGCCTAATGGCACTTGGAGGATGTGTGTGGACTACACTGCTCTCAACAAGGCTTGTCCCAAGGACAGTTTCCCTTTGCCTAAGTTGGATCGTCTAGTGGGCTCCACAGCCGGCCATGCTTTGTTAAGTTTCATGGACGCCTATTCAGGTTTTCATCAAATCCCCATGTGGTCAGAGGATCAGGACAAAACGTCCTTCATTACTGAGAAAGGGTTGTATGGCTGGCTAAGGATGCCTTTTGGCCTCCGTAATGCACCAGCCACCTTTCAAAGATTGATCAATACTGTCTTCCAGCCGCAGTTGGGAAGAAACATGGAAGCATATATTGATGATATGATAGTCAAGAGTTGGCAAAAGGAAGGTCATGTTGGTGATTTGAGAGAAACTTTCAAAATTCTCAGAAAATACAAGCTGAAATTGAACCCCAGCAAATGTATCTTTGGAGTCTTGTCCGGGAAGTTCTTAGGCTTCTTAGTAGATCAGAGGGTAATAGAAGCCAACCCTGAAAAGATTCAAGCTATTCTAGACATGAAATCCCCGTCAAAGATAAAGGAAGTTCAACGATTGACGGGTTGCTTGACTTCCCTTGGACGATTCTTGTCTAAGTCGGGCGACAAGTGCCATCACTTTTTCGCTACTATCAAGAAGAAGGCCAAGTTTGAGTGGACAACAAAAGCTGAGCAAACGCTTCAGCAAGTCAAAGATCACCTTCGTCAGTTGCCTAGGGTGGTCAGTCCAGCCGAGGGGGAGAAACTGTTTGTATATTTGGCTGTGTCCACTCAAGCTGTGAGTGCTGTTCTGCTAGCTGAAAGAGAGTCCGTGCAAGTTCCAATATACTTTGTGAGTCATGTGCTCAAGGATGTAGAAAATAGGTATACTCCAGTCGAGAAAGTTTGGATTGGCCCTCGTCATGGCCAGCAGAAAGTTAAGGCCCTATTTCTTGGCTCACAGTATTATCGTCTACACTGACCAACCCTTGAAGCAGGTTGTGCAAAAGATGGAAGCCGCCGGACGGATGTTTAAAATGGGCTGTTGAGCTTAACATGTTCGATATATCATTCGAACCAAGAAGAGCCATTAAGGGGCAAGCCCTGGCAGATTTTATAGTTGAGCTTACTCGGCCAACAATATAACCAATATTTGATCCAGCTGAAGGGAGGAAGCAATGGACGCTCATGGTTGATGGATCGTCCACTGTCAATGGATGTGCGGCAGGAATCATTTGTCAATCTCCTGAAGGAGACAAGTTTGAATATGCGCTAAGATTCCAATTCCAAGTGTCCAATAACGAAGCTGAATATGAAGCACTTCTAGCTGAAATCAAAATGTGTAAAGCGGCAGGAGCTCTGGAAATTGAGGCCAAATCGGACTCTCTCTTCGTCGTCAGTCAAGTCAATGGAGATTTTGAATGTAAAGAAGCATCAATGGGCAAATATATGCGTCTGATCAAAGATGAGATTGAGCCTTTGAAACGATTTGTTCTCGACCAAGTACCAAGGTTAGAAAATCATCAAGCAGATGCTCTCTCAAAATTGGCCAGCTCGGCTGAAGGTGATGCGCCAAGAACAATGTTTTGGGAAGTTAAACCCAAAAAGAGTATTGACCCAGAACAAATCATGTTTCTTAGCCTAGGGGCAGTTTCGATGGAGCCTATAATAGAATACAAGAAGACGGGACGACTGCCTTCAGACCCTATAGAGGCCAAGTATGTGAGGGCTCGAGACAAATGGTTTGAACTTTGGGATAAGACCCTTTACAAGAAGTCATTCAATCGTCCTCTCCTCAAGTACATCACCAGGGAGGATGGTCTAGAGGTTCTGAAGGAACTCCATGAAGGAGCTTATGCATCTCACATTGGGGGAAGAGCATTGGGAGAAAAAGCTTTAAGGACGGGGTATTACTGGCCTACCTAGAAGGAGAATGCTCTCGTCTATGCAAAGAGGTGCGACAGTTGTCAGAAGCATGGAAATCTGCATCAGAAGCCGTCTAATTACTTGACTCCTATCTTATTCCCTCTGCCTTTTGCCAAATGGGGAATGGATATTCTGGGACCTTTCCCCATAGCCGCTGGGCAAAAGAAGTTTGTAATTGTAGTTGTGGGCTATTTCACTAAATGGATAGAGGCTGAAGCCATACGGGGTATAACAACGAATGACGTCAAAGGCTTTATTTGGAAGAGCATTATAACTCGTTTTGGTATGCCGCAGTCCATCGTCTTTGATAATGGTCCACAATTTGAAACGCCTAAGCTGAAAGATTGGTTGGCAGAAAGGGAAATCAAAGCCCACTTTGCTGCAGTCGTCCACCCACAAGCCAACGGGCAAGTAGAGTCCTTCAACAAGATTCTATCCAATGGAATCAAAAGGAAGTTGGATAATGCTAAGGGACAATGGGTTGAAGAACTGCAGCTAGTGTTATGGTCCATCTGAACCACCGTCAAAAACTCTACAGGGGGAGCACCCTTCATGTTAGTCTATGGCACTAAAGTCGTCTTGCCCATTGATATTGAGGAACCCACCCTGCAAGTCATGCTATACAGAGAAGATGCCAACTGGACTGCATTGCGCACGGCTTTGTACCAAGTACCAAAAGTCATAGGCAATGCCTTGCTAAGAATGCAATTGTACAAGCTGCGAATGGCTCGGGACTTTAACAAGAGAGTCGCTAGACGACCACTCAAGGTGGGGGACCTGGTTCTAAGGAAAATGGAGGCAGTTGGACGAGCTAAGGAGCTGGGGAAACTTACACCAAATTGGGAAGGACCATATCTGATTGTCCAAGAGGTGCGCAATGGAACTTTTCGTCTCCAAGATCTGGATGGACGACCCATACAACGCACTTGGAACTCAGACACTCTAAAAAAGTACCACGTCTGACTAAGTTAATCGCCAAGATCCTAGCCAGTAGTTTGTAATCACTTCAAAGTGTCATGGCACAAGCGAAAGAAAGAATTGTATACATGTTCTTGGCACTTAGTCAAGCAAAATTCATATAATACAATTCCTACTTCTATCTTATCTTTGATTATTTTTTACCAAGTTATTCACTGTGGGGCATTCTATCAGTTAAAGTTTAGTTGTCTAAAAAGTGATTATAACTTGGACAAAATTACAAAGAACCATTAAATGTGCAAAATGCTCTGTCTTCGGACGTACATCACTCCCTCGAGGAGACCGGCCAAAGTGTTACAACCTAAAGGTTAAAACACAAATGGTTAACTAATTGACAAAAATCTCTAGTAAGAGAAACGTCAAAGTCTCTAAGAGAAAGCTAACCTGAAATAAGCCCTTAGTAAAGGATACTTACTTTCGAAAGCACGGTCAGCTAAGTAGTAAAGACCCTAGTAAGGGATCTCTAATTCATGACGAGTGTTGCTCCCTCAAGGAGGACGGCCAAAACATGATTTGCCCATATATCGAAATTTTAACAAGTTTGGCCAATGTTGGCCGCTCTCCTTCTTGGATCATGGCTCGTCCATAAGTTACATATGACCTATGCCCAAGAAGGGGGACAAGACAAGCTTTGTAGGACGAGCTAAAGTTGCACTTGACCTCGGTTGAGGGAAGTCAAAGGCCATCCAAAGACCGGGGACGAACTAGGCAATAGATGCCCTTGTAATGGCTCGCTACTTCAAGACAAGTGTTGCTAACCCGAGGAGAACGGCTAAAAGCATGGCTCGTCCATAAACCGCAATGTGTTGGCCGCTTTCTTTCTTGGGGCAAGACTCGTCCGAGTTTGTAGACCGTCCAAAAGACCAGGACGAGTCTTTTTTCATACTTAGTTACATTTTGAAAAGATTATCGATCGTCCAAGGGCAAGGATCAGGGTTGACAAGCTTACTTTATTTAAATTTTATAGACCATCCAAAAGTCCAGGACGAGTCTCTTATTGTACTTGGATACATTTTGAAAAGATTCTCGATCGTCCAAGGGCAAGGATCAGGGTTGACAAGCTTACTTTATTTAAATTTTATAGACCGTCCAAAAGTCCAGGACAAGTCTCTTTTTGTACTTGCATACATTTTGGAAAGATTCACGATTGTCTGAAGAAAAGGACGATGCTTTTTCCTTAAACATGTGTGTAGATTGTCCAATATAAAGGACGAGGCTCATTTTATACTTGATAAAAATTGCAGTGCAAGAAAAGAAAGGACAAGCAATTAGCAAAAAATTCTTTTCATATATACCTGGCAAAAATTTACAGCTTAAGACTAGAAGAGACAAAGCTACGACGGCAAACAAGCCAAGAAACTTAGGAAAATAAACCTAAAACTAGGCATCATCTTCAGTGCGAGTTTCTTGGTCGTCTTCAGGGGTTCCTTCCTCGACCACAGCCTCGTCGTCCGAGTCTAAGAATTCCGGAGGCTCCTCGGCACATACCACGACACGATGAACGCTCTGTTGAAATTCCAGACGGCGAACGGAGCTAGGAACCTCACTAGGCTCGGCCAACATTTCAAAAGCCTTGACGGCCCATTCTTTAGACGTCTCGATGACTTGAGCCAAGCCTTCTTTGGTGTAGTCAAAGGCCTCGACCGCTTCCTTTTGCAGACGGGCATTTCTCGCCCTTAGGAGGATATTCTCCTTCCTCAGTTGGACCGCGGCCAGAAGAGCAGTATCCCTTTCGCCCTTCAACTTAGTTGAGACGACGTCAAGGACCATTTTCAGTCGGTCTTGCTCCTTGTATAACTGGTTGATGGTAACAAGATAGTTCTTGTTTTCGGACTCCATGAGTGCTAATCTCTTCTCCAAGGCCTCCAGTGATTGGCGATGGAGAGTGTTAACCATCTCAATATCATGGATGGCCTTGTCGCCTGCCGTCATAGCAAGGTGGACGAGTTGCTTGTTTTCATTTCTAAGCTCTCTCGCCCACTCCTCAGTCAGCATGCTGCGAGCAAATAGCTGGAACAATGAAAACAAAGCAAGTCATTAGACGAGTTATTAAACAAAGCAATTTTGTTCAAGTATAAAACAAAAATGGCAGCAAGTTATACCTCAGCGGCAAGTTATGACATGTAGCCCACATGCCCGGCTGATGCTCCCCTCAACCCCTTGATATAGGATTCAGGGTAACATTTGAAGAGCTCATGCTTGAGTCGATCTCGTTCTACTTTTGACATCTTGGCAAAAGCAGAAGAAGACTCTTCGTCCGAGTCTAGGGAGGGAGTAGTTGTGGGTAAAGCGGGGCCTTTGCCCTTATCTGAAAGGGGGGGAGTCAGTTATCTTGATGGGAAAGACAAGGGCTTGTCTATTAGATGAACTCATGGACCGTCCGCCGAACCGCACCGTCCTAACTATATTTGGATAATACGACTCACCAGACGAGATGGAGGCCGTCATAACAGCTAGTGGCATCTGCGAAACCAGCTTCGCTACCGAGCCACTGAAGCCCGGGTAGTTCTCAGTAGCCGTCCCCGGCTCCGGAATAACCAAAGTCAAGGCCTACTCTTGTCTAATTTCTGCAGAGTCCGCAGGCAAAGCGTCCACCTGACCAGCAAGGTCATAACTCTTCTCCCCCTCAGCAGGGACAGCAGCGGAGGGCTCCTCTTTCAGGACCTTGTCCTTCGGAGGAGGCATGGTCTTCTCTCCAACTCCACCAGCCGGAGTAGTCTTCTTCGTCTTCTTCCTTGTAAAGGCCTTAGGCTTTTTTGCTTGAGGCTGGTCCGCGGCCGCTGTAGGCCTCTTATTGGACGAAGATGACTTCCCAGGTGGAAGTTTGTTGGTAGGGACATTTTTCTGCAAAAAATGAACAAGTCATAATACTGGTCGTCCAAAGAGCAAAAGCTATAAACAATTTAAAGGCATCAGACGAGAATCACCCAAAGAAGGAAGGCGTCCTAAAATGGTCACTCCCTTTCCTAAGGGAACCTCGTCCAAAGTAGTTTATATACGCAGACGAAAGTGATGCAAAGAAGGAAGCCGTCCAAAATTGGACGGACTAGAATGATTTTCGTCTAAGGACAGGAAATAAAATCCTCGTCCGGTATTGGAACTCAAAGTTCCTCAGATGAGAAGGGCCCCAAGAAGGTGGTCGTCCAATCATGGACGCGCTCCTTCTTCGGGTAATATTCGTCCAAGGATTGGGAATCAATCTGGACGAACCATAGTGACCCTCGTCCAAGGCCGGTCAGCATCTCAGACGAGACGGACCCAAAAGAAGGTGCCCGTCCAAGTATGGGCGCCTTCCTTCTTTGGGTGATTCTCGTCCAAAGGATGGAAACAGACTTGGACGAACCTAAATGGTCCTCGTCCAAGGCCGTTCAGTATCTCAGACGAGAATGGCCTAAAGAAGGTGACCGTCCACGCATGGACGCCTTCCTTCGTTGGGTGATTCTCGTCCAAGGATTGGAAGTCAATCCTTGACGAGTCAGAATAATCCTCGTCAAAAAAAAATCTATTTAAATTTATCAATGTTTCAGCCCTCTTCTCAAAATTGCTTTTGGCGTACTCCTTCCATAAGTTGTCTGTGAACTTAGACATACTTATATCCCCGTCCAAGAATGCTTGAGGCGTATTACGGCCGAGTGCGCAAAAAGAAATGAAAAAGGGTTAGTCCGATATGGGCTATGGACGAATCATTTTACTTGGGGAATTTGAATGTATACCTCTATTTTCGGCCAACCGCAAGCCGGCGGCGACCAAGAAGTCATCACTGTAAAACATTTCTTCAAAGGGTATCCAGTTAGCTGGCCCCTTAAAGGATGGTTGGTCGGGCCTGGAGTACTCCTTTATTCTAAAGTACTCCACAACCTCCTCGTCATAATGGTCCTCCAAATCCGGCCAGGACTGCTTTCGTCCAGTATTCGTGACGGCTCGATTATAAAAACGGTAGCCTTCCGTGGCAGAGTTGTTGGCCGCTCTTAGGAAGATGAAGTCTGCTTTCCATTCATGCATCTTCGGCAGCTTACCCCAAGCAGTTAGAAAGCCAGGGCGATTGCAGATACTGAGCCACGTTCCGTCCACGGCCCCGGGAACCTTAGCCGCATAATGAATATGGGTGAAGGCTTGGAGAGACAGAGTCGGGCCGCGCAACTCGCAGACGGCTATGAACGTCGGGGGCGTTGTGCCGGGCATTAGGAGCCGATTGGTTGTGGCCGATGTTGTAATATCGAAGCACTTGTTCTATAAAATCATGGAGGGGGAACCTTAATCCGCGTCGAAGGCCGGCTTGTACACGGCGAAGTGGTTGTTAGGAGTACTCAAAATGGTGACCTCCTTATTAGGGATGACAAAAGAGAAGCCCGGCATGGGCATGAAATTGGACAAATAACTAGGGACCGGTCCTATTTTCTCTAGCCATTTGACTTTCTCGGCCAAAACCACAAAAAAAATATACTCGACCAGAAGAGGCCCAACTCTAGAATGTGTCGAAGAAGAAGTACTCTCGGTTCTAGGGTCAAGACAAGCTCTTGGTCGGCTAGGATTATTTGACGAATAAGAAGATTCCATTTTATTGATTTTCTATGAAATAATAAAGAATAAAAGAAAGAATAAAGAACAAAGAAAAGATACCTGATGAAACGTCTGGACGATTCGGTGAAGAAGGCTGAGACTGGACGATCACTCTTTCTCTCTAGAAAAATTTGCAGAGCTTCTCTCTCTAGAAAAATTCTCTCAAGGTGTGAAATGATTTAATGTGGTCACACCAAGGATATATATAAGGGGGTAAGAAACCCGTTGAGTTGGTTAAGGATGACCGAAAAAAGTTTAAAACGGTCAATTATGACCGGTAAAACCCAGGATAGGGCGTGTCGTTGCCTCTATTTTGAATTTGAATAAACTACCTTGGATAAAAGGATATTAACCGTCAAATGGGCCAATAATGAAAAACCTTTTAGGGGTAAATGTTGTAGCCTAAAAATCTACGACTCCTCTAGAGACACTTGGGCTCATCAGAGCCGTACACGTGTCCTCTCCTAATAAAAAAAGAAAAAAGATTTACCCCTTGGGTTATATTCAGTTGGGAGAAAATGCTTACTTTTCTGGCCCAAAAGATAGTCAGAGCTCGGCCCCTTGGAGGTGCGTGGCTGCAAGTGATTGGATGATAAACTCTCACAAATCATGGCCTGCCACGTGTCATGATCTGATTACTTAGCCAATCAGATGCCACTATTCTAAGGCAGTTTTTAAGGATAGCTGTCATACAACAATCACTATAAATACCCCTGAAATCGAGAGAGAGATCATTCAATGTAAACAGTGTAAAGTTACTCTGAAAAAATACTCTCTCACTTTCTCTCTCTATCTCTACTTTCTCTCACAACTCCTGATCTCTGACTTAAGCTTCGGAGGGGGAACCACCACCCAAACCTCCAGGGTGGGTCCCTTTTTGCAGGTTCCGGAACGAAGCTCAGGTTCGAACCGGGCATATTCAGACATTGTTGCACAGGTCTCCAAGTGAAGAACATCTAAGGGATACTAGTTGCTGGACAAGAAAACTAAACCTATAGCTTACTTGTTGGATAAGCATACTAAACACCCTATATTCTAGATCAATATGAACTATAGAATCCTTGATTGTAGAATAAACATACTCCAACATATATCAATTCAAATCTTCATCCATTGTGATATTCTTGCAAACTTTGTAGAATTTAATGACTCAAACGAAACATTGTTAGTATCATAACTTCGTGATCAAAAAATTTTGATTGTTCCACTTTAGGATGCCAGATTTTTAAATTTCTAGGTGAAGATAGTGTGTCAAATGAACCATATTCATGCTCCATTTGAAATAAATTTAAGGTGGTCGAATGTATAGGAAGGTGTTTAGGGTTTATGAGTTTTAATTTTGTAGTGCAATGCAAATATGATTAGGGTATTTATAGTGCAAGAGTGAATTTGGTGCATTACTCGAATAACCTTATTGAAAATCACGAATTTCCATATTAAAGATAATTGAATCAATCCCTAAAATCACGTTTTGCAATTTAGGAATGATTGAGATTTAGGTGATCAAGTTGCACTAGACTTAAGATTGTAATTGATTAACATAAGCATGATTTAAGGAGGTTTAAAAATTTTCGGCCAATGTATTAGTGAAATGAGTGACACGTGGCGTTTTTTCTTACTTGGACAATTACCACCTAGGATTAGTTTGATTGGGATTCTCAAAATTAACAGCCATATGACGAGAGCAATTTTATAGTTGACACATAGGATAAAATTGATCAGCTTTATTAGTATATATAGATTTGACAAAACATGGAAAATCAAAGAAAATAAATGTAAAGATAGAAATATAGTAAGTATAGTCATGGACGAAAAGGGCAATTATAATTTTCCATAATTAATTAAGAACTTCACTTTCTTTAGAAAGTATCATGATCATTTGTTAAATGAGTATCAATTAAGTAGTGGATATTGTGGAAGACATTCATCAATATTTTTGTGTTCATTTCATATTTTATTTTTTATTTCTAGGAGGTTATTCTAAGGGCCTGATCTCCTCAGCTTATTTTCAGTTCAGTTCAGTTCAGGTCAGGTCAATTCAGTTAAGTTGTTTTATGCCGAATAGAACATGCCCTAAAAGCTATTTGATGCGTGGGTCTTTTTGGTGCTTCATGAGAAATTTATACATATACACACGAAAAGTCTTGCGACAGTTAAATTATGGCATTTACCAGCTTAACCCAAACATCTATTAGTTTAAGTCGTCCTTAAACTAATAGTTTATGACCATAAACTGATAACATGACCTCATCTCAATCCTTTTAAATGATTGAGATACAACTCACACAAGACTCTTTAATATACATAAAGATAAGGCACTAGCCTTTTCTCTACTTCAAGTTCTGGAAATGTTATTTTGTTTTTTAAAAAAATTGTTACTTGGTTAAAATAAAGCAATTGGTGCAAATCTACAACAAAAGAACAAAATATTTCTTCAAAAGTATTAATTGTTATGCAATAACAAAGGATTTCATTAAACCCAATGTCTATCTCAATTAGATCAATATTATAATTTGTGGAGTGGATTTAAAGATCATTCAGTTGTTTATATTTATTTAAATAAGGAGTTAAAATATACTCTTTTTTGTTTTTTTAAAAAATTGTTACTTAGTTAATATAAAGCCATTGGTGCAAATCTACAACAAAAGAACAAAATATTTCTTCAAAAGTATTAATTGTTATGCAATAACAAAGGATTTCATTAAACCCAATGTCTATCTCAATTAGATCAATATTATAATTTGTGGAGAGGATTTAAAGATCCTTCAGTTGTTTATATTTATTTAAATAAGGAGTTAAAATATACTCTTTATAAATATTACATTAAACAAAAAAATATTGAAGACCATAAGTACTTGTAGAGTTGTATTAATCATATTAATATAGTAACATAGCTATTGTAAAATAAATTTAAAAAATATAAGTTTGCTATACTAATATTTAAAACACGAAGATTATTTCACTAGAAACATTATAAGAGACTATAAGAAGGGGGAGAATTGTAGTGATGGGAACAATAAGTAATTTTTGCGGAAGTTAAACAATAACAAAAGAAACAATGCGAAGACACAAGAGATTTTACGAGTAAAACTTCTTAGGCTCAATAGGAAGTGAAAAACCTTGATCACAACGGAATCGAGACTCAACTCCTTCACTAATAATAGACCAACTCTTAAGTACAACGGTATAACCTATTACACTTGAGTTTCCATTCGTGTTCCTCTAGGAACACCACTCCCTACAACAGTTCCCACAATTGTTGTTCCTCTCCCGACTTCACTCAAAGTCCTCTTTAGCATCACTCAAAGCCCTCTCTTTAGCTTCACTCAAATATAGAAAATCCCAACCCCAAATCTAGTACATAATATAGATATTTCACTACGGGAACAAGCATTAAACAACATAGGAACAATAGCTCTGAAAGGAACTTGATATGGCATTGACCCAATATAAGCGAATTTCATTAATTGCTTTAATGATTTGTTGACTCAACCTAGACATTTTCCAAAGATAACTAGAGTGATCTATTTATCGGCTTAAGTAACATAAGATACTCTTCTTCGTTACCAACTCAGATCCTAAAGGAAAGATCCATTTACCTTAAAATTTAACAACTGGATAAGCTTAGAAACTTTGACCAGAAAAACTAAAAACTCATTTTATTAATCTACAAGGAAAAACACGATTTTATCAAATTATATATAAGTTAAGAAAATCCAGCTTTTAGCTGAAAAGATAAATTTCCAAAATGTAAGTTATTTTCCTAAATTAAAATAACTAATGGATAAAATATATGATTTTATTTTATTTATTCATAAAGATAAAATCTATCACTTATTAAAACTTATCACGCTTAACTTAAGCCTTAAATCAGTTTTACTTTATAACTGGTTCCTCTTGGACTTGTGTCAATATAATTCCTAAAAGGTCGTTATTTTTTGTTATGCGAGGAGCTGCTATGTTCCTCAACTCAACAAATAAACGAGGTGGACCATAATCTTGCTTTCTTGTTCCTTACATCATGAAACTTAATTGTTACTCAACATATAGCCTCAAGTCTCTTCTAGAATTCCGCCTCAGGAACTTCTCCTCTTCTATCTTATAGTTCCAACTGAGGAACTAAATTTTTCTTAGAATCTCCATTAGGAACTTCCTTCTTTCAGCGCTGTTATTAGTCAATAAATCTTACACACAAAAAATTCAAAAACCATGTTAGTTAATTACTTTAGTTTATCATTATTAAAACCATTAGAACAACCATGCATTAGGGGTGAAAGTTATTCGGATTAAAACCGAAATCAAATCAAATCCAAACCAAATTAGTAATTCGAATTAGACTCAAACCATGTTCGGGTCGAATTCGAATTGAGTTTTTTTTTCTGACATATTAGATTTTCGTACCGGATCAGATTAAGGGTGATCGGATCCAAAAATCCAAACCAACCGAATAGTAGATAAGCCTTGAGTTGTAAAATTAGAATTGGGCAACAAATTTTTAAACAAAAAAATTGGTGGGGCGACCTTTCCCTTTCACTAAAACTCTTAACTGGCTAACTTCCTAATCACAATAGAAAACTTTATTTTGATACTCGTACCTATCGAAAACTTTATTATAATGCTCATGCTTAATTTATTTCATACTGATGCTTGTGCCTAATTCATTTGATTTAAAAAATGATGTTTAAAAGTCGGATATTTCGAATCGGATCCAATTTATCGTCTGAAAATTTGAATTGGATTGGTTTGGACACAAACTCTAATTGAATTGGATTCAGATTGGAAAAATGAATCCAAATTTTGTTCGGATCGAATTAGATTAGGCCTAAGCCAAACCGTACACCAAATTTTTACCCCTACAGCATGCATCAAACATGGTTAAATCTAGTTAATCAATATCAGAAGAATTCAACCAACATATAGTATATGAGTTTCTCCACCACAGAATTTGAAATTATCGAGCAAAGTGTTTTAAATATCAAAACCGTTTTATGAAAATTATTCATCAATGTTTATCAATACTTTGTTCACACTTGGAGGTTTGCGCCTTTGGCCCTCTTTTGCAGCAAAAAAAAACACTTAGTTTACACATAATATATAAATATAGATATTCAGCTCATTATTTTAAAAAAATGTAGTATATTCTTCTACATTCTGCTCAAGTGCTAATTCATGGTGGATGATACCTTCAATGCTTATTATAACATGCTCGAGTTTTCTTAATTGTATTGAGCCTATCTAAGCTCATATTGATGGATCAGGTTCGTTACTTACATTTTTTTACTATGACTTCTATGTCAAAAGAAAAAAGAAGACTTTCTTGCTTATTGAAAAAATTCACTTCAATTCACATGAGCACCCAGTCAGAATGGTCTGCATCTAATTTCACACGAAAGGTGCCTAGACTTGAGAACTCAAGTCATATACACTGACACTGAGTAGAATAACAGATGGCTTTTTCATGCACCCCATTGAATGAACCTGATGAGAAATTAGGAGGGGGCAAAACATAAATGCTTAACCTTACCACCTTAGCATTCTTGACTTTGCAAGAATACTTGGTTGTGCAAGAATTATTACCTAAGTACCAATGTTCCCACTGTCACACAAATAGTGGTACACAAGTGGTATGCACCTACATAGATTTCCATACAAGTATAAACCAACCAACTATATTGAAAACAGTAAATATAGCAAAATGACATGTACCATGTTATACTCTAATAATAAACCAAATCGAGATTAACAAGACCTAAATCAATGACATAACTATAAAAATAAATATGATTAATAATAATTAATTTATTCATCAAGGCTCAAACATGACCCAACTCAAACTATAGTACCTCTCAATAAACCCCAACTATTAAGGATGCATTTTACTCAAACATATTCAAGTTCATTAAGAAAAAAAATAAGTTCAAGTTTTAATAAATTTATACACCTATAATAATATTCTTATTAGTTAATGAAGATACCGTATATACGAGTCATTTGAATTTGCTACTTTTATTAAAGTGTTTAGATTAACGTTTTTTGTTTTCGTTCCCCAACTGTTTTAAGAAACATAAACAAAACTATAGAAATAAGGAGAAATAGTTTCTAAATTTCTATTGTCAATTTTCAAAATAGACGTGATTAAAAAAGTATCACTATATTTCATGTTATACAAATCTTATAGGTTATAATCAAAAGCTGAAAACTAACCGCCCCGAGCTTTTGTTTCTTTTTACTACCATAACACCTCTGAAATCACCAAAACTTTTTTCTATTATTGTGTATAAATTATACACTTTATACGTGAGCCCTTTTCAGTGAGGAGATTATCAAAAACTCCCCAACTTTAGAAGGGAAAAGGTGGGAAGAACTCAAAAACTAAAATAAAAAGCAGAAAATTCCATTGACTTGAGAGGGAAAAAATTTAGCAATAATAAGCAAAGCTTTAGAAAGTTGAAAACTAGGAGAAGGTGAGTAAAAACACCAAACTTTAGCCAAAAAAGAGAAAGGAAAGATTAAAAGGAAGGAAGGTGGAAGCAATAAATTTTGACCAAACCTCAAAACCCGTGAATCAATCATGAACCCCACCAGTAGCATTAGTAGTAGTAGGCATATTTTCATTTCATTTTTGCTGCAAAAAATCTACTACAGTTTTTGCAGCCGTTCCCAGCCCTCTTTAATTGCCACCAGCATGCATTTGCAGGGTCCCTACTCTGTCTCTCTTCAAATCACATCCATTTTTCTTGTTATCAACAAACATCATCATAAACACACATAATTCCCATCAACTCAATGGTGGGTTCAGGTACTTATTTACTCCATGAAATTTCTAGGAGATTGTAATACCCCCATCCCCTTCATTACAGATAAAACTTAGTTGATTAAGTGGGTAGTTTACGCACTACTACTACCTCCGTTTCATATTAATCTACACACCTACACTTTTTACGCATGTCGATGCACTACTTTGAACCTTTATATCTCTAATTTTGTATTTGTAAAAAATATAAAAAGTCGATATTCTAAAATTACATATCGAGACGAATCAAACAAGACCCCACATGACTATATCTTCTCTTAACCATAATTCACAAATGATAGTCAAAGGAAAATTTGTGAATAGTGTCAAAAGTGTAAGTGTGTAGATTAATATGAAACGGATGTAGTACAATTTAATACTCCCTGCATTCTTTTTAAATGTATGGTAAAATCCAACTCACTATCAACAATTATGTTCTAATAGTCTATTAGGAGTGGGTAATTTACCCACCCGATAGATGTAGTTAAGTCCGTAATATCTCTCTTATTAGCAATTTTTTATACAAATAAAGCTTTGTATTATAATTTAAGCACATGATCGTCCTTGTTTATGTGTCATTTATTAATGTTGCATGTATTAAAAATGGAAGTACATCTAAATATATTTACCAAATCCAAACAAAATGGCAAGTAAATTATTCATTGTAAAAACCTAACTAATTAGAAAAATTGACAAAAGCGATGAGAAAATTTTAGCTATATACTCCCTCCGTCCCTAATAGACTTCTATTTCTCCTTTTCACATTTGGCTTTGTATAATTAATATGTTTAATTATAAAATTGAAGTTGAATTTTCGTAATGTACTCAATAAGACGAATCAAAAAAGATCCCGCATGATTATATTTTTTCTTATATATTGGGAAAAAATTGGAAGACTTTCTTTATTCATGAATAGTGCAAAAATTAAAAATTAAAACTCTATCATGCGACGAAGGGAGTTCATGTCTCGTTTTCTTTAAGAATAATAATACTAATAAAAAACACCCAATTGAACCAAAATCTCACCATGAAATCTCAATTCTACTTTCACTAGTCGGTCACAAGAGATTTTGTTTTTTTTTTTTAATAGTCAGACCTACAAGAGTTGTAGGGGAAGGATAAGCGGAATCTCTAGGTAAGTGAGATCTCTGACCCCAATAATCTTTGGTAAATATGGGAGTGCTTAGATGAACAACCATGCTGATAAACAAGAACATAATCTTTACCTTGAGTATATATCCCAGTAGTATAAAATTATGTAACATTTTATGCCGACAGTGAACATACAAACAGCCTATACCTAAAGCACCTAAAGGCACACTTGAATTACTACTCCAATTCCAAGTTAAGTGTTTATTTTAGATAAATACATCATTATTTTAAAAACATCATCACATTTCTCACACAATTACTCTCCTGAAGAGTTATATCATACATATCACAGTTGACTTACACACCATCAAAAGAGAAATATCACAAGCTTTCCTGACAGGAACATAATACTTCTAAAGAGCTACTAGTACTTATCATACCCCTTCATCTCTAAATAGACTTCTTATTTACTTTTATAAGGATCTAAACACTTCTTTTAGCATAACTTTTTTTAATAATTATGCATTAATAAGATTAGTAAAATGTCATTATGTAAGAAACACATTGAAAAGAATCTATTAATATCTCACATGATTATATAATAGTCAAAAGTTCATGAGGTTTGATATATAAAAAAGTAACATATAAAAGTTTATTTAGAGGTAAGGATAGTGACATATTGACAAATAATATACCTCATTATATTTAATGGATAAAATATGTATACTTACTCCGTTTCTAAACACATGCAACATTTGCATAATAGCCGCTATTCATCTACCAACCTTATCTCATAATACATCACAAATGTACAAGAAAAACTATAGTTAAGTGTAGTTCAATTTGATTAGCCTTAATGCATATTTTTATAATATTAACTTATAATTTTTACTTAATATTTTAATAAACAAAGTAATATATTGAATAGCGTGTAGACGAGAAGAATGTTGCATATATTTAAAAGCGGAGGAAGTAATCTATTACATTTACATTACAAAGATGTTTTTTTGGGATATAGTATATATCTTTTTTATTTCTATACTTCTCTTAAACTACCCATTATTTTAGTTAATACAAAATATAAAGTTAACAGATCCTTCTCTTAAAGGAGTAACGTAAGTGATAGATATAGTAAAACTTTCTTAATTGAAGCCATTAATCATAATATATAGGGTGCATCCATACGAGTCCTAATAGGCTTAGAATTCTCTATCACTAATGAATCAAGGAAAAGAAGAAAATCTATTTTCAGATCTAAACCAGCACACTACTCTTACAACAACACGTATTACATTATAACCCTACCATTTTTTTTAATCCTTTGTATGCTTGAAAGCCAGATTTGGAACAAAGACAAATATATATGAAATGAAATAATAAAACAATAATGTAATTACACAAATGATTTGACATAAAAGGTTAGGGAAAAATGTGATCACTTTCTTTCATCGTCTACTATATATATGCCATTGTTATAAAGATGTATAGTACATAAAAGTGATCAGAAAAAGGGCTACCTTTCTGGGTGCTTTCGGGGATGAACAAGAAAAGCCTCTTCTATCTTTCTCTTCCCTTGTTTGGATTTATGTCTATCTTTCATGCATCCTCCATCTTACATATCCCATTTTCTTTTAAGAATTGGAGATGATTCAGCTTCCACTGGAAATCTTTATGATAACTAATTTAGAGTATAGTATTATCATTATTCATCGATTTAAATTGCAACACTATTCATTTACATCATACTTCTTTTATTACTATACAAAAACGAAATGTCAGTAGGTGAAATATTGTTGGTTCATTTGCATGTACATTGTCAATTATCAGTTCTTTTATAATTTTTGCTCATGGACCGTAAAGAGATTAATGGTCGAAATTGTTCGTATCAAAGTCAAAGTGTTGCAAAAGAGTGCAAAAGCTATATTTGCCATATCTCCCTTTTAACACAACATAAGAAAGTGTGGAAATTAAGTCAATACCAACATGTACCAACAAATATTGTACCTTCTTTGCAAAAGACTAAAAGAGACATAAAAGATAGAAGTGAATAGAACCACATTAAAGGATCATATAGCATACAGTAAATGTATAAGATAAATCTGTAAAAAAATATTGATATTTTTCACACCAACAAAGCCAAGGTACACTTTGTCATATATACCCCATTCTAGACGAAATAGTAGTATATATGCAAGATAAACTGTCAAAATCTTTTCAAAAATTGCATGTCAACCAAATCAACCATAGACAGTGATTTTTATTGCTCATCTTTGATACAAATTTCGAAGATGAAGGGTCCGTTCTCTTCGGCATAAAATAACTTAACTGAATTAAATTATAACTAATTAATAGTAACGATTATCATTTAGGAACTGGACTGAACTAAATTGAATTGAAAATAAGCTGGGAAGACAGGCCCGAAGTAAAACGGCGAAATAAAACTTTCCAAAACTAAGAGAATCGAGTTCAAACTTCAAAGTGTACTAAAAAAGTAACAATACCTTGTTGGTGAAACAAAAACAAGTATAGTTAAACCAAATAGAAAGTAGAAGACCATACCATACACCGTTTTTTTTTTTTTGGTATGTACATAGCCAGAGGCCCATACTCCATAGAGAGTAGTGATTTAGACAGATATCGATCTACGACCTTTAAAATCAACTTGACAAAACTTTACCAATTAAGTTAGCTAATATCCATATACCCCATACACCTTAGCATACCAGCTTGCAGCATGCAGAAACCCTTTCACTCCTTTCAACTTGGAAGCTAGGTAGTATGGGAACATTTAGGAAACAGGAAAACCTCATCTTCCAGCCATTTTCTAACTTCATTAGCACGGAAATGACCTAGGATTCAAAACGAAAACATTTGTAATAAGGGACCTCAAATCCTTCATCCTCTTTCATACCTATTTGCATATCCTTCTTACAAAGAATAATAAAGGAGACCCATGATAATTAAGAGGAACAAGAAAATACACTACCATCATGAAAAAAGGCACCCCTAAATTTTTTAAAAGAAAAGTCCATTTCACCCAAAAGAAAAACATGGTGCCTCATAGGATTCCATATATTTTGGATATACTACTACCTCTATCTGAAATAAATTGTCATAATGATATGTAATTTCTACGGGGTAAATCTATTAACACTCCGATATTATCCTCATAATTTCATGATAGAATATAAAACCAATCTTGAAATTATAACTATTAGCTTAACCAATATTGTCATCATGTGCGTCATAAGTAATGATGAAGTAAATTTTATTCTTTTGTTTTTAGTATCATTAAAGCGGAAAAAAAAAACTAAAGCATGTCTAGGAGGCCATGGCCAACCTGAAATACTAATGGACATTATTATTGTCTACATCACTAGGAAAACATTAATTTAAAATAGCTAGAACTAACAAAAAACAGATATATGTAGTCCGATTATAGTAGAACAGTATACCAAAAAAAAGAGTAAAACCCTAAAAGTATTATAGTGAAAGTAATCAAGATACGATTAGGGTTTTGAAGGGCTTACATTATAAATTAATCAAGGGTAAAGAAAACCCATGAAAGCTGAAGGGAAACTGTTATCACAAGAAACCAAACAAGGAATTAAGTGTTTTTCCTGCAAAAAGAAAGTCAACCAACAAATCATGAGTAGATCAACAAAAACCAACCCAAAAAAAAAGAAAAAAAAAAGTAGAGCAGTGTAAAAAAAAAGGACAAAATAACAAAGAAAAAAAAAATACTCAGGTGGAATATTAAAGCAAGAAGAAATATTATCAGGAGGGTTTTACAGAGGGAAGCCAAACAGAGCTCTATTGGCAGGATGCCCACCTCCCAAGTAAAAGAAAAAAACTAATGGCTTTTTTTTTCTATAAAAAGGAAAAAAAAAATATTATGGGAGGTGGACAGAATGCCAATGATTTCTGTAAACTACCCTTTGCCAAACACCCATGAAAGAGCGCAAAGAAATTTGCATTTTGAGAAGAGAAAGTGAGGAGAGAGAGGTGGGAGAAGAAGAAGAGACCAGAAATGGAGTAGTAGAAGAAAGTAGGGTCCGTTTGGCTGCTATTTAAGAAGTGGTGGGGAGGTAAAAAGGTAATTAAGTATTGGTGCGTTTTATAAATGCTACTAAAGGTTGAAATAGTAAAAAGGGTTATTTTCTTTTCTATATTGCCTTTGGTACGATTTTAGGTAAACTTTAAACTAAACATTAAAAAAAATGTTGTTTTTCATTTTGTCAATTCGCATTGTCAATCAATCTGCACTGCACCAAATGTTTGTCCATTTTGCTGATTATTCGTCATTGTCAAGTTTTCTTCCACTATGATGCCTATTTGTGTTCAAAATTCTACAAAAATAATTAACTTAAGTATACTAAATTTATTCTAGAAGAGGTTCACAACAATATTGGAAGTTGCAAGACAAAAAAATTTCGCCTTTAAGTTTCTCTTTGCAGACCATAATGTTGACGGGGTAAATTGTTGAAGTGAAGTGAGTTTTTTTTTTTTTTCAAATGTGTTACTCCTTTCATTAATTACTTAAAAGTTAAAGCATTAGTTACTACTCCCTCCGTTCTCTTTTATTACTTCCTATTTGGAATCGGGGGAGGAACCAATGTAAAATTAAAGAAGGGTTAGATTCTCCCTTTTCTAATGAGAGAGAAAGTAATAAAGAAAGGAAGATTCCTTCCTCCTAACCCATATTTACACGGAAGACCAAACTTACAACTGTGTATTTACATCCTCAAGAAGAAAAATAAATTGAAGAGCCAAAATTTTACAACTTGATCTTCATCTTGATGATTTAGTTGTGAATTTCTTTCGTTATATAAGGATTTACTAGAAAAACTCAACAAACAATTGAATTAGAATTAACATCATCAAACATGGGATTAGAGGGATGATTCGAAAGCCACCAAAACTGCCATTGCAATATCGTCATTCATCGTCCCTATATTAAGGATTTGTTGGTAGAAAAGGAAGGCAAACTCATAAATTCAATACTATTCGGGTGAGATGAACCCAAAAAGTGCAACCATTAACCCGTAAATTCAAGCACCAAGCCATCAAACATAAACCAAAAAATTCAAGCACAAACCTATGGATTTCGGTATGAACTTTCGGGTTTACCAAATCACCGATGAGTTTGAGACAATAAAATTAGCGATAGAGATCGAGATTGACTATGTGATAGATTTGCGAAAACATTAAGTAAAAATATAAGCAAAGAATGGAGGATGAAGATGAGTTAGGAAAGAAAAACAGAATGGAGGAGAGAGAGAAGAAGTTGGGAAATGTGACTTTTCTTGGGGTATCCTTCTAATCACCGCTGATACAAGTGTTAGGACTTATCAAGTGGAAAAATCATTACTTCTCGACATGTGATTCTTGGCCGGCTGAATTTCCCTTTGCAAATATTTACACCCCTTCTACTACTTCATATGATTTTCTAAGCGATTTTTTATCCTATATTCATCATCACTACCGTTAACTACAAAATCCACGGTTAAAAGACTTTGTTTATCCGGCTCCAAAACCGTTTGCAAATATCAAGAGGTGATCCAAAAGACAAAGGTGCGATGTAGGATTATACGTGCTATAAGCGGAATTTCATGAATCACATTCATAAACACTTAACACAGGATCTCATGCATATACATTCAAGGATCACATAATAGTTAAGAATTAACCTTTGACGCGTGATTTCCACAAAGCTCTTCGAGATCCGGAGATAGAACCGCAATTGAGATTCCTCTACTAGGTCCACGAATCCAGATCAATGCTCCACCAATGCTAGTTGGAAGGAAGATGGACTCTTCTATTTCTTGGAGCAGTATTACGTAGCTTTGAAAGAGAGAGAAAAGAGGAGAGAGAATATAATGATAGAAAAACTAACCGCCTTATTTTCTCACCCCACACCTAATTATAGGAACTAATTAGGTTAGGAGTCCTCCCCTTTTCTTTCTCCTTGGTGGCCACCCCTATAGTCCTTCATGGCCTCTAGGTCATTCTTTTATTGATCCAGTTGTGTAAGTGTGACCTTGTAGGATCCATCTAATTGGGCTTCGGGTTTATTATTTACTAAACCTGAAGTTCTATGGCATCCTCTAGCAAGACGTGTAGACGACCCAATTTAATGAATTTATTCTCTCCATAATATTATCCATGTTATATTTAGTAATTGCATTAGAGTCAATGACACAATTCTTTCAATCTCCCACTTGTCCAAGACGAATGTGCAATCTTCAAATTCCTTAAGTCTCTTAGTGTCCAATTTGATAGTATGACCATATTACTATATTATCCATACTAGTCTTCAAATGAATCCTTGAAATCCGAGTTCGAATTGACAAACAAATGATCATCATATAATCCATTTGAGCACGACCATGCATTTTTCAATTTTCACTCTCCAAGGGGCTAGGATACCTATCCTATCTCATATAGGAGGACTTTTCAATCTTGTGGCAACCAAAACTCCCGCTCAACTTTTAGCATAACCTAAATGCGGCCTTTATAGTCCCTTTTTTACGGCATGACGTTTGACAACATCAAAGTTATACCAATCATTAGGCTAAGTAGTGTTCCACTCATGTCTCGGGAATCCACTAATATAATTACGAAGTTATAGAAACTTTTAAGTAAGTACGTTCGATCATGTATCAACTATACATGTCCATATGATTGACTAAACATCTCCATGTTCCCATAGCCCATAAAACGGCGCTATCAATCAATCTTATATGCTAATCCTTTAATAAGTCATTTATGTCCAATTTAACGACTTAGATTAGGAACTACAATATTCTATGAATTCTGTTCACTTATGGTGTTTCATTCATCAAATCACATATTTGACAAAACTATTAAATTCAAGATATATTTTGGACATTTTATTTAATACCAAACCAAAATTAAATAAGATAAAATTTTATTTCTCATAACCATAAAATAGCAAAACCATGTCTCTACATTGTAACAAGTTTCTCTAAACCTAGTACAATATAAAGCCACTCTAACATTTGCTTCAAGCCTATAGCCCTAGCGTGACACTCATGCTTGGGTTGAGATAGCGGTTTAGTGAGCGGATCAGCCACATTCTCATCCGTGTGAACTTTGCAGATCCTGACATCCTTCCTGTCAACAATCTCCTTAATGAGGTGATACTTCCTCATTACATGTTTGGATTTGTTATGTGATCTCTGTTCTTTTGTATGCGCAATAGCACCATTGTTATCACAGAACAACTCAATCCCTTGCAGAGCACTAGGTATGATATCTAGCTCTGTCAAGAACTTCTTTATCCAAACTGCTTCTTTAGCTGCTTCAACCGATACTAAATATTCTGATTATGTCGTAGAGTCTGCTACAGTGCTTTGCTTTGAGCTCTTCCAGCTCACTGCTCCTCCATTTAGACAAAAGACGTACCCTGACTGAGAGCGGTAATCATCTCTGTCGGTTTGGAAGCTCACATCAGTATAACCTTTAACAACCAACTCACTTTCACCTCCATAGACTAAGAACATGCCTTTAGTTCTTCTCAAGTACTTAAGGATGCTCTTAGCTGCAATCCAGTGTGCTTCCCCTGGATTTGCTTGGAACCTGCTACACATGCTCAAGGCATATGGAACATCTGGTCGAGTACTTATCATGGCATACATGATAGATCCTATAGCCGAAGCATAAGGTATGCTACTCATTCGCTTCAACTCATCAGGCTCAGTCGGGCACTGACTCTTGCTAAGCGATATGCCATGTGACATGGGAATGAATCCTCTCTTCGAGTTTTCCATGTTGAACCTTGCAAGAACTTTATCAATATATGTTTCTTGAGTTAGTCCAATCATCCTTCGAGACCTATCTCTATGGATTTTAATTCCCAGTATGTACTCAGCTTCTCCAAGGTCCTTCATGGAGAAACAACTTTTCAACCATTCCTTGACTGACTCAAGCATTGGTATGTCATTTCCCATGAGTAGTATGTCATCTACATACAATACTAAGAAGACTAAGCTGCTCCCACTAAACTTCTTGTAGACACAAGATTCTTCTTCGCTTTTGAGGAAACCAAATTTCTAAATTGCCTCATCAAATCGAAGATTCCAACTCCGAGATGCCTGCTTCAATCCATAAATGGATCTCTTAAGCTTGCAAACCCTTTTAGAATTTTCTGGATCCTCAAAACCCTCAGTTTGTGTCATGTACACATCCTCATTCAAGAACCCATTCAAGAATGCGGTTTTGACATCCATCTGCCAAATTTCATAATCATAAAATGCAGCAATCGGTAAAAGTATCCGAATTGACTTATGCATTGCTACTGGAGAAAAGATCTCATCATAGTCTATGCCATGAATTTGTCTGAATCCTTTTGCAACCAATCTTGCTTTATAGACATAGACGTTCCCATCTTTGTCGGTTTTCAATTTGAACACCCACTTGCATCCAATAGGGTTAACCCCATTAGGCAAGTCGACCAGTGTCCAAACTTTATTCTCAGACATGTAGTCTAACTCGGATTTCATGGCCTTAAGCCATTTCTCAGAGTCTGGGCTCGTCAAAGCTTGTTTTTAGGTAGTAGGTTCTGAATTCTCCAAAATCATTATTTCAGAGTTTTCAGTTAACAGGAAATCAACCAACCTCTTGTTTGGAATCCTTTCTCTACTAGACCTACTAGGGGCCTGAACATCAAGAGAAAAGTTCTCTTCAACTTCTTGAACATCTTCGCTTGAATTAGATTCAAGTGGGACGGTAGGAGTTTCACGCGTTGAATACATCATACCCTGAACTAGACTTTCGTCTTGTCGGGCCGTCTCTGACATGGTGTGAGCTATAGCCGGCAAAACAAACTTGTACCCGAAATACCCGACCCGAGACCCGTTTCCACCCGAAAATAATGACCCGAAATGGAACCGAAATCCGAAATAACCCGACCCGACCCAAAAGTAAATAGACTCGAATATAACGCGAACCCGAATCTACCCGACCCAAAAGTGACCCGACCCGAATTTGACCTGATAATGATGACCCGAACCCGACCCGAAAAGTTGTCATATTAGTTATTTTTTAAACAAATTTAAGGAAAAAAATTATTGTGAGATACTATATATGACTTAACCACTTCCCATTAATTATTTAACTTAGTTTTATTAGCCTTATATGTGCTTTATTTATTTGCTAGAATAAAAACCCGACCTAACCCGACCCGCTGTGGCCCGAAATTTAATGGACACGTACCCGAACGGACCCGACCCGAACTCAAAGTGGACCTGATTATGACCCGACCCGTTGACCCGTTTGCCACCTCTAGTGTGAGCCACGTCCAGTTGTTGCTCATCTCGAATTTCTTCGAGAATTATTTTACTCCCACTTGTCTTTCTAGAAACAAATTCCTTTTCAAGAAAGACACCATCACGAGCAACAAACACTTTGTTCTCTTGACGGTTATAGAAGTAAAACCCCTTGTCTCTTTTGGGTATCCTACAAAGAAACATTTATCTGACTTGGGTGCAAGTTTGTCTTAAAGTAAACGTTTTACATAAACCTCACATCCCCAGATCTTAAGAAAAGACAAGTTTGGAGTTTTTTCATTCCATAACTCATATGGAGTCTTTTCTACAGCCTTTGACGGGCTCCTGTTTAGTGTGTGTGCAGCGGTTTTGAGAGCATATGTAATAGGCTGACTTATTAAGCTAAGATTAGAATCGATAATCCACGATTATTGGGCTAATGATGATAAATAAAGCTGTAACCGTTACGTTTTGAAATCTAAAAATTGAAATGACTGTTATGTGAATTTTGTTGCCAATGTAGATATTATGTGTTATTAGCTAACTAATAACATGAGCTATGTGATAATTGAGTAATTAATGAATTATGTTAAGAACGTTAAGTATCGTCTCAGAGTTATGGGATTTGTATTAGTTATTGATATCGTTTTGTTACTCGAGGAAGTGAGATTAAGGATTGATTAGGTTAAGATACTTCCATTAAGGTATATAATATACTTTGGAGAAATTTAGTTAAGAATAATTAAGGATTAGGAGGGAATTGGGAAGAGAATCCAAGTTAAAAGCCTTGGAAATTTTGGTTAATACATGAGCATGGGAAATGACGATTCTACCCCTAATACTAAACCAAAAATTACGATTTTACCCTTACCCATTCTCTATATATATGAGAGGAAGGTCTTCATTCATTTTCACCAGAATCATTTCACAAGAAACACAAGAAACACACACCTCACCTCTCCTCCTTTCTCACGCCATTTCTGGCGAGCAGGAGGGCTGCTTTTGGCAGCTTGGTCCTCTTGGCTCCTAGCTCTGATTCCTGCATGCAAACACTTCCCTAGGTCTATCAAGTTGTTCTCCTTACTGGGCAATCGTTACTTTTGAGGTTCCATTACAGTAGCATCAAGAAAAACTAAGGAAGGTGAGTTGTGGCTGAATTTCAGCATTATTGAGGTGTATTAGGTTGAAACTTGATTTCTTTGGGTTAATTGCTAACTTTTAAGTGATGAATGTTTTCTCCAAGGTCCTAAGGAATTGCTGGAGAAGTTATAAAAGTGGTTAAGTAATATTTGACTCCTAAGCATCGAGTCAAGGTACACAAGAACCACCCCTCAAATCATTACTTTCTAGTTGTTTGAATAACACTTGTTTTATGGAATTTGTGAGAGCTTCGAATGTATGTTTGGTTGGGAACTTACTGATTTGTTAATGAATTATAAGTAGTTGATTTCAATGTGATGCATGTGAGTTTTGATAATGATTTCCGAAATATAAATCGTTGCATGTCAAGTTCCTCTAAAACCGAACAAACCGTGCTTCTACTTTGAGTGTACCTTTGATTAAATGCCTTGTTCTTTAACACTAAACTGAGAACCATGAGAATTGGCATATGTGGTGCTTGTGTTAGATAATATTTCCATATATTAAATGCCCTTCTATAACCTTTTATATATGTCATGTCTTGATAATACCACCTTTAACCACCTCAACTAACCACAACATTCTTTCGAAACCTGATTGTTAAGTCACCTTTCCAAAAACAGTGGAACTTGACATAGCAAGCTTGCTTTACGAAACTTGTTTTGATAAATTAAGATAATTATGAAAGTTGGTTCCATCAAGTATTTGAGACTAAAGTTTTTGTATATTTGAGTATAAGTTTTGAAATTATTAAAAGTCTAGTTTTAGAAGGGAAGTAGCTGCGTAAGCAGTGATGAAGAACACTCACAGAGCGGGTTTGCTCTTTAAGTATTTGGAGCGGGTATTGCTCCGGAGCGGGTATTGCTCCGTTATGTAGGGTCATGACCTAGAAAGTATTGCAAGCAGAAAAAAAGAAAGGTGGGGAGACGTCCCTCAAAAGTTTGGAGAATCGGCTTTGCCCTCCATTCATGTTCCTTCCCGGAGTTAGAAATATTTTGATTATTTATAAAAATGTTTAAGTAATTGTTGAAAAGAGTATAAATGTTGCTCATGGAAAGTCACTTGATATGTTCATGATGTTGTTATTATTTCTACATTATTCAAAAGGAGAAAGTAACTTTGCAATTAAGCGAATAAAAGTTTTTGAATCAACAATTATGTTATTACTTCGAAATGAAGTCTATTTTCAGCCACCTAACTATTTTGCAACTGGTGGGATTTGTGTACCGTCGTAAGCTGACTGTTTTGTTCTCTTGAACCTGTCCTGGTGGGGGCAGATTCAGCTATTCTGCCGGACTCAACTGAAGGTTAAAGATTAGCTTAGTCTGGAATGTTCGTGTTATGTGAACAGCCGCTGCGTTGTGTTTTATGTATTATATCGACCATGTTATGTAACTATATTTTGAACTCAATTATCTAAATACTTAGACTATGATGTAATAATTAAATAATTTAGGTTGCTTTCATAATATGCTTAGATACTTCCAAATTTCCTAACCTCCCAAGGGCAAGGTGGGTTAGAAATCTGCACTAACAGCATCTCTAATTAGCAGCTTAGCTCTTTAATTAATTATAGTTGGTCGTAATTAACCTGCTATTTGGGAAAGGCTGTTACACTTGGTATCAGAGCAAACGTTTCCAAAACTCGAAAATTAAGTATTTTAAATTTTAAAATTCATGAGTTCCGATATATATATAATTATAGGAATATTTTTGAAAAAAAAATGAATGACAACATCTACAGATGTTGTGAATATGCGATGATGTGAATGTGTGTTTATGTGTATAGAGTATGTTTGCAATAACTATATAAACATTAGAAACTCTGTGTAGATGACTTCAAGTAGATCAAGTGAGAGCGTGAATGAAAATGTACCCTATCTGAAGGAACCCAACACCTATACCCCGGTAGGGAAATGGTGGGATGATGCGATCGATCATGCCAATGAAGTGCTAGGGCATATTCAAGAATGGAATGAGGTCATGGGTCCTGCTAGTAATAATCGTTATTGGCGAACGGGAATCCAAACATATGCTATTATAAAGACATTACCGTCCTGCGAGCCGTGGGCTAGCTTTCGTAGGGTCTATCGGAGTCTGTAAAACTGGATGTGGCTACGGGAGCAATTCAAGGGTATGGTGTGACCATGGAAAATATAGATAAAAGTCTCATAAGATGGGAAGGCACAGTAGAAGAGGTTAGGCATGAAATGGATATCACTCTTGCACGCGAAAACCAGGGGCAGATTTACCCAAATGACCTTCATTGAAGTGAAATGTATGAGCGAATAGCCCATAGGGAGGAGGAACGGGCGGCCAGGATGTATGGAGGTAGGTATAAGTCATCCAGTGGAACTAAGAGTCGATCTAGTTTGAGAACCCCAATAGTACCAAGTTCAAGTACTACTTACACGACCCAATCAAGTACTAATTACGGATCCGAGGAAGGATGTAAGACTTGTGGCCCTGATTACGTTCCCGAGACTCCGCCAATCAGTAGTGACGATAGTGGCTACTACTATGACCCGTGCAGGTTGGATTAAGCCGGGGGAGTGAAGCCAAGGAGTGGGGATAAGCAGAAGGAAACTAGCTATCATATGTTTTTCCTTATGTAATGTTAAGTCTTTGTATAATAAGAACCAGCATGTTTGAGTGAAGTATGTAAAAGAAATAATGAGACAAGTTGCTATAAGAACTAACATGTAACATGTTGCATGAAGTATGTAAGATAAATAACAAAAGAAGTTTCTACGTTATTATGGAATATATGCATGAAATATGAGTACAATGGTATGCCTGTGAAATGGAGATATGTATGAAATAAGCATGGGAAGTTGAAATCAATGTATTAAGTGTAATTATGGAGAGAAGTATGTGTGGAATTCCAACTGAACATTGCAATTGAATATGTAGGTAAATGGCCAGCGTAGGAGGCACATCTCAATCGATGGATGCTGAGAATAGCAAAGATAAGCGATTCTGAGAAATGAAGGAAATGAATGCTCGACTGTTAGAAATACTTGAAAAACAGAATCAAACACAAGAATGATGATGAGGGAAAATTTTATAAGCGCTTAGCAGCTCATAAGCCACGCACTTATGACGGTGAAGCTGATCCCGTCAAATTTGAGGATTGGATTACATACATGAGTAAGTTACTTGACGTGGTCAGTTGCCCTGAGACCATGAAGGTTAAAATGGCTACCTTCTATCTAGAAGGACCAACTGATATATGGTGGAACACCACTAAGGGAGTAACTCAGCAGCCGGAGTTATACTTGGGCGGAGTTTGTGGAGAAGATGAAGGATAAGTTCTTTCCTCCGGCATTGCGGAGAATGAAGGAGAACGAGTTCTTATTCCTAAAGCAGGCTAAGATGTTAGTGTTGGAGTACGTAGCAAAGTTTCTGGAACTGTCCCGATTTGCGCCTGATTTTGTGGGCAATGAAAGAGTGAAGATGATGCGGTTCTTTGAAGGCCTGAATTTGAAGTACAAGTAGCGAATTGGGACGTATACAACTTTTGAAGAACTATATGATTGCGCTCTAGAGCAGGATTCGAATAGAAATGAAGGATGAGGAGCTTAGGAAGAAAAGGAATAGAAGAAAATTTAAGGAGGGAGGATTCAAGAAACCAAGAACAGATATGGCTTTCAGTTCAAAGGGCAAGTTGGGAACGGTAAGGGTGGAAAAACAGAGTGGAAGTGCAATCGTTGCGGAAGGAATCATTATGGCAAGAATTGTGTCAGGGCAGATGGTGTGTTTTAAGTGCAAGAATGTTGGACACCGAATTAGTGAGTGTCCCTCATGGAAAGAAACGGGAAGGCCGGGAGGAAATAATAAGCCGGGGAATATGTTGATGTTGATCGCTGGAGAAGGAAGCTCGAGTCAAGGTAGGACCCTGAAGGGAGTTCAGCCTGTCGGTCAAGGGAAAGCACCATGGAAGCTGTTCGCTGTTAAGACAGAAGCGAAGGAGGTACCGGAGCTGCATGAGATACCAGGTAATGTGATTTCAGGGAAATTTCCTGTATGTAACTCAGTGGCCAATATGTTATTTGATTCGGGAGCCTCACATTCATTTATTTCGAACACGTTTGTTGGTAACCTGCTATATAAACCCTGTGTTTAACCCTTAAATATGACTATCTGTATGCCTAATGGGGAGTCGACTTGTTGTAAATGGATATTCAGAGATAGTGAAATTAAGATAGCAGGGTCAGAGCTGCGGGTAGATTTGATACCCTTTGACCTGGAATATTATGATGTGATTTTGGGAATGAATTGGTTGGGTCGAAATAAGGCGGTGATAGAATATTACGCTAGAACCGTTTAGTTGAGGTCCCCAGGTGGAGCTAATATTTTATATCAGCAAGAGATAGCGAGTTTGAAAAAGAAGGATAATGCGATAATAGAGATTGATACAGAAGTAGTACCTGAGGGTGTTGGTTATGTGAATCAGATGGCAGGGGGTCAAAAGGAAGGAAGCAAAATTGAAGGGATTCTGGTGGTGAAAGAATTTCCAGATGTATTTCCAGAGGACTTACCGGGATTGCCACCGCATCGGGTTATCGATTTTCATAGATTTGGTGCCAGGGGCTACGCCGATATCCAGAGCTCCTTATAGAATGGCTCCGGCAGAAATGGCAGAGTTGAAAAAGCAATTAGAAGAATTGTTGCAAAAACGTTATATCCGACCTACTGTATCTTCATGGGGTGCACCGGTGTTGTTTGTGAAGAAAAAGGATGGTACGATGAGATTGTGTATAGATTATCGGAAAATCAATAAAATCACAATCAGGAATAGATATCCGTTACCCCGAATAGATGATTTGTTCGATCAGTTAAAGGGGGCCGGGGTATTTTCAAAGATAGATTTAAGATCTGGGTATCACCAGATGCGCATAATTGAAGACAATAGAGGAAAAAAGCCCAAGGGCTGCCGTAAAAAAGGGCCCAAGGGCTGCGTTTTTTGACCGCAGCCATTGGACTAGCAGCCCTTGGCATTTAGGAAGGGCTGCCCTTAGCGCGTTAAGGGCTGCGGTCAAGGAAAAACCGCAGCCCTTGGTGGGTTAAGGGCTGCGGTTAAGGGCAAAAACCACAGCCCTTGGTGAGTTAAGGGCTGCGGTTTTGACCCTTAACGCAGCCCTTAATCCACTAAGGGCTGTGGTTTTTCCAAAAACCGCAGCCCTTGTGACCCCAAAAAAAATAAAAAATAATTTTTTTTTTTTTTTTACATTTTTTTGTCCTAAATGATCCAATAACAAATACACATATATATATAAGTATCACTTTTCATTGCAACTTATGTTATTCATACAAATAGAACGAAAGAGCAACAAATTAAAATGTAGTAATCGAGCATAAACTCCAGCATCAACACCAACATCTGCCCAACCACCAACACCATTTGCAACACCAACCAGTTGTTTTTATATGCATATGAAGTGAGCATCTTCTCCTCCAGTTTCTACCTTGTCAGGATGTGGCAGGTAACATGATCCTGAATGAAGCTTTAAGGTTCTTTGGACTACTTGTTTATTGCAGTGAATAAAAACAAAGTTGATCACTATATAGAACTTGTCACCCTGTCACCTTCCCAAATCAGACGTTTCAAACATCAGGATTTCTCTTAGCAGTGATGTATGTGTCTAATTAAATAAGAGAGAATGGTGAAATATTTCGCCATTTGGAGTTTGCACCTAGATTTACATAAGATCCTAGAGAGCTTTCTCACTCTTCACCTAGCTTTTTAGCATGGTACACAATTAATTTACCACTTTACTTTGCAATGTGCTAAACTGCTAATAGAAACCTAGAGGCAAAAGTCTAAATATACTGGTGGATGATTGAAAAGTTAAATTCAGAGGTGGTTTATTGTACAGCAGCAAATTTAAAGTTTCTTTAAAATACATAACAGAAAACTATACAACTACCTGTTGGTCCATGAAAATTCTTGGAGGAGTACACCAAGTGCCTTTGTATTGCAAACCCATGCCGACAGAGCTTCGGCCACTTGCAGCGGTCACTGCAGAGCTTGTTGGTGAAGATGGTAGACTTTGCTGATCTCCACCACCAACTGATGGTCCAGGTGGTTCACTTTGAGTTCGCATAGCAATAACATACTCGTAAGTCGTAATACCCTGTAGTGATGATTGTATGATTTGAATCACTTCAAGGAGATAGCAGGGAAGTAAAAAATATTGCAGAACAACAATTCACTAAATTACACAGGTTAAGATTCACAAGAAAGATTTGATGAAACACGGGAGAGGGGCTCCCCAATAAAGAACTAGGGTCCAGATAGTTGAAACTCAGACCTTTCTTATGAGAATTATATGGAAGAAGAACAATTCTCCCAGAGGTACGATTGCCAGAAAGGAGACAGTCGTGCCTAACGCCTGAAGAAAACAATATTGCATCAAAAGTCAATAGTATTCAGCATAAATGAGAGAAGATTCTGTCATCATGCAACAAAATTCTCCATACGAAGATAAGAGCCACATAGCAATAAAACAAAAGCATTCTGTACCATATATTCTACCAGGACACTATACACAGATTACACACCAATTGCTACTACGCGAAAAAAACATAATGAGGCCTCAATCCCACATCACTTTCACCCTTTACTTGAATAGATGTCCTACAAAACCATTACTTCCCATTTCAAGTAAACATTCTCGTACTATGACACTCAAAAACAAAAAGCACCGACAACTAGCACATATCCTACTGTGGCATGGGTAGTATCATTTAAGAACATCTACCTAGGAGCAGAGAAATCAGAAAGCAGAACCTAGCCCCAACAGCACTAGAAGGTCAACTGATTTGTCTCAAAAGTTTTTTTCTATGGTTGAAGCAATCTTTACAGCTAACCATTTGAATACCAAATGAGAAGGGATCATACCCACTGATTTGACATCAAGAACCACATAGAGCTGAAAAAAGTAAAACATATAGACCAGAAAAATAGTCGGCAACAAAAGCCATGAAGCGTACCACCACTGTGGCAAAAACAGGGCGTGAAAATCCATCTCCAAGCCTCTCAGTTATTTGATGTTCAGTGGCCTCTTTAAACACAAAGCAGTGAACAAGGACCCAAATGCCAACACCACATTCAGCAACAAGCTATCACAAAGAAAATGCAGTGTGTATACTGTAGTTACCAAGTTGTGGTGGATGGGAGATGAAAATAACTAGATTTGGAATCAAATGAAAGTATGAAATTAATCAAAAAGAGAAGAAGTCATATCATCTTCAGGACTTACCCACCAGCGCCCGCCTCTTTTGTTAATGTTCGAAGTGTCTCAGTCGTTGATAATGTTTGTCTGTTGCTTAATGCACCTAATACCCATCATTTAAACCTTGAAATAAGCAATGCCTATCAAATAAATCTTGCCAAAATCACTCTCAATCAACAAAATTTACGCTAATATCAATAGAATAGTGTCTGAGCACTCATTTTCGATCAATTACTGAACAAAAAAATTGAAAATTTTTCAGACAAAATCAACATCCAAAAACAACAACTGAAATTGAAAATTACAACTGATGAAATAGCATATAACCAAATGAATAGTAACAATTCGAACCAAGAGTAATCGGAAATCAATCAATCAATCAATGCAAATTTCAACAATGATTTAATCGATAATATAAGCGGAAGTAATTAAATCAGAACGAAAAGATTGCGAAATTTTACCGAAGTAGAAAATTTTAGTTTAGATCTGATGAAGAAATTACCTGCGATCGCGAAACTGATGAGAAGCGCAGGAAAGAGAAAGATGAAGAGGAGAGAGAGAGAGAGAGAGAGAGAGAGCGAAGTCACTGCTGCTGCTACAATGGTAGAAGAATTTCCGAGTCCTTCTATATCCAAATCAAAGAAATTGAACACCAACCACAAAAATCAATCGAAAGATGAATAAATCCTAAAAAAAAACCATGATTTTCCTAAACAAGCAAACAATCAAACGAAATCACACAAAGTCCTAAAAAAAACGAAGCAGAATTCCATTTGCAGTTCGAAACAAGGAGAGGAGAGAGAAATTACTGAATACGAACAGGTGCTGCTCGTGTCGCGGTGATCAAGGAGAGGAGAAGGACGCCGAGCGAAAGTGGCGGTGAGGTTGCTGAGACGGTGAGCGCTGAGAGACGGAAGAGAGGAGATGAAATGGGAGGAGAGAGAGGTGGGGCTCAGCAGCGAGGGAATGAGATGGGAATTGGAGGGAATTTAGGGGATAGGGATAAAGAACTTAAGGCCCAGAAGGGCTGCGGTTTTAGGGCTAACCGCAGCCCTTCACTAAAAGGGCTGCGCTTTTTTGGCTAACCGCAACCTTTCACTATTAAGGGCTGTGTTTTTTTTAAAACGCAACCCTTGCACCACAGCCCTTGCGTTTTTTTCCACTCGTGAGAGGACATTCAGAAGACAGCGTTCAGAACAAGATATGGTCATTATGAGTTTGTGGTGATGCCGTTTGGGCTCACTAATGCACCAACTGCATTTATGGATTTAATGCAGAGATACTTTAAGCCTTTGCTCGATCGGTTCGTCGTAATCTTTATAGACGACATATTGGTGTACTCCAAAGATCGCAAAGAGCATGAAGAGCACTTGAGAGAGGTGTTAGGAATACTACGAAGAGAGAAACTATACGTAAAGTTGAGTAAGTGTGAATTCTGGTTGGACAAAGTAATGTTCCTAGGGCATGTTCTAACCAAGGAGGGTATATCAGTGGATCCTAAGAAGATCAAAGCGGTAAAAGAATGGCCTGCACCCACCAATGTTGGGGAAGTTAGGAGTTTCCTTGGGCTTGCTGGTTATTATAGGAGGTTCGTGGAGAATTTCTCGCGAATAGCCCTACCAATTACGAATTTAATCAAGAAGAGTATAAAATTTCAGTGGTCAGAGAAATGCGAGAAGGCCTTTCAGGAATTAAAGAAGAGATTAACTAGCGCTCCAGTCTTAGCTCTACCTTCGGGAACAGAAGGGTTTGAGGTCTATCGTGATGCCTCCCATGAAGGGTTAGGGTGTGTCCTAATGCAGAACCAGAGAGTTATAGCCTACGCTTCAAGGCAACTGAAACCGCATGAGAAAGATTACACTGTGCATGATCTAAGTTGGCAGCAGTCATCTTTGCATTAAAATTGTGGAGACATTATCTATACGGAGTTACCTGCAAGGTTTACATTGATCACAAAAGCCTTAGATGCATCTTCACCCAGAAGGAAATGAACATGAGGCAACTGAGATGATTGGAATTAATTAAGGATTATGATATAGATATTCAATATCATCCAAGGAAAGCAAATAAAGTAGCGGATACTCTGAGTAGAAGACCTCGTCGGGAGATAAATTCACTGATATCTGTGCCAGAAGAGCTGTATAAAGAGCTGGTGCGGTTGGATTTACGAGTTATTGTAAAAGACAGATTACAGGGAGAATTAAAGGCCATTGTGATTCAACCGTCTCTTCTTGAGGAAATTCGGGGAAAGCAGGAAAATGATGACTTTATCAAGGAGTTAAAGTCGAAGATAGAAAGGAATGAGACCAAAGACTTCCAATTATATGCTGATGGGAGCGTACGGATAAATGGAAGATGGTGTATTCCTAATGACAAGGAATTAAGGAATAAGATTATGAAAGAAGCGCATAACAGTGCTTATTCAGTTCATCCAGGTAGAGATAAGATGATTCAGGATGTAAAGAAATATTTCTGGTGGAAAGGGTTAAAGCGAGACATCTCGCAATTTGTGGCAAGATGCTTGATTTGTCAAAAGGTAAAATTTGAGCGGAAAAAGATGTCCGGATTGCTGCAGCAATTGCCAGTGTCGGAGTGGAAATGGGATTCCATCTATATGGATTTTGTAATAGGATTACCCAAATCAAGAAGGGGAAATGACTCTAGACTGACAAAGATGGCTCGATTTATTTTCATGGGAGTAACTTGGAGCAAGAAGCAGTTAGCTGATGCATATATCAGGGAAATTGTTCGATTGCACGGGGTTCCAACCACTATTATCTCTGACCGGGATACTCGATTTCTGTCACATTTTTGGGAAAAATTTCAGGAAGCTTTGGGGTCGACTCAGAAATTTAGTAAAGCATTCCATCCAGCAACGGATGGAACAACCGAGCGAATAATCTAGATACTAGAAGACATGCTACGAGCTTGCGTATTGGAATTTAAGGGCTCTTGGGAGGTTAAATTAGCGTTAATGGAATTTTCCTATAATAACAATCATCAATCTAGCATCGGTATAGCTCCATACGAGGCTTTGTACGGGCGTAAATGTCGAAAACCTATTTGTTGGGATGATGTGAGCCCTGGTATACCAGTCAGACCTGAGTTAATACAAGATAAAATGGAGCAAGTTCGGGTAATTCAGGAGAAAATGAGACTCGCGCAAGATCGCCAAAAGAAGTATGCTGACTTACGAAGGAGTAAGCTGGAATTTGAAGAGGGAGATAAGGTCTTTCTTCGTGTTTCACCTACCAAGGGGGTGAAATGGTTTGGGCTGCGAGGGAAATTGAGTCCTAAGTTTATAGGACCATTTGAAGTTTTGCGAAGAATTGGTGAAGTTGCATATGAACTAGCCTTGCCGGTAGAATTGTCCAAAGTTCACAACGTCTTCCATGTCTCTCAACTACGAAAATATATACATGATCCTTCGCATGTGTTATCTTATGAGCCATTGCAAATAGACGAGTCGTTATGTTACGAGGAGAGACCTATAAGGATCTTGGACAGACGGGAAAAAGTATTACGGAACCAGACAATACCTTTGGTTAAAGAACTCTGGACCAATCATGGAACAGAGGAAGCAACTTGGGAAAACGAAGTGAATATGCGAGAACGATACCCCCAATTACTCCAAAGTATGTTATAAGTTTCGGGACAAAACTACTTTAAGGGTGGTAGAGTGTAATAGCCTAACTTATTAAGCTAAGAATAGAATCGATAATCCACGATTATTGGGCTAGTGATGATAAATTAAGCTGTAACCGTTACATTTTGAAATCTAAAAATTGAAATGACTGTTATGTGAATTTTGTTGCCAATGTAAATATTATGTGTTATTAGCTAACTAATAACATGAGCTATGTGATAATTGAGTAATTCATGAATTATATTAAGAACGTTGAGTATCGTCTCAGAGTTATGGGATTTGTATTAGTTATTGATATCGTTTTGTTACTCGAGGAAGTGAGATTAAGGATTGATTAGGTCAAGATACTTCCATTAAGGTATATAATATACTTTGGAGAAATTTAATTAAGAATAATTAAGGATTAGGAGGGAATTGGGAAGAGAATCCAAGTTAAAAGCCTTGGAAATTCTGGTTAATACATGAGCATGGGAAATGACGATTCTACCCCTAATACTAAACCAAAAATTATGATTTTACCCTTACCCATTCTCTATATATATGAGAGGAAGGTCCTCATTCATTTTCACCAGAATCATTTCCCAAGAAACACAACAAACACACACCTCACCTCTCCTCCTTTCTCACGCCATTTCTGGCTAGCAGCAGGGCTGCTTTTGGAAGCTTGCTCCTCTTGGCTCCTAGCTCTGATTCCTGCATGTAAACACTTTCCTAGGTCTATCAAGTTGTTCTCCATACTGGGCAAGCGTTACTTTTGAAGTTCCATTACAGTAGCATCAAGAAAAACCAAGGAAGGTGAGTTGTGGCTGAATTTCAAAGATTATTGAGGTGTATTAGGTTGAAACTTGATTTCCGTGGGTTAATTGCTACCTTTTAAGTGATGAATGTTTTCTCTAAGGTCCTAAGGAATTTCTGGAGAAGTTGTAGAAGTGGTTAAGTAAGATTTGACTCCTAAGCATCGAGTTAAGGTACACAAGAACCACCCCTTAAATCCTTACTTTCTAGTTGTTTGAATAACACTTGTTTTACGGAATTTGTGTGAGCTTCGAATGTATGTTTGGTTGGGAACTTATTGATTTGTTAATGAATTATAAGTAGTTGATTTCAATATGTTGCATGTGAGTTTTGATAATGATTTCCGAAATATAAATCGTTGCATGTCAAGTTCCTCTAAAACCGAACAAACCGTGCTTCTACTTTGAGTGTACCTTTGATTAAATGCCTTAAATGTTGCTGTCCTTTCATTGTATACTTCTGGAAATTCCATATTTTGAGTGTTGATAAATCCTTGTTTCGTATTTTCCCACTTATGACAAATATAACCTTCGTTTGAGAAGAAAACAACACTTTAAACTCGACTTTTCGCTTAATTACTTTCCGAGCTAGTAAACCCTTGTTCTTTTGGTTCTTAAAATGCTTTTGAATGATAAACACCTACTGCCCTATTCATAAATTAGGTGGTAACCCAAAACTTTGGCTTGGCATAAGAGTTATAAGTGATCTTTGCATTAAAAAACCATTGTTCTTTAGCACTAAACTAAGAACCATGGGAATTGGCATATGTGGTGCTTGTGTGAGATAATATTTCCATATCTTAAGAGCCCTTCTATAACCTTTTATATACTGCCATGTCTTGATAATACCACCTTTAACCACCACAACTAACCACAACATTCTTTCGAAACCTGATTGTTAAGTCACCTTTCCAAAAACAGTGGAACTTGACATAGCAAGCTTGCTTTACAAAACTTGTTTTGATAAATTAAGATAATTATGAAAGTTGGTTCCATCAATTATTTGAGGCTAAAATTTTTGTATATTTGAGTATAAGTTTTAAAATTATTAAAAGTATAGTTTTAAAAGGGAAGTAGATGCGTAAGCAGTGATGAAGAACACTCACAGAGCGGGTTTGCTCTTTAAGTATTTGGAGCGGGTATTGCTCCGTTATGTAGGGACATGACCTAGAAAGTCTTGCAAGCTGAAAATAAGAAAGGTGGGGAGACGTCCCTCAAAAGTTTGGAGAATCGGCTTTGCCCTCCATTCGTGTTCCTTCCCGGAGTTAGAAATATTTTGATTATGTATAAAAATGTTTAAGTAATTGTTGAAAAGAGTATAAATGTTGCTCATGGAAAGTCACTTGATATGTTCATGATGTACATTATTCAAAAGGGGAAAGTAACTTTGCAATTAAGCGAATAAAAGTGTTTGAATCAACAGTTATGTTATTACTTCGAAATGAAGTCTATTTTCAGCCACCTAACTATTTTGCAACTGGTGGGACTTGTGTACCGGTGTAAGCTGACTGTTTTATTCTCTTGAACCTGTCCTGGTGGGGGCGATTCAGCTATTCTCGAGGACTAAACCGAAGGTTAAAGATTAGCTTAGTCCGGAATGTTCGTGTTATGTGAACAAACCGATGCGTTGTGTTTTATGTATTATATCGACCATGTTATGTAACTATATTTTGAACTCGGTTATCTAAATACTTAGACTATGATGTAATAATTAAATAATTTATGTTGCTTTCATAATATGCTTAGATACTTCCAGATTTCCTAACCTCCCAATGACAGGCTAAAGTCGTATCACCTCATCAAAAATAACCGAAGGTCCACTAACAAGTAGTCAGAGAAGTCAGGATCGAATCCACAGGGAGAAAGTTATATTATTGTATCTGAATTCTAATATTATACTAACTAAATCAGTTGAAAATGGGTGTGTGACTAAACTAATAGGCAAATGACAGAACTAAATATGAAGGTAAGAATCAATTAATAAAGAACTAGGATTATGTATCACTATGCATATAATTCAGGAAATCAGAGACGAATAATAACTACCCAATAAGTCAATTTATCTAGGGCACATGTAATTTCTCTCGAACATTACCTCCCTCAAAGATCACCTAGCCGCTCTCGCATGGTCAAGGATCACTATGCCTAATGATTGAAAGCCTATACGAAATCTCTCCTCTCGAAGTAGATTCAATATTGTGATAATAGAAATACAAATCAGGCCTAATTCATAAATCTAGCATGAACGATTCAATCACAGGAAACAATTGAAATAAAGGGGTAATTATACTAATCTATCAATCCCTCATTGCATACATAGATGCCCACAATCCTAGAAATAAAACTACTCACTCATGCTTGAGAAAACAATAACAAAATCCATATGAAAATCCATACTTTGAACTATTGCAAATAACTAAGAAATTACTCTAATCAATAATAGAGAAAGCAAACAATAATGGAGAGAACAAGGAAGCATATTACCAAATTAAAGAACAATATTGAAATTGCGAATAATCCAAAGGGTTGATCTTGAATCCACAATGAAAAGTAATAAAAACTAGGGTTCTTGAGAGAAAACTATGAGAAATAATAACTAAAAACCAAGATGAATCCAAGATCCTTAATCCGAGTTCTGAATTTTCTATTTATACTAAATAGCCCGACACTCATTAAATGAGCGCGCGGAGTGAATCGCCCGATCGGGCCAAATCAGCCCAATCAAATCGGGCTCAAACGCAGCAACAGAGGCCAAAAACGCCACCGCCCGATGAAAACGGGGCGACTCGCCCGACGCCATCGGGCCGAACTGCCAGTCTCAGCATGCGCACAAACCATCACCAAATCACGCCCGATCAGGCTCCTCACCGAAATAACGACCGGGCGACATCGCCTGATCGGGCCCGCAACGACACAGCTTAACTCCCTTATGAGCGCCCGATCGGTGGAGTGGAGCCCGATGGAATCGGGCTGTGGTGCATATCTTCCTTCTTGGCTCTAAACGCCAAGACATCAATTCTTCTTTGCTCAAGTGTCCCGGAAAGTGTCCTCGGGACTTTGAAACTCCGCATGAAACCTCTCCAGTCCAGTATAATGGTCAAATAATTGTAGAAAATAGAAAGATAACTCCCTAAAACCTGCAATCAGACACAGAACAGAAAACCACAACTCGATGGAGAAAGTTAGCATAAAATGGCTCCTAAGAGCACCATTGATACATGATGCGCCCATGTTATACGGTGTATGTACGTTACTTTAGGTGCACTTTGCTAGGGGTTTGATTGTAATTGTTAACATTCGTGTCTTATTTAGCTCTTAGCGGAAGTTCGGAGCTTTGCGAGATAATTTGTGTTAACGTCATGTATTCCGAGCTTCCAAGGTGAAGTGCATTTGATCCGAGCCAAGCTCTCGTGATCACCGCAAGCCTAAGCATCATCGCCAACCCAGCCAAGCTCGCCCATTGAAGCACCGCACGCCCGGCTCACCAGCGGCCTCGCCCAAGCTCGCCCGGCCAATTTGCCTCACCCATCGCACGCCCAGCAGCCTTGCCCAAGCTCGTCAGCCCAGCGCTCAACCAAGCAGCCCATCGCTAGCCCATCGCTCACCCATCGCACGCCCAGCAGCATCGCCCATCGCATGCCCAGCCATCGCGCAAGCCCAGCGCCCAGCAGCAAGGCAGCTCGCGACTCGCGAGCATGGTCGCACCTCGCGACCTGTATCTCGCACCTCGCGAGGATTCTCGCACGGTGCGACCTGCGTGGTTTGGCCCAAGTCTTCAGCTCGTTGCGAAGGCAGTAGCTCATCGCACGGTGCGACCTGTACCGCACCTCGCGACCCCTATGGCGGTCTAAATGTCGGGCGACTTTTGAGCCTTAGTATAAATACTAAAGTTTGTTTTTGGACCTAAAACACACACATTTGAGGAGAGAGAATATCAAACACTCCATTCTTCTCTTCTTCTCTTCTCTTTTTAGTTTTTGTTTTCGAGTTTAGTTTTCGTAGATTTCAATTATGGGATTGGCTATTGCTATGCCGATTGTAGCTTGAACCGTTCTTGAACGAGATTAATATGGAGCTTCAAGCATTATTGTGAGATCTTTCTTCTCTATTTATTTCCTTTGATTATGGTTTAATTTCTATGATTGCTTTCTATGGTTTTTGCATAATTATGCTAGGAACGTTACTAGTTTGATTGTGTAATTAATCTAATGCTAGATTTAAGAATAGAACCCGATTGTTTTATTCTTTTATCAATTGGTAGCAAACTAGGGAGTAACTTAGATGCGGATCGTCTTGGTTATTTCTTGGGGAAATTGAATCAACTGTTGAACGTTTATCGCTTGTATGGCGTTAGCGGAGTCTATTGGTTCTCTGTGTTTATTCTTTGCCGCTATCGGATTGAACTTAGACGCTATCGGACTAGGTTATCCTTTAGTTAGGGTTTTATAGTCACGGCGATCGTGCTATTCAACTAAGAATAAGGAGAATGCGAGATTAATTCTCAACAATAGATAATAATGGAAATGAATAGAGACGAGGTTCAATGATCGATAATGAATTGAAGTGCATGTTAATCGGATTCAAGATCTTCCTATATTGATTTCTCATCTTATTTATATGCTAGTTAGTTGTAGTCTAATAACAACTCTTTGAAACCCCCCTTTATTATTATTAGGTTTCTCGACCGTTAAGAGTCTTCTAGGTACTAACGCATGCTAAGTATATAACTCGTCCCCGTTTCCCTGTGGATACGAACCCTACTTCCATTATACTTGTTTAGTGTAAAAGAGAGTAGGAGAAATTTTATCTTTGGCCGGGTGGCGTTCACGACAAGCGCGGCCCGCCAAATTTTGGCCAAATTTTGGCGCCGTTGCCGGGGAAACGGTGTTACTTGTTTATATTTAGTGTATGCTTTTGGGTTGTATTGCTAATGGTTTTTGTTTATGGTTAATACTCGTGCTACTAACCAAGAACCTTTGCAGTACGATCGAGATCTAGAACTAACCCTTTTCAGGTTGAGAAGAGAATTGCGTGAAGACTTTAGAGAGCTCCCTTTTTCGCTTGAATTTGAAGAAGAGATGCCTCCTAGAGTTGAGCACCGCACTTTAAAGGAGCTCACTGCTCCTAACCTTGACCAACAACCTTTGTGTATCACATTTCCGGAACCGGAAGTGGGGGACACATTTGAGCTAAAGTCGGGGTTGATACATTTGCTTCCCTCATTCCATGGGCTAAATGGTGAAGATCCAAATAAACATTTGTCAGAGTTTCATGTGGTATGCAGCAGCATGAAACCAAGTGGAGTTTCGAAGATAGAATCAAGCTTAAAGCTTTCCCCTTTTCGCTAAAAGACGCAAAGAAAGGACTGGATGTACTACCTTCCGTCCGACAAAGATCACCACTTGGGCTCAATTGAAAAAGAGCTTTCTCGAGAAATACTTTCCCACTTCTAAATCATCTACATTGAAGAAGGAGATAAGTAACATTGAGCAACGAGGTGATGAGTCTTTTTACGAGTATTGGGAGAGGTTTAAGAAGTTATGTGCTAGTTGTCCATACCACGGTTATTCAGAGGAAGATTTGGTTCTATACTTCTATAATGGCTTATGTGATGAGGATGCTAGAATGGTTAATGCAGCAAGTGGTGGATCCATTGTGAATAAAACCGCACTCGCTGCAAAGGAACCGTTAAATGAGCTTCTTAAAGCTCGAGGCGGTTTAGTAGAAGGTGCGGAACTCGACGTGTGGTCTCCGAGGGTTCTAGTTCTTCTAAGTTGGAAGATCGGGTGCAAGCTCTCACATCCGTGATGCGAGACTTCATAGTGAAAGAGAAGACTCACCAAGTGAAGGCTTGTGGCATTTGCTCTTCACATCATCCAACCGATTTTTGCCCTCATCTACAAGAACCGAGTGAAGAGGTTAAGGCGGCCGATTTTCGGGGCCAAGGTTTCCGAGAAAAGATATGATCCATATTCTGGTACCTACAATCCGGGATGGCGAGATCATCCTAATTTGAGGTACGGGAACTCATCGAGGAACCAGCGGCCGCCACAAAGCGGTATAACCGCCCACCACCTCCTTATTCGAGAGCACCGGAGCAAGGAGCTCCATATTTTCGGCCGCAAGGCCAACCACGAGGACCGAGTACCGGCATGTCTACAGATGATATGATTAATGCTTTAACTAAAAATGTCACTAACATGCGAGGAAATATGGTTCGGTTTCGGGAGGAGACCCGTTCGAGCATCAAGAACTTGGAGAGCCAAGTAAGCCAAATTGCGGGAGCCGTAACCAAGTTAGAGGCTAGGGATTCGGTGAGGTTTCCATCCCAAATAGAACTCAACCCAAAGATGAACGTGAGTGCTATCACATTGAGGAGTGGAGCGGAAATTGCAAGCAAAGAGAGGTTGGTGGTTCGAGACAAAGAGATAGTGGAAGAGGTGATCGAGCATGAACCGACAAACAGATTATACATCATTGCCACCTCAACAAGAGGCGAAAGTCCAAAAATCACCTCCTCCACCATATGAACCAGAGCCACCATTTCCCGAGGCATTAAGAGAAACCCGCGAAACAGAGCACACCAATGACATTTACGAAACCTTTCGTAAATGTGAGGTAAACATTCCCCTTTTTGATGCTTTAAATCAAGTACCTAGGTATGCTAAGTTCCTTAAAGAATTATGTACTTCGAAAAGAAAGCAAAAACAAAAGGGAGTGCAAAAAGTGAAGGCTAGCGAGCATGTCTCTGCTATCTTTCAAAAGAAATTGCCTCAAAAGTGCAAGGACCCAGGCATGTTTACCATCCCATGTACCATAGGTGACACCATGTTTCCTAAAGCCATGTTAGACTTAGGTGCGTCAATTAATGTGATTCCATATTCATTATATAAGTCTTTGAAACTTGGCAATTTGCATGAAACTGGTGTGGTGATTCAATTAGCTGATAGATCCAATGTTTATCCTAGGGGTAAATTAGAGGATGTGTTAGTTACGGTTGGGAAATTGAAATTTCCTGCTGATTTTTATGTTTTGGAGATGGAGCCTGATAAGCATGCCGCCCCCATCCTTTTGGGGCGACCTTTCCTGAAAACATCTTGCACTAAAATTGATGTTTGCGCTGGTTCTTTGACCATGGAGTTCGAGGGAAAGGTAGAGGCGTTTAAAATCGATGATTCTAAGCCTTTGATTAAGGATGATAACCCTCTTTACTCTATTAACATTGTTGACTCTGTTTTGCATGATGTTCTTGATATTGAGCATGTTGATGAGTCGATAAATGTTGATGATGCCTTGGTTGAGGATTGTGCCTCTCCTACTAACATGCAGGTTATGGTGCCGGAGTGGAAAAAGCGGAAAAAACCTCCTGATTTACCACCTTGTTTTGAAACTGTACCACTGACGATGCATTGCAAGAGTTCTTCTCCGTTTGTCTTGCAGGTACTCGAATTGGAGGTTGACATGGAGCCTCCATTGTCACACATGGAGCACAAGCCCAATTTTTGAGCTTAAGGTACTAAGTCGAGCTAACGACTTTAAACAACAGCGCTTCTCGGGAGGCAACCTGAGACCCCAACACCCCGAGACCCCGAGACCCCTTTATTTTCTTTCTTTTCCTTTATTTTTCATCAAATTTCCACCACCACAACAAATTTTCTTTCACCCACCACCCAACCACTAAAAAGATCCACAACCAATCTTAATCCACTTGGAACCAAAATCCACAAAAGAAAACCCGTTGGGAGGAGTTCAATAGCTAGGAGTTGGTACAACTAGAGGGTTGAGATTGTTAATGTATCTTTTCGATCTCTTAAGCTAGGTGCAAATCTCACAAATTCAAAACTTTTGAGCTTGTCATTTATTTGAGTAATTCGAGGGAGAGGGTTGTGAGTTGATTTATGAGATTTGAGTTGGTGTTGTTAAGAAATTTGAGTTTGACGTATTGCTTTTCATGAGTTTTGAGAATTCGATCTTCGATTTACTCGATTGTTGGTTTCCCCCCCCCATTTTCAGTTTACTTTTGCTTCTAATTGTCGACACATTGAGGACAATGTGTAGTTTAAGTAGGGGGGAGGGTATTCTCATTCTCATGTATCTATGTTGTATATATTACTTTCAATTTGAAAAAAAAAAAATGAAAATGAAAAAAAAAAATAATAAAAAAATGAAAAAAAATAAAAAAAATGATGATGAAATGAAACCCGCTGAGTTGAAAACCCACAAGGGTGGGCGACTCAGGCAAAAATGGGGGCCCGGATAGGTTGAAAACCCGAAAGGGCAACTTATGCAAAAAAGTGGCTTATATTGAGCGGGTAAGATGGTGAGATGAAAAAAATGTGAGAAGCTAGGATGAAAACCCGAAAGGGCTCCTAGGCAAAATGAGAGATTAAGAGAGAATGATACACTTTGGGAACTCATTTGCCGGAGATTTGTTTTGGCTTTCACTTTCTTTTGATTGTTTGTTTTTGGGAGTAAGCATGGAATTTATCCCTTTTTGTCTTTGTTCCATGGCTTGCTTATATAGGTTGGTTGTAATAGTAGTAGTAGTTTATCTTCTGAGGTTTTAGGCGAGTTGTCATTTTGATTGTGGCGTTGGAGTGAGTTCAATTCCTTTGAGATCCTTCAGGATTTGAGCTCACATTTTGGTTGTCGTTTGGTGATTATTGTTGTCGCGTTTTTTTTTATTTTTCAGGTGAGCTCGAATCTAAGTGTGGGGGAATCATCGTCCCTTACGTTTAGGTTTTTGAGCGGATGTTGTTAAGATGTGATGATGATGATGTAGTTGATGGGGAGTGTAGGTTGGTGTCGTTAGTTTGGGTGATGATTTATTTGGTGATCCTCATTTTGAGTTTACTCGAGGTCGAGTAAAGTTCAAGTGTGGGGGTATTTGATGCGCCCATGTTATACGGTGTATGTACGTTACTTTAGGTGCACTTTGCTAGGGGTTTGATTGTAATTGTTAACATTCGTGTCTTATTTAGCTCTTAGCGGAAGTTCGGAGCTTTGCGAGATAATTTGTGTTAACGTCATGTATTCCGAGCTTCCAAGGTGAAGTGCATTTGATCCGAGCCAAGCTCTCGTGATCACCGCAAGCCTAAGCATCATCGCCAACCCAGCCAAGCTCGCCCATCGAAGCACCGCACACCCAGCTCACCAGCAGCCTCGCCCAAGCTCGCCAGCCCAGCTGCCTCACCCATCGCACGCCCAGCAGCCTTGCCCAAGCTCGTCAGCCCAGCGCTCAACCAACGGCCCATCGCTAGCCCATCGCTCACCCATCGCACGCCCAAAGAAGATCGCCCATCGCATGCCCAGCCATCACGCAAGCCCGGCGCCCGGCGGAAGGCGGCTCGCGACTCGCGAGCATGGTCGCACCTCGCGACTCAGTATCTCGCACCTCGCGAGGATTCTCGCACGGTGCGACCTGCGTGGTTTGGCCCAAGTCTTCAGCTCGTTGCGAAGGCAGTAGCTCATCGCACGGTGCGACCTGTACCGCACCTCGCGACCCCTATGGCGGTCTAAATGTCGGCTGACTTTTGAGCCTTAGTATAAATACTAAAGTTTGTTTTTGGACCTAAAACACACACATTTGAGGAGAGAGAATATCAAACACTCCATTCTTCTCTTCTTCTCTTCTCTTTTTAGTTTTTGTTTTCGAGTTTAGTTTTCGTAGATTTCAATTATGGGATTGGCTATTGCTATGCCGATTGTAGCTTGAACCGTTCTTGAACGAGATTAATATGGAGCTTCAAGCATTATTGTGAGATCTTTCTTCTCTATTTATTTCCTTTGATTATGGTTTAATTTCTATGATTGCTTTCTATGGTTTTTGCATAATTATGCTAGGAACGTTACTAGTTTGATTGTGTAATTAATCTAATGCTAGATTTAAGAATAGAACCCGATTGTTTTATTCTTTTATCAATTGGTAGCAAACTAGGGAGTAATTTAGATGCGGATCGTCTTGGTTATTTCTTGGGGAAATTGAATCAACTGTTGAACGTTTATCGCTTGTATGGCGTTAGCAGGTCTATTGGTTCTCTGTGTTTATTGCTGCTATCGGATTGAACTTAGACGCTATCGGACTAGGTTATCCTTTAGTTAGGGTTTTATAGTCACGCTGATCGTGCTATTCAACTAAGAATAAGGAGAATGCGAGATTAATTCTCAACAATAGATAATAATGGAAATGAATAGAGACGAGGTTCAATGATCGATAATGAATTGAAGTGCATGTTAATCGGATTCAAGATCTTCCTATATTGATTTCTCATCTTATTTATATGCTAGTTAGTTGTAGTCTAATAACAACTCTTTGAAACCCCCCTTTATTATTATTAGGTTTCTCGACCGTTAAGAGTCTTCTAGGTACTAACGCATGCTAAGTATATAACTCGTCCCCGTTTCCCTGTGGATACGAACCCTACTTCCATTATACTTGTTTAGTGTAAAAGAGAGTAGGAGAAATTTTATCTTTGGCCGGGTGGCGTTCACGACAAGCGCGGCCCGCCAATACACATTTTAGCTCAAGTATAGGGGGAAAAACACTATATAAAACCATAACATCAAACTCCCCCAAGCTAAATCTTTGCTTGTCCTCAAGCAAAGCACAACATGAATAAGAATAGGATTGCTTCACCCCTTCAGATAGGAAAGTTTAAGCTCAATTATTTCCAACTCAAAATCGTTCAAGCAAGCAAAATTCAAGTTCAGTTGCTCAGATCACCTGACTACCAATCACTTAAGTAAACCATCAAATGCAGCTGCCCTACATATCATGCGAATCTTGAAAAGGTGCTCACCAAGGTGTCACTCCTCTCAATTTTGTGGCAGGCAAAATATGTGCCCGATCGCTCACCAACCCAACCATAATAGCCCTTCCCACTCACACTCTCATGTGTTTAGAAAGTGATAATATCGCTCATCCTAATCAGGTCGACTCAAATAACAAACTTAATCTTCAACTTTGGCATATTGACTCAATATTATTCCAATAAACAATCAAACACGTGCTCAAAAGGTCTTTCTCAGGGTTGTAATGGGGCTCGGGTAAAGGTACGGAAATTATTTAGGGAATGTGATGGAAAAGCCAAGAAAGGGGAGCAAAAAAACACTAGTAGGACTAAGTGTGGTCGAAACAACTCCCATGGCATCAACAACATAACCAAGATAACAACCAACTCTTGAAATTTCACGAACCAACCAATAATTGCATCTTTCAACATAATTTCCAATGCTTTGAAAGTTAATGAGTGAAGATCATATAAATTTTTCAAATTTTTTCACTATCATTTTTCACTTTATTTTTTTCTTTTTCTATCTTTTCTTTGTACCAAAATATCATTATTTTCCAACCGCCCTACGGAATCAACCACACAATATGATATAAACTTAACAAATGCTCCCCCAAGCTAGGCTTGGGACAATAGTCATTGCAAAGGCTCAAGGTGTGTAATGTGGCTTAATATAGATCCAAAAAAAATCATTAGGCTCAGCGGGGTTAGGGGGAAAATGATTCATTAAACAACTCTGACGCTTAAAGATTAAACAAATGAACGCCTCTATCACAGCACATGTCTAAAGTCACCAGAAATCAACGAGTACAATGCCAAAACCAAGATCAGAATGCTACGAGGAACTAACACACAAGAATAGACCGGATATAGAGATAAATCCGAGGGTTAGAATGAATCCTCACAATCTAACCAATTCAAGCATGCAGTTAAAATAGGCACTATCAACAAAATCTACTCAAGATCAAGGCAATCATAGATCACATCACAGCATCCCAATCACAAATGCCCAACTATCCAGTATAATGAGTTAAATCGTTTTTCAGAACAAAGTTCGGGGCACAGGGAAGCAATCAATCTATTCGCATTCATCTCGTATTTTTGTGTTTTTTCTTCAATATTTCATTGTTTTGTGATTTTTCATTTTTTTCAAAGCAATTAAACTAACTTAACTAACCTAAAAAGCAGTAAAAACAAAAAGAAAAACAACACTAATACTTACAGAAGTCCTCCCCCAAGCTGAACTTGGCAATGGCCTCATTGCAACAAGGGAAAGGAAAGGGACATGGACATCAGCCGCCCATCAGCCTGGATCGAGCAGTTTAGTAGCCACATGTTGTACCACCGCTTGCAACCCGCGTCGGACTGTAATGCTAGTGTGGTGGCCCTCATGTAGATGAATGTGATGCTCATTAAAGTCGGGGCTTATTCCTGTCAAATCATCAGTGCTATAGCCAATGGTCTTTTTGTGAGTCTGTAAGACCGTTAGAAAATGTTCATCACCTGCAATAGGCCCTAAGACAAGCACATCATTTGAAGTAGCATGGGAGGGGGAATGAGGCATGCAATCATGGATCGATTCATCTATAACATCAACACTATAACATGATTCCTCTAGCATTGGGCTTTTAGGTGCATTGTTTAGGCTAAACATGACCTTATCATCCCCCACGGTCAGTGTCAGTTTCCCACTCTTAACATCTATCACTGCCCAGCAGTATGGAGGAAAGGTCTCCCAAGGATAATGGGTGTTTGAGTGTCTTCGGCCATGTCTAATATAACAAAGTCCACAGGGATAAAGAATTTACCTACTCTAATAGGAACGTCCTCTAATATACCTAGGGGGTATTTCACAGAACGGTCAGCCATTTGCAGAGTAATGGTAGTACATTTTAATTCACCCATATTCAGTTGCTTACAGATGGAAAGAGGCATGACACTCACACTAGCACCTAAATCACATAAAGCTTTGTCAATGAATATGGTGCCAATGTGACAGGGGATGGAAAAACTCCCTGGATCTTTCAATTTGGGTGGAGACTGGTTTTGTAAAAGAGCGCTGCATTCAGCAGTAAAAGCCACAGTCTCCACCTCATTGAGAGTCCGCTTCCTCATCAACAGTTCTTTCAAAAATTTAGAATAAGCAGGCACTTGATTTAATAATTCAGTAAAAGGAACTGTTACCTGCAGATTCTTTACCACCTCTAAAAACTTACCATACTAGTGGTCGAGCTTCTTCTTGAGCATCCGCTCGGGGAATGGTAGCTTGATCACCGGAGGCACAATTTTCTCCTTAGTCACCTCCATAGTCTTATTTGCAGCTCCTTGCTCGCCGCCCGAGGTTCAAGCATCCTCAGGCACTTCTTGTGGTTTCTTCGCAATTGATGATTCCACCTCTAGCATTGCCGGAGCATCGTACTGCACTCCACTGCGAAGGGTGATAGCATTGGCGGTGTCCCTTGGTTGCATTGGTTGCGAAGGCAATGACCCAGATGGCCTATTAGCAGAGGAACTAGCCAGCTGAGCTATTTGTGACTCCAACATCTTATTATGTGTCCCTTGCAGCTTATTCTGAGCATGCAGGCTCTCAAATTGAGACCTGGTATCTGCTTGAAAAGAAATAATACCTTTCTGCATCTGCAACATTAGACTTTTGAGCTCAGCAATAGCTGGGTCTAAAGGAGGTGTAGAATGATGCTGTAGAAACTGAGTTCTCTGATATCCAGGAGGAGCTTGTGGTTGATATTGTTGTTGTTGATGATGCTGTGGATAATGTTGTTGTTGTGGATTCATCACATTATTACTCCTATACGAGAGATTTGGATGATCTCTCATCCCGGGATTATAGGTATTGGAGTAGGGATCGAACTGAGGCTTGTGTGGTTACTGTAATGCATGCACTGGCTCACTAGAATGTGAAAGAGCGGGGCACTCTTGAGAGTTATGTCCAGTTATCCCACAAGCGTCACAGATGAAAGCATTGTGACCAGAAACACTAGCCATAGCATTGACACTCATGTGAGGGGAGGAATTGTTACCTAGCTTCAAAGAATCAATCTTCTGGTGAAGAGCAGCTAGTTGTCCGGTCAGTAAAGAAATGACTTCAACATCACGTTTGCCTCCCTTTGTCATTGAAGAACGAATAGTAGACGCTTGGTTAGAAGCGAGTTTCTCCAAAAGTTCATACCCTTCGTCTACGGCTTTATCCACGAAGAACCCACCAGCAGCTCCATCAATTACCCGTCTCGTATCTGCATCAACTCTAGTGTAGAAAATGTGGCACAGATACCACTTGTCAAAACCATGATGGGGACAAAGACGCTGCAGATCTTTGAATCTTTCCCAAGCTTCATATAGTGACTCTCCGGGATCTTAGGTGAAAGTTACTATGGCATGACGCACATCTACAGTCTTTTGGTAAGGGTACCACTTGAAGAGAAAAATCTTTGAGAGCTCTGCCCAGGTGGTGATGGTGGAAGGCAGCTTATTATACCAAAATAGAGCTTTGTCGCGCAGAGAAAAACCAAATAAGATGAGTTTCATCTCATCGCCAGTAACACCGACTTGCTTCGAGTAGCACAACATTGTAAAAACCGCCGCATGTGCCGATTTGGGTCTTCATATGGTAACCCAAAGAACCGATTATTCCGAACTATATTCGGAACATGAGACTTGATTTTAAAGTTTGCGGCGGCAATAGTAGGCAACCGTACCCCGGTGGGCACATTATCAGGAGATGGTTATGCATAGTCTCTGAAGGTCGGTTTAGCTTCGTCACCCATTCTAGCAGTAATAGGTGAGGCAGGGAATTCTTGTTGTGGTGAAGATGGTGGAGAAGGTGTCTTTTGGGAAGGTGTCCTCAGTAGACAACTTGGTTTGCTTAGTTGTCTTTTTGAGTCTACGAGCGCCTTTTCAATCTCCGGGTCAAATGGAATGAGATCTAGGGATTTCAATTTCCTACTCATACATCAAAAACACTAAAACAAACGTGAGATGCTCCAAAGAACAGGTGTTCTTCGGAGTAGAGGTTAGTGTAATACTATAATTCAGACAAAATAAAAATAAACCGTCTCCCCGGCAACGGCGCCAAAATTTGACAGGCTAAAGTCGTATCACCTTATCAAAAATAACCTAAGGTCCACTAACAAGTAGTCAGAGAAGTCAGGATCGAATCCACAAGGAGAAAGTTATATTATTGTATCTGAATTCTAATATTATACTAACTAAATCGATTGAAAATGGGTGTGTGACTAAACTAATAGGCAAATGACAGAACTAAATATGAAGGTAAGAATCAATTAATAAAGAACTAGGATTATGGATCACTATGCATATAATTCAGGAAATCAGAGACGAATAATAACTACCCAATAAGTCAGCATTTCTCTCGAACATTACCTCCCTCAAAGATCACCTAGCCGCTCTCGCATGGTCAAGGATCACTATGCCTAATGATTGAAAGCCTATACGAAATCTCTCCTCTCGAAGTAGATTCAATATTGCGATAATAGAAATACAAATCCGGCCTAATTCATAAATCTAGCATGAACTATTCAATCACGAGGAAACAATTGAAATAAAGGGGTAATTATACTAATCTATCAATCCCTCATTGCATACATAGATCCCCACAATCCTAGAAATAAAATTACTCACTCATGCTTGAGAAAACAATAACAAAATCCATATAAAAATCCATACTTTGAACTATTGCAACTAACTAAGAAATTACTCTAATCAATAATAGAGAAAGCAAACAATAATGGAGAGAACAAGGAAGAAGATTACCAAATTAAAGAACAATATTGAAATTGCGAATAATCCAAAGGGTTGATCTTGAATCCACAATGAAAAGTAATAAAAACTAGGGTTCTTGAGAGAAAACTATGAGAAATAATGACTAAAAACCAAGATGAATCCAAGATCCTTAATCCGAGTTCTGAATTTTCTATTTATACTAAATAGCCCGACACTCATTAAATGAGCGCGCGGAGTGAATTGCCTGATCGGGCCAAATCAGCCCGATCAAATCGGGCTCAAACGCAGCAACAGAGGCCAAAAACGCCACCGCCCGATGAAAACGGGGCGACTCGCCCGACGCCATCGGGCCGAACTGCCAGTCTCAGCATGCGCACAAACCATCACCAAATCACGCCCGATGCAATCGGGCCGAACCGCCCGATCGGGCTCCTCACCGAAATAACGACCGGGCGACATCGCCCGATCGGGCCCGCAACGACACAGCTTAACTCCCTTATGAGCGCCCGATCGGGCTATGGTGCATATCTTCCTTCTTGGCTCTAAACGACAAGACATCAATTCTTCTTTGCTCAAGGGTCCCGGAAAGTGTCCTCGGAACTTTGAAACTCCGCATGAAACCTCTCCAGTCCAGTATAATGGTCAAATAATAGTAGAAAATAGAGAGATAACTCCCTAAAACCTGCAATCAGACACAGAACAGAAAACCACAACTCGATGGAGAAAGTTAGCATAAAATGGCTCCTAAGAGCACCATTGATACACATTTTAGCTCAAGTATAGGGGGAAAAACACTATATAAAACCATAACATCACCCAAGGGCAGGGTGGGTTAGAAATCTGCACTAACAGCATCTCTAATTAGCATCTTAGCTCTTTAATTAACTATAGTTGGTCGTAATTAAACTGCTATTTGGGGAGGGCTGTTACAACATATCCCCAAAAAGAAATCAGAAGATCAGCAAGACTCATCATTGATCGAACCATATCCAATAAGGTCCGATTCCTCCTTTCAGATACACCATTTATTTGGGGTGTTCCTGGTGGAGTCAGTTGTGAAAGAATTCCACAATCCTTCAAATGATCATCAAACTCTTGGCTCAAATACTCGCCACCACGATCGGATCGCGGTGCTTTAATTGTCTTACCAAGTTGATTTTGTATTTCATTCAGGAAGTCTTTGAATTTATCAAAAGATTCCGACTTATATTTCATTAAGTAGACATATCCATATCTACTCAAATCATCTGTGAAGGTAATGAAACCCTCCCCTTGTCTTTATGCTCATAGGACCACAAACATTTGTATGTATGAGGCCCAAGAGATCGCTGGCCTTTTCACCCTTTCCAGTAAACGGTGACTTTGTCATTTTCCCCATCAAGCATGATTCACATATATCAAATGATTCAAAATCAAATGATGGAAGAATGCCATCCTGTTGTAACTTTTGGATGCGCTTTTGGTTTATATGACCCATTCGACAATGCCAAATGTAGGTTAGGTTTAATTCATTTGATTTTTGTTTCTTGCTATATATGTTATAGACTTGTAATGACCTATCAAGCACATATAAGCCATTTATCAATTTAGCACTAGCATAGAACATATTATTGTAAGAAATAGAACAACATTTGTTCTTAATTTCAAAACAAAACCTTTCAAAAACCAAAATAGAAACATAAATTATGTTCTTAGTTATCGAAGGAACAAAATAACAATTATTTGATTCTAAAACAAAGCCAGGTGACAAATGCAGACTATAGGTTCCTATGGCAAGTGCAGCAACCCGTGCTCCATTTCCAACGCGAAGCTCTACCTCGCCCTTTGCCAGCCGCCTACTTCTTTTTACTCCCCGCACATCATTAACTATGTGAGAACCACAAATGGTATCCAATACCCATGAAGAAGTAGAAGTTACATTGATTTCTATAACAAATATACCTAAAGTGGAAACCCTAGACTTCTTTTCCTCCAAGTATAGAGGGCAGTTCCTCTTCCAGTGTCCTATCTTGTGACAATGGAAGCACTTGCTTTCCGCGGCCACCTTTGGCTTGGCGGTTGGCTTAGGTTTTTCAAGCAACAACGACAACTTGCTTACCTTTGTCCTTCTTTCCTGCCCATTTCTTCTTAAAACCCTTTCCCTTCTGAACCATCAGAACCTCTTTCTTTGGTTCTTTAGGGATATTCCTCTCAGCATTGACCAACAACTCGTGCAGCTCTTACAAAGTATTTTCAGACTCATTCATGTTGAAGGTCATCCTGAACTGATTGAAGTTGTCACGTAATGAGTGGAGAATAATGTCAGTAGCCAACTCAACCCTGTAAGGGAATCCAAGTTGTTCCATGTTTTCAAAAAGACCCATCATAGCGAAAACATAGGAGCCAACAGCTTGACCCGACTTCATGTGACATTATAGTATCTCCCTATTGGCCTCATACCGCTCAACTTGTGTTTGAAACATAGCCCGCAGCTCTTGCATGATGTTATAAGCATCCTTGGTTTCGAACCTCTTTTGAAGGTCCGGTTCCATGGCTGCTATCATCAAGCAAGTGATCGGTACCGACCTATCATTGGCCTGCTTAGCACGACGTTTGTCGGCTTCAGTCGACTCATCAGTAATCACAGGAAGTGGGGTTTCTAAGACATCCTCTCGACCCTCAGACCTCAATACGAGTCTTAGGGTTCTTTCCCAGTTGATAAAATTTTCACCATTTAGCATGTCCATTTCAAGGAAAGGACGAATGTTGAAAATAGAGTTGTTGTTGTTGTTAGACATAGTATCTACAGACAGAATAAAAGCAAAGTTCAATATTATGTTTATAAAACAACCTAAAACATGCAAGGTTTCTAGGTTGATCACCTATTCAATTTTAATGTCCCATTTTAATAAGTGAATACAAGATAATATCAACATGCAACACTAAGCAGACGGAGGCCTTATCTTAACGTTACATTCTCAAGGTAAGTAAACTCCTTTACTAATTATAACACTTTATAATTCTTGTTTAGATTGGTAAACATCGCATGCTTAACTATCTCTTGCTTCAAAACCCAAAACGCTTTTGATGATTTTGTTAAGAATAACCAAATTAAGTAGTAAAATTCGCAATTTTACCTTATCTCCCAAAATTGATGATAATACCCTGTGGAGGCATGGCCTATTACTATTAATTAAGGGTTAATAAGAACTTTATGTTTGGAAAAGCTAACCTTAATATTTGCGGGACCTAAGTTTATTATGTTGTTATGAATTAATAAACTCTAGCGTATTGATAACCAACATACAATAAACTTATAAGCATTTTAAATAATAATAATAAAATGCAACAAGTAAATATGATCTAGTATGGCCCTAATCCTAAGAACTAAGCATCATGGGCTCCTCCTTGGACTCTTCATGGATCTCCATCCATCTTAGCCATGGGCCTTCTCTTGATGGGCTCGTCTTTGGATTACATAAGTATCAAAATAATTTAAATAATATCTAAATTAAATAAATTACAAAAAATACTTAACGATACGCATATCGTATTTAAATTACAAGAATATATCACGATACGCATATCGTATTTGCTAACTTAAATTTGGGTCATACTAGTCATTCATAGCAATTATATCAAATATAATATGCCACATCGTAATATCCCATATTATTCTTGCCATCAATCAAAATATCAAATATTTTTAATTATAGCAAGTAGATAAAATATTTAAGCAATTCCTAACCACGTAAAGATTCTATCTAGAAAATATAGCCTACTAATTTTAATTAAATTAAAAGATAGAATTATGGAATTATTTAAGGGAAATCTGCTTAATATCCTGAAAATCTGTTTTAATAATTTTCCCACAATTTGTTTTTTTGAAAAAATCGCTGCTGGGCAGCAGCAAAACGTGGCTAGCCAGCCCTATCTGCCCACCAACGACCACCTAGAGCAGCCACCGTGGCCCCATCAACAGGTGGTTGCGCCACCCAGCCGTGGCTGCTCCTCCTCCCTTCCTCTTTTTTTTTTTCTTTTGTGGGAATTTAAATTAAATCACAACTTCTTGTAAATTTATTTAGTGATCAAATTAAATTAAACATAAACTCCTTTATGCCTAATTCTGCAAATTAATTTAAATCTCCATTTTAATTAATTTTAAGGCTATTCATATCAATTAACCTTAAATTCATATAAAACTCCTTTTACATGAATTAATTTGTCATACATAAACAATTTAAATATGAAAATTTAGATTAATTATATGAGTTCAATTTTTGAAATTAACATAAAATCTCTATTTTACTTTAATTTTAGCATTCATATGTATTAATCTCTAATTCATACAAAACTCTTTTCACATGAATGAATTTTCATATATAAACAATCTAAATATGAAAAATAGATTAATAATATAATATAACTCTAAATTTTCGAAAAATTTGGGATCTAAAAAAGAATTTTAATTTCGAAAATTAGGGTTTTAGATTTCCAAAAAAAAACCGGCCACTCCATATTAATTTTTTTGAAATTCGAAAATTAGGTTTTTTTATTTTCAAAAAATTCGGCCAACCAAATCTATTTTCGAAAAATCAAAATTAATGGCTATTAAGCAAATTAAATCAAATTTAATTAATCCAATTAAATAAAACATCCATAATTCAATTCCTCCTCTTAATCAATTAAAATTAGTCATGAACACATCAAAATAAATCTAATTATTCTGACCAAAAAACTATATGCAAGAGGCTAAAACTGATACCACTGTAGGATCATAAGTACTATAAGCGGACTTTCAGGAATCACATTCATAAGCACTTAAAACAGGATCTCATGCATATACATTCAAGGATCACATAAAAGTTAAGAATTAACCTTTGACGCGTAATTTCCACAAAGCTCTTCGAGATCTGGAGATAGAACTGTAATTGAGATTCCTCTACTAGGTCCACGAATCCAGATCAATGCTCCACCAATACTAGTTGGAAGGAAGAGGGACTCTTCTATTTCTTGGAGCAGTATTATGTAGCTTTGAAAGAAAGAGAAAAGAGGAGAGAGAAAATAATGATAGAAAAACTAACTACCTTATTTTCTCACCCCACCTAATTATAGGAACTAATTAGGTTAGGAGTCCTCCCCTTTTCTTTCTCCTTGTCCGACCACCCCTAGAGTCCTTCATGGGCTCTAGGTCATTCTTTTTTTTATCCAGATTGTGTAAGTGTGACTTTGTAGGATCCATCTAATTGGGCTTCGGGTTTATTATTTACTAAACCTGAAGTTCTATAGCATCCTCTAGAAAGACGTATAGACGACCCAATTTAATGAATTTATTATCTCCATAATATGATCTATGTTATATTTAGTAATTGCATTAGAGTCAAGGACACAATTCCTTCATACGAGGCATTTCTCATTCTTCCTTGTTCACTTTGCCATAACATCCCCTGCTTTGTTGTTCTCCCTGCCTTCATGCTCTAGCTTGACTACTAGTTACTGGTCGAGTTATTCCCTTTTTTGATTTGCCAAACTAGTTAGAGTTGACTTTATCACTTATTTATTTCTAATAGTATCAATTGCTTTCCTTGCAGTCACTTGCAATAATGACTTTTTCTGTTGATTCTATTTTTTTCTATTGAAGAGCTTCTCTTACGAAAAACATCTCAACATCGGCTACATCCTTACTGTAGGTTTGCTTGGCTATTCTTGTATCTAAATTCCTTTGTGATCTCTAAAGATAGCTGCTAGACTTGTAATAGACATTGCATCCTTAAAAGAGGCATTAGTGAAATGAGTCTTTACACATGGTGTTTTGTGGAGAGTAAAGTGTAGAATTCTTATATTGGAAGAATATATGAGATTGACTTATTTTTTGCAAATATGATTTTAGTATTTTGGAGGGAAATTATGTATAGTAGGGAAGTGCATGTAATCTTTACATGAGGTTGAGGTGGTGGAGTAGTGGCATTGCTTCACACCTTATATCCTTGAGGTATAGGGATCAAACCTCATGAGACTCATTTAGTCATTTGAGGATTTCCCCTTATCTCCCCTCAAGTGAGTCCCATTCATCTTACCTTAAATAAAATGTAATCTTTACATACTTTAATTGGTCTTTTATTATTGCTTCATTTTCCTTTTATAATTGTCATATTAATTGTTACATATCCTCTTTTGGAAAGTTTGAGTGTGTGATCTCCCCTCACCCTTCTCCCTTTAATATACCACTTCTCTTTTCTCCCTTTTCCTTTTCTCTTTTTTCTTAGGGCCTGTTCTCTTCGGCATAAAACAATTGAACTGAGTTGAACTGAACTGAACTGAATTAAATTATAACCAATTAATAGTAATGATAATAATTTAGGAACTGAACTGAACTAAACTGAATTGAATTAAACTGAATCGAACTGAACTGAACTCAAAATAAGTTGGGGAGAACAGGCCTTAATCCTTATGCCACCTACATGTAGCAATTACAAGTATCTTAATCATAAATTAACATTTTACAAATCATGTCTTTTGCTGATGATAGTTACCAATCATTGTCATTTTCCCTTCCATTCTTCTCACTTTTTCTTCTCATTAAAAATTGTTCATGTGGAAGTCTAATGGAAATAGCTAGCCACCAATAGAATTCATGATTTGGGAAAATCGTAGGGCTGTATTTGACATTGACCCTTAGCAATATGGATCGTGGATTAATCAAGTCCCTAATCCCATAGTGCATTTCAAACAACCTTTAGGTATTTTTAGATATTCTCCAATATGAATAATGTAATGGAGAATGCATTAAAAGTCTTTCGCTATGCTAGAAAATTGGATCGCTTGAAGATAGCATGTGTTTATCGATTGCCCTAACCATCTTCTACATTCTAAATGACATTTTGAAGTCGCTACTAGATTCAAGTGGCACTAGTAGAATAAATGTTAATGGGCGGTCATTAAGTGGTCTATTGCGGCGGTTTTGGCCGCGCAGCAATTAGGGGCGCATCAATAGGTAATTATTTATTGTTGCGGTTTTTTACCCCAGCAACGGTTCCTTCCCAAAAATGCAGCAGCAGGTCCCTCAAAAGCGTAAGAAAATGTCAAGCTATTGATGCGGTTGTTTCCCAAAACCGCAAGCAATAGGTACTGTACAAGTGATTTTTTTTTTTTTTTTTTTGGCATTTTGCCCTCGGAGTTGAAATATAAAAATAAAAAACTATACAATAAGAAAACCATGACCCAAAATCCGATATAAATGAAGAAAAAAACCAACAAACAAATAAATATGCAAAAGATTAAATATAAAAATATATATCACCACATACAAACAAGTTGTAATTACAAATCAAAAAGTATAAAAGAAAAAAATTAACCGGATCCAAAAAATAAAACAAAACTACCTATGAAAAATAAAAATAGAAATATCTAAACATATCCGAAAAATCGAAAGACAAAATCCGATTGTACACAAATGAAAAATCCGAAAAATCGAGCCAGCCTCTTCTTCCGATCGATCAGCCCGATGCTTTCATTACCTCTTCTTTATTTAATAATATATTTAGACGACTAAGCTTGTGAAATACGCTAAAAAGCACGTTAAACATCTTCAATAGGGATTGGAGTAGCTCCTCTTCCAAGATCTGGAATTGGACTTCATGAAAAGGCACAAGAAAAACTTGAGCCAAGAGCCTTCCGCCGCCGCCGAGAACCGATGACGAGAATCGACGATTGACGATGGCACGGACCAGGAACGCAGGTTGTTCTATGGCGAAGGCGGCCGAAGGCGGCGAACGTGGCGAACGTTGAGGCTCAAAACTTCGTTGATGATGGCTCGGATGACGATGGTTGAGATTTGACAGACGATGATGGTTAAAGGCGCCCGAAGCAGTGGAGGATGAGAGAGGAAGAAGGTTAAGGCGGTTTCCACCGGTGGAGGATGAGAGAGGAAGAGGAAAGTGAGAGGTTAGGAGGAAGAGAGGAAGAGGAGAGTGAGAGGTTAGGAGGAAGAGAGGAAATGTCGTGTGAGGAGAGAGAGGAGAGTGTGAGAGTGTCGTGTGTGAGGAAATCCAAAACGTACGGTTGAGAGGAGAGGTGAAGAACCCTAATTGGGGCGTGTCATCCTTTTATAAATTAAAAGAGTCTATTGCTGCGGTTTTTTGTAGGAACCGCATCAATAGGTTCAAATATTATTAAAAAAAAAAATATTTTAATCTATTGCTGTTGTTTTGGCTGGAAACCGCAGCAATAGACCTGGTTAAATAGTCAACCAAATTTGAATTTCTTTCTGTTGAGACCTATTGCTGCGGTTTTGGCTGGAAACAGCAACAATAGGTCTATTATATATTTTAACTTTTCTTTTCACGTGATTTATTGCTGCGTACAAACCGTAGCAATAGGTCTATTTTATCTTTTACCTTTTCTTTTCACGTGATTTATTGCTGCGTATGGGTAAAAAACCGCAAAGAATACCACCGCAAAGAATAAGCAATTATTCTAATAGTGTGGTAAGACTACTGACCAGTTTGTCCCAGACCGTAAGAAAAGCAAATATAATGTTGAAGTCTTGTGTCGTGGTTACATTATCAAAACCTAAAGGAGATCGACATTCACTATTGAGATCTTTTTTTATTTTTCGGTATCTTTTGCTTGGAAATGATGTCATTAAACACATTTTACATTTTGAAACCAATTCGTAAACGTATTTCAACTAATTTAAATAACCTGACTAAAAGAAGTAAAAAGAATCCTCACCCCTTTTGAATAGCGATTATCTCCTTATTTCTTTCTTTTCTTATCCTGATCTTCTTCCATGGCCATTGTTGGAAGAACTCCAGCTAAGCCTCTTCCAAAATTTTCTCGAAGGGGAGAACAACATTTAGTCGAAAACTAACATATAAGGTTTAACTGAACTAATCTCACCTACCTCATCCTTGTTTTTTTCACTTTAATTACCCACACACTAAATTAGGGCACAAATCGAAAAAAAATAATTGTGAATACGTTTATTTATTTATTTATTTTGGCAAAATGTAGGTATATTACCAAAGCAAGAAAAGGCCACCAAAATTACAACATCAACTGACGCAGTACATCACACCACAACAGCAACAACTAAACATAAAGGCTACACAAACTATAAATATTCAGTAAACACTCAAACTAATACAACTATTTACAAGTTGGTGAAACCTGTCAAGAACATTGAAGAGGGTTGGTGAAAATGATTTCTTCAAGTTCCATCCAAGATGCATAGGAGTGAAGCTAAATCACCTTTGTTATGTTGATGATTTCATTCTTTGTTACAAAAGTGAGTTCAGGTCATTGTATATCATGTAACAAGGATTTAAACATTTTTCTGATGTTTCTGGTTTCGAGGTGAATGAGAGTTAAACTGAAATGAAAAATGATGAAATTCAGAGAGTGTTGGATTTGTCTGGTTTCAAGTTAGGTAAGTTGCCCTTTAAATATCTAGGGGTGCCTATCAGCTACAAAAGAATTTCCGTAAAGGAGTGTATGATAGAGGAAAAAATGACAACTAAAGCTAGATGATGGAGTAGTAGGAACCTATCATACCAGGGGAGACTCACTCTAGTGAATTTAGTTTTAATGAGCATCCATATTTACTGGGCACAAATCTTTGTATTGCCTAGGAAGATTTTAAGAGAGATTGAAATGATATGTAGAGCATATATGTGGAATGGTGAGTATTACAGTAACAAAGCTGGGTATGTTGCCTGGCCTACAGTGTGTCTTCCTAAACAAGCAAGGGGTTTATGCATCGGGAATATAATAATGCGGAATACAGCAGCAACGGGGAGATACTCTTGGGCAATAGCTGCTAAGAAGGATAATGTGTGGATCAAGTGGGTAAATGAATTGTGTATATCAAGGATATAAGTTGGTGGGAGTGTTCTCCACCTAATGGTTATAGTTGGTATTGGAAGAAGATTTGTGAAGTCAAAAAGGATTTGAAGAGTGTGTTCAATGCAAATCAATTAGTTCGGCTGGAGATTTTCTCAATCAAAAATACCTATCAAGCTCTGGTAGATGATTGTACAAGAGTGCACTGGGACGGACAAGTATGTTTGGAATAGAATCTTTATTCCTAAACATAGGTCTTTATGTGGCTAGTGATGCACAATAGAATTCAGACAACAAGCAGATTAGACAGATTGGGAGTTAGTAATAACTCTAGATGTCTAATTTGTGGAGATGAAGAGGAAACACAAGAACATTTGTTCTTTGTCTGTCACTTCAGCAATGCAGTGCTGCAGATGGTGGCTAGTTGGTTAAATTTAGGTGCAACACACAATACAGTCTAGGGATTACTTCGATGGATTGCTAGAGGCAGATTATCAAAATTTCAGAAGCAAGTATTTGCTGCAGCAATTAGTACTATGGTCTATCATATTTGGTGGACTAGGAATGATGTGTATTGGAATCAATGTGTTTTAAGTGTAAATAGTATAGTCCATAGAATCCAAAAGAATGTTATAGATAGAAGTTATAGTGTTATACCAAGGAGAGTAGCTAGTACAGATAGAAAATGGTTAAGGCTACTAACAATTCAAGTGTGTAATTAGTTGTGCTTGGGTGCCTTTATGGGGGTCCAACCTAGTTGGTTTGTCACCACTTTGGTCTACCTTAGGTTGTTATTTTTGTGTTGAGCTATATATTCTTACTTATCGAGCAAAAAAAAAGTTGGTGAAACCAACTCTTTTCATCTTCATTCCATTTCAGGTCAACAAAAAGTTTTAGCCTCCCGCAAACATCTAGTTGAATGTTCTAAATGATGATATCAGGATGCTGCACAACATCATTCTGGCCACAAAGCATGAATTCTAGTCTTCTATATATGATATACCATGGCAGCAATAATTGTACAACACACTTTTTGCTTTCTTTTACATTGAAATTTTCTCCCCCATTTCTTCCAAGCTATGTATAAGTTTTCCTGATCAGATGTATTAACAACAATCCACCTCATGATGATGTTTCATAATCTAACATTGTAAGGACACTTACAAAAATAAGTATTGACAATAATCTTCACCTGAATTACACAATAAGCATGTAGTATCATGAAAAATACCAGCTCTGACTAGCAGGACTCTTGTTCTCAATTTATCAAGAGCAACTAACCAAGCAATAAAGGAGTGTTTAGTAATATTAATGGAACTCCACACCCAATAGTGCCAAGGAATCTTTTCATTTGGTCCTTGCAACCACTTATAACCTTCCTTAGCAGAGCAGTGCTTTGTCCCTAACAACCAGAAATTGTTTAAATAAGCCCTCTTGAAAATATTCTTCACTTTACAAATACTTCTCCAAACCCAGCTTCCATTTGTGGAAGATTTATACTCCCACCAGTCTTCTTCTCTCAAATATACAGTATGGATCCATTTGATCCATAACACTTGCTTCTGAGCAATCTACCACACAAACTTGCCTATAGCAGCTGTACAGATTTGTTCCATTTGTAAACGTTATATAGATTTGACAACTAAAACCCTGAAAAGAGATAATTACACTTGCCTCATGACTAGTGTGGTCCATCATCTGAAGTTTCCCTGATAATTGTGGTCCTTTTCCCTCGATTAATCTTCAAAATTCTACCTCAACTTGTACTCGATTGAAAACCTAGGCCCATTATGAACTACTTTCGATTAGATATTGACGAAAAAACAAAATGGATTGTGCGCTTTGAACTAGAGGATTGAAGCTTCTTTAATGAAATTAAAGATGAAAGGAAAGAGATAAAACGATAATTTCTAGGCAAAAGTCATCAAAAAGTTAAAAAAAGGGTATGAATAGTAAATGTTAATCTCCTATTGGGTTGTAATTAACAACTTCTGATTTAAAATGTTGTATTTGACAAGTTAAGTTGTTTAAATGCCGTAATTGGCAAATTTCTTTGATTTTTACTCATACACAATTAGAGATATTGATGTTCAAGATTTCGTGATGATACATGTGCCAAGTTCTTTGGGTACAACCAAAGAAAATGAAGGTAGTATGTTATGACATACTTCCTTCCTTTCTAAATAAGTGAAACATAGAGAAATGGAAAAGAAATGGAAGAATACCAATGCACCTAGAGAAATAAAGTTGAGACCACTATAAAGTAGGATGATTAAAGGAGTTAATCAAAATAAAAAAAGTAGCCCCCTTTGCTTTACACCACCCGGATTAATGCCAATAAGAGCAGTGGCGGATCCAGGATTTTCAAATCGGGGGTACTGTAATTACTTAAATAAACCTTGGTCTCGATATTTAACGTCATAAGTATTACAATCCAAAACATAGTTCAATAATTAACGTCATAAATTTCAAAATATGAAAATAAATAAGTAAAATTACACAAATTGTCGAAGATCGAGTTTGTTGTCCATCAATTTTTTTGATCCATGTGTCATTTTCTATACCCAATAAATAGATAAACTAATTATTATCTGATAAATAGTTCATTTGAAATCAAATTAATAACCAATAATAAATAGTCCATTAAAAATCAAATTAATAATCAAGAGAGTATTAGGGATTTTATGATCTAATTGGATTGTAGTTATATCCTTTTGCTTTTGTGGGACGTGATGATGAGCTAAGACATCATTAAACAAGATTAATTTATTTGCTTTATCTACATCTACAGTTGTACATGGCATGTAATGTAAACTCCCTAAAAGCAGAAAAGCCCCAATTCTTCTTTCTCTCACTTCTTTCTCCCACTTCCAGCTTGCAATTACTTAAGGAGATGAGCATATTTTCTTTCTCTCTCTTCTTTCTCCTTCATTGCTTTCTTAAGTGTTCTAGTTTAGGTATAAATTTCCACAAAAAATTTCCACTTTGGGGGTACTGTAGTACACCCAATGAACCACCTGCATCCGCCAGTGAATAAGAGGGAAACTTTTAAAAATTTCACTTTATTCAAATGTTTGGCACTAACATTCTGGTAGCTCTTATTTGTACATAACCCTCCTCTTAATTTTCATCTATTGGAAGAAAATTTTACACATTCACACACTAACATATTCACTTTCTCACTTGTGCGTTTTACAATTGAACAATTACACTTGTATACACTTTGCGCTATGAAAAAAATTGCAACACATTCACTTGCATACATAGCATAAAGGTCACATAAAATAATGGATAGACTTTGAAGCTTAGGTACTAGCAACAAGTGTTGGTGAGGACTTTAACATGGATTTTGAGGAGATTTTAATGTTACAAGAGCATAAGTCAACTAAAGAAAGCCCAACAATGGGGGCTGAAGACATCAACATTATCAGTGAAGAGGAACTTAAAATGTTATGAGAGCAAATGAACAACATTTCTAATGATGAAGAAGAGGATGTTGAGGTATGGTTCTATTCTGAGCCTGATGGTGAATCTGAAAATGAACTCACTAGTAGAATAAATGCTTATTGCTGCGGTCATTAAGTGACCTATTGCGGCGGTTTTGACCGCGCAGCAATTAAGGGCGCAGCAATAGGTAATTTACCTATTGCTGCGGTTTTAAACCGCAGCAATATTACAATATATTGCTGCGGTTTCTTGGAAAAACCGCAGCAATATTCATATTTTAATATTAAAAACAGACAGTATATTGCTGCGGTTTCTGGGGAAAACCGCAGCAATATTCATATTTTTTATTAAAAAAGGCAGTATATTGCTGCGGTTTCTAGGGAAAACCGCAGCAATATGTATTGGTACAGGTAAAAAAATTTTTTTTTTTTTTTTGCATTTGCCATCAAATTTGAAAGACAAAAACGCTAAAAGAAAATAAAACACTACTGATTGAAACTAATGACAAAAAAATTATTATACAAAATTCAAAAATATAAAAATACAAATTGTAATATATTATTACAATATATTTAGTTATATAAATAATACAAAAGATCAAAGAAAAAATAAAAAAGAACTGTTACAACGAACTGACTAATTACAAAAAATATAATAAAAACAAAAAATATATTATAAAAAATAAGAAACTGATCTAAAAAACAAAAAAAAAATATATCTTAAAACAAAATCGAAAGAAGAACAAAACCAAAACAAAATCAAAACAAGACAAGATAGCCGAGTACCACACCTCGTGGGCGCAAAGACCACCACCACTTTTTCCGCCGCCCCCTTCCCCGCTGTTTTCCTCCGTTTCCAAGCAAAGTTCTGGAAAATCTATCACCAACCTTGCAAAATAACAAAACAAATTCACAGAATGCAAAAAAAAAAAAAAAAAAAAAAAATAATTAACAACAAAAACAAGAAGCTGCCCATTGAAACCAGCTTAAACGGAAAAACTAACCGTCTTCTTCGAGGTCGCTACCAGAATCAATAGCCTCAAACTCATCGACTATGTCATCGGCGGGATCTTTAGGAGGAGGAGGAGGAACTCATCGACCATGGTCTAAAATTGCGTGGGTGTTCGAACGAACGGCAGGCGGCGAAGAACGAACGAACTACCGACGAAGAACGAAAGACCGGCGGCGAAGAATGAACGAACAGCCGGTGAAGAACGAACGTTGGCGCTTCAGATTCGAAGGAAGGACGAACGAGTTTGAGATGATTCGAAGGAAGAAAGTGTGAATTGAGAGAGGAGAGAGGCGTGAATTGAGAGAGGCGTGAGTTCAGAGAGGAGAGAGCAGATGCGTGAATTGAGAGAGGAGAGAGGATGAAAAAACCCTAGCATCTTTAAATATTTTTTTAAGGACATATTGCTGCGGTTTTTATAAAGAACCGCAGCAATATATTAAAATAGTATAAAAAAATATTTTTTTAATATATTGTTGCGGTTCTTGCCAGAAACCGCAGCAATATTTTTGGTCAAATAGTCAAAAAAAATTCCGTTGAAACTATATTGCTGCGGTTTTCGGCTGAAACCGCAGCAATATGATTATTTTATATTTTTCCTTTTCTTTTTACGTAATACATTGCTGCGTATGGGTAAAACCGCAGCAATATCACCGCAGCAATAAGCAATTATTCTACTAGTGACTATAACATAAAGAAATTCATGAACATTTAGACACCACAAACAAAAAACCTAATATGTTTAACAACTTCTTGGAGATAGTGGTTTTGGAGCTTGGTTTTCCTAAAGTTAGTGTTGGATGGATTATGGCTTGTGTGAGAGGTGTTTCTTACTCTATACTTTTGGATGGGATTCCCTCCCCTTCTTTCCAAGCTAAGAAAGGGCTTAGGCAAGGAGACCCTCTCTCTCCTTTCCTTTTTGCTTTAAGTATGGATTATCTTAGTAGATGCCTTCGTGAGCTGAAGAAGAATCCAGATTTTAATTTTCATCCTAAGTGTGAAAGGATTCATCTTACTCACCTAATGTTTGCTAATGATTTATTGCTTTTTGCTAGAGCTTATCTTAGTTCTGTTACTAAGATAATGGCAGCTTTTTAGAAATTCTCTTCTGCTTCAGGCTTGGAGGCAAGTATTGAGAAAAGTAATATTTATATTACTAGTGTTGGAGGTATTGAAGCTGCCAATCTTACTAATGTTGTGAACCTACCTATGGGTGAGTTACCTTTCAAATACTTAGGAGTGCCTTTATCTTCCAAAGAGTTAAACTTCTCTTAATGCAAAATGCTTATTGACAAGATAACAGAAGGAGCATCTTGAGTAGTATGCAGAATTATTGGGCTCAGTTTTTCCTTATGTCAAAAAAAGTTATTAAAGTTGTTGAAGCTATGTGTTCTTGTGGACTGGCAAAACCTTAGATTCAAAGAAGGCTCCTATTGCTTAGAGAAACTTCTATAATCCTAAGGTGGCTGGAGGTTAGAGCTTGATAAACATGGAAATATGGAATAAAGTTGCCATCCTTAAGCTGTTGTGGGCTTTAGCTTTTAATACTGATAAGTTGTGGATTAAGTGGATTAATGCCTATTACTTGAGAAGGCATATTATTTATAATGTTACTATCAGTAGTAACGTTTCTTGGCAACTCTAGAAAATTGTGAAAAGTAGAGATCTATTGCAAGAAATTGGTAGCTAGGATTATGTGATGATTAATGGTAAATTCAGTATCAAAAAGCCTTAGTCTCTGTTGCAGGGGAGTTCACAGAAGGTACAATGGAGGAGACTTGTTTGTAATAATATGGCAAGTCCTAGAAGCAAGTTTATTCTGTGGATTGCTATTCAGAACCGTCTAGCCAATGTTGATAGAGTTAGCAAGTGGAATGTGGAATATGGAATGTAGTTTACTTTGTCCACTTTGTCAGCAGGAGAATGAAAGCACTCAACACCTGGTTTTTCAAGGTTCATTTGCTGCTTAAGTCTAGGAGAGCATTCATGTTAAATTCAAGCTTAACTATCAGAACAGAGCATTCTCTGAAGAGTGTAGGAAAGCTTGCATAAAAGTTCATGTGAAAAGCAGGGTCTCTAGACTATATGTGATGCTCTGCACTGAAACAGTTCATGTTGTTTGGATTCAAAGGAACAACAAGGTGTTCAGTGATAGTTGTGTTCCTCCCCAAACTCTGGTGAAGGAGATAATATTTAGAGTGGCTTGTAACTGCAAAGAAGCATATAGATCTTTACTTGTTTACTGATCAGTGTGTTGTTTTGCTTTGCTGGATTTTGCCTCTGTGTAGGCTGATTTGGTGATGCCTCTGTGTAAGCTTTGGTGTTTGGCCTATGTGTAGGCTTTGTGTGTTGTTGGGGGTTTTGTCCCTCTGTAAATTATTTTTTTAGTTATCAATAACAATTTTGAATTGCTAAAAAAAACAACAACATTGAAGTATGCAATAAGCAGGTCCACTGCGTTCAGACTATGGAGGGAAGCAAAAACCTGGAATACCCAGTGGTGTAGAGGTCAATGTGGCAAGTAAGAAGCTTGGCAATTGTGGAAGAAAACCACTCACAATAGAGGGGTACCATTAAAGCAAAGGACAACAATAAGGTCAATTGTTATTCATTTGGAAATAAGCTATTCAACAGTGTATAGATTGATAAAGAGAGGCATATTATGAAGTCACATAAACAGCATCAAGCCAAAATTAACTAAGAAACACAAAGCAACAAGACTGCAAATTTATTTGTCACAAATCATCCAAGAACAATGCATGAGTTGCCAAGGTTTATATGCCTCTACAATATGGTTCATATTGATGAAAAATTGTTTTTCATGTCAAGGATAACACAAAGGTTTTTATTTACAGTCAAAGGAAGGTGAGCTGTACAGATCAACAATCAAATGTTTATACGATGCATATATAAGGACTATTTTTGGGATGAACAACGAACTTTTATTTGATAGGAAATGATAAGGTGACAACACAGAGGTGAAGTGCAAACATGCGAGCTAGTACAATAAAAATGAAGGCAAAGCAGAGCATAATTAAGGAAACCATCAGAGATATGATAATCAACATGTTACTAGCAGCAATTAGAGAAAAATGGTGTGAAACAATCTGGACACAATAGGACAATGCTAGGCCATAGATGCAACTAAATGATCCAAAGTTTTTGCAAGCATCAAAACTAGGCGTGTTTGATATGCACCTTATCTTCCAACCAACCCAATCACGTGATCTAAATATATTAAATCTAGGTTCTTTTTAAGGATATTCAGTCTATACAACATCAGTTCTTCTTATATAGAATTGATAAGCTAGTAAAGAGTGTGGAAAATGCATATGAATGCTATGACCCTAGAATGCTCAATTACACTTGGCCACATCTCATGTATGCCATGCTTGAGATATTGAAGGTGAAGGGTGTGAAGAATTAGAAAAACCCACACAAAGGCAAGAGGAAATTGAATAGATTAGGTCAATTACCAACTTTTGTAGAGGTTCCTATGTAAGTGATACAATCAACTTCCTCAATGAGCCTCATTGTGTTTGGTCCCGATCCTGTGTGGGATGGCATGGAAATGGGTTCAGAAATATAGTAGAATAAAGGCTGCAGTCAACAAAGGGGAAATCACCATACATAGAACATGTTTTTGTAAACCTTCAAAGTATGACAAGAGTTTGTGAAACAAGTAGATGATATAGTGCCTTCTCAGGTAGTCCCTATTCACCGGTGTAAACAACAATACAGACCAAGTCAATAGCCACAACAACACAGACAGGTTCAGACATGAGCGTCAGGGGTTGTGTTGCAATAGTACAAGACTTATGTAAGACATGAAATCATAGTGACCTCGTTCATCATTGAGGATATTTCATCCTCTTAGGTAAAAAAAAAATCAAATCAACAATCTATACATAGCCAACTTAATGAAAACCACACATATATATGTCTCCACAAATGTCATGAAACCATACTATGAGTGACACAAAGACCTAGTCATGTACTGAAATTTAAGGTGCATACACTTATCATCATTGAGGGTTATCTAGACATGCATGGCACACACACACACACACACACACACACACACACACACAAACGTGAGAATAGCCAATAGAACAGATGCATAACACGGGCATAACACAACACAAAGACACACATTAACACATGGAAAACATACACACAGAACAAGTTCATATCCAACATAAATACACGAACACAGGCATCATACGCACACACACAGGGAACACACAAAACACATGCATAACACATACACATAACACAACTATAGCCAATATCTATAAATAGAATAAGCTTGCTCTGCAGCTTCCTTCACCCGACATTATATTCTACTCTTCTTAGATAGAACCCTATATAAACCAGGAAAAAAAAAAACAATAATACAATTGGAAAACATAATATGACAACAAAAACCCCAAACTTGACAATGGATTTAAAATTATCAACACAAAACCCAAAATATTAAATTTGTGAAACAAAATTATGAATAAAACCCTAATCTTCATAATACCAAACCGAATCATGCACACAAAACCTAAAATATTAACAATGTCAAACATAATTATGAACTAAACCCTAAACTTCCCAACACCAAACATATTAATTATGAACAAAAAACCCAAAAGATTAACAATACGAAACAAAATTATGAACAAAAACCCTAATCTTCACAATATCAAAAAGAATTATCAAAAAAACCCCAAAATATTAACAATGTGAAACCGTATTATGCACAAAAACCATAATCTTTTCAACACCAAACAAAACTATAAAAAACCCCTAAATTCAAGCCACAATATCCTAATCTACTAGCAATCAAACCACACATTCAAGGTAAATAACTACAAATCGAAACATAACATCCTCATCTACTAGCAATCAAACCAAAAATGCAAAATCAACATAACAAAAAAAATATTTCGTAAATAGAAGAGAAAGGTTAGGAACGTTTCACCAAGTTTAAAATGGCAGCATATCCTCAATGATACAAAGCCTTGTTGGGAAGTAGAGGAGATACAAGACCTATTGAACCTGCAATTATAGAGAAGGGGAAAATCCTTACTGTAGAGCACCCACAAATGCTTAGTCTTCAATTCTCTAATGAAGAAATTAAGCATGCTCTCTTCTCTATTCCGGCACTAAAAATCCCCAGGAATTGATGGGTATACTAGCCTTTTTTTTCAAGTAGTCTTGGGAAATTGTAGGCTCTGTTGTTGTAGCAAACCATACAATATTTTTTCATGCATGGTAAGTTATTGGTCAAGTAAATGTCACAGCTCTCACTTTAACTCAAAAAGTGAAATGTCCTGCAACCAATGGGGAGATTATAGACCAATTGCATGTTGCTCTATCATTTGCAAAACCATTACAAAGCTAATCTGTACAAGATTAGGAAGAGTGTTACCTGATTTAGTTGCACCAAATCGGGAGGCATTCATCACAGGAGAAGTATTATCACTAATATCTTACTTTGTCAAGATTTGGTGAAAAGATTCAACTCTAGAAGACATCAAGTTCATGGGGTTTAAATGAAGATAGATTTGAGGAAGGCCTATGACTCCATTGAATGGAGTTTTGTGGAGGATTTGATGACAACTCTCAATTTTTCCCCCTCACTTTATCAAGTGTATCCTAGAGTGTATCAAGACTCCCAGATTTACCCCGTTGTTAAATGGAGGTACTGAAGGTTTTTTCCCTACAAGAAGAGGGTTGAGATAGGGGGATCCAATGTCCCCTCTCCCGTTTGTACTCTGCATGGATTACCTCTCTAGAATTATGGCTTACATTGGTGAAATGGAGGTGTTTAAGCATTTTATTGGGTGTGCTCATATGAAGCTAAATCATCTTTGTTTTGCTGATGATTTACTTCTATTCTCAGAGGTGATCCTACATCGCCTTATCTCCTTCTGCAAGGTCTTAAGCTTTTTACTGAGTCTTCCGGGTTGACAGCAAATAATACCAAGTCCGCAATGTACTCGTAATGGGATGCTAGAGGATGAATCCACCAGAGTTCAACATTTTTCTCGGGTTTAAGCATGAACGTCTTCCATTCGGGTATTTAGGGACGCCTATTTCCTCCAAAAAGATAAAAGCTGCAGATTGCGATTTGTTAGTGGATAAAATGGTAGGTAAGATAAATGTATGGAGTAGAGTAATCTTTCTTTTGCAGGGAGAGATCAATTAGTGAATAGTGTGCTCATGAGTATTCACAGTTATTGGGGGCAAATTTTTGTCCTTCCGGTTGCTGTTCTGAATAAAATAAATAGTGTGTGCAGAGTTTTTCTTTGGAGTGGGAAGGCAAGTGATGTTAAAGGAGGGTATGTAAACTGGAATTAGGTTTGTAAACCAAAAAAGCAAGGTGGTCTTGGGTTTAGAGACATTAGGAAATGGAATGCAACAGTTGTGGGGAAATTGGTGTGGCATATTGGGATTAATAAGGATGATCTCTGGGTTAAATGGATGCACACTGTTTACATTAAACACCGGAACTGGTAGGACTTTCGGGCCCCATCGGGTGCTAGTTGGGTGGTGAAACAATTGTGCAAGGTCAAAGAGGAGTTAAAAAATTTGCAAATTCAGCTCTAGGACAGTACAAGCAAATACCAGATTAATAAAGTTTTACAAGCTGATGACAGAGGAGAGTCCAAGTTTTCACTGGAAAAACGTTGTCTGGAATAGGATGTCCACTCCAAAACACAAATTCATCTTGTGGCTAGGAGTTCAAAATAGATTACAGACAATAGACAAGCTTTGCAAATTTGGAGTCTGTCAAGATGACAGATGTTGTATATGTGGTCGTGAAGCGTAAAACAAACATGCATTTATTATTTGAGTGTAGCTACAGCACACAAATTTGTCAAGCGTTGCTGAGATGGATTGGAATTACACCAAGAAGGAGATCCTTATCTCAAGCGATCACTTGGGCTCATAGGTCTTATAATGGGACCAGAACAAGAAAACATATGTTGAGTACTGTTATTGCAGCTGTGACATATCAAGTTTGGCAAATGAGAAATGAAGCATTTTGGAATTTACAAGTTTATAGTGTAGATAAAAGTATAGATTGTATAAAATCTATAAATAGTTACAGAATTCAAAACTGTATAGCAAAGAATTGTAGTGCTACTGATAGAAGGTGGATAGATTTGTTATGATGTCTTGTAAATAGACCTCCTTTGGTCTTGTGTGCGTGGTTTCCTTTTTTGCCTTTTCACTAAGGATAAAGGATAGGTTGTAATGGGTTTTCTTTTTTGGTTTGAATACATCTTACTTACTTACCAAAAAAAAAAAATGGCAGCATATCTTCTTTTTTGGGCGAATCCCTTTTACGGTTTTCGCAAGAACTCGAAGCTGAAAGTTGAGGAGAAAGTTTTTTTTTTTGCCCAAAACAAGTGCAGGAACTTGAATCATCAAATATGATTCTTTTTTCGCACCGCAGAATTAGATCTAGATGGGACGGCCGCATCTTTAGGTGTAAGAACAAGTTCATGTGTTCTCAACTTCAAAGTTAGGGTTTATGACTTCCGTCGAACATAATTTGGGTTTGGTGTTGAGATATAGGACGAATCTCTATTGTAACAGTCCAATATACTTAATAACTAGAGCTGATCAAATGTGCCTGGCCTGACCCAAATTTTTTCCCGGGCTTGGTCAGAATTTTTTTGCCCGATTTCGAGCCCGATCAGTTTTTTTGCCTTTGGGACGGGTTTTGGGCAAGTCGAAAATGACTTTTTAGTCTAAATTTCAGCCCGACCCGATTTTGTCCCGAAAAGCCCGCTATTTTTGGGCCGAAATACAGGGCTTTGGACACAAAAACTTGGCCCGAATTTTGCCCCGGCCCAACCAATGGGCAATTTTTTTTAGGGATGGCCCGACCTGAACCTAGCCCATGATCACTTTATTAATAACCAAGATTACTCCTCGGAATCAAACCCATATTTTTCCGAAAACCAACTACATGTAGCGTCAGAAGCCATAGCAAAGGAAGCTTCAATTCGCGAGAACCAAGGTTCGAAGGAGGTTTTTATTTAAAGTGAGTTGAGAAATCAAAAGAGAGTAATAACAGATTTGTGGTCACTTTGGAAGAACAAATGGAAAAAATTGAAGATTCCAGAAAAACGTCGAGAACGAGAAAGTGAGTTAGGTGAGCTCAGTTTAGGGTTCTTCAGATGATTTCAGAAAAAATGAGAGTATTCTAATTGAAAGAGAGAGATGAAATGAAGAGTTGGTGAGGGGGAGTTAAAAAGGGAGGGTAATGTTAAATTGGTTGATGAGGGGGACTTAAAAAGGAGATAAATGTTAGATTTATTGATGAAGGGGTTTGGTGATTAATGATGGTTAAGTGAGTAGGTGGTTTAAATCAATAATGACATAGTTGCAACAAAAGTGGAAGAAAATTGCCATTTTAAGTTTAATGTCACTTATTGTGACTATTTCTAGGGAAGTGTGTAGCTTATTGTGACTATTCAATTTTAGGAAAGTGTGTCACTTATTAAGAAACGGGGGCATATTGGTGTGACAATTTCAAGAACACAAGAAAAAAATGGATTAAGTAATAATTGACTATAAACAAAAAGTGGGTAAACAAATAAAAATAAGAGGGCCTGGAGTTTAACCATAAATGTCTTAGGGGTTAACCTCAACTTTTACTTAAGATGAGGTACTTTTCCACCTTAAACCCAAGCACTAGTGGAAAAAACTTTAAATGAGACAAACCAACTGATCCGGTTCCCCCAAAACCGGTTCAGTAAATTCAAGTTTTTTGGGCTCAAAATTTTGGACCAATTAACTGATCCGGGTGGGAGGAGAACCAGATCAATTTTTATTAATTGATCCGGTTCTCCACCACCGGATCAGTTATGGCCCAAACTTTTGCTGGCCCAAATGTCCAACATACAAGGCCAGCCCAGTAGCGCACACTACTAACCCCTCTCTCACCTTAAATTTCCTCTCCCTCACCCAGTTCACTCTAACCCTAATTCTCTCCCTCATCCAGTTCACTCTAACCCTAATTCTCTCTCCTCTCCCTCAATAACCCCAAATCCCCAGCCACGTCTCTCACCCTATGTTCATCTCCCTCTTCTCTGTCCTACTCCTCTATCATTTCACCACCCATCACCCTCGTTCTCTCTCGCCCCCTCTGAACTATGATCAGCCGCCGCCACGAATTTGTTTTTCGATCTCACGAACCCCAACCAATTTCGTTGACTATGAACAACGACGAACCACCACGAATCGCCACCAGATCTCTAAACCCTCCTCTCTCATCATCAAGTGAAGCGAAGAACAACCCTCATCACCGGTGAAGCAACAAAATGCGAAGAAAGAAGCGCAAGGAGAAGTCAGATTTAAGACGATTGAGTTTTTCGTTTAACTTCTTTAGTTTTATCGTTTAATTTCTTATTTTGTTTTCTTGTAATTTTTTAAATCTATTTTTGGTTGATTTTTTATTTTCAATTTTATTATAACTTTTGTTTGTAATTTATTTTCGTTTAGATTCGTTGTTTTGTAATTTCTTTCTAATTTTAATTTATTTTATATTTGGGTGATTTTTGTTCTTTATTTTGTTTATTGATTTCGTTCATAAGTCTATTGTATGTGAGTTCATTTATTTCGTATTTTCTTTATTAAATTGCGTTGGGTATCTTAATTTTCTTTGGATTCATTGTTTTGTTGATGTTAATTTCCTCCGGGTTGTGAATGGTGTTTTTGTTCTCGACAATACCTAGCATTTCCTGATCCATGTTAATTTTCTTTGGTTTTGTGTGTGATGTTAATTTCCTCTGGCTTGTGAATGACCTTTTTTTTGCACCCTACCTAGCATTTACTGAACCGGTTCTTTATGATAATCGGATCAGTTCACAGCTTACTGATCTGGTTTTCACAAAAAATCAGACCAGTTAAGTTAATTGGTCCCTTTTTTTTGTGAAAATCGGATCAGTAAGTTGTGAACTGATTCGGTTTTCAACCGATGCAGTTGACTTTGTTGTAAGTCGTGTGAAATCAAGATTAAAGGCCATTCTTTACGGACTCCTATTCAAGATATAACACCACGCCAGTCAATATGAGAGTAAATTACGATATCCGAAATGAACACACCTAAGAGTAATGCATACCAAATAACTGATTGAGCTTAGCTCAGATGATAGTCATGACTATTGATACAATCTTCAACCTTTCTTTGTCTTGAAATTGTACAGTCTTTTTTGGAGTGTATTTTATTAATTTAACTAATTTTTATTTATCTAAATCTATTGAAACTTACTTTTTATAATTTATCGAAACACATGTAAATGCAATTAGACTTATTTGAGTTTTGATATTTTTTTGTTTTAATAAATGAAACTAAGTTGAACGAAACGCTTATATCATGTAAAGACTAGCTCCAAAGCAATTTCAATCAACATGTGGGACCTTATTTCTTCGAATTTTGTCAGCAATATGATTCCATTATTTTCTTGTTATTAGGATTGTAAATTCTAGACTCTTCATTATGTCAGCAAAGAAACCATTAAATTATATGAAATGATAGAATTCTCAGAAACACTGTCTTTAGGGGGAAAATAGTCTCATGAATGACATATACTTAACCAAGATCTTCTGTCGCTTTGCTTTCATGTCAAAACAATTATAAGAAAATACTAAATGATACTAATATTTAAAAATATATGAAATCTGTAATTTTAAGCTTCATATTTCCAAAAATATATCATAAAATAACATTTATTTTACTATAGGATCTACCGCCTCCGTTATTCTTCTAATGCAACAATTGAGTTTTTACTTTTGGCAATGCACAACTTTAACTATTAATATATTTAATTACTTTTTAGTAAAAATTATAAAAAAATTGATATTTTGAACCTATATCGAGACGCATCTAACAATACCCCACATGACTATATTTTTCCTCACGTAAATATCACAATAGAAAGTGAAAGGGTGATGGGTGAATAGTGTAAGAATTTCATTGTTGCAATGGATAAAAGAACGGGACTTTTTCTATTTGCTTTTGACTTTAATTATGGTCAGACAATCAAAATATGTTTTGCTAAATGGCTTTCTATTGAGTATATAAATAACCAGCTTAATGTTAAAGGTATGCTTTTACTAGATATATGTACTGAAATTCGGCTTCTGTTTTGTTTTTGCATTAAACAACTAGCACCAACAATTAATTTTATCAAACACATCTATATACAGCTAATACTCATAGAATCCATATAAATAAATGGTAAATCCAACCTGCTGGTGAAACAATTAACAACTAACTACCGATCGTCGAACACTTATTCAAAATGCATATGGATCTTTATGTTAACTCATAACTCAAACTTTCACTATAAATTCATGAGATAATAACTTGAGTCACAAAACAGAAGTATTTGCTTGCAATTATGAGGTTTAGGAAAAGTTGTGCTCTAAGCTTAAGATCCAGCTACATATCCAATATATATGCATGTGGACCTTTTCCAGAGTTGTTTGTTGTCAACTTGTCACTCTTCAAACTTTCAGATTAAATATTAATTCATGAGAGAATACCTCGAGTCACAAATAGAATAATTATTTGCTTGCAATTATGAGGTTTAAGAAAAGTTGTGCTCTTAAGCTCAAGGGGCCAGCTGCGTATCCCATATGCATGTGGAACTTTCAGAGTCGAAACAACAGCACTCTTCACACTTAGATCTACAGACGCTTGATTACATCACGACAAAAAGATGTTTAACGCATAACCTTTTTCCCTAATGTGATGATTATACCTACGTACAGATCTAATTGAAACAAATAAGGAAGTCAAATGTGCTGCATCTCATTGCAAGTATGTGGCACTATAGTACGAGTAACAGATTTTTGTGTAAAAGAATAACCACGTATTATATTAGAGCAATTAGCTATAATCACAAGTAATTAAAAAAGAAAAGGCAAGAAAAATAAAAAAGAAATCAAGAGCAAAAAGAAAAAAAATCTAGGGAGTTGGGATCGATAAGCCTTCAAGCAATTACTTAAAGACTATTTACCCACCTTTTTTTTTTAACTAAAAATCCACTTGAACAAGAAATACAAGTAGTACTTATGTAGACTCACAAATCCTCTTATTGATTTTCACTCACAAAGCACTAATAAGCAAGGAAGAACCTCTTCTCAAACCCTAGCTTTTTTTTTTTTTTTAAAGAACTCAAACCCTAGCTTTGTGCTCTTAAAATCTCTCTCTTATGCCTCACAATAAATGCCCACCACAATTTATAAAAGGGTTCAATAAATGTCATCTAATTCAAGTTCATAGACAGAGGTTCTTAACTTTGCGATTTCCTGTTTGCCTCTGTTTAGCAGATTGTATTGGTTTGTTAATGTAGTTTGTTGGATTTTTTGTTCGCATTTGAGCATGTGTATGTAATCCAGGTTTTAAACCTGTGTAATGTTTTTTGTCTCAAAGTGGCGGATGGCCTCCTCATCCTTGGGTGTGTGTTAGTACTATGAAAGTTTTCTTCTTCTGAAGAAATACCTGAGTTGAGTAGAGGTTATCTTCCTCTTTGTGGTTTAATGAAATGAAAACACCAATTATAAAAAGTAAAAAAATAAAAAAATTGTCCGGTTAAGCATAACACTCGATCAAATAAGCCATATGCAACTAGGTAAGGGTGGAAGTTCGGTTTTCGGACAAAACCAAACCAAAACGAAATAAATTCAATTTTAACATTTCAAGTCCAAATCCAGACCGAAATTCAACCCAAACCAAACCAAACTAAAACGAAATTAGAAAACCAAAAGCAAACCAAACCAAACCAAACCAAATCGAAATTTTTTATGTTCCAAAATCCAAACCAAACCGAAATTTTTTTAACAATACGAACACTTGATCCCTATCATCTACCATAATAGAAATTAGATTAATAATACAAACACCTACAGTAATGAAAAAAATAACAGAGAATAACAATCACATAACAGAAATAAAATTTTTATAATTTATCTAACGTAATTGCAAATTCTCACAAAGGAAAAACAATCATAACTTTATCATAATTGTAAATATGTAAACTTCGGTTAGGTTAGACTTTTTTGTTTTTCATAAGTAAAACCGCATCGAATCGAAAACAATATTAAAAAAAAAAAAAAGCCAAACCGATTTTTCAAAAAAACAAAACCAAATTACTAATTTGGTTTGGTTTGGTTTGGTTTTCGATTTTTAATCATATAACTTACACCCCTACAACTAGGAAGTTTTCAATACGAACTTCCCGCCCGAACAAGCACTTCTCCTGCCCACAAACATCACTTAGGTACTATTGCTTGCTTTCTTTGCTTTTACTTTTGCTTTTGCTTGCCCGCGTACATACTTGTCAGTTCGAAGCTCAAATGAACCATGTTGACGCCTGAGTGATATTCCAACATGTAGACATATACTAAGGGGACTATATTTTTTTTGGTAATTAATTTGGTTCATTATATTAATTTGCCATATGTAAGATACAAATTACATGGTAGCCTGGGGAGACCAAGAGGAAGACGATGGCCTAGTCAGGCACTAAAAAGACCAGAAAATGCTCGACTATTTGTTTAAAGCATGACATACATTCGATTATAACCAAGCTAGGAACTCCTCTCTTCTAGTAAGCCCTTTCTTGGCAAGGGCGTCAGCTACCTTATTTGCACCCCTGCCTTTGTGGGTGATGGATAGGAGGGGGAGGTTTTGCATTGCCTCACAAATGAAATTTAGAGGGAAGCATAGGTTCCACGACCCATTCTTGGAGTGGGTGATGGATAGGAGGGGAGGTTTTGCATTGCCTCAAGGATGAAATTTAGAAGGAAGCATAGGTTCCACGACCCATCCTTGGATTGGTTGCACCACATTACAGCTTTGGTGGAGTCGAACTCAATTATGACGGGCTTTGAGCTGATGAGATAGCAGGTTATTGAAATTTGGATAGCTATCTTTATTGCGAAGACTTTGGCCAAGTTGATTTAAATTGGAGGAATGGGTAATGAGAAGACACACAAAAATTTCCCGCTACAGTCATGAAGAACACCTCCTATTGCTGTGCTAACTCCAAGAGGGTCATAGGAGGCATCCACATTCCATTTAAGGTGGGAGTTAGGTAGGGGGACCATACGGGTTTTTGGAGGCTTGGGGATGGAGTTTACCATAGGACTGAAGCTATTCCAATGAAGACAAAACGAGTTTCTAGCAACATCATTATGGGAGTAAGAGAGCAAGAGATGTTGTTGAAGATTCGACCATATATTTCTTTCCTTTCACAACGTCCATACAATTACAAGAAACTCACGACCTTTTTAAAGAACGGATCATGAGTGATGAAGTGTCATTGATAGAAAGCTTCTTCAAGAAGAAGAAGAGGGACCAATTAATATTCCAAAGATTTAACCACCAACACCATAACTGCTAGGAGAATTTGCATTGAAGAAGAAGGTGATCAATTCTTTCTTGATTGGATTTGCAAAATATACATTAAGCTACAGAGGCAGGGAGGATGCCAATATGGTTGATATGTTGGCGTGTATTAATTTTTCCCAATAGGGCCAGCTATGTGAATATCTCAAGGCGGTGGGGAACAAGTCCACATACACCATACCCTCTAATGGCGTCAAAGTGAGATGAATAGATGTTTTGGCAAATTCAAAGGAAGCTGACTTGACAGAGTATTCTCCCAATTTTAAGGGAGTCTACACAAAAGAGTCCATGCCTACATGTCGCGAGACGTTGGATGAAGAAGGTTTACCTTTTCCTCCTCATCACGAACTCGGAGTACGCAAATCTAATGGAAGCCATCCCAAAAGCCCAAAGAAGCAATGACCGAGTTTGGAGATGGAGATATTGAGAAGAGTCTTGGGAAGGCATATTTGAGGGGACATAATCCAATCCAAGTATCATGCCAAAAGTGGGTATTACTATGCCCATTAACAACTCTCTTTCAAAAAATCGACAGTAACATATTTTTCGCAGTGGGATGGTTTAGGATGGAGCTGCAAATGTATTTTCAGGGGCCTCCAATGGAGGGAATGTTCATGTCTCTTATAATAGTGATGCAGGAGTAGGCATATTTCCCCTGAATTATCCAATGCCATAATGCATTTGGTTCTTGAAAATACCGCCAGAGCCATTTCATTAGGAGGGCAATATTACTTTGCAGCGAATTTCCCATGCCTAACCCGCCAAGGAGCTTTGGAAGCTCAATAACATTCCAAGCAACCAAAGGGATATATCATTTATCGGAGGAGCTACTCCAAAGGAAGTGGCGTTATAGTTTTGTGATTTATCGATGACTCCTTTAGGGTTTGGGAATATAGACATGAAGTTGAGGGGGGAGGCTTGCAAGTGAGGCTTTGATGAGAGTGACCCGACCACCAAGGGATAAGAGTTTCCCCTTCCATGATCACTAGTGGAAAAAAACGAAAGGGCTGCGGTGAAAACAGCCCTAAGGGATGCGTTTTTTGCCAGCAGCCCTTTCTGTAGCAGCCCTTCACTAAAAGTGAAGGGCTTGCTTTGTACAAAGGGCTGCGGTTTTGACCATAACCGCAGCCCTTTTGACCAAAAAAAAAAAAAAAATTTTTTTTTTTTTTGCATTTTTTTACTCCTAAAAATCAAAAAAATAACAACGCTTAACTAATCAAGCAAAACAAAATTATAAATTACAGTTGAAATTATAAACACAACAAAACGAAATTTACAGTCGAAAAAACAAACAAAATGAAATTATAAATTAACGAATCAACAAGAACATCAAATTAATTCTACAAAATAAAATAAAAACCTAAAATACAAAATAAAATGCTTAACTAAACCTCAAATATCACAAGTAACAAATAAATTACAAAAAAAAAAAAAAAACTGATGAGCACGAACTGACTAAACTCCTTGTCGTGAGCCACTGGAAACCGGCTGAACAAACTTATTCCACTAAAAAAAATCACATTTCAGTTCTACTATGCAAAGATTCAAAAACTTAATAGTCTTAAACAAACTAGCAGAATATAATCACAATTCAAGAACTTCAAAATTCGATAAAACAATGACAAAAAGCCTAAAATTGACAAAAAAAATCACGAACCAACAAATCTCGAACTATGCCGGCGAGGGGGGAAATCCGGCGAGGGGGAAAAATCCTGCGAGATCTGTGCGCGAAGTGAAAAAACCGACGAGGTGTTGTGAGCGAAGGAGATGAGCACGACAACCTCGCCGGAAAACGCACAAAATTAAAACCACAAAATCAAGCACAAAATTAAAACCACAAAATCAAGCACAAAATTTAATCACAAAAATAAATCACCTCGTTTTTAGCAGACAACTGGCGAAGAAATGAAAGGAGAGAGAAAGTCGTCTGTAAAAGCACGAACCATCGCCGGCGAAGGACGACTGATTTTGATCGACGAACGACGAAGGAGGTGAGGAGATCGACGAACGACGAAGATTTTGTTGTGTTGCGTCGCTGCTGTTGGTGTGACGGCAGAAGCAGCGTGCTTTGGTGCAGTAGCGTGCTTTGGCGGCGAACTCTAGCCGAGGTCGAAGAGAGAGAGGCAGGGAAGGAGATTGTGAGAGAGGAGAGAGGCAGGGGAGGAGCGAGAATGAGAGAGAGTAAAGGAGCGCTAGGGTTTAGATATTTCAAAAGCCCGCCCAAAATTCCTTCTAAAATATTTAAAAGCCCACTGAAATAATGTTTTCGCGGGTGGGTGAAGGGCTGCGTTTTTAAAAAAAGGGCAGCCCTTCGTAAACAAAGGGCTGCGGTTTTTGGGCTAATCGCAGCCCTTCACTATTAAGGGCTGCGTTTTAAATAAAACGCAGCCCTTGCATTTTTTTCCACTAGTGGATCCAAGTTTTTTGGAAATTCGATGGATAAATCGAATCCCATGAATTGATTCTAGATACATATCCACCTATAGGCAAGCCTAGATAAGTGAAGGGAAAGGAGCCAATTTTACACAAGAGCGACCCGACTGCAAGTTTTAGCCATTCTTCTTCAACGCTGATACCCAAGATGGAACTCTTGTGGAGGTTAACATGAAGACCAGCGGAAAGGTATAAGAGTATGAGTGTTTTCTTGATGTGCATGAGGAAGTCAATGCTTGGTTTACAAAATATTATAGTATCGTCAGCGTATTGAAGATGAGTGATTTTGTACCCGACTCTGCTAGCCTCAATACCTTCCCATAGATGCATTTCCGTTGCTTGAAGAATTACCAAGCTTAGACATTCAACCACTAAGTCTAATAGGAACGGTGACAGTGGATCCCCCATGTTTAAGCACACGTCTCAGTTTGAAAGGACTAATAATTATTTAAGAAATGGGTAACATAGTTAAAACAATGACGATGCAATCACTCATCTTTCTTTTGTTTTTTCTTAATATTTCGTCATCTTATCATTTTGTCTTTTATCCTTATAAAATTGAGTATTAATTAAGGAGCATGATTGCAAATATCTTGAGAAAAAGAAATATATATCATCCACTAACTCTATTACATCCTTTTTTAACCTCAATATCTTGAAAATGTAATACTCTAATCAATGCACCAAAACAAATAGAAAATGTGATTTGAAACATAATAACAGGGTGCTATGTACATAGGGTCAGGGAGTATGGGGATTAGAGAGTGAAATAAGGATAGAGAATCAGATGGTGGGATATGAGAAAAGATAAGTTTTTTTTTTCTCTTGCCTGGTATAAGTTGAGAATAAAATTGAGATAAGTTACAAAAGAAGACCAGAATAACCTTAATAATTCCTACCTTCTCTCCTCCTTTCTTCCTTTTCACAAAGAACAAAGTTGTCTTTTTTTTTTTTACTTTTCTTGTCTTTGGTGATTTATATTTTAGGAAAAACATAGTCATAAAAGATCTTGTTAGATTCGTCTCAATGTATATTTTTTAATATCAACTTTTTTTTGTAATTTTTACTTATTAATAATTAAAGATATTAATGTTTGAAAATATATTTCGACAAGCGTGAAAACATGAAATGGTGCAACTATTTCTATATAGAGGGAGTATTATTTTGTGTGATAAGAGGAGTTTCTATCCCTAGTTTATCCTCCCTTTTATCTTACCCCCTTAAATAAACAGTATGTTTCTTCTATTATTTCTCTCTTGTTTGTATCCCTATATATCCTTATCCCTCTAAACCAACACCTAGTACTTTTATTATCCTCTTATTCACTTTGGAATTCTTTAAGGGGACTTTGCAACTCTTTATTCACTTAGCCTTAACCATTGTTTACATACCCCTATTAAGGCCCTGTTCTTTTGGACTGAGAGACACTGAACTGAACTGAACTGGACTGAACTGAGATAAACTGAATTGCAGAGATTACTGAACTGAACTGAACTGAAATGACATGAACTGTACTGAACTGAAATGAACTGAACTAAAAATAAGTCCAAAAGAACAGAGCTTAAGTTCACAATCAACGGATATTGAAGAAAAACGTAATTCTACTTAGTAATCAACTAACCCTAACACAAATCAATCAATTTTTTCATCCCTCTAAATTTTCTTCCTGTATTCGTGGCTACCTTTGACTCTATGAATTTTGCTTTAAATATTGGGCAGGAGAGCTTCATGAATCATAATGTGTGACTAATCATCAACCAACGATAAGTAGAGGAAATATCGGGTATGGCCGTTGTTACAGTTTTGTCAAAGAAGTCTAGTCTATTCACAGTTCACTTGACTTGACCAATATGCCTTTTTTGTGAGGCAGTGGAATGAGTAGGAGGCTTTGAAATATTTGCAACTCAACTTTATTGTGATATTTTGGTCTTTGGAATGCATGAAATACATGGGAAGCTTTCTGATGCACGAAGTTTCTACTTATTTCATGATTGTGATTTGTGAGCTACCTGCTGTTCAAGCCTTCACCCACTGGTAGACCTGGACAAACATTGTGTCGAGAATACGTAACTTGCATGTCATGCTCCATTAATATTGCTATTATTATATTGCAACTTGTGAGTTGCGAGACATAAAATTAAGAAGTTGCTCCATATTTGTATTTTGCATGGTCTTTTTATCTAAGACACATATAATTGTGATATCATTATTTATATACTCCCTCCATTCCATAATATAGTGTTTACTTCTCATTTTTCACGGGAATTAAGGTAAATGGAAGGAGTAGTAGGATGTTCCAAAAATTATACTTAATGAAGTGCTTTTTTAGTGCTTTTATCTTGGAACTAGTTATTTATTGTCTTTTTCCTTTAAAAAAATATCAAAAAATAATAAATATTCCTTGGAATGGTGTAAAACAATAAATAGGGGCACATATATTTAAGGAAATGTAGGGGTATTTTGGTAAATTTGTGTACAAATTAAGGATATTTTAGTCCAAACAAATTGATTAAAGTGAAATAGACACAACATTTTGGGACACCTAAAAAGGAATGTGAGCACTATATTATGGGACGGAGAGAGTATTAAAATAAAGTCGATACTTTAATTTGAACATACAAATTGTAACTTATCTGAGAATGAGGGAGTGGAAGGGTGGTAAGCCCTTTCATCTTCCACCCACATGTTGTGGGTTCGATTCTCATTAGGGGGGTGGGGGGCTTTGGAGTAGGTTGTATTTAGGTGCCCTGTGAGAGGGCGTTAATGTAATTTATCTTACCAATTTTTTTTTTTTTTTAAAATTGAAACTTATCTAACAAGATTATCAAGATAATCACAACATATGCTACTTATTTTTGTTTTTTTAATCACTACAATAATTTGACTCTTATGCTAATGGTCAATGCACAAATTTATTTATTGATATTTCTAATGTCTATTATTAGATATTATAAAACGTTAACATTATGAAAATATGCATGAAGATGAATCCAACATCTTACATGCTAATTTTATTTTTATATATTAGTCTAAAGTTATTCGTCATTGGTACAACTTAAATAAGCAAAAGTTTGAGGTCAAGATGGTGGAATAGTGACATCACTTCCCAACTCGTATTCCTGAGATCTAGTGATCAAACCTTATGAGACTCATTTGAGGAATTCCCCTTATCCTCCCCTCAAGGCTCAAGTGAGCCCCTTTATTTTACCTTTTTTAAAAAAAGGCAAAAAGTCTAAACGTAACTATTAAATTAAATAAATAAAGGAAGAGTATGTATTGATGAGAATTTTAGCCAATATTTAGGAGGTTTTTTTTTTGACGGGAATATTTAGGAGGTTTGACTTTGATGAAATCAAATGAAATTTTTATTGAGGGAGGGAGGGAGAACCTCAAAAACAAAACAAGCCATTTAAATAAGATGCAAGGCTAGGTAGCTCAATTGGATGACAGGATGAGCATCTTCTCCCCTCCAGTCTTCGAGATTGAAATTTTTTTAGATGATTATATTATATATGACCATGGAAGATTTAATGATTCATAATGGATTAAAAGACCAAATCCTTATATCTCTCTTTTTCTCCTAGAATCTTTATATTTAACATACGAAGTTAGAATTCCTAGGAATTGGAGTTTTTTGGTGTTGTTTGGTTGACAAATTTATGGGAAGTAGAAATTCCTTGGAAGTTTCACTTCCCACAAAATGGAGGAAATTACTTACCTAGGGGACCTAGGTAAGTGGAAATTCCCATGAGAATTTTCTTTCCCATGGATCTCCAAACAATATTTAGCAATTCCTAGGAAATACAATTACATGGGAAAATAAATTTCCAAGAAATTTGCACTTCCTACATTTAACCAAACAAGCACTAAGTGTTGATTTTTAAATACACCAAAATTTTTTGGTCCCTAATATATATGTTACCCTTTGTCGAAAATATATGGTTTAGTCAACTTTTCAAATAGCTCTAAATTATTACCATAGATCTACAACACCTGCAAAACGTATCAAACAACTATAAATCTCAGTCATGAATAAATAATGTAGTACTTTGCAGCAAGGATGTAATTGTCTTTATATCTCTCAATAATAATGCAATCATGTTTGAGTAAAACTGTCGCTAAGTTGTGTCTATAAAGATTCCTTGTTCACCTCCATGAAGATTCTCATGAACAACTCCTATATTCATTTTGAGGATTGTTTTAACCATTTATTTACTTAATTGAAGTTGTAGATCTCGGAAAGAATATGAATTTAGACTCAAGAATCACTTCATTTGGAATTGTGTCATGTTTGCTAATAGTTATGCTATTAAGAATACTAATTTAACTCTAAGAATAGAGAAATTATTTTAATATGCTTAGCAGGTTAAAAATTATCCGGGGCCACTCATGTAAAATACTTCTGAGCCTATTGTGAGATAATCAATAGTTAAAATCTTTTATAGAATGACAACCGTGGTTAAAAACGTTGTTGTCAATTTTTCCAAAATATTAACGAGAAGCATATTTCACATTATAAGTTGGTAAATACTTCACTTCATAGTTCATAATGTTGTTTAGGATCTTCATGATACGCGTTGCCCGTTGGGAAAGTGCATGTGGGAGTAACACTTAATAGGTGGAAGTGGCAGGCAGCACCCTTGGCACGATAAAAAGCAAAATTTTTTTAACCAAAATGTAATCATTAGCAGTAGTAGTTTTCTCCAGGGACTAGTCCCCGTCCATATTGCTGAATATTTTGACTACAGATGAATTTTTATATCACAAGTCACATTGCATATTCCATTATTCCTACATAGGAGTAGGGGTCCAAAAACTATATCATGCTTTAAATGCTTTCATTTATTTCTAGCTACTTTTTGGTTTAAGAGTAAATCTAGACCAAAGGGCTATCTGAGATAACGCGTATTCTTGCAAATTTCCAATGGGGATTGTTAAACATCGCCCCTAAAGTACTTAAAATCGCCCCAAGTATTATATTATTGGACCATTATACCCTTAATTTACTTTTTGTTTTTTACTCACCACCTACCATCTTTCTCTCTCATATTCACCCCATCAGATTCATCACCATCACCATCCCTCTCATCTTTCTTCAACAAACATTTTTCTGCACACAACCACAACCACCACCACCACCACCACCACCATTTAAACTCAAAAAATGTCAGATAATTCAAGGCCACGAAAGAAAATTGTACTTAAGCGTCACACGGAGGATGCAGTTGCTAGGGCTATAGAGGCAAGACGCCGGCAAGAAGCGGTAGAGGAGGCGGCGGCAGCGGCGGAGATGGCGGCAGCAGAGGCGGAAGCATCGCAGGTAATTTTTTTAAAAAAAAAGTAGCCAACGTCGGCTTGCCCGTTGCTTCCATGGAAGCAACGTTTAGGCTGTAACGTTGCTTCTATGGAAGCAACGTTTGGCAAACGTTGCTTCCATGGAAGCAACGTTTCAGCCAAACGTTGCTTCCATAGAAGCAACGTTACAGCCAAACGTTGCTTCCATAGAAGCAACGTTACAGCCAAACGTTGCTTCTATGGAAGCAGCGAAATTTTTTTTTTCTTTTAAATTTTCTGTTATTATTAATTTTGTTATTTATGTTATATTTTCATATTTAAAATGTTATTATTTTATTAATTCATGAAATGTAAGTGATATTTTTTTTGAATATTTTATAAAAATAATTCATATAATATTATTTAGTATGTTTTAATTTAATTATTATTATTGTAGGTTGTAGAAAATTAGAAATAGTAAGTTTTGATTATAAATAATTAATATTGTAGGTTGTAGAATGTTATATGTTTTGATTATAAATAATAATTATTATAGGTAGTAAAAAATTATAAATAATATGTTTTGATTATTATTAATTATTGTTGTATGGTTAATATATTGAATTATGAATTATTAAAAATTATTTTATTAAATAATATTGTTGTATTGAATAGCCATCTGGGTTTCGACAATTTGCCGGGAAGACACTTCCCGGGTTTCGCATACACAACGAGGATTCAGGTCCGCGACATCCCCACTCACGTGGTGTTTCAGCTTCAGTTAGGAGGACGCGGATGAAGCCGACTGGTCCGCGACGTCAGCTTCAGTTACACGATGAGGGGGTTGGTGGATCGTACGATGCAAGGGAGCATCAGGAGATGGATGAGGGGGATGAGGATGAGAGGGAGCATTATGAGGCGGGTTCGATGTTCTTTACGATGATGATGTTCGGGATGCAATTATGCGGGAATTTGAGAGAGATCCGGTTGTAGAGCCTACGGCGGTGATCGTTGGAATGTACGTAAGGGTAGGGGTGGGCGGTTTATACGCGGTGAGGGGAGTTCATCGACTGTTGAGAGTCGAAAGGGGAAGGGAAGGATGCCGATGACCTTAGGCTGGAAGGTCACGAGTCCGGTTGCGGGGAGGACCTATTGTTGGGTCTGTTATCCCTAGTTTTGGTGGACATGTAGCTATGGAGATTTGGGAGGGGGGGGATAGAATTCTCCTGAAGTGTCAGACACGAGAGAGGATTTGTGCACGTTTGAGGACGTGGGCTAGGGCGTTGCCTCCACCGATACAGGATCGTCTTCGTAGAACGTCCCTGTACCATATCCCCTTTACTATGTTCACGCACATTGATGCGCCCTTGATTTCAGCATTTGTCGAGCGGTGGCAGCCTGATACGAGTTCTTTTCACCTACCGTTTGGGGAGATGACAATCATGATGCATGATGTGTGGCATATATTGCATATTCCAGTTGAGGGGTGCACGGTGAATGACACCACTCCGAGTGTTGCTCTTAGGGGTTTGGTTGCAGACTCGATCGGTAGGACAGTTGCAGAGCTCGGGAGTCCACTTTGGGAGAATGGTGCTATTGCTGCACAAGGGGTTGCTGATATTCTATCAGATGGGGAGACACCTGCTTCATTGGAGAAACAAATTGACATGTATTATATGGTTGATTCTAGGATCTTTGTTTGTTCCCGGATAAGAGTGGATCAAGGTTGAGACCCTTTGACATTGTTGAGGCCAGGTCTCCGGATATCGTTCACACGTTCTCATGGGGGTCGGCTACACTTGCGTACTTGTATCGTCAGTTGGGTGAGGCTAGTCGTACCTCCACAGTCGGGATTAGCGGCTGTTTGACTTTACTCCAGGCATGGATTTATGAGTATTTTCCATGCTTCAGGCCGCGCGCACAGCATATTATTGGTGGGGCAGCTCCACGAGCGCAGAGTTGGACTGCGTACCCAGAGCCGAGGTCTCATGACCGTCTTTGCTCTATCAGGAGACAGTTAGACACACTGACAGCAGAGGATGTAAGTGACTATTTATGTACTATTATTAACAGTTTGTTTTTTTTACTTGTATTTCATTAAATAAAATCGCTTTTTTTGTAATAATTGCAGGTGGATTGGTTGCCTTATGGTCATCATTTTGATCCGAACACTATTCGGAGAACATTATATAGGGGCACCATTCGTTATCGGGGAGTTATCGAGCCATATATGCCTGATCGATGTGTGCGGCAGTTAGGCCGTATGCGGTATACTGTTCCTATTATTGCTCCAGTAGTCCGCATCTAGGCCTAGCAAGGGAAAGTATTCTGTGAAATCTTCTGCTGTCCATTGTGAATCGGGCTGGTTCTCGTTCCCGACAGGTAATTATAATAATATTATATTAATATTATGTTTATTATTATTGTTAGTATATTACAATTGTTATTTTGTTTACAAACGAGGTAATTGTGTAAACATTGAGATGTTTGAGAAGGGGTTACGCACCGGCCACTTGCGCCACTGACTACTTGTCTTGGTATCAGCGACATTCACATCCATATTTGTTGAATGATGGAGGTAGTAGTGCTCGACCCATACCAGATCGTACCGCAACCGAGCAGGTAAATGTATTTTAATGGATTCATAATTTGTATCAATGTACCAAAATTAAATATATTGATGATCTAGTATTTTTTAATGCAACAGTGGATGAGTAGGTGGATAAATGCAACTCGTCCATTCATGCAACATCGGGACGAATCTGAATGGGATGATGCACGTGCGAATGTTGAGCAACTCATTGAGGATTGGAACAAAGTGTTACACAATACGAATGAAGAGAACGAGTAGCGGGTTTTAGTTATGTTAAACAACTTTTAACTCAATGTTTATGTATGCTTGTTAAATCATAACACTTTAATGCTTGTTAATTATGAGTAATTGCATATTTAATTAGTTATATTGTCATTTAGTTCATACAACAACACAATTAGTTCATACAACAACACAATTAGTTCATACAACAACACAATTAGTTCATAAATCAACACAATTAGTTCATAAATTAACACAATTGGTTCATTAGTACAACTAGCAAGAGGTAAATCTAAGAAGTAGTTGTTGGGGTTGTTGAGGTAGATGAATCATCCCATTGTGCTATCCGTTTTGAATAGTGACTTGCCCAAGGACGAACAGCTTGAGAAGCAACTCGAAACCACTGTTGAGGAATAGCAGGGACCGGATGACCTCGGCGAAGTTGAAGCCGAATAAAATGCTTGTAACTCCCTAGATGAGCTATGGCTAACTCCCTTTGTGGCAAAGCGTTCATGCCCCCAACATCAAGTGGGAAAACTGTAGTCGACATATCAATACGACCATTGAGAGCGAAAAAAAAGATCGTACATCTGTAGTGGTTCGCAATGGGGTACAAGTCTGCAATGGCCTCCATGTAATGTTCCTCCCCACAACCTTTACCTTCCCATCGAACACGCCTAATTGCCTCTTTGAGGTCCTGACCATAGACCCAATGAAATTGACGACCATTTTCATGCAACTCACTCACTACTGATCGGCGTACAATGTCCCAATTTTCTTGGCCGGAACAAAAAGCATCTGCTACGCATCGAAAACCACAATTACCATCAGCAACTACATCATGCCAGCCTTCTATGTGGTGTTGGATGGCTAGTGGAAGTTTATGAAAGTATGGAAAATTTTCCATATCGAATCTCCACCCTGCAAAGTTAATATACAACAATTTAATTAAATGTCTACAATTATACGCAAATACAATTATACGAAACAAACAATTAAAGTATATACACAAATATATTATTACCAGGAGCCGACCCAGAAGTTTTGCCTTTACCCTTAGGAGACTTGCCCATAACGTGCTCCCACCCACTTTTTTCCCGTCGCATGCCCTTGTTCAACTTAGAACGACCCTTACTCGTCACGTTAACATCAGGCTCCTCAAAGGAATATCGTTCGGGGTGGAGTTCTGAATGGAGTACCCGAGAAATAGATCTCATGACCGCAGGATCTTTATCATGTACCTCGTTCACTAATGTATCGAAGAACCGGCGGTCCTGATCGCACTCCGATAGTATCTCAGCCGAATCTGTCCCATCACCAATAGCTAGTCTCCACCAAAATGCATCAACCTCCTGAGTGTATAAGAGTTGATCTGATTGCAAGGAGAAAAAAGTATGGCAAGCACATGGAATACCATGCGTAGTCTCAACAACACATCCGCATCTACTCCAATCCCAGTCAAGCTCTGCTATTCTTCCAAGCTCCTTCTGAATTAGCTCCAAACAATATTGAGAGCAAACACCGTTCAATGCGCTATATGGTGGCGGATCAAATTCAGTCCCATGAGTACGCCGCGATGCTTCCAATGAGTTTCTTATCTCTTTCAACTGCCCTAAAACAAAAGCATCAACTTGCATAAACAATGTGTCGATTGCCTCAGTTGGAGTAGCAATCCACGCTTTCAAAGCCGAATGAGAGCTCTCGACTCTGTTGTTGGTTGTGTTACCGAAGTGTCTTACTCGGTTAGTCCAACATTGCACAAACTTCTCTTTGTGCACAAGCCAAGTCCCGTGGATGTAGGTAGGAAAATCAATGGATGTGGTATTCCCAACTGTACCCCACTCCTCCATCATGTTGGCTACATTTATTTCATATTCAGCCTCGGTTTTGGATTTCATTACCCTAGCCCAACTTCCTCGTCCGAAGCTAATTCCGATCTTTCTTTTCCCACCACACTTCCTTGTTACCCAGGCCTCCACATCATGATTTATATGCCAGGTGCAAAGTAGATGTGCAGATGTGGGAAAAATCTCCGAGATATACTTGCACAAAGCCAAATCTCGATCAGTGACAATGGCATTCGGAGCCACACTACCAATGAGGTTCTTTAGTCTGTCCAACATCCAGCGATAACTCTGAGCATCCTCATGTTGCAACAATGCCCATGCAACAAGAAAATTCTTGTTGGTTGGTGTCACCCCAACAATCTCCACCAAAGGATACAAGTACCTATTTGTCTTGTACGTTGCATCAATGTGAATCACGTGCGGGTATGTACGCACTAAATTCACGGACGTAGGGTGTGCAATGAATGTATGTGTCACCCTACCCATCTCGTCCGACTGAATCCAAAAAAGATACTTGCTTTCAACAGCCTGTTGAAGAAACCGTTGGCCGCATTTCTGCCTTCTGATCTCTCCCGTCTCAATATATCTCTGCAATTGTATATGTGTCTCATGTTAGGCTTCAAAGACGGAAATGCACCTTCAATGGCTTTCATAATGTTTCGTGGTTTCACATGGGATGAAGTTAGTTCTCCAACTAACTTCTTGGCGGCGGGACTGAGACCAGAGATTTGTCGATGACCCTCCGGGTATAACATCATTGGGTGATTATGAAACCCATGTTCAACCCTAGTCTCGACCACCCAACACGTGTAGTCGTTTTTCGGGACTAGGAACAACCGAAACTCACAGCCACATGCTTTTCTCTTTGTTTTTCTTCTAATTGCCGAACTGAAATCACGAGGTTCCTTCTTCTTGCCACGATCACAATCCAAAAGTTGATACTTCTTTTTGTGACTAGTGATCGTCAAGAAAAACCCAAGCTCAACGGCAATGTTTCTACACCACTCCGCAGCAGCATCACGCGTTTCAAATTCTGGACTATTATCGAAATACGGGTTATAATTAATCCGATCACCAACAGGCTCCTGAAAAAACAAATCATCTTTTATTACACGAAAATATCACAATATTCACAAATACTAGTTTAATCTTATTTTAATTTTTTTAAAACAATTTTGATTTGTAAAAATAACAGAAATACATATAGAGGGTTCCAACGTTTGGCCAGAACGTTGGATCTTTGGAACCAACGTCTGGCCAGGACGATGGTTCCATGGATCCAACGTTTGGCCAGAACGTTGGATCATTGGAACCAACGTCTGGCCAGGACGATGGTTCCATGGATCCAACGTTCGGCCAAACGTTGGATCCATGGAACCATCGTCCCGGCCGGACGTTGGTTCCAATGATCCAACGTTCTGGCCAAACGTTGGCGTTGTTTACAGACGTAAAAAAAAAAAATTTTACCTCTTCGTCTGAAGAAGACATCCTTGCCGGCGATGATAGCATTGGGTTGCTGGGGATGATGGTGTTGGGTGATGAGTTGCGATTGGTTGTTGGTGATTTTAGAGAGAATTGTATATTGGTAAAATTCAGATTTCAAATGAAGGATAAATTTCAATGCTCAAGTAAAGTAAAATGGTAAAAAGGAGTGAAGGGTATAATGGTACATTCACAAGGTTGTTGGGGCGATTTTAAGTACTTTAGGGGCGACGAATAGAAGTTCAGATTTCGAATTCCAATTTCGTATCATTATTAAAAAGCAAATTAGGTAAATAATAATCAAATTTATTATATTTATCAAAAAAAAAAAATCAAATTTATTATCTTTTATTCAGAGGCAAACGGTAAGAAAGATACTTTGATGGTCTACTGTTAATTAGTTAAACAAAAACTAATACTATATGGTATCCCTCTATTTTTCCTATTCTAGAGTAAATTTATAGTTAACTTAGGTATGCTCATGCTTCACCCAATACTATTTTTTGCTTATTGCTCATTGCGAATTTTTTAAATGAGCAAAATTCTACTCATTTCTAATCAATTCTGCTCATTCGCTCAAACGAGCAAACTTTTTAAAACGGGCAAATACTTCTACTTATTTGAGAAAATGAACAAACAATTTTGCCCAAATGAGCAAATTCTTTTTGCTAGTTTTCTTAGATGAACATAAGTGTTTGCTCATTTTGAAACTGCAATATTATTTTCAAATGTGAAACCAAGTCCAAGATTACTCCGAAACATTAATGTGTTTTGCTATTCATGAAATCCAACTTTCTCAAATCATATTTTAAACTTCATCAGTCTAATTGGCGACGATGAGAGAGAAAACCATAATGGAGAGAGAAATTTGGAGGTGAGGAACAATGGATTAGAGAGAAATTTTGAGATAAGAGAAACAATGGAGGTAAGAGAAATGTAAAATTAGTATTGATTTTTAAATCATCTTTTGTATTATTGATCATTAATTCCACCCTTTGATTTTCAAATCATCTTTTGCATTATTAATCATTAATTCACCCTTGAATATTTTTGGAAACTCTAATGCTGATTCTCAAATATGAAATTAATTATGTCATTTATGAAATTCGAAGCTCTAATATTTGATTTTGCCATTTATTAATTTCAATGAAAGTTGCAAATTTGGAGGAGAGAGAGAGAGAGAAAATATAGGAGAAAATTTTGGAGGTGATAAACTGTTGAGGAGAGAGAATTTTGGAGGTGGGAAAAAATGAATTGAGAAATTTGGAGATAAAAGAAATAATAGAGGATAGTGAAAATTGGAAGTAAGACAAATGAGGAAGAAGAAGATATGTAAAGAAGAGGAGCAAAGAAGTGACAGAAATAATTGATTAGAAATGAGTAAAATTTTCTCATTTGGGAAATTAATTACGTACATAATTGTCCCTGAGTGTACCATCCATGTACTCACTTTTCTATGTAGTACCCTAACATGTTTTAGTATTTTAAATGGTACCCCTTAATTATTGACTTTTCTATATGTTACCTCTTAAAGTCTAATACTTCCTCTCATCTTTTTGATATCTTGTTAATCGCATTCTATGAGTCCTCACTACTATTATGGCTATACTCACTAAGGGGGCTTTTGGTTGAGGGGCTTCAAGAAAGGGTAAGGGAAACAAAGCTCTTGATTCCCTTACTTGATGTTTGTTTGGTCATTTTAATCATTCTCTTTACACCATCCTTTCCCCCAAAGTCCTCTACATCCATTCCCCATACCCCCTAGGGTTTCACTTACCCTTTCCCTCCTCTACTTCATGGTCACCTTGACCAATCATTGACCACCACACTACCACATGAGCCCACCACCCCAACAGCCAGTACCACCACACCACCATCTGAACTCACCACCCTCGCCACCAGAACCACCACATTGCCACCCGAACTCACCACCCTCGCCACCAGAACCACCGCACCGCCACCTGAACCAGCCAGAAAACATTCCCCCAACCATCTAACCACCGAAAACACCACACCACCCACAACCAATACAAAATTTCACCCCAAACCTATCGTGAAAAAAAACCACCCACCCGAAAAAAAATCCGACCACCCGGTTAGCCACCCCCACCCCCTTGAAAACCACCCAACCTACTCGAAAAAACCTCATCCACCCCACAACTGCCGCGAAAGAGGGGATGGAGGAAGAACGCCGTCGCCAAATGTGTCAACAACCCCGCACAATCCAACTTAAAAACCCAACTCTAATAATTGATTATGGGTTTAGATGGTCAAATTCGGCCATAAAACTTCGGATCCGAAGTTTTTATGGTCGAATTTAACCTTTCAAACCTCAAATATGGCCTTTAATGGTGGTAGAGAAGGAAAACAAGGAAGGGGGGCTGTGACTGGCGGCGGTGACGTGGCGGTGACGTGGGGAGTGTTGGGCGGTGTTGATAGGCGGTAGTAAGAGAGAGGCGTTATGGGTGGCAGTGACTATTAATGGTAGAAAAGATGTGAAGGGAGATCTAGTTGATGGCAGTAATTTTTTTTGACATGGGGTAAATACACAAAGCATTATGAGAAACATTATACAAACTACATGTGGCCTAGATATCTAACATTTCCTGATTCCTACTGCTAACGTATGTGCTACTTCTACATATCTCTTGTCTACCTTCTGAATTTCAACACCAATACATAAAGAGGCCTAGAACGTTACATCTTACAGAATATTCTGAATTCCTGTGGGAGCATTATATGGATTTCTAGGAAGGAGATGACGCTAGCAACATCCGTTTTAATTTTCACAACAGGTCCCATCTTGCATCCTTGTATTAGCCCTTGTAGGGTAGACTAAACTCTCTGCTGAGTGTGCCCATACCTTAGTGCTTCCTTGAATTATCTTGCGTTTGTAACTGCAGCCCCAGACTACCCTTGTTGGCTTCTTGGAGATATTCTTTAGTTGCTTTCTTCTTCCAAGAGTTGTTTGTTTGAACTTCTACTACATCGTGGGTTTCATCAAACTTATCGAGGGTCCATATATTGTGTTCGCCTACCCGATCTGACATATTTGGATCCTGATTCTAAGAATATGTCAACCCAATGTTCTTATCTTGCATAGCTATTAACCATCTTGCATATTATCTCGAATGAGTTCGAAAATTCTCAAAGGTTTGAAAACAGTGAGCTGGAAGGTGACTTCATTTCGATGACACCATACACTCCATAATATGGATGTAAATAAAACATACCTATCCTCGCTTCCCTGATCCTTTAGTTTTTCTTTACATAAGAATACGAAATTATTCCTCACCCAATCTTGTATTGGTATGTAGTGTTGGAAGTTAACTCTTAATCCCAACGAAGATGATGCCCATATATGTTTTGAAACCTCACAATCTCTAAATAGATGATTCATAACAGAAACTACAAAGCGGGTTACTTGAGTCTCCTCTCATGCGAAACTCAAAAGAGGTTGGTATTATTCCCGAAATTAGCATCCACAATATTTGCACTTTTATGGAACATATTGTTGTTCCAGATTCTAGATCATGTCGGAGTTTGGTGTTATCATATTCCAATATCCCGATTGAACTAGACATATTTATCATTGGCTGAAGGAGACCAAACCACTTCGCCCGTCCCCTGTTCTTTTGGAAGGTATGTGCTCAGAATTGCTATAGCCGAATTAGTATTGAAATTATTCCATATCATTTCTTGATTCCACAAGCGGTCTCAATATCTTTTGTATTGATTCTTGCAACAAGTGTTCTTTTCCACTTTTTGGTTGAATTTTAACCGTTCCGTGTGGCCATTGCGACCAATTATTGTCTCCTATCATTACATCTTTCTTTGATCCTATTTTAAAACCAATTTTCCCTTGAAATGTCTGGACAACCGAGAATGTACTCTCATGACATAAGAAGGCCTTTTTAACAGGTGATTATTGATCCCTAACTTCAATGCTGATTAAGAATATATAGCATTCAAGACACGACTCACAAGTAAAATTGGGTCTTTGCATCGTCTCCAAAATAAGGGTTTTATTTAAAGCATGGAGATCCCTGAATCTTAGTCCTCCATCTTTTTTATGCTTGATAATTCTCTCATATTTTATCCAGTAAATTGGTCTATTCTTAGTTACACAAGCCCACCAAAAATTCAATAAAAATGACGTTATCTTCTTTAAAATATTTCTGGGCAGCATGTATATAGCCATGACATGAGATGTTGTTGCCATAAGCACTGAATTTATTAGCAAGAATCTCCTCATTGACTAGAGGGTGAAAAACTTCCATGAACTTACAAATTTTAATAATTTTTGCACTATAGACTAGAATTTAATTACTTGAATACCTACCATTAATATTCATGGGACACCCCAAATAATTCACATTCATCTATATTCTAAGAGGCTGTTTGAAGGCCACTATTATATTTGAGGGGTTATTCGGTGAGAATAGATTTTCCAAAACTAATCAATTCACTTGAGATAATGCAGAAGGTGTCCAAGGTGTGCCTTATTGTTGCACATGCTAATTTGTCAACTTTGAGGAAGAAGAGATCATCAGCAAAAAAAAAAAGTGCGTAATTGATGCAGATAATCTGAAAATCTTGATCCCTCTCAACTTCTTTGAGGCTTCTGGTAAAAGGTGGTGAAAATAATTGTTAGAGTATTAGAATATTCTTGTGAATATTGTAATCTTGTGTATATTATTTATCTTAGGAGAGTTATCTTGTAAATTGATAGTTACCGTAAGTTTAGCCTAACATTCCTCTTGTATGTTTGTATAATAGTCCCATTATGGGGATAATGAAATGAAGGAATCAATTTCTATCATGGTATCAGTTTTCCTGATTTTCTCCTTCTCCACGCACACATCTTCCGCACGCTCTCCTCCTCCCTCTCTGCCGCCTTATCTCGACCCCCCTAAACACCTTTGTTTTTTTTCATTTTCTCGACAGTTTTCATTTTTTCCCTACAGATTCCTTCCTCTTCACTATGCCTGAATCCAAATTCCACCCCGCTCTTTGTGTTTCCAACATAAAGAACCACATTGCTATCATCCTCGAAATGGAAAATGTCCAATATTCGACATGGGCGGAACTTTTTAAGATTCACGCTCGCTCTCATAAGGTTCTTCCATATTATTTCACCGGAAGAGGGTAAGGAGAAGGTACCCACCACCGACGAAGAAAAAGAATTATGGTCGACCCTTGATACTACGGTCCTTCAATGGATCTATGCTACCATTTCTCATGATCTACTACACACTATTCTTGAAACCGACTCCACGGCTATGGAAGCTTGGAACCGATTACGTGACATATTCCAAGATAATAAGAACTCTCGTGCCGTGACTCTTGAACAAGAATTCTCCCATACTCAAATGGAAGACTTTTTGAATGCCTCCGCTTATTGTAAAAAACTCAAGGAGTTATCGGATCAATTGAAAAATGTTGGGGCTTCGATTTCCAACCACCGTCATGTTCTTCATATGGTGTCGGGTCTAACATCAAGTTATAGTAGTGTTGGTACTCTCATTCGCCAAAGAAACCCACTCCCACCATTTTATCAAGCCCGTTCCATGCTTATTTTAGAAGGAACAGGACTCGCCAAACAAGCCGCTATGACCTCTAGGACGGCCATGATAACTCGTGATGTGGATGACTCACCTCCTGTGGATTCCTCCACTCCTCGTCACTCTCATGGTGGTGGTAATAAAACTCACAACAATTACCACAAAAATCATGGTAAAAATAACCGAAAAAATACCGGTGGTGGTGGCCGGACAGGCGGTGGTGGCAGCCGGAGCTCCGACAGCGGTGGCGGCAAGTCAACCGACGGTCATTCCGGTGGGGGGCAGCAGCAGCAACTGCCATGGCAGTGGCCATGGATGCAATGGGTCGTTCCTCCTTGCCCATATCCTACTGCTCAATGGTATAGGCCCAATTTTCCTCAGGCCCATCAGTCCTCCTCTAGTGTTCTTGGGCCCAGACCAGCACACTCCTATATGGCAGCAAGTCCAGCAGGTCTTTCCAACACTCCTACTGATATTGTAGCTGCGTTTCACACTCTTGCACTCAATCCTCCGGATCCCAACTGGTATATGAACACGGGAGCAACCTCTCATATGACATCCAACCAAGGTAGTCTTTCCCCTTATTTTAATTTGAGTACTAATCGTGGTATTGTTGTTGGAAGTGGGCATTCTATTCCAATTTGTGGTTATGGTCATGCCAATCTTTCATCTCCGCATCCTCCATTAGCTTTAAAAAATGTCCTTCATGCTCCTAAACTCATCAAAAACTTAGTTTCCGTGCGTAAATTCACCAGTGATAACTGTGTTTCTGTTGAATTTGATCCATTTGGGTTTTCTGTGAAGGATTTTCGGACGGGGACCCCTCTCATGAGGTGTGATAGTAAGGGCGACCTTTATCCCATTACCACTACTTAGATGAATTCTCCATCCACTTTTGCTGCTTTAGCTCCCTCCTTATGGCATGCTCGCTTGGGTCATCCGGGCACTTCTATTTTAGATTCTCTTAAATAAAATAAAATGATTGCTTGTACTCAAACTTGTAGTTCTCATTTATGTTCTACTTGTCCTCTTGGAAAACTTGTTAAGTTACCTTTTGTTGCTTCAACCACTACTACTGTTATGCAATTTGACATTATTCATAGTGATATTTGGACTTCTCCTGTTTTGAGCTCTATGGGCCATCGCTATTATGTATTATTTTTGGATGACTTCTCGAATTATTTACTGACTTTTCCTTTATCAAGAAAATCCGATGTATTCTCAACCTTTCAATCTTTTCGAGCTTCCATCAATACTCAATTTGAACGAGAAGTGAAAAATATTCAATGTGATAATGGTGTGGAATTTGATAATGGTCCTTTTTGGGAATTTTGTAAAGTTAATGGCATTTCTTTTTGTCTCTCTTGCCCTCATACTTCATCACAAAATGGCAAAGCCGAGCGTAAGATTCGCACCATTAATAATATAGTTCGTTCCTTAATGGCTCATGCATCTATTCCTCCTACCTTTTGGCCTCACGCACTTCAAATGGAAACATATCTTCTTAACATACTTCCAAGTAAACAATTAAGCAATCATTCTCCACTTCAAATTCTTTATCACAAAACTCCCTCCTATGATCATCTTCGGGTTTTTGGGTGCCTATATTATCCTCTTTATCCCTCCACTACCATAAACAAGCTTCAAGCTTATTCTACACCATGTGTGTTTCCTCCTAATCTTCGCGGTTACAAGTGTTGTGATCTCTCTTTCCGCAAAATTATTATAAGCTGCCATGTTGTTTTTGATGAAACACAATTTCCATTCACAACCTTACATCATATCACACCATCTACTTATGATTTTCTTGATGATGGTCTCTCTCCATATATGATCCACCATCTCACCCAACTACCTGGCCCAAATCCCACCCAGCATCCAAGTCCAACGAAAGTTTCCTCTCCTGCCCAATAACCCAGTGTTGTACGAGCCCACACTCCTCCCACGCCTCTTGCTGCATCAGGCCCATCCTCTTCCCAGGCCCATGCGCCCTCTACCCAACAGCCTAGTGTAGTGCAAGCCTCCAATACTCCCACGCCTATTGCTATGTTGGGCCCCTCTCCATCCCAGGCCAACGCACCAGCTTTATCCAAGGCCCAGGCCCCTTGTCCTCCCCCTACCCAGCAGGACCCATCCTGCTTCCCTCCTCTCACCAACTCCCAGCGTCCATTATTAGGCCCACTGCATGCTGACCCTAATTCCCATGGCCCAGATCTTAGCACTCAGCCCAATTCTTCCCAGTCCGCCCCTCTTTCTTCCCTTAGACCTGTTACTCGCAGCCAACGTGGGATTTTTAAGCCCAAGACTCCTCTCAATCTTCATACCATGTGTCTAAATCTCCGTTGCCTCGTAACCCCGTGTCAGCTCTTCGTGACCCAAATTGGAAGAAGGCCATGGATAACGAGTATCATGCTCTCATTAAAAATAAGACTTGGGAATTGGTACCCCGCCCCCCTGAGGTTAATGTCATTAGATCCATGTGGATTTTTGCTCATAAAGAAAATGCTGACACTTCTTTTGAGAGGCATAAGGCCCGTCTTGTAGGTGATGGCAAAACACAACAGGTTGGTCTGGATTTTGGTGAGACTTTCAGTCCGGTTATTAAACCGGCTACTATTCGCACAATTCTCAGCTTGGCTCTTTCTTACTCTTGGCCCACTCATCAGCTTGATGTAAAAAATGCATTTTTGCATGGTGATCTCAAGGAGACTGTCTATATTAGGGGTGTTCATAACCGGCTACCTGGTTTTTCGGGTACCCGGATATGCGGGTAGTTGAAAATGCGGCCCATGACCCTACCCGAAAAAATCGGGTACCTGGTTAGCGGGTACCCAATTTTTCCAGGCCGGGTCAGTGGGTACCCGGCCCAATATACTCTTTTTTTGAAAAAAATTATAATGTGTCCACAAACAGTTTGGTGAAGGCATGAAGAACTGCCACTAACACCCATATACTCAATTAATCATCTTATTGTCATTACCAAAATAAAAGTCTTACTCAATTAACACAGATATACTCTATGAGTTTATGTGCAGCTACTACCAAAATACAAGTAATGAGAAACAGTGAGTGAAAATGAGAAACAGTGAGTGAAAAAAAAATGAAGGAAGACCTTGAGAGTTTAAGTGTTGGACATCACTTTTTTTTCTTTTTATTTCTTTACTTGTTAAGTACATTGCTGATTGCTTCATTAATTTACTATATTCAGCTTATTGTAATCAAACGGCTAGAGATAGAGAAGTTAATGGTGGATGAAAGAGAAGAGTTGTATTGATACTTAGCATTGAGACTGACAAATACATAGTGCTTACTTTACAAGACACGAACTACAAAAAAAATTATAGAAAGCAAAATATCCCGGGTTTTGGGTACCCATTTAATTTTAGCCCTGGTTCGTGAACCGACCCGCTTCATGTCTATTTTACCGGGTCGGGTACCCGGCCCGGTAGATATGAAAAAATCTGTTTTATTACCTGGTTTTTTAGATGCTGGTCACCGGGTCGGCGGGTCGAGTTTTGCGGGTCAGGTTTCTTTGAACACCCCTAGTCTATATGCATCAGCCTTTAGGTTTTCGTGATCCGGATAACCCTAATCATGTTTGCTTGTTGAAGAAGTCTCTTTATGGGCTGAAACATGCTCCTCGAGCTTGGTATAATAGACTTGCTGATTATCTTGCGACTATTATATTGGTTTTTCGCACAGTACTTATGATCATTCTCTCTTTATTTATCGTCAGGGTACTTCTACAGCATATCTTTTATTATATGTCGATGATATCATATTGACTGCCTCATCTTATACTCTTCGCAAGTCTATTATTTCTCTTCTTAGTGCAGAGTTTGCTATGAAAGACTTGGGGCCATTGAGCTATTTCTTGGGTGTTGCTGTTACTCGCCATGCTGGTGGTATGTTTCTATCTCAAAAAAAGTATGCTACAAAAATTATTGAACGCGCAGGAATGTCTTCTTGTAAGCCATCACCCACACCTGTTGACACTAAACCTAAGCTCTTTGCTAACTCTAGTCCTCCATATGAGGACCCTTCTCATTATCGTAGTCTTGCAGGAGCACTTCAGTATCTTACCTTCACCAGGCCAGATATTACTTATGCTGTCCAATAGGTATGCATGTTCATGCATGACCCTAGGGAGATCCATATGCATGCTCTTAAGTGCATTGTGCGCTACATACAGGGCACCCTCACTCATGGTCTTCACCTCTATCCCTCATCTACCTCCACTCTGGTTTCTTATACTGATGCTGATTGGGGTGGGTGTCCGGATACTCGACGGTCTACGTCTAGTTACTGTGTCTTTCTTGGTGACAATCTTCTCACTTGTCTGTCAAAAGACAACCCACATTGTCTCGCTCCAAGGCTTGAGGCCGAGTATCGTGGAGTTGCCAATGTTGTCTCTGAATCTTGCTAGTTACGCAATCTTCTCTTGGAGCTTCATTGTTCGCGAAAAGGTTGCCCGTGTGCAAGTTCGGTTTCTTCATGTCCCTTCTCGGTATCAAATTGCAGATATTTTTATTAAGGGACTTCCACTCATATTATTTGAAGACTTCCGGGACAGTCTCAGTGTCCGTCTTCCTCCCGCTTCGACTGCGGGGGTGTGTTAGAGTATTAGAATATTCTTGTGAATATTGTAATCTTGTGTATATTATTTATCTTAGGAAAGTTATCTTGTAAATTGAGAGTTACCGTAAGTTTAGCCTAACATTCCTCTTGTATGTTTGTATAATAATCCCATTATGGGGATAATGAAATGAAGGAATCAATTATTATCAATAATGAATGTAAGGATTGTAGGAAGGTATTTGTGGGTGGTTAAGATGACAAGATTTTGAATTGGTTTTTTGAAAGTGATACCATATAGAAATGTTTATAGTAGAGGGGTATCATGTAAAATCTATAAATTTAAGGGGTAAGAAATAGAAATATAAAAAATGGAGGGGCACCATATCATATAGAATATCCCAAAGCTGTATATCTTCACACATTTCTTTAGAAGTCAAGTAGTTAAAGAAAATCTCAAAGTTAAGAAAAATGGACTGACCAAAGATATTTGGTTAGCTCATTTGACAAAAGACAAGCGGTTTTCCCAAAAGAACAAATTAATTTCAGCTAAAGAATTTGCGGTAAATAATATGAAAAGCCTATGCGCATAATCTAGTAAATCATATAGCAAGGTGCTTCAATGCATCTATTACATTATACTAAAAAAAAACCAAAAAGTCATGTGTCACTCTCTCATAAAGAAATTTTCCCTCTTGATCATGTGTGAGATATTTTCATAAATAAATAATTTGAGAAAAAAGTTATCTTCATTTAACGAGAAATAATAGATACACTTCCTAAAATTATATATACTATTATATATATAAACTAATTTTGTTAAGATTTTAAATTAGTTATCAATATCTTTCAATTAAAATATTAAAATTTCAACAAGAAAAAAAAATTATCAATGTAGTTCATGCTGAGCCAAAAAGCTTCTTTAAAATATTTGAGAAAGTTCGATCAATTATTTCGTAAGATTATAAAATTTGTGAAACTTAGATATTGCAATACTAAGTTTGTTATTGATATATTGAACTAAAAGTAAACATATAAAAGTTGTTCTCTTTTCAAAATATCTAAAACAAAATAACACTCAACTCCATTTTGTTAGTCGTAAATCCATATGATATTCTTTAACTCGCTTAATTATGCGGGAAAATGTTTGACAGTTCTTTTAATATGTTCATTTATATACATATATGTATATATTCAAGTTTAAAGCTTTTAGAGCTTTCATCTTATACGTGAATTAATGTAAATGATATATTTTCTTAAGTTCAAAGGTGATAGGTTGATAGCTTTTATTTTTCTTTACGCATCTTAAAAGAAATTTTTAAGGAAATTATATTTTATTATATTTATTGAAAATTTTAAAAATTTTTGAGTTAAAGTAAACGATATATTTTCTTAAGTAAATGATATATTTTCTTAAGTTAAAACGTGATAGGCTGATAGCTTTTAGTTTTCTTTACGCATTGTAAAAGAATTTTTTTTGAGCATCTAGAAAAATTTCTAATGTTTATGTTTTGAAGAAATCATATTTTATTATATTTATTGCGAATTTTAATAATTTTTGAAATGCCAAAAAGTAATTGATGATAAATTCTCAAATATTTTGATGTGGTTGAGACGGATGGTAGATTGTGCGGATATATTATCTTTTGTACTCCCTCCGTTCTTTTTTAGATGTAACACGTTTACTTTGAGTACTATTCATCCACCTCCCTTTGACCATCAATAGTTATTTATATATAAGAAAATATATAGTCATGTGGGATCTTGTTGTATTCGTCTTGATATACACTTTCCAAATATGTATTTCTTATAATTTTTACATTTATAAAATTAGAGATATTGTGGGTCAAAGTTGTGTCTCGACAAGTGTGAAAAGTCCAAGTGTTACATCTATTAAAAACGGAGGGAGTATTATTCAGCATTATTTATGTATTACTAGTGGAAAAAAACGCAAGGGTTGCGGTGCAAGGGCTGCGTTTTTGGGCTAACCGCAGCCCTTAACCCACCCGCGAAAACATTATTTCAGTGGGCTTTTAAATATTTTGGAAGGAATTCTGGGCGGGCTTTTAAAATATCCATAAACCCTAACGCTCCTTTAATCTCCCTCATTCTCCCTCATTCTCTCTCCTTCCCTGCCTCTCACCTCTCTCACAATCTCCTTCCCTGCCTCTCTTTCTTCGACCTCGGCTAGAGTTCGCCGCCAAAGCACGCTACTTCCGCCGTCACGCCAACAACAGCGACGCAACACAACAACACAACAAAATCTTCGTCGAACTCGGTTCCTCTCTCTCTCTCCTCGACCTCCGTTCCTCCGCCTACGAAATCTTCGTCGTCGCCTGCCGCACTTCCTCCGGCAAATCTCTCTCACGCCAACAGACCACAACAACACAACAATTTCACTATCATCCCTTCTTCGTTGACTCCATTGCCGAATTTCCGCCGGAATTCTCCCAGGTTTCTCTCTCTCTTAATTAGGGTTTTCTATGTGTTTTCGTCACTTCGAAATTGAAATAATAAAAATTAAGTTGAATCGAACAATTCGTTTCCTGTTGTCATCTTTTGCTACGAAATGTCAAAATCTAATGTTTATGATGCTAATTGTTTGTTCATCAAAATTTATCTGTTTGAAAGACATATTTGATCTTCTTAATTTTGAATCAAATGTTCATTCTCTAGTAATTTTTTGGAGTTTAATTCTCTTCACGTGGCACTTAATTTCTCTCTCTCTCAGCGACGCAACAACATCAACACCACGCAGTCACTCCTCGCGCACACCAACAACGAACACCATCACACCACTCACCGTCTCGTCTCGTCTCGTCGCCTTCGCCGTCGCTGCATCCAGATCTAGGGTTTGGTCGACATTTAGTTTCTCTCGTCGCTGAAGTAATTTTTTTTTTAGTTCAAGTTCAACTTTGTCTTCGATTAGATGTTAGGTAGCAGTTGCTCTCAATCTTTTGTTTTTCTTGAAATTTTGTTGTATTGTAGGTTTTTAATGGTGATAATAAGATTTAAATTATGATTATGATTAGATACTTGCTAATTAGGTGCTAGGTATTTAGCATTTGCGTAGCTTTTCGATATTACATTTTGTGTTGTAAATTTCTTGATATATTTAGAAGTAAAAAAATGCAAAAAAAAAAAAATTATTTATTTTTGGTCAAAAGGGCTGCGATTATGGTCAGAACCGCAACCCTTTGTACAAAGAAGGGCTGCGTTTTTGGGCCTAAACCGCAGCCCTTCATTTTTGCCAAAGGGCTGCTACGGTATGGGTTGCGTGCCAAAAATGCAGCCCTTAAGGCTGTTTTGACCGCAACCCTTACTTTTTATTCCACTAATTGAGATCATTTTCACAAATTTTCCTTTTACAAATTTATATGATGCTGAAATAGGGACCTTAAAGCTATGAATAACGAACTATTCTCTTGGCATTTCTAAAATTTGTTGATGTTAATTAGTTTTTTTTTGTTTATATTTGTGTGGAGATAATACCCACTTCATCATGTCCCCATCAAAATGTCCGGTGACTTACAAGACTTTAAGATCTTTACAATAACCTAATCATTCTATCAGGGGCGGATCCAGGAATTTTTTATCACCTGGGCCATATATATAGAAGAAGAAATTTTACTAACCAAAAATTAAAAAATATGAATTTTTGCACAAGAGTGGTTCATAATAATCTGATTAGATGTTCAAAAAAACTATTTGATAACAAATATTCTTTATCACTCAAATTGGACTCTCCTTGTTTTCATAGAATTGAAATCATCTATGGTCATCTATGATTGAGTCAATTGTAAACTCCACAGCAATTTCCTTTTCTATATACACAATCAAGTAATCAGAAAAAAAAAGTCATCTTCCATCTTATTCCGCATACTAGTCTTAACAATTTTCATTGCTGAAAAAACTTTCTCAATAGTTATTCTACTAAGAGGAAGAGTTAAAATAAGTCGAATCAATCTATTAACTAAGGGATAGACATTGGATTTACCAATTTCATCTAAAAACCAGTTAGTAAACTAATCCACAATCTCTTAATTATATTATACAACTAAAGAGTTTAAAAGTAAAAAAATAATGCAATCATTAGAAAGTGAAAAAATAAAACTCAATTTGTCAATTTGTATATGCGTCATTGTTACTTTACTTGAATTTTTTCACTCTTTGAAAAATTGAAACAAATCAATTCACAGTATAATAAAAAAAAAAACATAAAAGACATAAGATTAGAAGAAATCAAGAAACTAAAGAATTACCTATAGGCTGTGCGAATTGTCAATCAACCGATCCACATCAACTTCTAGTCTTCTACTGGCGTCTAGCGAACTTTTTATACTTTTATAGCTTTGGTTTTATGCTTTATACTTTAGCAATATGCCAATATAAGATATATCTCAGAGGTTTCAGAACTGTACCCTATAAAGTAGAACTGTAGAAACTGGCTAGGTAGGCTTTTTATTTTCGGATTTGTATTTTAATTCTACCCACCTACGGTCTACGGAGTGTGACAGTGCGTACCTGCGGTATAATTTTTTTTATTTTCTCCAAAATGGGCTGTTAACCCCAATTTTTTTTCCTGACCATAGAGAGGGCCAAGGCCCGGCTAGGCCCCCCTTGGATTCGCCCCTGCATCCTATAACTTGAATTCTTTTGAAAATAATATATACCTTAAACTAGAATCCAAACACTCATATCTTGATTTTTTTACCTCACCATGCACACTCTACTATATATATATTCTTTTTTGGGGCTCCCTACTGGAAACCCCTTGGTGAGAAGAATTTACTTTGGCTTGCTCTTGCACAGAGCCACTCACCTAGAGACCCAACAAGAATCCCAACCCCTCCCCCTACAACATTGAAATTTGCTTTCACCAAAATTTGAACATTAGTCTCCCATGTGGGAAATAGGAAGCCATACTATTTTACCTAAAGGTCCTTGGTCCTTGACTTATATATGGAGTTAATAGAAATAACCTTAATAATACTAGTAGTATACAACTGCTTCGCAAGCATAAGTAGAATCATGGTTAAATGAGAAGGATGAAACATGAATTCGGCTTGGTGAAGGAATATGTCCTTAGACATCCCGGCAATTACTATATATAAAAAGGAATAATATTATGAAGATAATAAAATTAATTATTTTAGTAATCATATTTTCTTGCTAGAGAATAAAAATGATTAATAGGACAATATTGATTGGGCCTATAACTAAAATAGATTAATCCTATAAGGTCACACATTGTAGCACAAGTTGGACAAAGCAATCCAAATTCATTTAGGATTTGGGTTGGGCCGACCATAAAGGGAATATGAGGAGAATTAGTTCTCCTAACTAGCCAATGACTCTTCTATTATATATATAATATAAAATTCGGGTTTAGGTGATCAACTTCATTAAGCAGGTTCTTTTTACAAGAGAGAAAAAGTGAAACCCTAAACTATTCCCTCTAAACCGGCGCCTATACCATCAAAAGCAAGAGAATTTATTCTCTTCCGTTCTAGCAAACGTTGATGTTCAACTGGTGCTCGTGGAGTGATTAGAGGAGCAACACTTGGGGGTGTCGGATCTTCAAAGCTTGCATACAACAGATAAATCACGCTACAAATGTTTTATATCTAATCCCTATTGAATGATTCATGTGTTTGATTATGTTTGTGATCCTATGATAGATGTTAGGAAATTGTTTCCTGAAATTCCGCTATCAGCATCTATATGTTCTTACAGTGGTATCATTTTTGTCTAATTCATAACATTCATATGATCATGTAATTGTATGCAAAGTTATTATTTCTATTCAATTAAGGGAGGATTTATTTATCGCTTGAATTTGCATAATTGATATTTTATATTAATTAATTGGAAATAGTAAATACTTGATTTAATTGTGATTTATGCCCAAATAATTTTATAAATTTCCGAATTTTTTATATTATGGACGAATAAATTGGTTAATCCACTCCAAAATTTGCTGATTTTTATAAATATATTTGTTAGATTTAAAATTATTTAATGTTTAATTTGATTAATCATTGAAATAATTTGTTAACAATTAAAAGATTTGATTTTTTTTCTTGTTAAATAAATCTAATAATCATCAGCCACGTAGATCTAGAATAATATGATGGCTGAAAATAATTTGATCATTTTTCTCACTAAACTTCAAATTTTATCATATTATTAATGAATTTTTGTTAAATTTTATATTTAATTTGATTATTCATAAATTTTAAGGATAACAATTAAAATATTTGATTTTGTTTGTTGCGATAATTCAGTAGATCACCCTAAAAATAATTTTCAAATTTTTTAGAACTTAATTATCAATTTATGAATTTTTGGATATTATTTGAGTTTTTGCCCTAATTTTGAATTCCTTATTAGACTTAATGTTTAATATAGATTATACATTCAAATCTATCCTCAACAAACCTGAAAATTTATTTAAGATTTGTTGATTGATTCCAAATTTTTGCCATAATTTTCGGATTATTAAAACCCTAATTAAATCTCTTAAATCTTTAATTAATTGTTAAATAAAGATAACTTTAATTTAAATGCAATTGTTACATAAATTAAAGAATAAGCCAACCATGGCTGGGTGGACCAACAGTGACGGTGCCAAGGTGGCTGGCTGGGGTAACTGAAATAGGGCGGGGCGGGGGCGGCACAGGTTGGGAGGGTGGGCGGCGCACGTGCGACGTGCGCAGCCCCTCACTCCTCGCGTGGGGCTGCTGGCGTGCGCTAGCGGGGATTCTGCCGGCTTGTAGAGGCGGTGGTCGCCTTGGCCTGAGGATTCTGGCTTCATTGCTCGATTTCGCCTATGCGTTGGTAAGAGTGGCTGGCCGTGTGTTAGCGGGCTGTGGGTTCTGGTGGCGTTGCTCTCGGCGCCGGCTAGCGGCTGGTTGGGTGGCGAGACCGGCAGAGGGAATGTGCAACGCGCTGCCTGGTGTGCTGCTGGCTAGGTGTGGGTGATGGTGTGGCAGGCGGTGGTGGGCTCCGTGCCTACTGTTGGGTTGTCATGCTTTTCGTGGTCTTATTTTGTCAAAAGCTGTCTATAAATTTTTATTTTTTTTGTAAAATCTAATTTTCAAAAATTGGGCATAAATCACAATCCTTCCAATAATGCAAATTCACTCATTAATAAAGATTATTGCCATATTTAAATAAGTAATTGAATTAAAATAATAAAGTTTCCTAAATAATTTTTTGCTTAAATTTGTTAAGTTTTATGATTATTATGGAAAGTTTTATTTGCTTATTAATTGTTAATAAGTAAATTGTTTGTGTTTATTTTATTTTGATATTATAAATGCGTGGATGTTTAAAGTAATATGTATGATATTATATTTCGCATGTTATGACTAGTATGGCCCAAATTAGGATAGTAATTATGATCTGCGAATCGTTGTATCTGAATGTAAATTAAATACGATCTGTGAATCGTTTGTATTTTTGCAACTTTAAATTTTCGTTATTTATTTAATTCAAATTATGTAATCAAGCATGAAGATCCAAGGAGTTTCAAGGATGGTGATCCATGGAGATTCAAGGGAAGATTCATGAAGATTAGTTATTTTCCTAAGTTTAGGGGTCATACAAAATCATTTTAATTACTGCTTTTATAAATTTCTTGCATTTATTTTGTTTAAATGTTTGCTTCTAAGTTTGTTTGTGGTTAATTGATTCATGTGTTCACTATTGATTGACCATATTAGTAAACTTAGGTCCTCAAAGTAATATTGAGTTTAATTGCTTTTCCAAACAACACCTATAAAGCCTTAGATAATGAGTAATAAGTTCTGCCAAAGCAGGGTGTTGCTCATAATTCCGGGGATAGTAGGGTAGGTTTTAAAACTTACATGTCAATGTTTGGTTTAGCTCAACAAAATCATCAAAAGACAAGTTTTGGGTTTTGAAGCTAAGAGATAGGAGTAAACAATGAGTTGTTAACCTGTCTACTAAGAATTATAATTAGTTATAATTAGTAAAGTGTTTACTTACCTCAACTACTATAAATTAAAGTCAGGGCCAAAGTCCGTTTGATTGTAGTGGGAGGGGATCTTGGTTATTTCTTTATTCAATAGGGGAATTCATTTTGAATAAAGGGTAGTAGTTAATCAAAATTTGTTTAATTGCTACTTTTGATAAACATTGATTTAATCTTGCTTTATTATTTGTTGTAGTAATCATGTCTAGTAACAACAACATCAACACCAACAATTCTAATTGTAATTTGCGCTCCGTCCTTCCGAAGGACAAATTGAATGCTGAACGTTTCATTGCAAGTGAAAGGGATATCATAATTGTTCTCAGAATTGAAAAGTTAAGCAACTTTCACATGCAAGGAGAGGAAGCAATGATGCAAGAGGTGCATAAAATGCTAACTCAGACCGAGCGAAACATCCCTAACAAGCAAGGAAAAGAACATAAGGATGTTCTTATGGTTAGTAAAGGGCAATCGCTCAATAGGATTGGGATCGCTATTAAGAAGGACGAAAAAAAACAAGTTGCTAAGTCTAAAATTTCTGAAAAGCAAAAGACTACACCAAAACCAAAAGTTGCTAATGAGCACTATTATTACACCTGTAACAAGGTTGGTCATTGGAAGAGTAGTTGCCCCAAGTATCTGAAGGATCAAAAGAAAGGAGTTTATGTTATAGAAGTTAACTTAGCAAATTATGCTTCTTGGGTATCTGATACCGCTTGTGGTTCGCACATTATCTGTAATATACAAGGCTTCAAAAGAAGTAGAACATTAGGAAAGGGAGAAGTAGATCTTCGCATTGGCAATGGAGCACGAGTTGCTACATTGGCAATGGGAGTATGTAGCCTACTTTTACCTTCAGGATTAGTTTTAGAACTTAATAATTGTTATTATGTTCATGCTATCACAAAGAACATTATTTCGATTCATGTTTTTGATTCGGAAGGTTTTTCATTTACCATAAAGAACAATTATTGTTCGGCGTACTTGAATGATATGTTCTATGTCTCCGTTAAGTTATCAAATGGTTTATATGTGCTAGACTTAGAAACCCACATCTCTAACATATACATCAAAAAATATAAAACAAATAATTCAAACCCTACATACACATGGCATTGTCGATTAGGCCACATAAGCTCAAAGCGCATTAAGAAACTACATACAGATGGAATTCTCATATCATTTGATTTCGAATCATTTGATACTTGTGAGTTTTGCTTGATAGGGAAAATGACAAAGTCTCCTTTCGCAGGTTCAAGTGAAAGGGCCAATGACCTTTTAGCCCTCATACATACAGATTTGTGTGGACCTATGAGTACGTTGGCTAGGAGAGGGTACAATTACTTCATTACTTTTACCGATGATGTAAGAAGATTTGGATTTGTTTAGCTCGTGCGGCATAAGTCAGAATCCATTGAAAAATTTAAAGGAATTCCATAATGAAGTACAAAACCAACTTGGGAAGAAAATTAAGGCATTGCGATTCGATCGTGGTGGTGAATATTTATCTCAAGAGTTTGTTGATCATTTGAAAGATTGTGGCACCCTTTTACAGTGGACTCCACCAGGAACACCATAGTAAATGGTGTTTCTGGAAGAAGGAATCGAACTCTACTTGATATGGTGCGATCCATGATGAGTCTTACTGATTAACCTATTTCATTCTGGGGATTTACGCTTGAAACAGCGGCATTCACACTTAACAAAGCACCATCCAAAGTAGTGGAAAAGACACCATGTGAAATGTGGACTGAAAACGTTCCAAAATTGTCTTTTCTAAGGATATGGGGTTGTGAAGCCTATGTAAAATGTTTACTCTCTGATAAGCTTTCACCCAAATCCGATAAATGTCTCTTTGTGGGTTACCCAAAAGAGGCTAAGGGATACTACTTTTACAGCCAAAGCGAAAACAAAGTGTTTGTTGTTCGTAATGGTATCTTTCTGAAAAAGGAGTTTATTTCTAGAAAAACAAGTGGAAGAAATGTATATCTCGAAGAAATTCGAGATGAGCAACAAATGGATGAGGTTAACACCTCATCAGAGGCTGCCCAGGATGAAAATGCTCAGGAGGCGATGCACTCAATTCACGTACCTCCTACCATCCCACGTGGAGATACTCCATGTGAAGTCACTCAACCTAGTGAGGTAGAAACTTCTTATGTTGTTCCCCCACGTAGGTCTAGTAGGACCATCATTCTGTCAAAGAGATACATTGACTTCTTTTCGACTGAAAGTTCTAAAATAACTATTTTAGAATCACAAGAACCTACCAGCTACAAAGATGCTTTGGATAGTCAAGACTCCAAAAGATGGCTTGAGGCCATGAAATCTGAAATGGATTCCATGTCTGAAAATCAAGTATGGGACTTGGTTGATTTGCCTGATGGGGTAAAACCCATTGCATGAAAATGGATTTTCAAGTTGAAAACAGACAAAGATGAAAACATTAGTGTTTTCAAACCAAGGTTGCTGGCCAAAGGTTTCAAACAAATTCATGGTGTTGACTATGATGAAACCTTCTCACCAGTAGCCATTCTGAAGCCCATTAGGATTTTCCTTGTGATTGCTGCCTTTCATGACTATAAAATATGGCAGATGGATGTCAAAACCGCTTTCTTGAATGGGTTCTTGAAAAAGGATGTGTACATGACACAACCTCAAGATTTTGATGATCCAGAAAATCCAGGGAGGGTATGCAAGCTTAAGAAGTCCATTTATGGACTAAAGCAAGCATCAAGATGAATCTTGTGTATACAAGAAGTTAAGTGGGAGTAGTATAACTTTTCTGGTCTTGTATGTGGATGACATACTTCTCATAGGAAATGATAAAATCATGCTTGAGTCAGTCAAGGAATGGCTTAAAAATTGTTTTACTATGAAAGACCTAGGAGAGGCAGAGTACATATTGGGAATAACGATATATAGAGATAGATTGAAAAGGCTGATTGGACTTAGTCAAGAGACTTATATTGATAAGGTTCTTGCAAAGTTCAAGCTGGAAAACTCCAAAAGAGGTTTCATTCCCATACAACATGGCATAACACTTGGCAAGACTCAGTATCCTTCGATTCCTGATGAGGTCAAGCGTATGAGTAATGTTCCCTATGCTTCTACAGTAGGATCCATTATGCATGCCATGATATGTACTAGACCGGATATTGCATATGCTTTGAGTATATGCAGCAGATACCAGTCAAATCCAGGAGATGCGCACTGGATTGCGGCGAAAAACATCCTTAAGTACTTGCGAAGGACTAAGGATAATTTTTTGGTTTATGGTGGAGATGATGAGTTGGTTGTTACTGGATACGCTGATGCAAGCTTCCAGAGTGACAAAGATGATTTCCGATCTCAATCTGGTTTCATATTTTGTCTCAATGGAGGAGTTGTGAGCTGGAAGAGCTCTAAGCAGAGTACCATCGCGCATTCTACAATGGAGGCTGAGTATATTGCAGTAGCAGATGCAGCAAAGGAAGCGGTTTGGATCAAAAAGTTCATTAGTGAGCTTGGTGTAGTTCCTAGCATTGAGAATGGCATTGAGTTGTATTGTGACAACAATGGTTCCATTGCTCAGTCTAAGGAACCCAGATCGCATCAAAGGTCTAAACATGTGCTTCGGAAATTCCATCTTATTTGAGAAATCGTTGGAAGAGAGGATGTAAAAGTAAGCTAGGTTCAACGCTGAGGATAATATAGTAGATCCTCTGACTAAACCACTTGCTCAACCTAAGCATGAATGTCATACTAGGTCTATGGGGCTTAAGCATATGGGAGAGTGGCTTTAGGTTATTTACTTCATGTTTACAATTGTAAAGACATTTATTATGTTTTGAATGTTTATCAATAGAAATTCGTTTCTTATTTAATTGTTTGGTTTAGTATTAAATAAATTGTCCAAATAATTTGTGTTTTCAAATAGGATTATCGAAAACGTTTTGATAATGGAAGCCTATAAAGTGAACTGAAATCACAATTTATTTAGAGTCCCTAGTCTAAATCACAAAATTGGACATAAGTGATTTATTTAAAAGCCTAGTATATAATTAATTGATAGCGCAGTTCCATGGGTTATGGAGACATAGAGATGTCTAATTGATTATATGGATGTATATTTGATACATTGAGACTTGACCTAATTAGATTCTAAAAGTAGAATTGAACTACTATATTTAATGCATTCCTTAGACATAAGTATGTCTTAATAACCACAATATAATTAGTTTAACCTTGACGTTGTTAAACGTCGCGACGTAAAAGGAGGTTATAAAGGCAGTGATCAGGTGGACTAAGAATTGAGTGGGAGTTATGGTCATACAAGAGTGGATAAGTCCTCCTATTAAATAGGAATGGTGTCTGAGCCTCTTGATGAGCGAGAACTGAAAAGTTGCATGGCCATGCGGAATAGGATTAAAGAGTTAATCCTTATTTGAGCAGTTTGAACTCAGCGATCAAGGAACATAAATTTGAGAATAACATGGTGTTATCTAATTTGGCTTTAAGTGACTTAAGGAATTTAACATTACGCTATTGTCTTCGGATGATGTTATGGTTTTATATAGAGTTTTTCCCCTTATGACTTAAGGAATCCTTAAGATGCGCACTGGATTGTGCCTGGCCCGATCGGGCGTGTTCGTGGCGAGGGCAATACATGCGTGCTGCGAAGTTCCATCGCCCGACATCATCGGGCGTGCTTGCGTGTTGTGCTGTTGTGTGCGTCTGCGGTGTTCGCGTGCTGAACCTCGACTAGCCCGATATCATCGGGCGGCCAAGCCCGACATCATCGGGCGGATTTGATTCCTTAGCGTTAATTCCTTGTTTGAGCCCGATTTGATCGGGCAGACTTGGCCCGATCGGGCGACTGATCCGCGAGCTCATTTAATGAGTTTCGGGCTATTTTTAGAGGACTTTTCCTAGTTGTTTTAGGATTAGTATAAATAGGACAATCAGAATATCTTTTATTCATCTTGGTTTTAGTCCTTATTTTCTCATAGTTTCTCTCAAGAACCCTAGTTTTACTACTTTTCATTGTGGATTCAAGATCAAACCTTTGGATTTCTTGCAATTTCAATATAGTTCTTTAATTTGGTAATCTTCTTCCTTGTTTTCTCCATTATTGTTTGCTTTCTCTATTATTGATTAGAGTAATTTCTTAGTTATTTGCAATAGTTCAAAGTATGAATTTTTACATGGAATTTGTTATTGTTTTCTCAAGCATGAGTGAGTAGTTTTATTTCTAGGATTGTGGGGATTTATGTATGCAATGAGGGATTGATAGATTAGTATAATCACCCTTTATTTCAATTGTTTCCTGTGATTGAATCGTTCATGCTAGATTTATGAATTAGGCCTGATTTGTATTTCTATTATCGCAATATTGAATTTGCTTCGAGAGGAGAGATTTCGTATAGGCTTTCAATCATTAGGCATAGTGATCCTTGACCATGCGAGAGCGGCCAGGTGATCTTTGAGGGAGGTAATGTTCGAGAGAAATTACATGTGCCCTAGATAAATTGACTTATTGGGTGGTTATTATTCGTCTCTGATTTCCCGAATTTTATGCATAGTGATCCATAGTCCTAGTTCTTTATTAATTAATTCTTACCTTCGTATTTAGTTCTGTCATTTGCTTATTAGTTTAGTCACACACCCATTTTTCAACTGATTTAGTTAGTATAATATTAGAATTCAGATACAATAGTATAACTTTCTCCCTGTGGATTCGATCCCGACTTCCCTGACTACTTGTTAGTGGACCTTAGGTTATTTTTGATATGGTGATACGACTTTAGCCTGCCAAATTTTGGCGCCGTTGCCGGGGAGACGATTTATTTTTATTTTGTCTGAATTATAGTATTACACTAACCTCTACTCTGAAGAACACCTGTTCTTTGGAGCATCTCACGTTTGTTTTAGTGTTTTTGGTGCATGAGTAGGAAATTGAAATCCCCAAATATCATTCCATTTGACCCGGAGATTGAAAAGACTGCTCGTAGACTCAAAAAGAAAACTAAGCAAACCAAGTTGTCTGCAGGGACACCTTCCCAAAAGACACCTTCTCCACCATCTTCACCACAACAAGGATTTCCCGTCTCACCTAATACTGCTAGAATGGGTGACGAAGCTAAACCAACCTTTAGAGATTATGCACAACCATCTCCTGATAATGTGCCCACTAGGGTACGTTTGCCTACTATTGCTGCTGCGAACTTTGAAATCAAGTCTCATGTTCTGAATATGGTTCAGAATAATCAGTTTGTTGGGTTACCATCTGAAGACCCAAATCAGCACCTGCAGCGGTTTTTACAATGTTGTGCTACTCATAAACAAGCTGGTGTTATTGCTGATGAGATGAAGCTCATCCTATTTGGGTTCTCTCTGCGCGACAAAGCTCTATTTTGGTATAATAAGCTGCCCTCCACCATCACCACCTGGGCAGAACTCTCAAAGATCTTTCTCATCAAGTGGTACCCTTACCAAAAGACTGCAGATATGCGTCATGAGATAATGACTTTCACCCAAGATCCTGTAGAGTCATTGTATGAAGCTTGGGAACGATTCAAAGATCTGCAACGTCTTTGTCCTCATAATGGTTTTGACAAGTGGTATTTGTGTCAAATTTTCTACACTAGAGTGGATGTAGATACGAGACGGGTAATTGATGGAGCTTCTGGTGGGTTCTTCATGGATAAAGCCATAGACGAAGGGTATGAACTTCTGGAGAAACTCGCTTTTAACCAAGCGTCTACTATTCGTTCTTCTATGACAAAGGGAGGCAAACATGATGTTGAAGCCATTTCTTTACTGTCCGGGCAACTAGCTGCTCTGCACCAGAAGATTGATTCTTTGAAGCTAGGTAACAATTCCTCCCCCCACATGAGTGTCAATGCTATGGCTAGTGTTTCTGGTTACAATGCTTTCATATGTGACGCTTGTGGGATAACTGGACATAACACTCAAGAGTGCCCCGCTCTCTCACATTCTAGTGAACCAGTGCACGCATTACAATCACAGCATAAGCCCCAGTTCGATCCCTACTCCAATACATATAATCCTGGGATGAGAGATCATCCAAATCTCTCGTATAGGAGTAATAATGTGATGAATCCGCAACAACAACATTATCCACAGCCTCCGCAACAACAACAATATCAACCACTAGCTCTTCCTGGATTTCAGAGAAATCAGTTTCAACAGCATCATAACACACCTGCTTCAGATCCAGCTATAGCTGAACTCAAAAATCTCATGTTGCAGAAGCAGAAAGGTATTATTTCCTTTCAAGCAGATACCAGGTCTCAATTTGAGAGCTTGTATGCTCAGAATAAGCTACAAGGGACACATAATAAGATGTTGGAGTCGCAAATAGCTCAGCTGGCTAGTTCATTTGCTAGTAGGCCATCTGGGTCATTGCCTTCGCAACCAATGCAACCAAGGGACACTGCCAATGCTATTACCCTTCGAAGTGGAGTGCAGTACGATGCTCCGACAATGCTAGAGGTGGAATCATCAATTGCTAAGAAACCACAAGAAGTGCCTGAGGATGCTGAACCTCAGGCAGAGCAAGGAGCTGCAGACAAGACTATGGAGGCAACTAAGGAGAAAAATGTGCCTCCAATGATCAAGCTACCATTCCCAAATCGGATGCTTAAGAAGAAGCTCGACCACCAGTATGGTAAGTTTTTAGAGGTGGTAAAGAATCTGCAGGTAACAGTTCCTTTTACTGAATTATTAAATCAAATGCCTGCTTATTCTAAATTTTTAAAAGAACTGTTGATGAGGAAGCGGACTCTCAATGATGTGGAAACTGTAGCTTTTACTGCTAAATGCAGCGCTCTTTTACAAAACCAGTCTCCACCTAAATTGAAAGATCCAGGGAGTTTTTCCATCCCCTGTCACATTGGCACCATTTTTATTGACAAGGCTTTATGTGATTTGGGTGCCAGTGTGAGTGTCCCTCTTTCTATCTGTAAGCAACTGAACATGGGTGAATTAAAATGTACTACCATTACTCAGCAAATGGCTGGCCGTTTTGTGAAATACCCCCTAGGTATATTAGAGGACGTTCCTGTTAGAGTAGGTAAATTCTTTATCCCTGTGGACTTTGTTATATTAGGCATGGCAGAAGATACTCAAACACCCATTATCCTTGGGAGACCTTTCCTCCATACTGCTGGGGCAGTTATAGATGGTAAAAGTGGAAAACTGACACTGACTATGGGGGATGATAAGGTTATGTTTAGCCTAAACAATGCCCCTAAAAGCACAATGCTAAAGGAATCATGCTATAGTATTGATGTTATAGATGAACCGATCCATGATTGCATGCCTCATTCCCCCTCCCGTGATACTTCAAATGATGTGCTTGTCTTAGAGTCTATTGCAGGTGATGAACATTTTCTAACGGTCTTACAGACTCACAAAAAGACCATTGGCTATAGCACTGATGACTTGACAGGAATAAGCCCTGACTTTAATGAGAACCGCATTCATCTACATGAGGGCCACCGCACTAGCTTTACAGTCCAACGCGGGCTGCAAGAGGTGGTACAACATGCGGCTACTAAACTGCTCGATGCAGGCTGATGGGCAGCTGATGTCCATGTCCCTTTCCTTCCCCTTGTTGCAATAAGGCCATTGCCAAGTTCAGCTTGGGGGAGGATTTCTGTAAGTATTAGTATTATTTTTCTTTTTGTTTTTATTGCTTTTTAAGTTAGTTAAGTTAGTTTAATTGCTTTAAAAAAAAGGAAAAATCACAAAAATACGAGTTGAATATGAACATATTGATTGCTTCCCTGTGCCCCGAACTTTGTTTTGAAAAACGATTTAACTCTTTATAATGGATAGTTGGGCATTTGTGATTGAGATGTTGTGATGTGATCTCTGATTGCCTTGATCTTGAGTGGATTTTGTTGATAAAGCGCCTATTTTAACTGCATGCTTGAATTGGTTAGATTGTGAGGATTCATTCTAGCCCTCGGATTTATCTCTATATCCGGTCTATTCTTGTGTGTTAGTTCCTCGTAGCATTCTTATCTTGGCTTTGGCATTGTACTCGTTGATTTCTGGTGACTTTGGACATGTGCTGTGATAGAGGCGTTCATTTGTTTAATTTTTAAGCCTCAGAGTTGTTTAATGAATCATTTTTCCTCCTAGCCCCGCTGAGCCTAATGACTTCTTTTTGGATCTATATTAAGCCACATTGAACGCCTTGAGCCTTTACAATGACTATTGTCCCAAGCCTAGCTTGGGGGAGCATTTGTTAAGTTGATATTATATTGTGTGGTTGATTCCGTTGGGTGGTTAGAAAATAATGCTATGTTGGTACAAAGAAAAGAAAAAAAAAGAAAAAATAAAGTGAAAAAATGATAGTGAAAAATCTGAAAAATTTCTATGATCTTCACTCATTAACTTTTAAGAGTGTTGGAAATTATGATGAAAGAGACAATTATTGGTTGGTTCGGGAAATTTCAGAGTTGGTTATTATATTGGTTATGTTGTTGATGCCATGGGAGTTGTTTCAACCACACCTAGTCCTACTAGTGTTTTTTGCTCCCCTTTCTTGGCTTTTTCACCACATTCCTTGAATAATTTTCGTACCTTTACCCGAGCCCCATTACAACCCTGAGAAAGACCTTTTGAGCACGTGTTTGATTGTTTATTGGAATAATACTGAGTCAATTTGCCAAAGTTGAAGATTAAGTTTGTTATTTGAGTCGACCTGATTAGGATGAGCGATATTATACCTTTCTAAACACATGAGAGTGTGAGTGGGAAGGGCTATTATGGTTGGGTTGGTGAGTGATCGGGCACATATTATGCCTGCCACAAAATTGAGAAGAGTGACACCTCAGTGAGCACCTTTTCAAGATTTGCATGATATGTAGGGCAGCTGCATTTGATGGTTTGCTTAAGTGATTGGTAGTCAGGTGATCTGAGCAACTGAACTTGAATTTTGCTTGCTTGAACGATTTTGAGTTGGAAATATTTGAGTTTAAAACTTCCTATTTGAGGGGTGAAGCAATCCTATTCTTATTCATGTTGTGCTTTGCTTGGGGACAAGCAAAGGTTTAGCTTGGGAGAGTTTGATGTTATGGTTTTATATAGAGTTTTTCCCCTTATATTTGAGCTAAAATGTGTATCAATGGTGCTCTTAGGAGCCATTTCACGCTAACTTTCTTCTTCTAGTTGAAGTTTTCTGTTTTGTGATGATTTGTAGGTATTAGGGAGCTTTTTCCCTATTTTCTACTGCTTTACGTCTACCACAATCGAATGGAGAGGTTCGAAGGCATATATGATGAGTTCCGGGGTCCCGAGAATACTTTCCGAGGCCTTGGACAAAAGAAGAAGTGAAGCCTTGGCGTCTGAAGTCAAGGATTGACGAAACGGAGCCTCGCCCGATTTCATCGGGCACCTCACGCCTGATCGGGTGTCCATCATTGGCTAAAGTAAGATTGGTTGCGGGCCCGATCGGGCGCTTCGGCCCTGTCGTAGTTCGGTGCCTGGCCCGATCGGGCGAGAAGGCCCGACAGCATCGGGCGTGTTCGTGGCGAGGGCAATACATGCGTGCTGCGAAGTTCCATCGCCCAACTCCATCGGGCGGCCTCGCCCGACATCATCGGGCGTGCTTGTTGTGTGCGTCTGCGGTGTTCGCGTGCTGAACCTCGACTAGCCCGATATCATCGGGTGGCCAAGCCCGACATCATCGGGCGGATGTGATTCCTTAGCGTTAATTCCTTGTTTGAGCCCGATTTGATCGGGCAGACTTGGCCCGATCGGGCGACTGATCCGCGTGCTCATTTAATGAGTTTCGGGCTATTTTTAGAGGACTTTTCCTAGTTGTTTTAGGATTAGTATAAATAGGAAAATCAGAATATCTTTTATTCATCTTGGTTTTAGTCCTTATTTTCTCATAGTTTCTCTCAAGAACCCTAGTTTTACTACTTTTCATTGTGGATTCAAGATCATACCTTTGGATTTCTTGCAATTTCAATATAGTTCTTTAATTTGGTAGTCTTCTTCCTTGTTTTCTCCATTATTGTTTGCTTTAATTTCTCTATTATTGATTAGAGTAATTTCTTAGTTATTTGCAATAGTTCAAAGTATGAATTTTTACATGGAATTTGTTATTGTTTTCTCAAGCATGAGTGAGTAGTTTTATTTCTAGGATTGTGGGGATCTATGTATGCAATGAGAGACTGATAGATTAGTATAATCACCCTTTATTTCAATTGTTTCCTGTGATTGAATCGTTCATGCTATATTTATGAATTAGGCCTGATTTGTATTTCTATTAGGATTTTTTGATTTTTACCACCTTATAAAATCACCATTTTTAAGATAACCACCTTATAAGTTAATTGTTTTAAATAACCACCTTATATGACCTAAATCCTTTTAAATACCTACCAATCAACAGATTTCGTCAAGGAAAATATCCTCAAAAAGGGTTTAAGAACGATTTCATCACCTCCACCTTTATTCACTAGAATGTATTTAAGGTTTAAACCCTTATTTAAGACCGATTTCTTGGACGAAATCTGCCAATTGGTATGTATTTAAAGAGATTTAGGTCATATAAGGTGGTTATTTAAAACAATTAACTTATAAGGTGGTTATCTTAAAAATGGTGATTTTATAAGGTGGTTAAAGTCAAAAAATCCTTTCTATTATCGCAATATTGAATCTGCTTCGAGAGGAGAGATTTCGTATAGGCTTTCAATCATTAGGCATAGTGATCCTTGACCATGCGAGAGCGGCTAGGTGATCTTTGAGGGAGGTAATGTTCGAGAGAAATTACATGTGCCCTAGATAAATTGACTTATTGGGTGGTTATTATTCGTCTCTGATTTTCCGAATTGTATGCATAGTGATCCATAGTCCTAGTTCTTTATTAATTGATTCTTACCTTCGTATTTAGTTCTGTCATTTGCTTATTAGTTTAGTCACACACCCATTTTTCAACTGATTTAGGTAGTATAATATTAGAATTCAGATACAATAGTATAACTTTCTCCCTGTGGATTCGATCCTGACTTCCCTGACTACTTGTTAGTGGACCTTAGGTTATTTTTGATAAGGTGATACGACTTTATCCTGTCATCGGACAAGTGGGAGATTGAAGGAATATGTCCTTAGACATACCGACGATTACTAAATATAAATAGGAATAATACTATGAAGATAATAAAGTCAATTATTTTCGTAATCGTATTTTCTTGCTAGAGAATAAATATGATTAATAGGACAATATTGATTGGGCCTATAACTAAAATAGATTAATCCTATGAGGTCACACATTGTAGCACAAGTTGGACAAAGCAATCCAAATCCATTTAGGATATGGGTTTGGCCGGCCATAAAGGGAATATGAGGAGAATTAGTTCTCCTAACTAGCCTATGACTCTTCTATTATATACTACATCCGTCCCAGAATAGTCTGAACACTTTCCTTTTATGTTTGTCCCAAATTAGTTTGAACACTTCCATTCCTGGCATGGTCCCACCATTAATATATTATTTCTTTTACACATCTTTGGCCCACACTCTACCTTTTATCGGAAAAAGTTTACCCAACTTTCTATCTCCTCTAATAAACAATACCCCACCAACTCCTATCACATCTACTTTTTAAATAAAATAACATTTGATAACCACACTACAACTTATCACCTTAAACTACGTGTCCCAACAAGTGTTCAGGTCTTTCTGGGACAGATGCAGTATATGATATAATATTAGGGTTTAGGTGATCAACTTCATTAAGCAGTTTCTTTTCCCAAAAGATAAAAAGTGAAACACTAAACTATTCCCTCTAAACCGGCACCTATACCATTAAAAACAAGAGAATTTATTTCCGTTCTAGCAAACGTTGGTGTTCAACTGGTGCTCGTGGACTGATTAGAGGAGCAACACTTGGGGCTCTCGGATCTTCAAAGCTTGCATACAACAGGGAAATCACGCTACAAAGGTTTTATATCTAATCCCTATTACATGATTCATGTGTTTGATTATGTTTGCGATTCTATGATAGATGTTAGGAAATTGTTTCCTAAAATTCCGTTATCGGCATCTATATGTTCTTACACTTGGCTCAAATGGTAAGCTTTCTTATCTTTTCTAACAAAGTCTATGACTTAATTTCTACTTTAAGTATTTACTTGGGTTATAAGGGGAGGGGGGATTTGGGGGTATATATGGTTGTAATGGGCCTTTAGATAAGGCTCCGTACGAGAACTACCCAAAAGATTTTCTCTTATCTATTAAAAAAAGAAGGATGAAACAAATGTGAAGTAAGGCTATGTTCAGTTCACCTTATTTTTACTTATTTCAGATCAGATCAGATCAGAAAAGATAAGTTCGAGATCGGATCGATCGATCGTATAAGTTCGGATCGAGATCGATCAAATAAGTTCAGATTATGCTTATATTTAAAAACTTATTATTATTACTATTATTATTATCATCATGATTATTAGTATTACTAATGCTATTATTGTTATTGTAATTATTATTATTATTATTATTATTATTATTATTATTATTACTACTACTGCTTTATACAATTACTATTACTATTAATATTACTATTTATTAGTACTTTTATTCAAAAAGATTATTATTGTCGTTGTTGTACTTATTAATTATTAATATTGGTACTTATTATTAATGTCGTTTCTATTATTATAAATGTCATTGATATCACTATTTGAAGCTATTTGTGTTCAAGAAGAAGAATGTTCTTTTGGCATTTGTAAGTGTTCTTTTTTATATTTATTCTACTTAATAATTTTCATATGTGATGTTCTTTTTTATGTTGTACATGTAACGAACATGACAATAGTATATGATGTTTATTTTTTAAAACAATTTTGGTAGAATAATATAAATTATATATTACTAGTTTATATAAAACATGAATAGCATGGGATAACCTAATGGTGTTGTCATCACGTTCAAAATTTTCCCTACAAAGGATTTCAACTTATCTCTAAAAATAAAGTTTATATAGAACAAGAAAACGATATAAGAAGAATATTTAACCATTTTGTTCAAGATCATATGATTATATATATTTATAGGTTTATTTATAATAAAAAAGAACAATTTATTGATATAACAAAGAACATGTCGTTAGTTAAATCCAAACATGTCATCAATATAAAAATAACATCTATCTTTTATTTTTAAAACGTGTTCTTTAAATAGATCTTGTATGCTCTTGCAGTATATGTTCTTTTTTTAATATCATTATATGTTCTTTTCATTACTACCTAAATTCTTATTATTAACGGACCTTGAACATGAGTGTTCTTTTATTTTTAATTTTTTTGGGCCCCTTTCGGAAATTCCGTGGTAAGATGAATTTTCTCTGGGCTGCCCTCGCACAGGGTCACTCACCTAAAGACCCAACAAGCCCCAACCCCCCTCCCCCACCCACAACAATATTGAAATATATGATTCCACCAAGATTTGAACCTTGGCTCCCATGTGGGAGGTAAGAGCTTATACTATTGAACCCAAGAGTCCTTAGTCTTTTATTTTTAATTGTATGTTCAAATACTAATGTGCTCTTTTTCAAAAAAAAAAAAAATTAATTATGCTATAATAATAATAATAATAGGTATTATGATTATTATTATTATTATTATTATGTTATCTATATTATTATTATTGTTATTATTATTGTTATTATTATTATAATATTATTTATATTATTATTATTATATTATTATTATTATTATTATTACTATTATTATTATTATTATTGAAAGTTGTACATAGTAATAAAATAATAGTAATAGTAATACTAGTAATGAATTACAAAGTAATAATAATATTAGTAATAATATGTTTCTATAAAGATAAGTTCAGATCAGATCAGATCAGATCAGATAAGTTCAGATTAGATCAGATCAGATCAGAAAAAATAAGTTCAGATCAGATCAGATCAGATCAGGAAAAATAAGTTCAGATCAGATCAGATCAGATCAAATAAGTTCAGATCAGAAAATTTCAGGTGAACTAAACATAGCCTAATTTATGCTTAGTTTTTTGTTCCAAATAAAATATTTCCCCTTGCTATGATTGCATGTTAGTGTCTCGTGCATTGTGTAATACCACATATTTTTGCCAGCTTTCCTATGCTCTTTTAACACATAACAAGGGAAGCCTTTTTATTAAGAAAAGTAAAAGTGAAAAATTTAGGGTCAACGTAACTGCTTTCCAAGAATTACAAAAGGTTGGTGAGATGAAACCAGAAAAGGGAAGATCGACATGAAGAGGTCAGCTCAACTTGTTGGCATTCACCATTTTTGATGATGTTTCTCTTTCGACTACATCAGATATTTGCTTTTCGAAATGCATTTAATTTTGGTTTTTCTATATCTATAGTTGGGAAAAAGGGAAAAAAATGCTAATCCTAAGGGAGTATTACTAAAGGCAGCAGTTAGTAATATTGACAAGTTGGAAAACAACTTGTTGAATTATGTAACATTGGAAGTTATGCGTTGGTCAATATTTATAGGAGTTATAAATAGATTAGTCTTAACTAAATTCAAATCTTGCCTACTTTTTTTTTTTTATATAATTATATGTAACATTTAATATTATTGGTCAACATCATTAGATTTAAACAAATTTCTTTTTTAAAAAAAATGAACAAGGCAAAGAATAATTGAACAACCAATAAGATTGTGTTGCACAGATAATGGTACAAATAAGTGGGACAAAAGATTTTCTTTCGTCTCAATTGTGTTAGGAAAACTGCATAACAAAATTATATATATATATATATATATATATATATATATATATATAGTTGCTGCAATAGGCTCTTATTCGTGATGATGTCAACGACAACCCTTAAATCACTGGCGATGTTCATTGTGCTTTCTCTCTTAGGCTAGGGTTAGGGAAAGAGGAAAGAGGGATATGGGAGATCATATATGATGAGATATATAGAAGAAGATGCATGGGAGGACAAAATGAACAAATGCTCCGGTTTTACTATATAGACCGAAGCATATTATGGTCTTTTTATTATTTTTAAAACCACTTTATTTGCTTCGCTTTTCAATAGATCGTAATATTATAGTATTGTAGTAAAAGCATTTTTTCCCACTAGTGAAGAGTAGGATTCCCTACAAGATGACATAAATCGACACTAAGTTTGCATTTAGTCTCCATATAATCAACGATAAGTTTACAAGTACCTATACTTGCACGCTCTAATAAATGTCCTCATGAGCATATTTCCACAGGGGAGAGGATGATCACTCTTGAGGAAGATCATGTAATAACAATACCCAAAAAGTAGTTAATTTGACCCAAACAAGACATGGGGAACTCAAATTTCAATTGAGAGATGAGATGTTAGTGAAGCTCATCAAAAAAAGTGACTAGTACAATATCATCAATGTAAAAAAGAAGATAAGTCGTGTTGGAGCCTGATATGTCGTCAAGCCTAGCAAAGATAAAAACCTAACTTGGTCTCTCTAACAGGTAGAAAGGGCAAGAAAAGGTGGATCCTACAAGGACTAAGGGTAGCACCGAAAAGTATTGATTTGTGATAAGTTAAGCCAAGTAAGTCATTAACAAACCAAACAATCACTATGAAAAAGCGACAATGGGGATCAATTGAGGGGAATAGTTCATTTAATGGTACTCGTAACCACTCTTTCGAGCTAGCTAGATAAGATTGACCTAATTTTCCTACTAAAGACCTATTCTCATGGCTAAGGCATTCAACCAAGCATATCTATAAGCATGATGAATATTAACAACGAAATAGAGTCTTTTAGGCTAGGTAGTCCCTATTCTCATGGTCATTCAAGCTTAAAAATTGATTTGAGGCAACCCCTTAATTTCATTTTTCAATTCTCTAATAAGGATACCTAAATTATGCTCCTATGATGGCCAATCACACATATATTTATGAAAAATGCCAAATCAAAATTATCCCAAGTCAAATCCAATATCAGATTTAGAGGTTCATGAACACATCAATGGTTTCAAACCTTTTCTAAGTAAAAGAACTATTCACAAATTTTGATAATTTTATAAAACAAAAACGTTAACAACTAAAAACATCAAATCAAACACTAATCTAAGATAGACAAGTAATTAAAGTGAAAATGAAGATAAGTAAATAGAGAAAAATAATATGAGAGAGAGTAAGAAATTCTCACTGAAATTTCAAGGAGTCTCCAAATATTCAAGTTTCCTTCTTAAAAATTTCAAATTCTAAACTTTCTACAAGTTTCTCTCACTAGAAGATTAGAGTTTTTCTCTCCAAAAATCCTAACTAAAGCCTCTAACTAAGTTTTTTTTAAGGCTAGCCCTCCTTCCTCTTTGAAAAGTTAGGGAAACTGTCTTTTTAATGGTCCAAATATTAAATTTAAAAGTGGGTCAAGATTTCGCAGAGGTAAAGTGTAGAAAAAGCTCCTAGCTAATATAAAGCGCATGCTCCGATCCATCTAGTTTACCACAGGCAGAAGTAATCTAGGGCCTTTGTAATGGACGATCTATTCAAATCTGGAGCGAGCGCTTCGTTCTAGCAGAGTATAACTTCAAATGATGATATCTCCCTCGTCTTTAATTGGATTTACGCTTATGACCATTCATTAGAAAGCTCGCTAGCTAAGTTTTCATCTCCAACTTGAACTGCCCAGAAATATTAAGTATGCTGAAAGATATGCTCATTAAAAATTGATCCTTGTGTACAAACCCTTTCAGAAGGTCAACTGAACCAATAGGTTGACTCATACGCATAGTATCATGCAGGTCACCATAATGGAATACAATATTTACATGTAGTTGATAGAAGGACCATTTTCGAGCAAGAGCCAAACTCAAGACAATATGTATAGTAGCTGGTCGGACAATCGGGCTAGAGCCTTCATCATAGTTGATAAGTGGGTTTTATGCACACTTTTACAGGTTATTATAGGTGCGCTTTCAGATAGTTTTAGGCCATCTTAATTGCAATTTATGACATTTTGCATATATTCTCTTCGCTTTGCCTTGGTTGCTCATTTTGCAAGATATTATGGAATCCCAATTAAGCTAGAGAACTCCCAATAATCCAAAGAGAATGGAGTGCTCAAATTCGATCATAACTATCCAATCTCTGCACCAACTGTTGGATTATATAAGTACTCTAAGCGGAATTTCATGAATCAAATTCATAAGCACTTAAAACAGGATCTCATGCATATACATTCAAGGATCACATAATAGTTAGGAATTTACCTTTGAAGCGTGAATTCCACAAAGCTTGAAATACCCGGATTAAGAACCTCAATTGCGATTCCTCTACTTGGTCCACCAACCCGGATCAACACTCCACCAATGCTAGTTGGAAGGAAGAAATTCTTCTTCTACTTTAATGGAGTTTTTGTGACTTTTGGAAAGATTATGAGAGAGAGAGAATAATGAAAGATCACTTATCTTTCTTTATTGCCTAACCAAGTATATATAGATATAATTAGGTTAGGAGGAGAATCAATTCTCCTCTCTCTCACTACCTCTTGGCCGGCCACCCTAGAGCCTTTTATGGGCTCTAGGTTTCTTTTGTTGATCCAAGTATTTTGTGTGACCTAATAGGATCCATTATATTGGGCTTTGGGTTTATTATTTCCTAACCCAAAGTTCTATAGCATTCTCTAGCAAGACGTATAGACGACCCAATAGAACGAATTTATTATCTCTATAATACGATCCATAATATAATTAGTAATTGCATTTAAGTCGAGGACATAAATCCTTCAATCTCCCACTTGTCCGAGACGAGTGTGCAATGTTTAATTTCCTCAAGTCTCTTAATGTCTTAATTTGATAGTATGGTCATATTTACATATCATCCATACTAGTTTTTCAAATCAATCCTTGAAATCCGAGTTCGAATTGACAAACAAATGATCATCGAATGATCCATTTGAGCATGGCCATGCATTTTTCAATTTTCGCTCTTCAAGGGGCCAAGACATCTATCCTATCTCATATAGGAGGACTTTTCCAATCTTATGGTAATCAATACTCCCACTCAATTTATGGCACAACCTGAATGCTGCCTTTATAGCCCCCTTTACGGCATGACGTTTGACAAGATCAAAGTTATACCAATCATTGGGCTAAGTAATGTTCCACTCATGTCTAAGGAATCTACTAATATAATTTCGAAGTTACAAAACTTCTAAGCGGGTCTAGTTCGACTATGTATCAACTATACATATCCATATGATTGATTAAACATCTCTATGTTTCTATAGCCCATGAAACGGTGCTATCAATCAATCTTTTATGCTAATCCCTTTAACAAGTCATTCATGTCCAGTTTTAATGACTTAGATTAGGAACTTATAATATTCTACGAATTCTGTTCACTTATGGTGTTTCATTTATCAAATCACATATTCGACAAAACCATAGAATTCAAGATATATTTTGGACATTTTATTTAATACTAAACCAATAATTAAATAATGTAAAATTTATTCTTATAAACATAAATAGCAAAACCATGTCTTTACATTGTAACAAGTTTCTCTAAACCTAGTACAATCTAAAGCCACTCTAACATTTGCTTCAAACCTATAGCCCTAGCGTGACACTCATGCTTAGGTTGAGGTAGTGGTTTAGTGAGCGGATCGGCCACATTCTCATCCGTGTGAACTTTGCGGATCCCGACATCCTTCCCCGTCAACAATCTCTCTAATGAGGTGATACTTCCTCATTACATGTTTGGATTTGTTATGTGATCTCGGTTCTTTTGCTTGCGCAATAGCACCATTGTTATCACGAACAACTCAATCCCTTCCCGAACACTAGGTACGATATCCAACTCTGTCAAGAATTTCTTGATCCAAACGGCTTCTTTAGCCGCTTCAATCGTTGCTAAATATTCTCGATTCTGTCGTAGAGTCTGCTACGGTGCTTTGCTTTGAGCTCTTCCAGCTCACTTTGCTCCTCCATTTAGACGAAAGACATACCCCGACCGAGAGCGGTAATCATCTCTCGTCGGTTTGGAAGCTTGCATCCGTGTAACCTTCAACAACCAACTCACTTTGTCCCCCATAAACTAAGAACATGCCTTTAGTTCTTCTCAAGTACTTCGAGGATGCTCTTAGCCGCAATCCAAGTGTGCTTCTCCTGGATTTGCTTGGAACCCGCTACACATGCTCAAGGCATATGCAACATCTGGTCGAGTACTTATCATGGCATACATGATAGATCCTATAGCCGAAGCATAAGGAATGCTACTCATTCGCTTCAACACATCAGGTTCAGTCGGGCACTGACTCTTGCTAAGCGATATGCCATGTGACATGGGAACGAAACCTCTCTTCGAGTTTTCCATGTTGAACCTTGTAAGAACCTTATCAATATAAGTTTCTTGACTTAGTCCAATCATCCTTCGAGACCTATCTCTATGGATTTTGATTCCCAGTATGTACTCAGCTTCTCCCAGGTCCTTCATAGAGAAACAACTTTTTAACCATTCCTTGACTGACTCAAGCATTGGTATGTCATTTCCCATGAGTAGTATGTCATCTACATACAATACCAAGAAGACTAAGCTGCTCCCACTAAACTTCTTGTAGACACAAGATTCTTCTTCGCTTTTGATGAAATCAAATTTCTTGATTGCTTCATCAAATCGAAGATTCCAGCTCCGAGATGCCTGCTTCAATCCATAAATGGATCTCTGAAGTTTGCAAACCCTTTTAGGATTTTCTGGATCCTCAAAACCCTCAGGTTGTGTCATGTACACATCCTCATTCAAGAACCCATTCAAGAATGCAGTTTTGACATCCATCTGCCAAATTTCATAATCATAAAATGCAGCAATCGCTAAAAGTATCCGAATTGATTTAAGCATTGCTACTGGAGAAAAGGTCTCATCATAGTCTATACCATGAATTTGTCTGAATCCTTTTGCAACCAGTCTTGCTTTATATACATAGACATTCCCATCTTTGTCTGTTTTCAATTTGAACACCCACTTGCATCCAATAGGGTTAACCCCACTAGGCAAATCGACTAGGGTCCAAACTTTATTCTCAGACATGGAGTCTAACTCGGATTTCATGGCTTCAAGCCATTTCTCGTAGTCCGGGCTCGTCAAAGCTTGTTTGTAGGTAGTAGGCTCCGAATTCTCTAAAATCATAATTTCGAGTTTTCGCTAACAGAAATCAACCAACCTTTTGTTTGGAATCCTTTCTCTACTAGATCTACGCGGGGCCTGAGCATTAAGAAAAGAGTTCTCTTCAACTCCTTGAAGATCTTCACTTGATTCAATTGGGACGGTAGGAGGTACATGCGTTGAATACATTATCTCCTGAACTAGACTTTCGTCTTGTCGTGCCGTTTCTGACATAGTGTGAACCACGTCTATTTGTTGCTCATCTCGAATTTCTTCGAGAATTATTTTACTCCCACTTGTCTTTCTAGAAACAAATTCCTTTTCAAGAAAGACACCATCACGAGCAACAAACACTTTGTTCTCTTGACGGTTATAGAAGTAATAACCCCTTGTTTCTTTTGGGTATCCCACAAAGAGACATTTATCCGACTTGGGTGCAAGCTTGTCTGATAGTAACCGCTTTACATAGACCTCACATCCCCAGATTTTAAGAAAAGACAAGTTTGGAGTTTTTCCATTCCATAACTCATATGGAGTCTTTTCTACAGCCTTTGACGGGCTCCTATTTAGTGTGTGTGCAGCAGTTTCGAGAGCGTATCCCCAAAAAGAAATCGGAAGATCAGCAAGACTCATCATTGATCGAACCATATCTAGCAAGGTTCGGTTCCTCCTTTCAGATACACCATTCAACTGTGGTGTTCCTGGTGGAGTTAATTGTGAAAGAATTCCACAACCCTTTAGATGATCATCAAATTCTTGGCTCAAATATTCACCACCACGATCGGATCGTAGTGCTTTTATTGTCTTACCAAGTTGATTCTGTACTTCATTTTGGAACTCTTTGAATCTATCAAAAGATTCCGACTTATGTTTCATTAAGTATATATATCCATATCTACTCAAATCATCAGTGAATGTAATGAAGTAGTTAAACCCTCCCCTTGCCTTTGTGCTCATAGGACCACACACATCTGTATGTATGAGTCCCAAAAGATCGCTGGCCCTTTCACCTTTTCCCGTAAATGGTGATTTTGTCATCTTTCCCATTAAGCATGATTCACATACATCAAATGATTCAAAATCAAATGATGGAATTATACCATCCTTTTTGTAACTTGTGAATACGCTTTTGGTTTATATGACCCATTCGACAATGCCAAATGTAGGTTAGGTTGGAATCATTTGATTTTTGTTTCTTGCTATCTATGTTATAGATTTGTAACGACTTATCAAGCACATATAAGCCATTTATCAATTTAGCATTGGCATAGAACATATTATTGTAAGAAATGGAACAACACTTGTTCTTTATTTCAAAACAAAACCCTTCAGAATCCAAAACTGAAACAGAAATTATGTTCTTAGTTATTGAAGGAACGAAATAACAATTATTTAGTTCTAAAATAAGCCCGGATGGCAAGTGTAGACTATAGTTTCCTATGGCAAGTGCAAAGAACTCGTGCTCCATTTCCAACGCGTAGCTCTACCTCGCCTTTTGCCAGCTTCCTACTTCTTTTTTTAGTCCCCGCACATCATTAACTATGTGAGAACCACAACCAGGTATCAAATACCCATAAAGAAGTAGAAGTCAAATTGATTTCTATAACATATATACCCGAAGTGGAAGCCCCAGACTTCTTTTCCTCCAAGTATACTGGGCGTTCCTCTTCCAAGTGTCCTATCTTGTGACAATGGAAGCACTTGCTTTCCGCAACGACCTTTGGCTTGGCGGTTGGCTTAGGTTTTTCAGCAACAGTGGCAACTTGCTTGCCCTTGTCCTTCTTTCCCGCCCATTTCTTCTTGAAACCCTTTCCCTTTTGAACCATCAAAACCTCTTTCTTTGGTTCAACCTTAGGGATGTTCCTTTCAGCGTTGACCAACAATCCATGCAACTCTTGCAAAGTCTTTTCAGACTCATTAGTAATCACAGGAAGTGGGGTTTCTAAGACATCCTCTCGACCCTCAGACCTCAAAACAAGGCTTAAGGTCCTTTCCCAATTAAGGAAATTTTCACCATTCAGTCTGTCCTTTTCCAGAAAAGGACGAATGTTGAAACCGGAGTTGTTGTTGTTGTTATTAGACATAGTATCTACAGACAGAAAAATAAAGCAAAGTTCAATTTATGTTTATAAAGTAACCTAAAACATGCAAAGGTTTCTAGGTTGATCACCTATTCAATTTTAATGTCCCATTTGAATAAGTGTTTTACAAGATCCTATCAACATGCAACACTAAGCAGACGGAGGCCTTATCTTTAACGTTACATTATCAAGGTAAGTAAACTCTTTTACTAATTATAACAAATTATAACTCTTGTTTAGATGGATAAACATCGCATGCTTAACTATCTCTTGCTTCAAAATTCAAAACGCTTTTGATAATTTTGTTAAGGACAACCAAACTAAGTTGTAAAATTCGCAATTTTACCTTATATTCCCAAAATTAATGATAACACCCTGCGGAGGCATGACCTATTACTATTAATTAAGGGTTTGATAAGTACTTTATGTTTGGAAAAGCAACCTTAATATTTACGGGACCTAAGTTTATTATGTTGTTATGAATTAGTGAACTCTAGCGCATCATCAACCAACATACAATAAACTTATAAGCATTTTAAAGAATAATAAAATGCGAAAAATAAAATGATCTAGTATGGCCCCTAATCCTAAGAACTAATCATCAATGGCTCATTCTTGGACTCTTCATGGATCTCCATCCACCTTATCCATGGGCCTTCTCTTGATGGACTTCGTCTTTGGATTACATAAGTATCAAAATAATTTAAATAATAACTAAATTAAATAAATTACAAAAATACTTAACGATACGCAGATCGTATTTAAAATTACAAGAATATATCACGATGCGCAGATCGTATTTTCTAACTTAATTTGGGCCATACTAGTCATACATAGCAATTATATCAAAATATATAAAAGCCACATCATAATATCACATATTATACTTGCCATCAATCAAAATATCAAATATTCTTAATTATGGTAAGTTGATAAAACATTTAAGTAATTCATAACCACCTAAAGATTCTATCATATAATATCTTGCCTACTAATTTTAATTAGATTAAAGAATCAAATTATAGATTTAATTTATGACCTAGTCAAAATTAACATAATTAACATAATTGAAATTCACTTAACTTTCTCAAAACCTGTTTTTAAAATTTCCAAAACAAAAAACTGCATCTGCCCCAAAATCTCGGCAGATTACATTCATATTTTCAAAAAAAAAAAAAATTTTTTTTTTTTTTTTTTAAAACTTTTGGAACAACCGAACAAAACAAAGCAAGACAAGGTGCCAAGCCAGAGACTTTCGGCCACCTTTTCAGGCGACCTCACCGGCAACTCGCCGGTCCTTCACGAGCCGACGTCGGACGCCGGGGTTTAAACTGTGACGGCGAGCAGCGCACTGCTCTGCACGTCAAACGTGCGTCGCGTGTGGCTGCTGCCACCACCCTTGTCGACTCGACTGCTCGCCGGCAGTCTGCGTCCCCTTTTCCCCCGGCTTCTCGCCGGCAGACCACCGGAGCAGTCACGGCTTGTGGCTGCTCCTCTTCCTCCATCCTTCAATTCCTTTTTTTTTTTTTTTTTTTATTTGAAGGAAATTAAAATTACAACCTTTTGTAAAATTAATTTAGTGATCTTGATTAAATTAAACATAAACTCTTTTATGCCTAATTCTGAAAATTAAATTAAAATCTCTATTTTAATTAATTTTCAGGTTATTCATGTAAATTAATCACTAATTCATATAAAACACTTTTCATGTGAATTTATTTTCATACACAAACAACTTTAAACATGAAAATTAGATTAATAACATGAATTTACTATTCGAAATTTAGAGATCCAAAATCAGATTTTTAAATTTCAAAACTTAGGGTTTAAAGAGTGTATTTTTCGGCCATTAGTATTTGAGAAAGCAAGTAATTAAATCTCCATTTAATCAATTTCAATTAATTATTCAATCCATGATTCAATTCCTCCCCTTAATCAAATTAAAATTAATCATACATGACCAAAAATCTATATGCAAGAGGCTAAAACTGATACAACTGTTGGATTATATAAGTACTCTAAGCGGAATTTCATGAATCAAATTCATAAGCACTTAAAACAGGATCTCATGCATATACATTCAAGGATCACATAATAGTTAGGAATTTACCTTTGAAGCGTGAATTCCACAAAGCTTGAAATACCCGGATTAAGAACCTCAATTGCGATTCCTCTACTTGGTCCACCAACCCGGATCAACACTCCACCAATGCTAGTTGGAAGGAAGAAATTCTTCTTCTACTTTAATGGAGTTTTTGTGACTTTTGGAAAGATTATGAGAGAGAGAGAATAATGAAAGATCACTTATCTTTCTTTATTGCCTAACCAAGTATATATAGATATAATTAGGTTAGGAGGAGAATCAATTCTCCTCTCTCTCACTACCTCTTGGCCGGCCACCCTAGAGCCTTTTATGGGCTCTAGGTTTCTTTTGTTGATCCAAGTATTTTGTGTGACCTAATAGGATCCATTATATTGGGCTTTGGGTTTATTATTTCCTAACCCAAAGTTCTATAGCATTCTCTAGCAAGACGTATAGACGACCCAATAGAACGAATTTATTATCTCTATAATACGATCCATAATATAATTAGTAATTGCATTTAAGTCGAGGACATAAATCCTTCACCAACAATGCCATCACCTTATCAAAGCTACACGAACAACATCATCCTTGTCATAGAGAAGCCCCTCTCAATATGTCGTGCAATAAGTAGAAAGAAGAAGTTGAAACCCTAATCATGGTCCACAACATAGACTATGCAAGGCGCTTGCAGACTATGCAATGAAAAGCTTATAAAAAAAAGCCACAAAGCATTCACAGACCATTAAAAACAGAGCACAGACCGCGCTTAGAGTTGCACAAACCGTGCACTAGGAACAGATTCCAGGCGGCTACTTCTTTTTGTCATACTTTCCCCCCTCCTACATACATCTCATTTGCTATTATGTTAGGGGTCAAAAATTCTGGGACTAGCCCTAGTTTATCTAGTACTTTAATTACTCTTAAAAATTGTTTAGTTTTTTTATTAGTGTAAGTAGTAGTATTTTGGGATTGAGGATGAAGAACTTCACCTTCAAATCCTTTATTGTAAGAACTTCATTATTTTTTGCCTATTTTTTATGATAATTTAAAGTCCCTTTAGTACTTGCTTGCTCAATTATTACTAGGGATGACGACGGGTCGGATCTGGACCAGGTCTAAGTGGACCCGGATCTATTTTCAGTAGCTGGATCCAGATCGGATCTGGATCCAGCGGGTCTGAACAAGTTGGACCCGGGACCAAAACGGGTCAAACGCATGTTATGCAATTTTACCTACTTTTTTATATTAAAATAATAACAAAGCAATAAAACCTAATAAAACTACAATAATGTCTACACAATGAAGACGTGGATGGTGCACTGCACTTGTTTATGGTGGAAATACCTTGCTGGAAATTCAACAATGAAGACGTGGACGATGCAGTTTGACGGTGGATGGTGGTGCGCTCATACAAACATGGATGGTGGTACTCTCGTACAGACGTTGACGGTGGACGGTGCGGGATGTCACCGCCTCGTTGGAAAGAGGATGGTGTGTGGAGTTTAAAAAAGGGGAGTAAAAGGGAGGAGTGAAGGGGAGGTGTGAAGGGGAGCTACTGAGCTAGGGTTTAGAGAGTGTGGAATGAAATATTCCGAGAGAGTAAAGAGTCAGAGCGGAGAATGTTAATAGTCTAGCAGCCCAACTATTTTTTTCAAAAAAAGGGATCTGCGGATTCGGATCTTGGAACAGATCAGGACTCGGATTCCCATAAACACGGATCCGGGTCCATGATCCATTGCCATCCCTAATTATGACTATGCTTTCTTTTCTGTGTCTAGTGTTACTATGATAATATATGTGCAGTGGCCAGTGAGTAGTTGTCTTAGGCCTAGTGGCCGAAAAACCCCTTACAAATTCACCATGTAGAAATAGTTCTAACTATGTTATTAGCATGTAATAATATTTGTTGATTATGCTAGACTCAAGATAGTGCATCAACCTTTATGTTTGGCAGTTAATTCTTTAATATATTTGTTTCTTTTTAAATTATTAGGTATATAGTGACACTCCCTCAATGACAAAGGTTTAATATGTTGGGCTTTAATGACGACTTATAGAGGAGATCTTTTGTAACAAAAAACAACTAACTCTCGCTTCTAGGTAATTCTAAGTTGTTACAAGAGACATATCTCATAGTGGCGTCGGTTGGCGAAAGCCTTTGACAAAATAGCACTAGAAGAAAAACGCTAATTTGTGGTTGTTGTTTTGTGTCGAATAACCATGAAACCGACACAAATGCTCTGGCGGAAACGATTGTCTCGGATCCGCTACTTAATCGACGCAAATGATGAAGAATCTGCGTCGGATTGACAGCGAAATTGACGCAAAACCTTTCAGCATATGACGCAATATTTAATTTGCATCGATTTGTGTTTTGTGTTCGATGCAAATGTTCGGTAGCCCAACCAAAAGGTGAGCTTGCGGTATGCGTCGGTTGGGCCTCAACAACTGATGCAAATCGTTGGTTTGAGCGATTTGCGTCGGGCTGGACATTGTACGCGAAGTAAATCCTTGCCCAACCCTTTCCTTTTTTCGACTCACCAGCCCTCACTACTCATTCTCTCACTCTCTTTCCGGCTTATCCCCTAACTCCGAACCCCGGAGAACCAGCCCTCACTACTCATTCTCTCACTCTCACTTCTTTCACTCTCTCTCCGGCGAATCCCCTAACTCTGAACGTCGTCGACTTCTCCGGCGAACGACCTTTTTTTGTCGAAATTCGCTGCACTTGACTCTCTCTTTTCGCTGCACTCGGCTCTCTCTTTTCGCTGCACTCGCCTCTCTCTCATCGGCTGCAATCTCCTCTCTCACATCGCCTGTCTCTCACTCTTCGCTGGACGTCGCCGCCCCTCTCCGTTGCCGTAAGTGGGCCGCAGTTAGGGTGGTGTAGTGGGTTAAGTTTTGGGTTAAATTTCAAAAAATTTCAAGGGTTTGTGGGAAGTTAGGCTATTATTCCAGTGGCCGGCTAGTGGATTCTAGCGTGGCAGGTTAGTTTCCTTTAACTTTTATCAAAATTCCTTTAATTACTCTTTGATTATTGTTTTTGGTTGTGAATTTTGGATTTGTGATTGTGAAGTTCGTTGCAATTTGGGTAATTAAATTTTGCTTTGGATATTTTTGGATTTGTTATTGTTAAGTTGTAGGTTTAATTGTTGAACTCTAATATGTGAATTATGAACTTTTGATATTATTATATTAGTTTTCTTAAAGTTGAAATATGGACATACCTATATAGGGGGGCAGTAGATCTAAGGAATGGTTTGGTTTTATGATTGTAAACATGTGCGTTTGGTTATTATTGAATTCTAATACATGATGTGGGTTTGTGATTCTAATACATGGATTGGTTATTATTGATTTCTAATATTATGGATTAGTTTTGTGATTATAAAGATGAAATCAAGTTTGGTTATTGCTATCTTGTTATATATGAATTATATGAATTTCCGGATTGTTGTGTTAGTTTCTCAATTGAAATATGGATATGCCTTAATGGGGGTGGCTTGGGAAATCCAAGGAATGCTTTGGTTTGTGCTATTGAATTGCAATGTGCATCATTGGCCTAGATACTCGTTCGAGGCTTACTCATTAGGAATAAGTCTTGAATAGTCCCCGGTTTGGGACTGTCTTATCTCAATTAGAATGTGAATGAATGTTTGGTTTTCGATTATAAGAAAGATCTAGCTCATTTCCCTAAGCGTTCTCTGGGTACATATGTTGATATTTTACCTACTATCTTCATCGTGTACTTGGGAGCTGTAGGCTTGATTTTTCTTAGAATTTAACCAAACATTCATTCACTAGTGATATGAGAAACTCAAGGATGGGTTAGCTTGGAGTGGTAAAGACCCAATTGTTCATGACTGCACTTTGTTGATGTGATCGAATATGATGGAATGTGACTATAAGATTTGTAGATGTGATCGAATGTATTCTTGTTTGGTGTCTCTAGTTTATGAATATGGATTGAAACTGGATGTATGTTAATCGGATTCGGCGACATTTCTACAAGAGGTTGATTAATTTATCAGGGTTGCTTTTGGCCATCAATCATAAAATGGGTCAAAGCTGTTAATCCTCTGTCCTTGTTGTGATTGCAATAACTCTAGGGGGTATCATGATGTGGATCAAATTAAGGTCATTTGATTCGTCGTTGGTTTAAGAGCAATTATACTAGGTGGACATGGAATGGAGAGTTTGATGATCATGGTATGAGCTCCACTAGCTTTTGTGATGATTTACATGAAGATCCCATTGATGATGTCGACATTGAAATTGAGAAAGTAGAGGTTGATATTGAGAATGATAGAGTAGATGTGATGTTGCACAATTTGGAGGAAGAAGGAACCGATCGTCCTCATATGTATGATAGTTTTTTTAGTGCAGCAAAAAAACCGATGTATCCGGGGTGTAAGAATTTCACTAAACTTTATGGGATCCTCATATTATTCAACGTGAAATCGAAGCATAGTTGGACATATAAAAGTCTAACTGAGTTGTTCACCTTTTTAGAAGAATTGCTACCCGAATAGAATGATATTCCCCACTCTAATTACAAGGCTAAGAAATTGTTGTGTCCCTTAGGTATGGAATATGAGAAGATACATGCTTGTCAAAATGATTGCGTGCTGTATCGAAATGAGTACAAGGATTTGCGTGAGTGTCGAAGGTGTGGAGTTTCTCGTTACAATATAAAGGAGAACGATGCGGGATGAGAAAGAAAGAAACTCCAGTGAAGGTTCTTTGGTATCTTCCAATTGTTCCGAGATTTAGGCGTTTATTTCGGATGAGAATAACGCTAAATTATTGATGTGACATGCAGATGAGAGCAATAAAGATGGGATGCTTAGGCTCAGACTTTGTACAAATGGGATGAACCCATTTGACACACTAGGTACCCAACATAGCACTTGGCCGGTTTTACTGACGATTTATAAGTTGCCCCTATGGTTATGTATGAAGCATAAATTTATTATGCTTTGTCGCTTCTTATTTCGGGTCCTAAACAACTCGGAAATGACATAGATGTGTATCTTGACCCACTACTTCAAGATCTATAATTATTGTGGGATGAAGGTTTCTCGGTCTTCGATATGCGAAATCCGACTTCACATTACGCGCCATGATATTTTGTACGATCAATGATTTCCCGGCTTATGGGAATTTATCAAGATACACAGTTAAAAGAGGAAAGGCATGCTCGATTTGTGATGAGGATATGATTAATAAGAAGTTAGATCACGGGGAAGAATGTATACCTGCATTATCGTACATAGCTTCCTTCAGATCATCCCTTTCATAAGAAAAAAAAAGGAGTTGAACAGGAATGTGGATATAAGAGAAGCCTTTTTACCCTTACAGAGGTTTATAAGCGGGTAAAAGATATTGAGACACTGTTTGGTAAGCACTTTAAATATGAATCAAAGAACTTATACAAGAAAAGATCTAAGTTGTGGGATCTCCCATATTGGGAATGTTTAGAAGTCAGACATTGTCTTGATCTTATGCACATTGAGGAAATAGTTTGTGATGCTATTGTAGGGACATTGTTGAATAAGCCCGGGAAGACGAAGGATGGACTTAAAGCTAGGAAAGACATGATTGAAAGAGGTATACCAGAACTTGCACCTTAGGAACGGGGATAATGCTATTATCTTCCACCAGCTTGCTACAAGTTTTTGTGAGCCTTTGCATAGGCATAAGGTCACCGCTGGATACTCGTCCAATTATCGAAACCTTGTTTTACTGAAGGACTTCATGATTATCATATCTTGATGCAGTATTAATTACCTGTTGCAATTCGAGGAATTTTGCATGTCCAAGTAAGATACACGATTACGAAACTTTGTTTCTTCATTCGAACCATCTCTAGGAAGGTGATTGATCCTCAGACTCTAGATAATCTGCAAGCCGATGTAATTGAGACGATGTGTCAATTTAAAATATAATTTCCACCATCATTCTTTGACATCATGCTTCATTTGATAATTCATCTTGTCCGATAAATTAAACTTTGTGGGCCTACGTGTATGAGGTATATGTGGCCTTTTGAAAGACATATGAGTACTCTAAACAGAAAAGTGATGAATCCAGCCAGATCAAAAGCTAGTATTGTCCAAAGAACAGTTTGTAGAGGAAGTATCTGAATATATAAGATAGTATTTAGCACGTGCACATCAAAATCTAGACATAGAAGGCTTGATGTTATGGTACCATTGGGAGAAAAAAATTGTGCCTTGATGCCGAGTTGAAAAGAATAGCAGAATTGTTTGTGTTAGAAATCTCATACAAGTGCATCCTTACTTAGATGAACACATGACTGTTCTTATATCCATCGAAAAAATGAACGTCAGTTGACGATTGAGCTAGCATAATCGGTCATTCGTGGATTGGTTTGAAAGATGAGTTATGCCCCAATTATTTAACCTCCAAATGACGTATCAAATACGTTGAGATGGTTGGCATATGGGTCAAAGATGCAAGTTCGTTCTTTCGTATGAAGGGTATGACATAAATGGTCATTCATTTTAAACTAAGCGACAGGATTCCAAATCCACGATGAAAAACAATGGCATTACGTTTGGGAGCTTTGTCATCAAAGTATAAAGGTGGAAGTGATAAAATGATTGTTGAGACAATGAAGTCTTATTACGAATTTATTGAAGAGATATTAGAAGTTGACTTCAAGATTTCGGTCTTTCAATGCAAGTGGGTTGATATCCGTCGTGGTGTGACGAAGGATGAACATGGCTTTCTTACGTTAGTCAATTTCAGCCGGTTAGGGCATCATGAAGATATTTTCATCTTGGCATCACAAGTCGAACAAGTTTTCTACATGGTTGACCCTGCCGATTCTAAATGGTCTGTTGTTATTGGAGGAAAAAGGAGAATACTTGAAATTGATGATGTACACGACGAAGAAGAATACGATAAATAGGTTAATGAAGTCCAGACTTCGTCAATAGTCATTCTAAGTACATTAGGAGAAGACCTTGACACGAATTACATGCGTTGAGACCATGATGAGGGATTATACATGGTCAAAGAAAAGAATGATGAATACGTAAAAGAATGCTTTGCTAAGATGATTTTATAATATTTCATTTATAAAACTAACATGTCTTCGTTGATGTTTGTATTAGTTTACAGGTGTAGTACGTGTTCTCTCTCGTTGGGCTGACTGATGGAGGATCATACTATGCATGATGTAGAAGATCATGACATGCATGACCATAGCGAGCATCCATGTTATGAGCCTAAGAACACTGATGGAGCTAATATGAAGAAAAAAGTGAGCAAGCCAAGAGGCCCTTCAAAAGAAATACGTTCCAAACCGAGGTCCAAAGAGTACTTCAGTGGGATGATTTGTATCTCCCGGTTGGGGACCATGCTAAAGATTACAAGATACATTGGGCGAATTCAGTAGAAGCAAAGTGTCTATCTTGTACGAGAGCTGGGAACATGTTCCACAACGCATAAAAAAATACTTTATGGAAAGATGTTAAAGTAAGTATCCTATTCTTTTAAATTAATTGGTATATTGTTTAATGAATGCACTAACCGTGTTTGATCGGTACATTTTGCATATTGAAGAGAGATTTTGGAATGCAAGAGGATGCGAGGAAGAAACTAGAGGTCTTATCTACTTGTGATAAGGGGTTGACAGATTTCAAGAAAAAATTGGTGAACCGATGGATCACACGTACAAGGAAGGAACTTAACAATTCAAGAAAACTATAAGAGTTTTATCCATTTATCATTGAAGAGAGATGGAATCGATTTGCGACAAGTTGTATTTATGTGACAATCATTTGTAATTAAGTCTTCAATTTAATTTTTGTGAATATTGACTAAGTTATTTGTTTTCATATTAGGACAAAAGTGAAAGAGGAAGAAATTGTCAAGCTTTCAACAAGCATCCTCATTTTATGGGTCAGAAATCATATGTTGAGATGACGAAGTTTAGGCGTAGCAAAGGGTATATCACTTCAAATACAACATCATATGTTGGCTCTTCTACATCAACAGTAGTTTTCTCCTTGCCGGAACGAACTTTGCCATGGCTTCTCGCAAGACCGAAAGAAGATAAGCAAGGAAATCTTTTCTTGCCTAATGAAGAAACACAAAAAATAAAAGAATCCATTGTAAGCATTCTTCAAATTTTAGGATCACTTCTATTATTCGTATATAAATAACTATTATTAGAAGGTATTCTACTAATCACATGGATTTTTCTAATTGGACACAAGATGAGTGGAAAAGAAAAGAAGGAATGAGAGATTGTTTCACGTCGGATGGATGGTGCTCTACCACGTCTTCTACAGAAGAAAGACCATCCTGAGCATGTGTTAACAGCTGGGAATAGCAATGGTATTGCAGTTGTTTTGGGAGATCCTGATCGGAGTAGTACTACTCGAAAGAGTAAGGGTATGGATGATCAGGAGATGCTGGAATTTGAAGCTAGAGTGACCCAAAGAGTAAGAGAAGAAACGATGGAAGAGATGAACTCAAAGTTAGATGATTTAGTTCAAGAAAAGTTCATGACTTTTGCTGCGAAATTTGGTATTCCAATACCAAATGAAACAAGGGAAGTTGCGTTGGCGGAAGTCCTTCCACTCTAGTTGTTAATCCTAGTAGCTCTCACTCGGGGGGAGATAATCCATTTGTGAACTTGCAGGTATATATTTATTTTTTCACCTTCTAAAATTATGATATTTGTAAACACATAACCGTGTCTCCTCATTTAAGGATCCAATGATGAAACATACCGCAGTCTTAATCGGTCCGACCCAAGGGGAGGCAGTCCAAATAGCAAGACCCAAAAATATTTTAAAGTGGAAAAGCTTATTTATTAGAAATAATGATCCAAAATCCTATTTTAAAACCCAATTAATTATTCCTAATAATTAATTGTATTTTTAGCCCACAAAAATAATATTTTGATCCCAATCATTTGAAAAGTCTATATAATTATTCATGATAATTAATTATTTTTATTTTCAGAAAATAAATATTTTCAAAGATGTTTTTAAAGTTGAAATCGGATTTTAATCTCGTAAAATTGATTTCCGGATATAAAGGATAAAAGAAAATCATTAAAACGTGTTTAAGAAAAAGGCTGTAAAACCGTGTCTAACGCACGCGGTATGCCTGACTCGCCACGTGCGCCCAACGCATTGGCTAACCGCGTCAGGCGCACCAATCTGCGCCTGATACGTGGCTCTGTGCGTCACGCGAAGTCCTACGCCTGGTTTACAGATTAGAAAACACCTTTTTTCACATACGACATGTACACTCGAACACTTACGAATTCTCCCTAAAAACCTCTCATACTTTCACATCTACAAACACACAAACATACATTGTTAAACCTACAATAACACATACTTTCATACACATACTTTGATCGATCTTTAGGCTTCACGATTGCTCTTCCCGAAGGTCGTTATTCTCTCAGGCCCAAGCCATGGTATATTCCTCAGGGTCCTTGAATAAATTTATTATTTTTATTGAAGTTAATAACGATTTCTTTCTTAATGTAGATCTTATATAAAAGTGCGTTCTGTTGTACATTCTAACCTTCTTTCCTTCTTTTTAGTATTACGTAATACATTGTTATGATTGTCCAGTCATCTTTTCATCACCTCGCATGCTATTATTGCTAATCAAGACCTAAAGAATTTTGCTAATATTAATCAGATAATTTGGACAACTGATTAAGAACCTTGTAATTTTGATTGCTTAATAACTTATCATTAAAAATAGTCTTTTTGATGTGTTTAATCAACCAACTTAATCTAATATTTTTAAGGTGTTGAAAATATTCTCTGGTTATTCTTTTTCATAATTGACATGAATCGTTATTTAGTAGATGCCAGCAATGGGCGAACGTGGTTCATTATGACCCTGTTTGTGTTCTCTCGCCGAACTCAATCTATGGTTCATTGACCATTAATGGAGTCATGACAGGGAAATCTACATTGTATAAGTCTTACAGTTGTCTCTTTGATTTCCCAATATCCAATTAGGTTTATGAGTCTTTTTTTAAAGACTTGGTGGCGACTTCTCTCTATTTCAAAACGTTTTCAATAAAACCTTTACAATGAGGTAGTCAAATACGCGCTCACATCGCGTATGCGTAATAAAATCACGCCTACAATTTGGCGACTTCACTTGGGAGGATTTTAAAACAATTTTTTTTTTTTGAATGAGTGGGTGAAACTCGAAAAATACGATTCATTGTCTTTTAATGCCTTAGAATAACATTAAAGTTTTGCATATGCATGGCTATTGTTTAAGCCACCATAAGGACAATGTTCCTTGCCTCATTAGCGCATGTTCTATGCATGAGGCCACCCTCGGGGCTTATGCGCTTTGTCCTTCCGAAAGCTTCCTGAGGATCTTAGTCATAAGCAAATCCACCCAACCATGACATTGTTCTTTTGTTCCTGACTTGAGATCTGGAGTGCGTCTTACACGTGGCCACCTTTTAAAGTAAAGCTACAAAGTGTAGTATCAATCTCATAGTCATGGACCCTTTTCAGCCTTAACCTAAACCTGAACATAGTTTGAAACGTAGAACTGGAATTTAGGTTGATAACTTTTACATCCATGTTATATCACATTTGCTCGCGATTGCATTTTTTTACCTACTATTATTTTGTCAAAACCGTTCTTATGAGTTGCGTCTAAATCGCGTCTAAAAACCATCGTCAAAATAGTCTGAACCTTCATAGAATTGTCAAACTGCATGCCGGGCGGCAGTGCGCCAAACGCACTTTTAGTGCGTTTGGCGCACATCTCCCGCGCCGAGGGCACGCTGTTATGCGGTGCGCAATCTTTACGTCTCATGCTATTGCCAATTTGACTATCGTTCAAGTCTAAAAAGAAGCTTTTAATAAACTTGTCGTCATGTCGTGTTTGTCGTCGTATCCCGAAAATATGAAAGGTTAGCCAAAACCTCGCCTAAATCGCCAAAAACATGTCGGAGAACAATGCGCCAAACGCATTATTTTTCCCTTGGCGCACTGCTCTTGCGCCTGACGCACAGGCTCCGAGCCGAGCGCACTATGTTGCGTGGCATGCAACCTACTCATCTCATGTTTTTGTCGATCTAGTCGGCGTGGTGGTCGATTTTGCGTTCTTTACGTCTGCATTCGCGCAGATTTATGATCGTCCTAAGAGTCCATTTGTCTAAAGCGAATCTCACCTAATTCAAACATAAAAATCGATCTTTTCATACATATCATCTAAGGTCGAGTCTATCCTAAACAGTGCATCTACAAAAGTAATCATGGTAGAGTTAGAGTCGTCATGCATGCCTACCTCTTCCCAAATCTTACCTATCAAACAACCCTATTATATTCTATCTCCTTCAAAAAACATACCCTTTTCAAAATCAGTCCTACACCCTCTTCTATTCTACCTTTTTCGAAAACATTTACTAATCATCATCATACCACCTATTAAAAAAAATCCTTTCAAAATTAATCCATTATCTTTTGTCAATAAAAGATAAAAACAAGGGGTCCCTTTCAAAAAACGAATTTCGAACATTCTATGCCCAGTTCAAATACCCATAATCTAATCAAATTCCAATCCATTTGCATTCATTTCAGGCCCGCGTGCATTAGAGTCCATCTTCATTCATCCTAGGCCCATTTAAGGTTGAGTCCATAAATTGATATTAGGCCCATTAAGTTCATGCATTCACATTAGGCCCACTTGCATTATAATCCAATCTAAGTCTAAACTAATTCTATTCCTAGTCCATTCCAATATAAGTCTAATCCTAATCCAATCCAGCGCCCACATAGACCAAATTCATACCTTAGGTCTAGTTTGCATCTTCATGTAAGCCATAGTCAAGTCTTCGTACTATAAAAGACCAACCCTAGGTCTAGTTTTGCATCTCTATGTAACCCCTAGTCAAGTCTTGCTTCGGTCTATAAAAGCCCAACCCTAGGTCTAGTTTGCATCTCTATGTAAGCCCTAGTTAAGTCTTTGGACTATAAAAGCCCAATTCATACCCTAGCAGGTCTAGTTTGCATCTCCATGTAAGCGCTAGTCAAGTCTTCGGACTATAAAAGCCCAATCCTAGGTCTAGTTTGCATCTCTATGTAAGCCCTAGTCACGTCCTAGGACTATAAAAGCCCAAACCCTAGGTCTAGTTTGCATCTCCATGTAAGCCCTAATCAAGTCTTCGGACTATAAAAGCCCAATCCAAGGTCTAGTTTACATCTCTATGTAAGCCCTAGTTAATTCCAATTTCAGACCCATACAAGATGAAGTTCAGTTTCAAACCCATTAATCTTTTGGTCTAGCTTGCTTGCTCTAAATATTAGTTCAAAGTCTAGTCACCTTTAGGTCTAGCCTGCTTACTCTAAAAGTAAGTTCAAAGTTTTGCCTTCCTAATTGCCTAGCTTGCTTGCTCACCCGTAAGTTCAATGTCTAGTCACCCTTAGGTCTAGCCTGCTTATTCCAAATATAAGTTCGAAGTCTAGCCTTCCTTATTGCCTAGCCTGCTTGGTCACCCGTAAAGTCAAAGTCCAGTCACCTTTAGGTTTAGCCTACTTACTCTAAACGTAAGTTCAAAGTCTGGCCTTCCCTATCTCCTAGCCTACTTACTCTCCCGTAAGTTCAAGTCTAGTATTCCCTAAAGTCCACATAGGCAATCTTTTTTGAGTCTAGTCTGTTTGCTCACCTGTAAGTTCAAAGTCTAAAGTCTGCTTCCATAGTCCAGTCCAGTCCATGTTTGCATATGCATATAGTTAGGCCCATGTCAACATCATGGTCAAGCCCATACTAGTCCAAAACCCAAACCATTTCTAATCTTCCATTTCAAAATCATTTCCTTTTACCATCTCCCATATCCATTTCCATTTCTCATTTCCTATTTCTCGTTTCCATTTTCATCTCTCATTTCAAAAAATCATATCTTAAAATTTACGAGGTCCATCCGATTTCTGTTTAGGACAGGTCGTGAGATTATAACTTCGGAACGTCCGACAGAGAGGAAACAAGGTCAACCTACTCCCATACATCTCAGACGAATTCTCATCTTTTCAGACGAATCGTAAGAAAATTTTGAATCATAATCTGAGATGGGAGACACTTCTGAAGAACATAATGCAATCATGGCTCAGCTCCAAATGATGAACCCTCGTCTTGAGGAACAAGATAAAGAGATCAAGGCGCTGAGAGAAAAAGTGATAAATGAGGAAGAGGAATAGGGTGACACTCCATCACCGCCACCTCCGACCAAGTCCAAGACGGATTTGAGGTTCGAAAAACTCGAGATATTGATCCAATCAATTCCTACACTCGAGGGTCAGGTTTATGGCCATGACATCATTGATCCTAAACAGAGGGAAAATCTTCCTATAAAGGTAGCATTAGGTGACCTCCCAAAATTCAAGGGGGTCGAAGACCCAGATGATCATCTGAAAGCTTTCTCCATTTCTATAGCTGTCAAAGGCATGAGCTTAGACCTGTTTGCTTATGTCTTTTTCTTGACATTGGATGCACATCCATTCAAGTGGTTCAAATCACTGAACAAAACTAAGCTGAACGACTAGGACTACATCAAAGAAGAGTTCCGCAAGCAGTACATATATAACACTCAGCTTCTTATTGGTCTCTGTGAGTTGGAGTTAACCAAACAAAACTCCAATGAAGACTTCGTTACCTTCCTTAACAGATGGAGGGAAAAGACCACACAAATGACTAACAGACCAACTGAAGAGGACCAAGTCCGACTAGTGATCCGTAACTTGCAGCCCAAGTATGGAGATCACATTAAATTCCAACCAATAGAGTCTTTCATGAAAGTCTACAAGGTAGGACTGCTGATTGAAGATGAGGTACAATCCTAAAAGAATAAGGGTTCCACTAACAACAACTCTTTCAAGAAGAGTAAAAACAACCCTTCTAGCTCTAAAAGCAATGATGTCAATGCTCTAGCTATTGAAAAGGGAGGTTATCAAAAGTCTCAAAGAACCTTCACTCCCATGGGCATAACTTTAGAAGAAGCTTTCAATAGGCTTCACGTAAGAGGAGCGATCCAACCTATTGGTCCCATTTCGGACCCTGCACCTGAGAATAGTTCCAAGAAGTGGAATCCTAATGCTTACTGCAAATATCACCAAGGGAACGAGCATCCAACATCCGTGTGTTGGGACTTAAAGAATGCTCCACAGGATATGGTTGATACTGGTAGACTTCCAATCCCGCCTGCAGCAAAAGTCAGCAACAACAACAACCCCTCAGGCAGTGCTTAAATAATGTCGGGGCATAGTCGTTTAACGCTAGTTTTATAGGTTGAGTCGGAGAGTCCCTCCCCTAACTTATTTATTTCCTTTCCTATCGAGTCTATGTCATTTAGGACTATAATATGTATAAGTCTTATTCTATTTATTTCTAATCAATAAAATAATCGCATTTTATTTTCATTTTCATTGGCCTTCCATCAGTTTAATTATATATGCTTCTAATTCAATGATGAACTTAAATCACCTAAAAGACCTTGCTTAATAAAAAAATAAAAAAATGCAACAAAAATAAAAAATAAAAAAGTGGACATACTTTGGATTAGGAGTTATTTTCCTCTTCTTTTCAGAAGCCATCATCCATAAACCATCACTATACAACCCAAGGTAAAAAAAAATCCATTGAGCCATATAAGGCTTTCAAATCAAAGCTTCAGAAATAACCTTCAAAGCCTTCCAACACCCTAAACCAAAAACTTATGTGCAAGACTCAGTACATAAAAAAAGATCAATGCCAGGCACTAGTAGAATAAATGCTTATTGCTGCGGTCATTAAGTGGCCTATTGCGGCGGTTTTGACCGCGCAGCAATTAAGGGCGCAATAATAGGTAATTAACCTATTGCTTTGCGATTTCTAGCCAAAACCGCAAGCAATATTAGCATTTTATATCAGAATAATACAGCATATTGCTGCGGTTTATAGGGAAAACCGCAGCAATATGCTATATTTAATAATAAAAAATACGCATATTGCTGCAGTTTCTTCCCAAGACCGCAGCAATAGGTCCTGGTACAGGTAAATTTTTTTTTTTTTTTTTTTTTTTTTTGCATTTCGCAATTAAATATGAAAGATCAAAACAAGGCAACTAACCAATCCACTATCCACCAAATTCGCAGACAAACTGAAGATGAAATGACATATAAATCTCATTAATATATAAAGATAAAAAAAGCTAGTTATATAAATAATACAAAAGATCAAAAAGCAAAAATAAAAAAACAACAACTACAACTAAATGACTAATTACGAAAAATATTTACAAACAAAAAATATATTAAAAAAATAAGAAACTAAAAATTTTAAAAAATCCTTAAACGAAAATAGAAAAAAATATACTGAAAATACGAAAAAAAAAAGGAAAAAATCCTAAAAAAACTACCAACAGACCTAAAAATATCGGAAAAAAAACGAAAAATCCTAAAAAAAATTCTACCAGCAAATAGAGATCACCAGCAGTTTTATCTAAAAAAACGAAAAAAAAGGAAAAAAAAAACAAACTCTGCTGAAATCGAAAATGGAGGCCGAAAATTCAGGAACTTTGCTTCGTTGAAGGCCGAAAATAGAGGTCGAAGTGCTGCGCGTTTCTCGTTTCGCTTTTCGCCATGGTGGTTTCTTCTTGGTGAGGACGAAAGAGAAGTGCGAACGACTGAAAATAGAGGCCGAAGTGCTGTGGTTTGCTTCGCCATGGCTGACGGATGGAGCGTGCGAACGGCCAACGACGGTGAGGGTGAAGGGTGAGGGTGAGGGTGAAGCGTGAAGGTGAGGGAGATGAGGCCGGCTGGATGAAGTTGAAGGTGAGGGAGGTGAAGTCGTTGAAGGTAAGGGTGAAGTGAGAGAAGAGAACGGCGTGTGAGGATAAGAGAATAAGAGTGAGGGAAAAAACCCTAACTGATTAACACGCCTTATATATTTTTTTTTAAATACTTTTTAATGATATTGCTGCGGTTCTTGCCAGAAACCGCAGCAATATATTAAAATATTATTTTTAATATTATTTTAATATATTGCTGCGGTTTTCGATAAAAACCGCAAGCAATATGTCTCGTCAAATGTTAATCGTTGATACCATATTGCTGCGGTTTTAGGCCGAAACCGCAGCAATATCTTTTTATTTTATATTTTACTTTTTCCTTTTACGTGATATATTGCTGCGTATGGGTAAAACCGCAGCAATACCACCGCAGCAATAAGCAATTATTTTACTAGTGAGGCAAAAAATAAAAAGGTGAAAAAAATTCAATGTGCGAAAAAAAAAGCAAAAGAAATCGCACAGGACCAAAAAATGCATAAAGAAAAAGCCAAAGGCAAAATAAAATATAAGTCAAGCTAGGGGCTGGCACACCCGCTTCTACCCCCTCATCCTAAATTTCTTCAATCCATCAAAACCTTAACCCATATAATCCTAATCCATGATCCTACCTTAGCCCATCCAATAAACTTTCATCCAAATCTTTCAAACCTCTAACCTTTCAACGATTCATCAACCACAACTCCTTCTTCAAAGTATGTCCAAGCTCGCTAGGTTGAAAACCTGAAAGAACGGCCTAGGCAAAAGTTAGGGAAAAAAAAAATTCAGATCCAGAACTACGAATGGTCAGATTCCGCAAGGATACGTAGGAATCCTCATCATGAGGTTCGACCGCTTCAATAAAATAAAAATAATCAAGGTCTAATGATTTGACTTTTTAGAAGTCATGAGCATACTCTTTCTAGATCCCAACCTAAACTCGAGTATGAACCTAGCTACGTCAAAATCTTTTCCCACCTACATCTATTTAAATCATAAATTAACCTTTTTATTTAATTAATCCAAACTCTCTTTGTCCCTAAAGGACTCTCCGATAATTCCATGGTGTCCGGCGATATTTGACTTTACTCGTATCAACTCCCAAAGAACAATCCCCACTTGAAGAACGTTGAATAATCTAGGTCTAATGATTTGACTTTCTAGAACTCAGGAGCATACACATTCTAGATCCCGACATAGACTCGAGTCTGAACCTAGCTACGTCAAAGCCTTTTCCCACCTAGATCCATATGAGTCACAAATTTTAACCTTTTTATTTTTTTAATCCAACTCTCTTTGTCCCTAAAGGACTCTTCGATAATTCCATGGTATCTGGCGATATCTGACTTTGCCTATATCAACTCCCAAAGAAGAATCCCTAGTGAAGAACATTGAATACTCTAGTAATGATCAAGTACATTACGATCTAGGCTCATATTGCCTAATTCAAGACAAGCTTACCCAAAGTGGGGGCTTCCTATATATGTGGTGGTTCTTCCAAATCAAACTTCCAAAAAGTTATAATATGCAGATCTCACTTGCGGACCCCGATTATTTACCAAAACAGTTTTCGAAAATTCATTTATCTCTTTCAAACCATTCTATTTTTCTACCTATCCAGATCTCCTAATCTTGCAAAATTCTGACATTGCATTGCATTTCATACCTCCTAATCTTGTATAACCCTGACCTTGCATAACATTCCATCTTTCTTATCCTTGCATAACCCTGACCTTGCATGACGTTTCATCTTCCTTAGCTTTGCATAACGTTAATCCTTGCATAGCGTCTCATGCATCCTTAGAGAATCTAAGTTTCCATCTCATCATTATGTGCCTTATCTAAGTTGTTAGCTCTTATCTGCTAACATCTTCTTCTGCAGCTAATCAGATTGCTTGTAGTTATTGTCTTGCATACTAACTTTGTTTGCAGAGACCGGCGATATATATATCAGTTCTAAACTGCAGAGCGTTAAGAATCGTTCTCCATCCCGGCACCGTATATTTTGACTATCGCTTTCCTGAACCTCAGTCAAAGTGGGGCGTTCGTAGACACATAATTGTGTCTCCCCATTTAAGGAATGATTCAACATACCACGGTCTTCATCGGTCCGACCAAGGGGAGAGCAGTCCAAATAGCCAGGCCCAAAACTATTTTAAAGTGTAAAAGCTTATTTATTAGCAAGAATGGTCCAAAAGTCTATTTTAAAGCCCAATTAATTATTCCTAATATTTAATTGTATTTTGAGCCCACAAAAATAATATTTTAGGCCCAATCCTTTGAAAAAGCCTATTTAATTATTCATGATAATTAATTATTTTAATATTCAGAAAATAAATATTTTCAAAGATGTTTTTTAAGTTAAAATCGGATTTTATCTCGTAAAATTGATTTCCATATCTAAAGGATAAAAGAAAACCATTAAAAACGTATTTAAGAAAAAGGTTGTCAAACAGTGTCTGACGCAGGCGGTGCCCCCAGCGCATTGGCTAAGTCGCGTCAGGAGCACCAATCTGCGCCTGACACGTGGCTCTGTGCGTCACGCTAACCCTCGCCTGGCGCAATCTATGCGTGACGTGCAATTGGCTTTTCTATATTTTTTTATAATATTTTGCTATAAATAAGTCGTGGTTTCCGATTAGAAAACACCTTTTTTCACATACGACATGTACGCTCGAACACTTACGAATTCTCTCTAAATAACTCTCATACTTTCACATCTACAAACACACAAACATACATTGACAAACCTACAAAAACACATACTTTCATACACATACTTTGATCGATCTTTAGGCTTCACGATTGCTCTTCCCGAAGGTCGTTATTCTCTCAGACCCAAGCCACATTATATACCTGAGGGTCCTTGAATAAATTTGTTATTTTTATTGAAGTTACTAACGATTGCATTTCTGATGTAGATCTTATATAAAAGTTCGTTCTTTTGACATTCTAACCTCTTTCCTTCTTTTTATTATTATGTACATTGTTATGATTGTCCTCTTCATGTTTTCATCACCTCGCATGCTACTATTGATAATCAAGACCTAAAGAATTGTTCTAATATTAATTAGATAATTTGGACAACCTATAAGGAACCTTATAATTTATATTGCTTAATAACTTGTCATTATATATAGTCTTTTTGATGTGTTTAATCAACTAACTTCGACTAATATTTTAGGGTGTTGAAAATATTTTCTAGCTATTCTTTTACATAAAACTTGACATGTATCGATATTTAGTAGAGGCCAAAAATGGGAGAACGTGGTTTATTATGCCCGTGTTCGTACCCTAACCCCCGAACTCAATCTATGGTTCATCGACCATTAATGGAGTCATGACGGGGAAATCTACATTGGATAAGTCCCACAATTGTCCCTTTGATTTCCCAATATCCAATTAGGTTTATGAATCTTCCTTTAAAAACTTGTTGGCGACTTCTCTCTATTTCAAAACGTTTTCAATAAAACCTTTACAATGAAGTAGTCAAATACGCGCTCACGCCGCATATGCGAAATAAAATCACGCCTGCAATATTGTATTTTTAAAACACTTAATTAATGATATTGTGCTTTCATTGGATGTCAATAGTCCTGTTCAATGTTGTTTGGCTTTAGCGGATGGCTCGAGGTCGATCATTGTAGCTGAGGGCACCGTTCATCCACAAAAGGAGTCATCATCACAACATGGGATTGTGAAAGTGATTGTTGATGATTATTTTGAGGATTATGCAGATTCTCCAGTTCCACTACGTACTCCATTCATCACGAAGCTCACTGAAGCTCATGGTACACTCATACAATGGCCAAAACACTTGGTATTATTAGTTTCAGATAATCAGGTAACTTACAAATAAAATTTTGATTTACATACTAAGTAATCTTCATTTATATACTAAGTAATATATACACATATATAATGTGAATTAAAAAGAAGTCGAATTGAATTAGGAACATATGCCTAAGGAAGGTTAGTTGAAGAAGAAGAAGAAGAAGAAGAAGAAGAAGAAGAAGAAAAGCGGTTGGTAGTGATCCTTGTACCGACAAGTCCCCTTTAAGATCCCAAAAAGACAATTTTCTTGACTTGGCATTGGAGAGTTTGAATGATGAGTGCAGGTATATGCACAAATCATTTTGCAACTAACCCTCAGATCAGCCTTTTAGTATACTAGTTCGGAGGGGTACTACCTTCAACTATGAGAGAGATCAAAATATTCTTGTCTCGTGACAATATGTTTTTCAACTTCTCACAGGAGCATGGCTTAATGTTTCCATTTTGCAAGTTTTCATGATGTGAGATTTCTCAAACTCTAAACTAACATTGATATTTATCTTTATTGTATTTCCTAAGTATAAGTATTTGGAGTGTCGGGAATTGCAAAATTGCTCTGATGAGCATGGAGAGGGTAGCATTGGTTGCATGTGTCCGAGTATGATTTCAGCAATCATGATGTACAATTCTCCAGATGTCGTGATCAATTACATGTCAAATTCAATGAAGAAAATGCAACATATGTGTTTCATCCTATGCCCCTATATTGAGAAGTATGCAAGTTAAACTAATCTTCACTTTGTTTAATCTCTGTAAACTTGTGGTTATGTGAACATCACATTTTGCTTCACGCCTCAGGGAAAACTGGATTCTTCTTGTGATTTCTCTATTTGAAAAAGAGGTATATAAATTTGATCAGCTCAAGAGAGATAGATCCTTAGCTATCAAGTTACCAATGAATACGTAAGTCCATAATTATTAGACATGTTAATTATTTCACATGCATTTTATGATATACTCACTCTGTAATTTTTTTATCCTTCTCACTTTCTTGTGCGCTCTCCTAATGCACATATTTGAACTTAAATATCTTTTAATATGTATTAGTAAAAATTATAACGATTGAATATTAGTAACGTACTAATTGAGACGAATCAAACAAGACCCCACATGACTATATTTTTTCTTATAAATTGAAAAGAATTGAGAAGATTATCTCTAAGTATGAATAGTGTCAAAAAACCAAGTGAGAAAGATAAAAAAAACAGAGGGAGTATATTTTAAATAAACTATAAGTATTTATAGTAATTGTTAAAAATCTTCTATACTTAGTGCATTTACAAGTTTCAAGCGCCTTCAAGGATCCAATAGTGGAACTATATTGTGTTGGAAAACTACACAGGTAAAATTCTCATGTTTTTTATATTTGACCTACACATTTTATATTTAGGCTTTTATTTAAAGTTCTAATATATATCTTAACTCTAGTGTAGTGTGCTCAACAATAGGGAGGAACTGAATGCGGCTATTTCGTGATGCGATACATGATTGACATAGTCTGTTACCATTATGATTCAAATAATTTACTTGAGGTATATATATTGTTAATAGTTCGTTATTTGTAATATAGTTTGATACTTATAGAATTTTTAAGTATATGAATTAATTAATATATTTCTAGGATTTCCCAAGAAGAACCAACCCATACTCCGTTGACAATGTCAATGAAATCAAAGATCTTTGGATGATTACTTTGTAGGAAACATTGAAGAAACTAGTTAGTACTTTATATATTTGTAGCTTGAACAATATTTTGTTGATGTAATCTTGGTTGGTGAATATTGTATTGGATGTTGGATGCTCGATTAAGATGTATTGAACAGGTTTTGGTTAGATATTATATTTATTCCCAACAATTTCTTGGGTTATCCAAAATACAAATGAAACTCTGCCGAATTTCTACTCGTATATTAATTAGTTGTTAATATATGTTGTTGGTTTTAGTTTTGATGTCTTATATTTAGCTTTTGCAAAACAAAAAAGCTTGCAAAAAAAAAAAAAAAACATTTGCATCGGTGAAAGAAACTAAATCGACGCTAATGATCATGATTTGTGTCGCATTTTCCTCCTCAACCTTTTGCATTCCCTACATTATGGCTTCTCTTTATGCCGACACGCATCATTCTTCTTGGACACTTTCTTAAAATTTGCTGCAAGAGCAGTCTCAACTATTTCTTCATTGATATGACGATTTTTCCTTTATTCATGGGACTCCAAGGATCCCATAAGTTGGTCCACCGTAATTTTAATATATCTTTTGTTTCTTCAATAATAGCAACAATAAATGTTATCATATTTATCCGTTAAACTTAATAAAATTTTCTTCACAGTTTTTTTCATCCGAAATTTCTTCTCCATATGATTTCATTTGATTCACTATTTATATTACCTTTGAAAACTAATCTTTCAATAATCCCCTTCTTTCATTTTTATGTTTTCAAATTCTCTTCTCAAAGACTAGAGTTTGATACTTCTCACTTTGCTATCATCCTGAAATTCTTATTGTAAGATCTCCCAAGACCCCTATGCCGTGTTAGACCTCAATATTCTTGGGAGTATTGCACCATTAACTGCATTTTGTATGAGATATAATGCCTTAGCATCCTTCATTCGATCTTCATCGAGTTATTTCTTTTGTGATGCGGTTAAATTAATCTCATCCTCATACTCCGTATATCCATTGGTAGCATATCTCCATAAACCATATGACCTCAACATTGACTTCATCTTACTCTTCCAGACATCATAATTTCCTCCCTCGAAAATTGAAATTGGGAAAATTGGATTGTTGAGTGCCATTATAATATATATTGTTTTCGGGTTGTATGTGTTTTGGCTAGAGTAGTGAGGCTTTGGGAATTTTGGCTCTAATACCAAATGTAGGATTTTTGGTTACTTAATAGAAGTGTTGTTTTCATATTTGTGGTACTCTAACAATAACAAGCGTAACGAGTAGAAGACATAATCACAAGGTGAGATATTATTGTTGAATAAAGAGAGAGATTAGTATATGAGAAAATACTTGTATTCAAAAACTTGGATTTCTCTAACTTGCATCACATAGTGTACTTAGCTATTTATCGAGGAAAGATGCCGGTTACTTTCCTTCCAGCAATATCCTTTTAGTAATCTCCTAATGCTTAGGATAATTCTAGATACATCTTCTTTTTCTTGTTTAGGATAATTCTAGATACATCTTTTTCTTATAATTCCTTAGCTTAGATTTTTCTAGACTTTCTAGGTGTTTCTATCCTAGATTTTTCTAGCTACACTAGTAGAAAAACAACGATTTGCGTCTTACCATTTGCGTCGCACACTAGGACAAACATCGCAGAAGACTCATTTGCGTCGCATGCAACAGGGAATCGACGCAAAAGACGATCTATGTGCGTCGTATTAAACTAGGGTGCGACGCAAAAGAACTATTTGCGTCGGATCCCTCCTCACGTCCGACGCAGATAATTCTGCACATTTTCACCCAAAAAAAATAAATCCCGCCCAAAGAAATGTTCCAAGCCATCCGCATCGGACTTATGGGCCCATCCGACGCAGAGATGACAAGCCCATTCATTCCCGCCCAATAAAGCCTCTCAACCCTAAATTCCAACCCTTCTACTCTTCATATTTTGCCGCTTCAATCTTTCAACCCCTCAAAACTCTCATCTTCTTTCTCTTTCCTCCAAATTATCTTCACAATTCACGACAACACCAACAACCACTTCATCATCAACCACTTCCCCCCGACGAGTTCTCGATTTGAAGTTAAAGAATCGTAAAAAATTGAAGGGTTTTTTCTCTCTCCTCGATTTTTACTTCGATTTCGATTTTGTGGTTGTGATTTTATGTCTGCCTTGGCTCGAGATCCAGACCCTTATCTTGATCTGTGTTATCTCTACTCTTGTTCACTTGTTATGATCTTGCTGTTGCTTCTTAAATCATTCTAGAAATAATTAATTTGCTTTTATTTTGCTAACTGGTTCATGTGGGGGAGCAAAGCGGGTGGCATAGGGACCCGGGGAAGAGCTGGTGATGGAACTCAATGTCCAGAAACAGGTTTACGGCTATTATTCCGAAGAATTCACCAAAATTCTGAAATGAAATAGAAAAGCTGAAATTTTGTTTTTTGCTATCAAAAGGGTAAGTACATCTAATTTCTTGTTATTAATCAATTATCTGGCTTAAGCTTTTTTCCTTATGAACTATGCGGAAAAGGTTTCGAAATTTCTAATTTTGGTTTTAATAAATTTAAAATTTCAGTTACTTGGATCTTTAATTCTCATTTGTTTCATTTGTTTGTTGTTGCAGTTCACTAACCGATGTGAAGAAGAAGGGTTGATCGAAGACTTTCAAGCATCAACTCTTCCTTATTTGCCTACTTTTTTATTTTCATAAACCTGTAAATTTCATACTTTATAATATTTCTCTATTCATTTCATTTTATTTTAAATTTTGTGTAATTTTATTAGTATCTAGGATTATTTAGCAAAAATGAAATCAATATATTGTTGCTATTCGCAGTATTAAAAATTGGATTGATTAATGTATTTTTGCTATTTTTTAAATTGCGATCTCAATTCATTGGCAATTAATATTTAATTTTTTGAAATTTATGGCTCAAAAAAAAAAAGTAATTTTTTTTTTAAAAAAAAGAAGCCATTTGCGTCGGATGAGGACTTAAGTCCGACGCAAATGACCTTTTTAGGGTAAAGTAAGGCTACGAGGCTCGGGCAAAGATCTTGGCATACTCATCTGCGTCGCATGTTAGCAATGTGCGACGCAGATGAGCCTTGGCTTGCTGGATCGCTATGGCTTGGCGCCTTTCTATCTGCGTCGCATGGTAGGCGGGGTCGACGCAGATAGCTAATCAAGCTGCGTCGCGTCATTCTCCGACGCGAGATCCCCGTATCTTGATCTCGTCGAGACTTGTGCCGTCGGACCCATGTCCGACGCAAATGAGCGCAAATCGTCGATTCTCTACTAGTGCTACTCTAATGACACATATATTACAAGATTTTTTTTTGTTATTCTAATTAGGGAGTGGTCTGGATTGGAGGTATGCCACAAGAAGTGGGCGTATATGGCTTCAGGGTTTGAGTAGAACACTCAAGGAGAGGAGAATGAGGGTCGCTAGTTTGTTGGGTGAGAGAAGTTGTACCAAATGGAGGAAGGTTTGGGTTGACAGGGCATTGGACTCTGAGGCTGGCAGGAATAACATGCAATGGAGGAGATAGGTCAGCTGAGAGGACGACTCCTGTTGGCCTAAAAAAAATATGATTCCCAACTTTGAATTTTCGTAAAATTTGAAAATAACGAAAAGATTGTTTCATGAAATGTCGCATGTTTTGACGAAATGATCTTATTGGTGCGTAAGTTAAGATATTTGAAAGAAGGATGATTGGTAGGTTTTTTTCCTTTTTTTTATTTTCGTTCTCTCAAGATCTGTTCAGTTTAGGTTTGTTTTCGTTATTTCTATGGAATTTTTTTGTGTAATTTATTTTTGTAATTCTTTTGTTATTAAGTTAGCTTTTTCCTCTCTACTTCTCCCTGTTCGGCTGACGTGAATTTATTTGTGTCTTTGTGTTTTTTTTGTGTAATTTTGTTTGTTTATTTGTTTGATTAATTTGATTTTTGTGTAATCTGATTAATTCATAGCTTTGGAACTAATTTATGTTTTGGTAGAATGATTTATGTTGGTTAGATGGTGAGCAAGAGGTCTTTTTTTATTCATTTAATTCCTGAACTGGTCCGGTTGCAAAAAATCATATCAGTAAAATTCACCAACTTATTCGATTTTTGTATTGAAATAGGATTTGTTTTAGTTTCTATACTGTTCCGCCCCTTATCCATCCCGGTCCATTTCCGGATCAGTTAGGTCAATTTTGACAAGATTAATTGACGTTTTTTCCGCTAGTGTGAAAATAGTTAGTAATTCTATCCCCATCTATAGTTTCATTAGCACGGGAAAGAGCATGCCAATATAGTTCCTCTAACCTATATAATTCATCCATTCCACAGATAACGACTTACATTAGTTAGAAGTGGTAGCATCGAAAGCGAGCTGTTGAAGATCTTGCAACTTCTAGAGCGCGACTTTTTTTCCGTATTTTTATGCACCCAATATTTATGAAGCCCACCTAGAAAGTTTCTCAGAGACAAATGATAACCTGCAAGTAGTCGCTGCATCAGTAGCACTAGACCAAGCTTTTTAAACCACTTTCTCACAATTATCACCCGATAGCCTAATTTGAAAGTTAGTTCCATCACACTGTATGACAATTTAACACTTGTTTTCGGGAGTAGAGGAGTATGATATGAGCAATAGGAAGTTAAATGTAGGACCTCCCAGGAAGGGAGGATGTTGTACTAGCCTAATTAGATCAAGATGTTAACGAACTAAAGTTTCGAGAGAGTTCCCATGTTGCTAAGTGAAGGGTCTGCCTTTAAAACCCAATTCACAAACTGAACACTCATCCAAACAAATATGAAAAGCATCCATGAGCTTTTCCCATAAATAGCTCCACCTTGCTTCTCCAAAAGACTAAGAATCTCATTGAAGTCACCAAACACCTGAATGAGGAGATCACAATTTTGCATTAAGTTCCTCATAAGCTGCCACGTTAAAGGTTTCTCTGACGCACCTTCCCAACCATAGATTCCCATCGTACACCAAGAAGGATCACCATTGTCATTTAGAACTATAGCTTCAATGTGGTGTTCCGAGAAAGATTTTATTTCCACAATCATATCTCTCCATCATAATCCCAATCCTCTCACTAGAGGAAAAAAGCCCAAGGGCTGCGGTCAAAAGGGGCCCAAGGGCTGCGTTTTTTGACCGCAGCAATTAGACTTGCAGCCCTTAGTATTTAGGAAGGGCTGCGGTTTTAACCGCAGCCCTTAGCACGTTAAGGGCTGCGGTCAGGGCAAAAACCGCAGCCCTTGGTGGGTTAAGGGCTGCGGCTATGGGCAAAAACCGCAGCCCTTGGTAGGTTAAGGGCTGCGGTTTTTGCCCATAACCGCAGCCCTTAACCCACCAAGGGCTGCGGTTTTTGCCCTGACCGCAGCCCTTGTGACCCAAAAAAATTTTAAAAAAATTTTTTTTTTTTCATTTTTTTAGTCCTAAATGATCCAAAATCAGTTACATATATATAAAAGTATCACTTCTCATTTCAATTCATGTTATTTATACACATATAAAAAAAATATTGACTAAGTTACATTTTAGTATCAAAACTAGTGTAACAAAAGATAGAGAGTTCCTTCACTTGTAATCTTCAAATTGATACCACCCATTTGTGTGCTTTGATGGCAATGTAGATGAGGAATCTGTTTTGGATTTAGCCATGGTGAAGGTGAACCAGAACTGAGATCAGAGGGTGATACAAGACATACCTTGCCTCTGATGATACCAAGGCATTTTGAGCCCTCTGCTGTTCTTCTAAGATCTTCTGCAGGTAACATTCGTGCAATGATTAGCAGCCATTATGGAAAAGATGCAGAGTACAAGCTACAAGCAGCAGATAGCAAAATATTACTCCCTCCATCTCCTATTGTTTTCACAACAGGGTTAGGCAAACCAAAATAGATTACCGATGTTATTTTGATTTTGACAAAACTAGGGCCTGTATTATTTTTAGGAAGAGAGAACAATAAAGCATCCATTGATATTTGTGCCTTCTTACATTTTTCAAATCAGATGAAACAGATTTTTGAAAACAAAAGAGTGAAATGGGGGTGTGCAGCGGGGAGGTGTGCGGGGGCGCAAGAATGGGGGGGGAGGTTTGGGGGGCAGCGGGGGGGTGTGTGGGGGGGGGTGCAGCGGGGGAGGGCCGGCGGGGGGTTGGGGAGGCTAGGAAGGGTGGGGAGGGAGTGCAACGGGGGCGCAACAATGGGGGGGAGGGTTGGGGGTGTGCGGGGGGGTGTGTGTGTGGGGGGGGTGTAGCGGGGGGAGGGCCGGGGAGGCTAGGAAGGGTGGGGGGGAGTGGAGCAGGGGCGCAGCAATGGGGGGGAAGGGTTGGGGGGTGTGCGGGGGGGTGTGTGGGGGGAGTGCAGTTGGGGGGAGGGCGGCAGGGCTGGGGAGGCTAGGAAGGGTGGGGGGGAGTGCAGCGGGGGTGTGTGGGGGGGGGGGGGCAGAGTGCAACAGGGAGGAGGGCATAAGCTATAGCCAAGTTCGGAAATCTTAGTCATTCCATAAGAGACTAATTTATCAAATAAATAGAAACAAATTAAACTAGTTAAACATTTACCAACACCATGAAGAAATTAGATTCACAAAATAGATAAGAAGGCACGCACCAAATCAATAACAATAACAGCAACACCAACACAAATAAAGGCAAAAAACAATTCAACCAAACCACAACATAAAGATTACATATTATTGCTATTTGGATTTACTTGTAAAGTTATTGGGTCCAAAAATCACAACATAAAGGTCTGAAAATTGATATATTTACCTCTATCTGGATTTAGTTGTCAAGTTATCGGGTCCAAACTACATTATCAACGTGACAATTAATTCGGAACGAAGCGAGTATCTACAAATAGGACTCACTTGTAGATCTATGGAAAGAGGGACATCAGTTTCTTCCATTTTGGCCGCTATAGATACACAAGAAACAGCCAGTAATTGCATCATCCATGCTTTTCCCTTCTTCAAAATCAATAACACAAAATGAATTAATTAATGTTGATTTGATTTACATAAATAAATAAGACTTATTTTTGGTTTGGTAGATTCTTACAGGTAGTTCAAATGCCGAAAGGAAGCGATCCAAGTAGTTTACAGATAGATAAACACAAAGGGGGCCTAAATTGTAGTGGGATTGGACCTGTTAAGCCAACATAATAATGAAATTAGTAATGATAATCAATGAAGAATATCTAAACTATTAAGGAAAATCAAACTTAAAACACACACATATTAATCATATAATTAGTAATGACAACGTGGTTCATCATATAAAGGGGTTTAGTACTTTTGAGGGGAAGGTAAGAAATGCAAAACATGTTAGTAAAACTGAAAAATAAAGTTGACACAGAAAATGTAATTTAATTAACGTAACTATATAATTAGTCCCACACAAATGGATGTATCATTAACAAAAGGACGAGAAAAAACAAAACAACAAACCCCGCAAAATAATCATCCATAGAATAATAAAAAGTAAGAAAAAAAATGAAGAAAATTTGTAAAATTCTTTTAATTAGCAGAAGGGAGGGGGGGGTCGGGGGGAGTGCAAGGGAGGGGGGCTGGTCGGGGGGAGTGCAGCGGTGGGGGGCTGGTCGGGGGAGTGCAGCAGGGAGGGGGCTGGTCGGGGGGGAGTGCAAGAGGGAGGGGCGGGCGGGGGGAGTGCAGCAGGGAGGGGGACTGGCAGGGGGAGTGCAGCAGGGAGGGGGGATGGTCGGGGGAGTGCGGCAGGGGGGGGGGCGGGGGGAGGGAGTGCAGCAGGGAGGGGGAGGAGTGCAAGCGGGGATGGGGGCGGGTCGTGGGGGAGTGCAGCAGGGGGCCGGTCGGGGGAGTGCGGCGGGGGGGGTTGGTAGGGGGGTCAACATAAAAGAAGAACACTTATGAATTGAAGATCATAAAAGTTCCACAGAGGGTCAATGTAATTGCTACAAGTATCCATCCACTGAAAACGAATCAGCAGTCCAGATCAATCAACGTATCATAAATCAGCATTCAAAGAACAACAGGATACCAACAAAGGAATCGATGCTACAAAGGCTTACATGTGAATCACATTTTGGCACCCAAGGAGAGAAAGTACTGTAGCGCAAAGAAACACAATGTTACCCCAATTAAAAGATCAGAGAGATGACATCAATAAAAGCAATGAAGGCCAAATACTTCACTCATGATTGCAAGCTTAATTTTGTTGGCAGATTCAAGGCAACATGAAAGCAAAGACAACACTCAACTGATAGAAACATACAAGATGTGCAGAATTTCAGCATTGAACTTAAAAAAACTTCAAACCAGAAAGAATGAATTCTCATATTGAAACCTCAGTTGTTCCAACAATCACAATTATTTTGCAAATCCACAACCATAAATCTAATTTAAAGAATGAATATATCAATGATAAATTAGCAGTCAATCAAAGTTCAACACAACAATTGAACCATTTAAACTTGTACAAAATGAAAGAGGTAAAATACACAAAGGAGATTAGAAAGGCCCAAACTCAGAAAAGAGACATAATATAACAGGAAGTAGGGACATACCACTCGAATCCTTCCAGACAAGGCATCAAATATAAGCATCCGCTGATAGTGGATCACCAACATTACTTGCAATTTTTATAGCCTCTAAGGCATGTAGAGTCCCAATAATTCCATGAACCGCAAAACATGAATTAATAGCATTAGCGACAAGTATTTGCACAATTGCTTGGTAAGCATTAGGTGGAAATGAGATTAAAAAAAGGAAAAGGGTAATCCGCAAGACACTAAGAAGACCAAACATGTTCTACACTATCAACAAAATCACCAACTCGAGGAAATGGACAAAAACCAATCTTAATTATGTAGACAACATCAAATTGAACAAAATGGTTTAGCTAAGCATTTTATTTCAATCCATAATATAAATTCAACCCAACAAATTGCTAAGTGAATTAATTAAGCAAAATCAGTTTTAGGCTCAACTTCATACTAATTAACATGGGTTATACTTAGGGCTTGAATTTTAAGCTTCAAAATCAGAATTTTTATGGGGAATAAGTAGGTAGCCTTTACCTCTGCTTCCAGAGCGAGGGAAGACATGACAGTGGGGAGGAGGAGCTGGGCTATCGGAAACGGTGACGACATCCGGCAAGGGAGGAGAGCTCCGGCAAGGCTGCGTGGCGCCGACGCAGGTGCGGTGAGGCTGCTCGAGTGTAGCAGCAGAACGAATCAGAGGAGAGAGCGAAAGAGGCAGGGGAAGCAAGGGAAAGCAGAGCTCCGACGAGGGAGACGCGATTCAACAGTGCTGCAGGAGGACCGGTGGTGGCAGCAGCGAAACCCGGTGTGGATTCACCTGCGAGAGGAAGAGAGGTGCGAGAGAGACAGCTCTTGCGAACCCTAAACCCTTGCGAACCCTCGCCAGCGAACCCTAAACCCTTGCGAACCACTGACCGTGGCAAACCCTCGCCGGCGAAGAAGGATGAGAGGAGAGAGATGATGCGGTGAGAGGGGAGAGATGATGCGGTGAGAGGGGGAGAGATGGATTAATGGGAATTAGGAGAGAGAGAAATAGGGTTCAGCGAAGGAGAGTAGGAGACTGCTCAAGGGAGTAACGCGATTAAGCGGGTTATGTCATTTTTGGGCTGTTTAAGGGCTGCGGTTAGGCAAAAAACCGCAGCCCTTAATTTAAGGGCTGCGGTTTTTGAATTAACCGCAGCCCTTTTATCACTAAAGGGCTGCGGTTTTGGGCTAACCGCAGCCCTTCACTATTAAGGGCTGCGTTTTATAATAAACCGCAGCCCTTGCACAACAGCCCTTGCGTTTTTTTCCACTAGTGTCTAGACAACACCATGACTACTCCAACAAAGATTGATGATAAAAAAAAGCATTAATTGTTCTAGGTTTGCAAAAACATTGGCACTTCCAACTCAATCATGTCATTGTTCTTCGCAAGATTGTCAACACCAAACTCCGCTATTTGGTTCATGATTGGAACCGAAACAACATAAAATTTTGTTTTTTTGGCACTTGCATCAGTATCAGGCATATCAACATCATCACAATCACAACTAGTTTTCCTTAAAATACGGATTTAAAATGTCATCGACATTCACTTGTGAAAAGGAGGAGATGTTTTCGAAGATGAACTTCAGTTGGACTTTTGTAACTAAGAGGGCCTTATGACTAAATCTAATAACATCAATTTCTTCCTTATGTCGTCATCTCCCTCTTAAAGGAGACCCCCTAAGCCAGACGCCCCAACCCAAATATCTGTCATCATCTTCATCCGAGTTGTTCTTGCAGTCTTTGTCATGAAGCCCCATGATTTCAAATAATAAAGCAAAAACGTAGGAGTCTTTCATACTTGTACTCAATATATTGAGGAAAAAAGCCCAAGGGCTGCGGTCAAAAGGAGCCCAAGCGCTGCGTATTTCTCAGTCTGACATATAATCTTAGTAGAACTTGCAAGAGAACAAAGCATTGTAATGAACACTAGCTACTGCTGACTATCCCCATTCTCCATGTCTGCCAGAAACTGAATATTGTTGCATGCTTAACAGCCTTGATTAAAGCAAAGATTACTTATCCCATTCAAACAATTTCATAAAGAATATGATTGAGCCTTGAAGACTCGGTGATTCTTTTGTGACTACACATCCTACCATATGCCTAATAGAGTTACACTTTATCTATCCAGCAGAGATACATGTCCAAGCATCAAACTCGGTCGTCATCCACACGTCTCGAGCATTGCTCAAAACATAAGCATCTAATTAAATGCAAACTAAAGCCATCATAGATAGTACCAGAACACAAACCAACAGATTAAAAACAAACAAGACATCAAAAATCATATGCATTGAAGTTAGAGTAAACTAAGACTGTCATTAAAAGCTTGCCATTTCACTACCTTAAAACCCCCAAATTTCTGCACCCCACCCACCATTTTCATCGAATTTCTACAAGTTAACACACAAATTGGGTAAATTGACAAGAAATTTCTCAACAATCAGTCGCTCCAGCAGCTCTATGGTCTAAAACTTCAGATCTTGGTACTTAACAAGATTAGTATCACAGCCTAATTCTTTTCGCAAAAAAAATCAGTGAAAATATAAAATCTATAAAAAAAAGTGTTGTAAAAAGAGCAAATTGATGAAGCTTCGTCGATAAGTCAAACAACAAAACAACATGATACAACCACGCAACAGCAGCAAAAAGGACGAGAATTAGAAACCAACCTGGTGACGACATCCGGCAAGGGAGGAAAGCTCCGGCAAGGATGCGCGGCTCCGATGCAGGTGCGGTGAGGTTGCTCGAGTGTAGCAGCAGAACGAATCAGAGGAGACAGCGAAAGAGGCAGGGGCAGCGATTCGACATTTGGGAAAGCAGAGCTCCGACGAGGGAGACGCGATTCGACAGTGCTGCAGGAGGACCGGTGGTGGCAGCAGGGAAACCCAGTGTGGATTCACCGGCGAGAGGAAGAGAGGTGCGAGAGAGACAGCTCTTGCGAACACTAAACCCTTGCGAGCCCTCGCCAGCGAGCCCTAAACCCTTGCGAACCCTCGACAGATAACCCTAAACCGCCGGCGAAGAAGGATGAGAGGGGCGAGATTATGCGGTGAGAGGGGAGAGAATATGCGGTGAGAGGAGGAGAGATGGGTTAATGGGAATTAGGAGAGAGAGAAATGGGTTCAGCGCAGGGAGTAACTCGATTTAGCGGGTTATTTCATTTTTGGGTTGTTTAAGGGTTGCGGTTAGCCCAAAAACCGCAGCCCTTAATTTAAGGGCTGCGGTTTTTGAATTAACCACAGCCCTTTTATCAATAAAGAGCTGCAATTTTGGGCTAACTGCAGCCCTTCACTATTAAGGGCTGCGTTTTATAATTAACCGCGGCCCTTACATCGCAGCCCTTGTGTTTTTTTCCACTAGTGATAGTAGCCAAGCCACCATCTATTCGTCTGATTTGTTGTTTATGTCGCAAGGTTTTCGTCACATCCACCAGAACTTTCACTCTACAGAAACTTTCAATTCCAAAGTCGTCATAATCTAACTGTAAAACTGAACCCAGGCAGTAAAAGCAATAGCGCAGAGCCACAAACATTAGTAGATGAATGACAATTCAAGCGCGAGTTGTATAAGTGAACCCAAAAAGGAGTCAAGAGTAATTTGCAATCGGTGTTCATCTACTCGGATCTCATTGAGAAGCAAAAGTTTATGTTCAATACACCCAATTAAATGAAAAACCTCGTATCAGTCAGCCAATTCGATAATTAGGTGTCTATTGAGTGTATTACTATTAAGATATTTGTTAAACTTTAGGACAGAGAGGCTTAATGAGATGCAATAAGACAAAATTTGCATATTTAATATCAGCAAACTTTTACGGATTTAGAAGCTTTAACAATTTCCATAATAATTACTTTAGCTAAGATGCAAATCAATTCACTTAAGTAGTAACGTATCTTGGATAAGATACTGTCGGGAAAAGAGAGAATCAAGCTACATGCCAGAAATTCTTAGAACGTTATAATTGATTAATTGCCCAATAAGCTGGCATAAGTCGAGTTCGTGATGGATTTCAACCACCATTTAGCACAACAATGCTACAATTAACAACGGCTATCATCTTTCAAAGTCCCCCCCCGTTTTTTTTTTCCTGTTACCACCCTTTAGATATAATCTGAAAAAGAAAAAGTTTGAAACTAGGAGCAGAACAATATGCTATTCAGATTATAATTGAAATTAGAAAAGTTCACAAGGTAAAATCTCGCTAATGCCCTCTCATACGATCCCTGTACAATAATACAACCTACCCTCCTCCCTTCAACCCTCTCGATTGGGTTTGATGCATGGAAGAGGAGGCAGCTACCAATTAATCGACCATCAACCTTATTTTACAAGTTATAAAGGACGACTACTAGCTAGAGCTATTAGCTAAGCGCACTCGTACAATACATAGATGGGGAAATGAAGCATCTGGTTTATTGACAAGCTTTTTCGATTAGTTCTATTGTTAAATTATTATGAGAATAAAACCTTAATAGTTGAGATTATTCTGAATCAATTTTGAAGGTGGTAATAGTAAGGAAAAGATGGTCAAAGAAACTCCATATTATTCATGTTATTTTTAGTTCTCTTTAATCCACATAGCATATCTATGACCAGAAGTTGCAAGTTTCCATTCCTTGCCTATTGGGCACCATGAACCATCTCCAATCTTCATACTTACCTTCTCTCCTATGATTGCGGAGTAGAGACTTGGTTGAGCTTCAAGTATCCTAATAGACGACCGACTATGAATATCCTGCCGCTTTTGGATGTCGATCTGTAAAAGTATATTCAGACAATTACACATGAATTAGTCGTTATATTTTGGAAAAATTGCCATAAACTACCTTTTAAAGACACTTTTTAAAAAAAAAAACTACCTTATATCACGTTTATTTTACAAAAGTACCTTATAAGTGGAAAAATTTTAAAAAGCACTACCAAATGTAAAATTTATTAACCATGGTTAACTATCTTCTCCAATTATCCATCAAATATAAGATTATAAAAATACCGCCTTAAATTACCCCAACCACCCTCTTATTCCCTCACAGTCACAGTAGCATTTTTTCATCCCTTCAACAATCGAATTGCAGAGCAACAACATTAGCATATCACTCGTTGCCTTAAATTTTTTTCACTTTCTCACTGTCAAATTCTCACTGCAGCATTTTTTCACTTTCTTTCAATTATTCCAACGAGGTACACGAGCATCAAATTGCATCTAAGTCATTAAGAGAAAGATCCATATATTGCAAGTTGGGGTAAACAAATTGCCTTTGAGCTCCAGCCTATGCAACAAACAAAAAAGCTCGGTACATTAGTAATGAGAATATGCTAAATTCAAGCATATAACCATTTGCAAGCCAGTGAAAGCTTATGTGACTCCTTTAATCACTTGACAAGGAAAAGGAACTACTATATGTAAAATTATCAATGTTTGTGTGCAATTCTTACGCAGATGATAACCCAAAATAAATCCCGCTAAAACAGGGTCTAGATGTTGTATGTAGCTTTACACCTACTTTGAGAGAGACAAGATGTAATTTAAGGATAGTTTAATGCTGCTGTGAGGGAATTAACAAAGAGGGGTTAGGGTACTTTAAGGGGGTATTTTAGTAATCTTATATTAGATGGATAATTGGAGGGAATAGTTAACCATGGTTAGTAAATTTTACATTTGGTAGTGCTTTTTAAAGTTTTTCCACTTATAAGGTAGTTTTGTAAAATAAACATGATATAAGGTAGTTTTTTTTTTTTAAAATGTCTTTATAGGTGGTTTCTGATAATTTTTCCTTATATTTTCTTCAAAAGTGTGTAATTTAAAATTGCTGAATAACTAGCATCATACCAGCTTCACAATCTGGTCATGGATGGAGGTACCCCAGTCATAGAAATGGTCGTAGAACACGGTTGGTATGCCTGGGTGTGTGAGAATATATGCATAGCCCTGCAATTTTTTTACAATGTGAACAAAAATCTCCAGGAATTCTGTAAATTAACAATAATTTATGCAAGGATGCGACTCTCAAAATCCCATCTGCATTTGCTTAATTCAACATTCTATGTTATTTATTTTTGTGTACATAGTTAATTGGTCCGAGGAAACCCCCAAAATATTAGTTACAAATCCAGATCAGATTCCATGTCAATCAGAATAGTATTATCCGAATTTGTTGGACTAAAAAGAGTATAAGAAAGTTTATACTGTAGGAACAAAAACTGGTAACAAAATTGACAGACTTAACTGACCACCGTGGCGTGAGAAGATTACTGCCCTAAAGTTGAATTTGCCCCGCAACAACACACGGACTCACAGCAATCAACCTCCAGGGATACACGGTTTCTGCCTTTCCGGTGTTGACAGAAAAACAGATTAAGAACGTTCTTGAATACTGCCTAGAATATTAGAGGAAGGAAGAGAAGATAAGTGAATGTGTTTCTGTGTCTTTTGAGAATACCAGAACACTGGTATTTATAGAGCCAAGAAACCCAGACGAAATCAGAACGTGGCTGAAATCGTGGGAAAAACGGTCACATCATGGGAAGAGTCATGGCCGAAAAACAGGAGAGTGATTAAGGGAGAAAACGGCATTAAAAGAGAGATTAAAGGGAAAAACGGTAACTTAAGACTGATTAAAAAACGGTCAAAAAATGCCAACATAATTCTGACCCAAAACTATAGTTAAGTTAAGTTTATGGCCCACGGCCCATGGTCCGGGCGGGCGGCGGCACGCGTGTGGTATCCACACCTCACCACATACCCACTAAAAGCCTCATTGCTACTCAACTCAAAGGGTAGAGGAAGAGTAATAGTTTATAAACCTTACTCTTCCCTCATATTCTTTCAATGTGGGACAATAGGAAAAGATGACTCTTCATATTCTTTTGAAGCAAACTTAAAGTTTATATTAAAAACTCCAACATGTACCTCCATAATGTGCTTTGCCGGGAAGGGCCAATGTTCCTGCAGAAAAATATTTATCCCATAAATTAAGAAGTTCGCTGAGAACAATATAATTTTCAGAGAAAGAATGATCAACCATCCCAGCGTACAAATGGGTAAATCTTTAGTATTTCATTCACTCGAACAATCTTACCGCAAACTCTAGAAACAAATATAATGAGTAAAATTTGGTCATGGAGAGTCCACAAAATTCTGCTTGCTTATAAGTTCGGAGTATTAACTAAAATACCATTACCCATACAAAGATAACACTCCTATACTTAACAATGTGTTTACTTGTGAGAAAGGCAGAATATCAAATTGTTAGATATCTAAGTCTGAACTAGAGAAAATAGTCGGTTCCATGTTCAGGTCTTTTACAGAACCTCGTAGACTCGTATCCCAAAATTTGGACATCTAAGAATCAGCTATTTAGCCACTCTTTACTTATAAGGACTCTGACCTAAAAAAGACGAAATGCAGGAAGTAGCGCACAAATTACCTTTTTTTTTCTTTTGATAGGGAGCACAAATGACCCGGTGCAGGCCTAGCTACTTAAGGGAAACAGCCTAGTCATATAAACTTTTCATGTTAATAGAAAACAGGAGTCATCAACTCCATCGCTTTACCATGGCTTCCTTTATTTTTTTATCTTCTCTCCTCCCTCCCCCCCAAACCAAAAAATTAGGTTCCCAACTGGCCAAATTTTCTCATATAACAAAGTTGCAATGTTTGCTTTCTAATGCAAAATGGTCAATAGTTTGGATTATTTATGTGAATTTTTCCATTCGAGGAAAAATTCACATAATTAATCCCAACTTTCACTCATCTTCCCAAATTAATCCCAACTATTAATTATTCAGGAATAATCCCAACTTTAGGGGTGAGTTTCTCAAAATAATCTGAATTGTTATTTTACTTATTTTCATTGATCCATTTTGGGATTATTTTGGGGTAGAAAAAAAAATTTCGGATCATTTGAAATACTTTTATTAAATAACAATAGTTCGGATTAATTTGAGAAAATTGTCAATAGTTTGGATTATTTATGTGAATTTTTCCATTCGATTATCCTTATTTACATAAAGAGTGTAACAGTCTAACAGATCCAGGGTTCTATTACATACATAAACTATTGTTTTCATTGCTTAATATTGTGTTAAGATACCTCCATGTTCCAGTTGAAAAACATACATCATAAATGGACAGGAAAATCAAGCGGAAGATAAGAATTTATGAATCTTCTATTCCTTGGGTTGTCTTTCATGAAGTACATGATTTTATGGTTTTCCTTCATGCAAGAAATTCTAATAAGACACATACGCAACACGTAGGAATTACAGTTCATGCACAAACATATTGACTAATTGTTGCATCAATATACTGTGGAAGAGTACCTGCGTTGAGCTCGTGTCATGATTGTCCAGAAATGTAACAGCCCTTGAAGGCCACCATCCCATGACACCAGGTGGCTTTCCCTGAGCATCTCGAAGACGCCAGTATTCTCCCTTAACAGCTTCCTGATTATGAAGGTAAAAAAAAATCAGCTTACTCTTGTTATTATTATTTTAATTCTGTGAAAAACTCAACAGCATCAAGAAAGGATCTATTGCAAATCGTTTCCAAAAGATAACAAAGCACCCATAAGAGGTAAATCATATAATGATGGTGTGATTTTCTCAGCTAACTATGGAAGTTACAAGATAATGACAAACTACATTTTAATGTAAAATCATCCATAAGGAGACATGCTTATTTGTTCAGCATTCAGTATATATACCAATAATTGTGCAAATACCTGCAAAATTCCTTTTGTCGTGAAGTCAAATGCAGTGGCAAGTTGTCCTGTAGCATCGATCCAATTGATGATCCGTTGTCTATGAGTATCTGAAAAATAAGAAATTGAAGATGCTGAGAAAAACATCCCTCAACTGTCAAGACAACACACATTGAAGTTCACCAATTAAGAAGATCGAGTTGTCAAATTAATGGCACAAGTTGGTAGATAATGATTTTTCGTCAACACTAAACTGAATATGTTAACAATAGACATGCTGGTTAGACGGGTTTTCCAGAACTTAAATGTATTATATATTCAGAATTCTATTTTTGCAGAAAATCCCCATCTATTGGGAAGAAGGTGGCCCTCAGAAATCGAATCACTCAGAAGAAGGTCAGGATGCCCAGTCCATAATTTGCTTTAGCATAGGAACAAAACTTTGCCACTTAGGTTAAAACAGCACCGTAGAAGTTAGCAAAAAGAGACTTCAAATAGGATTTTTAACTCAATAGATCTTCAAGCATCCTAGTTTTCCACCTTCATGTCTCTATAGTTGTCCCCAATAGAAAATCATCTAACATGCCAAGTTCCTGGCTGCTTTCGATTCAAGGTGCTATCTGCTATGCATAATAACCGTCAACTAGTAGGATAATTAATATCAAAACAACGTCAACACAGCTGTCACATAAAGTATTCAGAAGGGAAACAAACAGGTATATTCCTGTAATATTTCTATATCAATATAGATATTATCTGCTATAGAATATGATGATCAAGTAGAAGAAGAAAGCTTAGAAATGTACTCCCTCCGTCCCATAATATAGTGCTTGTTTCTCTCTCTTGAGGTCAAACTTTAAAATCTTTGACCAAATATTCTCATGAATATATATAAAAAAACATACTCATGTGGGATCTTGTTAGATTTGCCTCAACGTGTAGTTTCACAATATCCACTTTTAATATTTTTTATTAATAAGGAATTGAAAATATCGAAGGTCAAAGGTTCATCTTGGAGATCGTGTAAAAAATATATAAGTACTATATTATGGGACGGAGGGAGTATAATATATAAAAGACACTTCAGTAGAGCCAAAGCAAGCCATTTGGATTGTTTGTTATTCAGAGCCTGTCATTTGCTTTTTTCTCTTTTAGTGGTTCAGATTACATCAAAGGTCTTTCAATTAACAAAGATGAAAAAAATTCATACTATAGTATGGATAATTACAATGCTACAGCTCTTTCAATAGTTCCAAAATATTAAGAAAAAATATATGTTGAGATTTAACATATATGTACCTTGGTTGTAGGCCAAACGACCATTATGGTAATTACAAGAATCCCAAAATTCTCCAACAGAAAACACCGGTTTTGCACCCTCAATGTATTCCTTCACGTATTTTGCTGCATAACTGACCAAGAATTGAAGATTCAAGCTCATTTCGAGGACACAAATTAAAACTAGATTAGCAAATGTGTACAGTTCCGAGAAGATATTCTACCCTCTTGCAAAATCAAACCGCATGTCTTGGAAGCCAACCTTGTTCTGCAGCCACCTCAGCCATTCAATAATATCTTTCCGAACAAAGGATTGTGTATGATCAACATTTGGAACACCATTAAAACTATCACCAGTACTTCGATTGCCCTGAAATTGAGTATGTTAGAACCAGAGTTACTTGTATCAGGCTATCAGTCTATCACAACCGCAGGACCTCCCCTACAGTATCGTCACCGCAGTAGAGTTTAACGACCAAGTTCGGGATAGATTGGTGTGGTTCCTCTACGCCTAGGACACCAGAATATTCAATAACAACAAATGTATTTGATGCATACAATATTAAAATATTAAACAATATGTTTGACACCTAATCTTGAAGTTAGCCAGCCAGAAAACCTTAATACTTCCTCCGTTCTGTTTTAAATGAAACATTGGGTGAAATGACACTATTCATTGATCAATTTTGACTCCAATTTATCGCCATTATATAAGGAAAAATATAGTCAAGTGGGATCTTGTTAGATTCGTCTCGATGCATACTATCAAATTATAACTTTTTTATATTTTTTACGTGTGCACAACTAAAGATATTAATGATTAAAGAAGTGTGTTGGGTTGCGTGAAAAAGCAAACGTTTCATTTAAAACAGAACGGAGGAATTATTAGAAAATATTGCAACAACTTGGTTGGCAGTTATGTAATTATGTTGTTAATAATGCCTGTTTTGGAGACACAATTGCTTTGGCTCATGACCCTTTTTATTTAATATACCAGCAGGCTAGGTTTGATCTAGTACTGCACCTCTGCGTTCTATTCTATTTAGGGTCAACTCTTATAAGAAAAAACAAATCTAGCATTATGTATTTTTAAGATGACCTCATTAGCAAGAGATTCTTTGGCATATAATTACTAAATCCTACTCCATATTAATATTTATTGGAGTTTCCTCTATTCTTACGGACAGGCCTGCCAACATCGTATGCAACCTGGGTTGTTATCATAATTCTTGCAAAGGGAGGAGGAGGTAGTCTCTCATATGAAAGTCCACTATGTCTTTTCTAATAGCCATGATGAGATTCAACTGATAAAGCTTTCTTAACCAAGCTGACATAAATTGCAAATCTCTATGCGGCAGAATCAGTCCTAAGATAGAGGAGAACCACTGAAGAAACAGCGATCAACAGCTAAACCAATGGTTGACTTATGCATAACTTACCAATCCACCAGTACAAGATGTTACAGCATGTTCATCCCATGGTAATGGAATTCCATCATAACGGTTGTACATCCCTCCATGACCCTTAGTAGTCCCAACACGATGATTGATTACAATGTCAGCCATGGCTCTGACTTTGAGCTGCTTCATTTTTTGAAGTAAAGCTTTCAGTAGGTGCTCAGAACCATATGCAGATTTTAGTGAATACAGATTCTGTGGAAGGTAACCTACAAACAGAAAAATCCTTAAAGATAAATAAACAAGGCATCATATCATGTATACATGAAATCTTCTGCTCGATAAGGGGCAGATTTTTTCCTCTTACCTTCAGGAGACAGGGATTGAGATGCAGGTGGCAACCACGCAGATGTGAACCCAGATTTGGCAATATCAGGCATCTTTCACTCTAAGTTACTCCACCAGTCATATTTATGGGACTCCCAATTGAAAGCCTGTTAATCATAAAGTAAACTAAGGTAGACATGGCCAAGGAGATCAACATCCATAAGTTTCGAACGGGAATTGTAACAGCAATGAAAGCTTTTTAGCCTTAAAAAGGATGGGGGGGAGTGGGGCATGAATTGGCAATCTGCTCTTTGAGCACTCCCGGCATTCACAAATAATTTTACTAGAGGATATATTTTTGTTCAAAAGCAAGTGAAACCTTAGCAAGCCATTGCAAAATGTAAAGGGGATCAAAGTTTACCCTAAGGCCAATCCGTAATTAAAATGAGTTACTTCTCTTAAGTTTATCAGATATAAAAGTTCTATATTCATCTTTGAGGGATATTATTGTTACCTTAAGAAATGTATACCTAACCTAGATGAAACATTTTACAGGAGAGTACATCAATAATTGCAAAGAAGCAAAAAATATCTTCCTTCTAGACCATACAATTGAGTTTGTGACAAGTACCTGAAGAATGATTTCTCTTCCTTTTCTGGTTGCCAAACCTGCAACATAACCCAGCAAGTGTATAAGTCAGATTAACACATCTAAATTAAAAGTATAGACGTTCTGTTCAACTGGTAACTATAAACGATATACTGCAGTAACTATTGGTCACAACAAAATCACTAATGCTGCTTGTACATAAAGTGATCAGATCTAGTATAAAAAAGCTCAATATGAACATGATTGCAGAGCTTCCATCAAGTTCTACAAGCAACTTCATCTAGTGAACTCTTTCAAAGTTGGTCCTCAGATCATAAGAATAAAGAAAAAAATTCATGAAGCTATAAGTCGAAAATTTCAAACGCCTATCCGACTGCAACATAAGTTATCATAATTTACTTCACAACCTAGATCACGAAAGTTCTCCTTCATACGTAGAAATACAACAAACCCTTTTGAATATAAAAACTAAATAAAAAGAAAACGTTAAACAAAGAGTGATAAAATTTTAGGGGTGTACAGCCAGAAACAAGAGATATGCATGCTGAGATGTCAAATAAATTTGTTTTACACAATTCTGGCAGAACAAGCGCATTCTATTTCAAGGATATAAATTCTGATTACTTGTAGGAAAATCAAAAAAGAATAAAAGGAGTTCGTACGAGTATCAGTCTGCTGAATGTTTTCATCGGCAACCTGCGTATCGGAAAAGACAGAGAAAACATAAAATGAGTCTAGACTTTGTTCAAAGTATAACGACATCTGTTTTTAACAAAGACAAATGGGCATGACTCTGATAGAACAAGGCAGGCACTGAGACATACATGTATGTAACTAGCGCTGTCAGTTTGGTTGAAAACCGATGGTTAAACTGCAAACTGTTGACCAACTGAACTGAATTGACCAAAAACTGAAAAGTTAAAAACCGATAAGTCAATCAGATTAAAGTAAACTGCAATTAACTGAACTGAAATTGAACTGAAACTCAACCGAAACAAATTAAACTGAAAATTAACTGCATGGAAAACCGATTTAAACTGAACTGAACTGAACTGAAAATGAACTGAATTTAACTGAAAACTGTTTCAAACTGTTTTTAACTGAACTGAATCAAACTGAATAAAATTGTTTTTAACTGAACTGAATAAAACTGTTGTTAACTGAACTGTATAAAACTGATTTAAACTGAACCGAATCAAACTGAATAGTATAATATCAAACTGTATAGAATAAAATTGTCTCAAACGAAACTGTTTCAAAATGTAACACCTAATTTCGTCATTGTTTCAATTTACCTAAATTATTGGCGTATAATTAGACAAAGATAAGAACACATGGTTTCAATTTTCAACCACTCTTTGTATTAAAAAGATGAATTCTCAATGGTTAAAATTCAATACACAAGACCTTTGTGTATGTTAATAATGAACTTGTATGGACTATGGCGTTATGATTACTCATAAATTCATCTAATTAATTTCAATAAATCAAAAACATCATTTGTTGCAAGAAATGTTATAGATCTTCAAATATAATTCATGGAATCCATCCTTATTAATAAATGTTAATATTTCTGCTATTACACACCCCACTTTAATTGCTAATTAATTTGTTCTTATTTACTTCTCCTCAGTATTTGGAAGGCGATTTAATAATTTCAGAAAGTTTAATGAACTATTAAAACAAACAATATAGAACAAAAGAAAAAAAAAATAGTACCCAAATATCACGGATCAAATGTAAAATACCAAGTACAACTTTTACTTTATATCACAATGTATTTTACAAACTATAACTAACCAAAAAATATAAGAAAAACATATGAAATATTTCTCTTTACTTTACAATATATTAAAATCCTGAAGACCTAAACCTCACATATCCACTCTTTCCGCCCTACAAGACAAAAAACAAAGTTAAAAAGAATAACAAAAAAAAAAAAAAAAAACAAGATGAAACAATTTATGTAATAAGTAACTCACCAAAATACCAACCATACCAAACATTATATTTTGAAACAAATAAAAAGTTTAAAATTGGGCTCTCAGAGTATTTTCATCATTGAGCACATGGCTCCAAAACATTTACCCAAATTGTCGAATATAATTACTTGAATCCATCAAGAAACTATGGGCATCACCTCACTATAGTAATCCAAAATGAGACAACGTGTAAGTGTATTGAATCCGGGTCGGTCAAGGGTGGGTGGTGGATCTAGGTTAGTTTCCTAGGGTTTCTAAGGTTAGGGTTTTGAATTGGAGGGCGGTCATAATTAGAGATAAAAAAAAGCAAAATATTCATTAAAAAAAGCAGAAAATTCATTAAAAAAAGCAGAAAATTCATACTAAATTTCATAAAAAAACCTACTGAATTGCATTTTTTATTAATTTCTAAGGTGAAAAATTTAAAACGATCTACAAATAATTTAACAATTAAAAAAGCTGGAAATTCATACTAAGTCACTAACTATTTAGCCGTTAAAATTTCATAAATGAAAACCTACTAAATTGCATTTTTATTAATTAATAAGGTGAAAATTTTAAAAGATCTACAAATAATTCAACAAATAAAAAAGCAGAAAATTCATACTAAATTACTAATTATTTAGTCGTTAAAAATTCATAAAAAGAAACCTACTGATTTGCATTTTTATTAATTAATAAGGTGAAAATTTTAAAAGATCTACAAATAATTCAACAAATAAAAAAAGCAGAAAATTCATACTAAATTACTAGTTATTTAGTCGTTAAAAATTCATAAAAAGAAACCTACTGATTTGCATTTTTATTTATTACTAATAGGGGTGTGCACAAACCGGTCCGGACCGGAATTTGGACCGGACCGGACCGGACCGGAGATTCCGGTCCGGTCCCCGGTCCGCCGAAAATCAGGATTCCGGTCCACCGGTCCGATCCGGTCCAAACCCGGAAAATTCCAGTCCGGACCGGTTGGACCGGAATTTCTATTATTTTAGTAAAAAAAAAAAATTTTATATGCAAAAAAAAAATTAAATGGTAGAAAGTTAGAAACTTAAAAACCTACTATTTATTCTTTTAGGATTATTGACATTAAAATTATTAATTTTTAATGTATATAATTTATAAATATATTTAAATAAAATAAAAAAGATTTTTTTTTTAAAAAAATAAATTCCGGTCCAAGATGTCCAGGACCAGAACGGACCGGAAAAATTCCGGTCCGGTCCGGTCCCGGTCCAGGAAAACCCCGGATTCCGGTCCACCGGTCCAGCCGGTTCCGGTCCAGTACGGTCCGGACCTGGATCGGTGCACACCCCAGATTACTAAGATGATAATTTTAAACGATCTACAAAAAATTCAATAAATATATAATCAGAATTATATTTTATTAATTATTTAGCCGTTAAAAATTCATAAAAAAAGAAAAATTAAACAAATGAATGAAGATAATATACGAAATCCAACTTCCAATCCAAAAAAAAAAAAATCAACAAATATATAAATCCGAACTCCTAAGAACATCAAAATTCCGTGGTTCAAAAGAAAAAACAAAAAAAAAATTGAAATTTGAGTTCTTAACCTGGATAGGGTTTTCTTCGAACTTGAACGATGATTTGTGTTTCGACTCGTCAAACTTCAAGAATCTCCTCTTCGTGTCTTCAATCTTCAATCTTCACCAATTTTCATTCTTCTCTTCGTGTGAAGAAATGAGGAGAATTAGAGTGTAGAAGAATTTAAAGTTAAGAGGCGAAGTGACAAAGAGTTTTTTTGATGATTTTGAGTTTTGAGATCAGAAATGGTGAAGAATGGAAAGTTGAGAGGCGAAGAAATCAGAAATGGTGGTGCAACTGTGCGAGTGTGTGAGTGTGTGAGAGAGAGATGAATTTCTGATAATGATCTAGATTCTAGGGTTTTTTTTTTGTGTTATGTTTGTGTGGTTAGGTTAAAGTTTAGAATATATATATGGAGGCAATTGGTTTTTATTTTGGGCCAGCCCAACTTCCCAAATGCCCAACAAAGTGCAAACCAGTGATTAGTGAACCATTTAGGCATTTACCACACGCATAGAAATTAGTTAGATATTATTATTATTATTATTATTATTATTATTATTATTATTATTATTATTATTATTATTATTATTATTATCTTAAGCATTATTTATATATTATTTTAATAATGAACTTCTTGATTTTTATGATTTGGTGTTGATTTTAAGAAATTATGCGTGTGTTGATGTTATGATGTACATATATCATAATGAATATGAAAATTAGTTTATACTTGCATGTGTAGAAAGTTAAGAGAATAAATCAAAGATTATTATTATATTTATATGATACATGCGTATAGTTATAAGTCTTTCATTGTTTTTATTGGATAACAAATTGTTTCGATTCAATTAGATGTTTTGAGTTTGAAAGTGAATAACTGAATATAGCTTAATGACGCTTAACTGCAATGGACCATCAATTTATATTGGATAACAAATTGTTCTTATGAATGTACCATCAATCAGTGACTTATATACTCAAAATGCGATAAATATATCTGCACAGTATACTGATCTAGTTTAGCATAATGATTAACCAACTACACTGATTTTTGTCACATTATACTCGTATTATTACATTAGCTTGTATTTATCGACTTTAATCATCATCATCATCATTAAATTATGATCATTCACCATTATAAATCATCACCACCTTGATCATTTATTAGTTTATACTCACATGTGTAGAAAGTTAAGAAAATACATCAAAGATTATTATTATATTTATATAATATAAGTGTATAGTTATAAGTCTTTCATTGTTCTTATTGGATAACAAATTGTTTCGATTCAAGTAGATGTTTTGAGTTTGAAAGTGAATATAGTTTAATGACGATTAACTGGAATGAAGTATTGTTATCGTCCTTAACAAACTTATCGACTTATATTGACACATATTAATCTAATTCAATAACATGCTTACAGTTTTGAAATTGATTTAACTTAAATACTATTAACTTGAATGCAGGATTGATACTTTGTATGATTCTATCAACTTATTATAAGTCACTGATTGATGGTACATTCATATATCTCATCCCATGACAACTTGCATCAATTGAATTAGATGTTTTAGTTATGAAATGAATTTAACTTAAAGACTATTAAACTCAAATAAATGATTGTTTTCTTGAATTAGTTTATCGACTTACATTGGCCTGTTCATTAATCTCATCCGACAACAACTTATGCTAATTCAATTAGATATTTTTAGTTTCAAAATTAGTTGAAATTAAACATGACTAAGTTAAATATAATATAGTTATGTTGAATCAACTTAATGACTTATATTTATACATCCATCTAATCCAATAACTACATATTAGTTCAATCATATGTTTTTTGTTTCAAAATGCATTTCACATAAAGACGATTAACTCAAATATCGTATTGTTATTTTGAATTAGCTTAGCAGCTACCATTGGCACATTCATTATGTACAATAATAAATACTTGGATTATTTAAGTAGATATTTTTTTGTTTCAAATTCCATAATACACTGGAAGACGATTAGCTTAATGATTAACCACTTATATTAACTGATTTATAAACTAATGCATCATTTTCAATCATCATCTTCATCTTTGACCACAACCAATCACCAATTCATCATTGATAGTTACACATTGGAAAACTATAGAATAATGAAGAATTTGAAATTGAATTTTTCAATATCAGCCAAATGTTGAACCTTTAATAAAGTAATTTTACAGAAAATATAGCAACTTCAAAATGCGCTTTTGTAGACAAATATAGATATGTCTCTTGGTGCTATCATTGTTCTCAACAAGTTTAACCGATGTGACAAAAGTTCAACTGAGTTGAAAATCCCTGCAATGAATAATGGCTTGACCCGAAGCGAGACCCGAAGGGAAAAGTTGCACATGGCATAACCGATATTAAGTTTCACCCGAGTCGATGCAGATTTATCTAAGAAACTGAAATTAACTGAATTCGAACTGAAAATAACTGTTTAACTGATAGTAATAGGTAAAAAGTCAACTGTTTAAACCAAAACTGTACGGGTCAAACCAAAAGACAACTGTAAATTGAACTGAACTTAACTGAAAATTGAATTAACTGTATGGATTGAAACTGAAACTGAAAAAGTTTAAACTGAATCAATTAATCTCGAAAAAATGAACTGAATTAACTGAACTGAAGTCAACTGTACTGTTTGGTTTGATCCAGAACTGAACTGGTTAACTGAATTGACACCTCTATATGTAACCCATGCTGGATTATCCAATAGCCTAAAATTCAGGGTTGCTTAATGAATCAGGCTAGATGCTCAACAAGTAATCCTGTAAGGAGAATGGAACACCGAACATTACGAAGTTACGAGGGATATTAAAAGGGACCAAATAGCTCATTAGTAGAATTAGTGAACAATTGAAATGCATGTACAAATAAAATGATATAATTCTAAGTGTTTAGCTCATGCTATTGGAACTCTAACTATTTGACAAGAGAGTAATGAAATCTACAACCTCCATTTTTCACTTCAAATGATTCAGGAAATTAGTATTATGTATTTATGTTACAATTTCTCAACTTGTAACCACCCCCAGGTTACTTAAGCAGAAATCTTTTCTTTTTCGTGTTAAGAGAGGACTAAGCCTAGTGATGTAAAGAAGACTCGGTCCTTAGTACATCCCCCACAAGACAATTGAGCAGAAATCTTAACACTACCTATCATTTAAGGGAAAGTAATGCACAAAACCCAAAACATAATTTAAGAAGAGATGAAGAAAAAACAAACCCAAAATAGAGCTAATTTGACTAGAAACTGCTACACTCTTCTGGCCAACTCCACTTATACCCCCTTATATATATATATATATATATATATATATATATATATAAACACTAAAAAGCAAGAGAATCACTAGCTAGAACAAACCAAAAAATTATAAAAAAAAAAAAACAGAGGGTTTAATATGAAAAGAAAGAGATAAAAATGGGTGAATGCAATTTGGAATATATTCAACAAAATGGGCAATTTGCTTCTCTAAGAAGAATTTCATCGAACACCTGGTGTGCAATGAACGGTCAACAGAGGAAAGAGAGCCCTTTTTCTTCAAATTGGTTGCCAGTTCAGCAGATTCATATCCAACTTCATAATTTAAAAGGGTATTTAACATGGAGGATAATGGAGTTAAATTTGATGTTGAAATTTAGGGATTTTGATTGATTAGCGACTGATGAAGACATTTCAAAGTTTTAGACGGCTAAGATTGTGCTGATGCCAGGAATCGTCGAGATTCTGGCGCGTACGAGTTTTTCTTTTCTGGTTTTTGCAAGTGCGTCTAAATTTAGACTCTTGGTTAACAAGTACTAGAAATAGAGAATCGACTACATGACGAAAATGGAGTGTCGGTAACGACTTCCAACGGATAAGGGACATTCTCTGTTTTTGGCTTCACCAATTGGTAATAGTACTTCATTAGAGGGTGTGAAAAGACAAGTGGAAAACTTTGAACCATAATTTCATTTTTTATGTTGCAATAAGAAGCCTTAATGATCCATTAAAAAAAAGCCTTAACAAAGAAGCAAATTTGTGTAATGAGGATATTACACATGTTTGATGGCAAAGATGAGGATTTTTGTAATCTACTGTCAAATTCTATTGATTAGGACGAGAAGCAAATGGGTGATTTTTTTGGAAAAACTAAAAGGAAATAGACTAAAATGCTGGCACACTAATCTTACTCCACAGACCTGGGCATGGGCCGGGCCGGGCCTGTTCACGGGCTCGGCCCGCGGGCTTGTGGAAATGGCGGGCCGGGCCGGGCCCGAGCCCGTGAGTGGCGTGCCGGGCTGGGCCGGGCTTGAAGTTTCCAGGTTTTGTCCACGGCCCGGCCCAAGCCCACGGGCCCGCGGGCCGGGCTCGTGCCTCCTGCGGGCCTGGCCCGTATTTTATGTTATTTTTTTGTATTTTTGACAGTTTTAGGCTAAAAAACAAATGAAAGGAGCGTTCGGCCCGCGGGCTCATGCCGGTGCGGGCCTGAAATAAAATTTCTTGATCGTGGCAGGCCCACGGAGCGGACAACGGACCAGGCCGGGCCTTGAACGGGCTCGGGCCGGGCCGCGTGCTGGCCCGGCCCATGCCCACCTCTACTCCTAATCAACTAATTCCTTTTTATGAGCATGTGAGGTATCCTCATTATTGTAGCGCTTGTGAGTTTTGTCAATGATTTGATCGTAGGATTATTAAATTATACACCAACATGCATTGTCTACATGGTAAATTGGTAATTGTGTTCTTGATTTACTTCTTATATTGGAGGGACTAAACGAGAAAAAAATAATAGTGTTATGTGCAGTGGCGGAGGTACACATGGTCACAGTTGTTCACGTGACCAACTACTATTTTTGAAAAAAAAAAATTCATTTGAGCGCTCATTCTCTCACGCACACGCTGAAACCCTAACTCTTTCTCTCACTTTCTCCTTCTCGAATTGGCAAATCCCACAACCCAGCAGAAGAACTGAAGAAGCGTTCACTTCTACCGACTCGTCGGTCCATTCCTCTTCAATCCTTCGTCGTCGGCGCCTCGGCGGTTGAGTCGTTCACTCGTTCAGCCACTCGCCCACTCGTGAGTAGTGAGTTCAGATATGAAGATCTTCGTCCAATCGTCGTCACTCGCTCGTCGCCGGTCACTCTTCGTCTTCACTTCATCATTTCTTGTTTGTCGGGAGGTCGGCAGGCGGTAGGGGGAAGCGAGCAGGCGAGAGGGCTTTTGCAGCGGCGCCAGACTTCATTTCAGGTATTCTTCTAATTCGTCCTTCTTAATCTTCTCTTAATCGCTTCTTCAATAATTCTTCAATGAATCATTGTTGGCTATTTGGCTTGTTGCTGAAAATTGATTTTTACAATTGTTCATATGTTCAAATGATTGGGTGTTGGATGAATAAATGATTAATATTTGCTGTTTATTTGCTGCTCCATTTTTACAATTGCTCCATGTTTGATTCTGTTAGGGTTTTGGACTGATTGGTATTTGGTACTTGGTAGGTTGTGGTTCGATTTTGTTGAATGTTTGCGTTTTTGTTCTCGTTGTTTGTCGGCAATTTTGAGATGGGAAGTGAAGCTTCTGGGTTCGACTTTGAGGGACGAGAGTGTGAAGGTGCGGAAATCGATCTTGGTATAGATAGTCCTGAGCAGATTACTTCTCATAGCTTAAATGGTTTGTCTCCAGAAGCTTTGAGATATATCCCACGGTTGGAAGCAGAGTTGAGTTCTGCAAAGAAGGTAAGAATCTATGCACTTGGTGCTATTAGAGGCCTCAGTTTTGCCTTTTCTTGTGCATTGCTCTGTTCTGTAGTGGGAGAGTTCTTGTTACTGATTGGTTAGGTATTTAGCGGAGGTGAAGAAGGCTACTGAACTCATGTCTCTTCTACAAGAGTTAATTTAGTTGGTTTATATGCTGCTTATGTTGAATGAATTTGTGCTTGATTGGTTTTCAAGTAGGATTTTTCCCAAAGATGTCTTTTGTGAAAGCTTAAGATAGTCCTTTATGCATGTGGTATGAAAATGAGTTCTCTTTGGTTCTGACTTTTGAGTGCTCTGACAATACTTTCTACGCATTCTCTTGTTTTTTCCAGGATATTATTCCATGACATCGCTAGCAATCCAATCACATAATGCAATTGAGCTACAAGCCTATATGATATAGGGGCTGGTGAATGATGACTATGATGTTATGAACATTGGATTAGCTTTGAAGGTTTGATTGATTGTGTTCAGGTAATGCACTAAAACCCTTGTTTTAGGATTTTTAGAATTGGACCTATCATGTGAAGTTTTAGGAGAGGCCATGAACGAGCCTTTGGTTTTATGTGTTTTATGTGCTGGTGGAATTAGTTGGAGATGGATATGATTCCCTCTAATGTGGAATTATTTGGTATATATGCATAATGCGTTGATATGAGATTAAATTTGCATCGTTTAACTGAATTTGATTGATATGTTTAACAAATTGAATTGTTGTATCTAATTAAAAATTATAATTTAAATTTCAGAATGAAGAGAAAGAAAACGCAACCGAATATCTCAAGTTTTTTTTACTAAATCGGTATCAAAACATGAAAACTCGTCGAGAACAATTGTAACAATTTTTAGGTACTATTTTATTGTAATATGAACTATTATTAGTCATACATTGATTTTATTTGAAGTAGTTTTTTTTTTTTAAATTCATGGATTATCCTATATGGGTAAGCGTATCCGAACCTGTACTCGTACCTGTACCCGCATCCGTCTCTGTGCAACCTAGTCGGTAGTGACCAACTATTCATAAATTCCTGGATCCGCCACTGGTTATGTGTGCCATATGTCATGTTAATTACATTTAGTGGAGTTATATATATAAGGGGATTTGTCAAATGTAGTGAAAATTTATTATTTGCAAGATCAGAATGGGTAAAATTGCCTTTACAAATAAATAATTTTCTAATGAAGAGAGAAAAACAAAGACTAAACATTGCATAAATGGAGATGAAAGGGTGAGAAGGGAAAATACGCGCTAGTGCAGAGCTTGAGATTGAAGGTGAATAGAGTAGGGGTATACATTAGATGGACTGGATTGCACTTTGCCAAATCCAAATCCAATCCAAATATTTTTGGACTCGAGAAATTGAGTCCAAATCCAATCCGAACTTTGTTTTTGAGTCCAATCTAGTCTAATCCAAAAAAAATTCTTGACTCCAAATCCAGTCCAGTCCAATTATACATGATTTAGGCTCACAACATTTTCTAATGATTGAAATTTGAAAAATGAAACTCATTATTGCAAGATTAATTTTTGAAACAAAATGGAGTATGTGCATATTAAACTAATAACACCATTCCATATAAATAACTACCTCAAAAGAGTTCTAAAGTCTATAACAATTGCACATTGCAATATAAAAAACTCGAGTGCCAAAATAATTATAAAAAAACTCTTTAACAATTTGTAATATTTAAACACTCATATGCAATAGTCTACACACGCACACAAAAACCCGTCTAGAGTAACTTTAGGCTATTTACGGTTGGAGATTTATATAGCAAGAGGATAAGTGTAGTACCAAGATAAGACCCTAAACTATTTAGGGTTGAGAATTTATTTAACAAGGGGTTAACTTTATATATATATATATATATATATATATATATATATATATATATATATATATATATATATATATACAACCAGGATATGCCAAGGATCTGGGGATTTTAACATATAAACTTAAGAATTAAAACAGAAAGCATAAAGTAAAGTAAGGCGGTTGAACCGGCCATGGTTTTACAGAAAAGACTTACAAAGAGTCTTGAATGAAACTGATACTTAAATTCTTTACAATTTTATGTGAGAGAAAGAGGGAGAGAGAGAGGGATTTTTTTAGAGGAGCTTGTGTTGCTGTGTTATGCTCTGCCTTGAACTGAAGGAGGAGCCTCTGTTTATAGGCAGGGAAGTGTAATGCTGTCAACTGGAAGAACTGTTGATGAACAATCTGTCTTCTGCTTTGCACTGTTTTATCTTTTGTCTTTTGATGCTTTTTACTGCTGATGAAAAGTAGTGCTTTACATTGTTGATAAATAGTAATGCCTTACACTGTTTGACTGTTTTTGACTTTTTGCTGTTGATGCAGAATTTTGCCCGTTGTTGTGGTGTCTTATCCTGTTTGGAGCTTGAGGATAGTGAAATAATCTTTTTTATTTATTTTATTTTATTTTATTTTATTTTTTAAGTCTGGAAACCAGCATGGAAACCAGTATCTTCTCCATCGTCACAGACCCATGGATCTTTTTGAGATATATGGTGGGAAGATATTTGAGCAAAATGGATCTTGCTTTCATCAGATAAATATTTTCCTCTGTAAATATCAGATAAATATTGAGAGAGAGGTTCTGAATGTTGTATTCCTGTAAGAAAGTATTTGTTGAAGGAGTGGGGAAAAACAACAGTTGTATTACCATAATGAATAATGGTAATGGGAAACGAATGGTGGTTTTGATGATGATTGATAAAATGCGTCAATTTTTTTGAAATGGAAATAAGTCCTTGCGCCCTGGCTTGGGCGGGGTTCTTTTGTGAAGGAATAAGGCGAGGGATACAAGCTTGGATATTTATGAAAATTAAGTAGTGGGCTGGTTTTATTTTCCCATTACTCATTTCAATATTAGCACAAATAACTTCAACATAAGTCCATTCATGCCATCTGAAGGATTGTATAGTAGAAAAGATGTATTGCTGGTATTTTGTGAATTCTTGGAAAATAGGAGCCTGTGGACTTGGCACATCATAGAACTTTCTTACCAACCCATATCGCCAAGTGAGGAAGTAAGGACTACTCTTTGGAAGATCATTGGGATAGAGGAAAAATCCTTTATCGAAGAATCCTGAAAGACCCCAAAAATGCCAAAGATATATAGCAGCGATAAATAGCGTGTTTTGTGAGGAATTCGGTAAATTTTTTATTGATTTTTGCTAATTTGGCTTTGTTGAGAATTATGAGTTTTATTTCGGTTGGTAGACGATCAATATTTTTTAGAAGTTTTCTGGGAAAGGGTAAGTGCTTTTTTGAATGGAAATGGTGAGCTGGTAAATGGACATGGGATGAGGGTATGAAGTGGGAATTATTTCTTGAGGTGGAAGGTATATTGTGGGGTAATTTGGGAAACCTTTGAAGGTGGTATTTAAGAAGTTGTTCCCATTTTTTAGAAGTCTTTGGGCTTCTCATCTTGGATGTTGTTGTAAAAGCACCTGCAAAAGTTAGGTAATCAGGAAGAGAGTTGTTTTCTCTTCGTATAAACTTAATGTCAAAATCAAAAGTAAATAAAAGTGCTTGACATTTAAAAAATATTTTATTAAAAAAATCAGACTCGAAAATGGTAATACAGAGTGAGATTGATAAAACCTTTTGTTTTATAAAAGCGTATTTTAACTAGGTATCATTCCAGTGCCCTGAGGTGAACCTGATAATGTGTTCTTTACCATCGTCGACTTGTTTTAAAATACCTCCGTAACCCTTGCCACTGGCATCTGTCTCCACAATTTTAGGAAGGTCAGGGTTTGCCGAACTAAGGCATGGGATTTCTAAGACTCGTGTTTTTATTGTTTTGACAGCCTGGGTATGGGGATCAGAACAAGGCGGTGGGTTTTTCTTTAGAGGTTTCGAAATTCTACAAAGATTTGGATAAAAATCTAAGACATAGTTTAAACTACCAAGAAACCTCTGTAGTTGAGTTTTGTCTAAGATTTTATCAGGAAATTTGCTAGTGAATTGGAGAAACCCATCAATAGGGGTAATAGTGCCACAAGATACAATTTGGCCGAGAAATCTAATTTCAGTATGAAATAAAGCAATCTTTTTTGCTGAAATAACAAGACCATTTTTCTTAATTAGATAGAAAAAATTCTTAAGGTTTTTAAAGTGTTGATCAATCGTGCATGAGTAAACCAGCACGTCATCAATGTAAATAATGCAAAAGTCTGAATAGGGGTTGAAGATATCGTTCATAATCCTTTGATACTCAGAGGAAGCATTTTTAAGACCGAAGATCTGCCAAAATCCGGATTTTATATCGAATTTTGAGAAGATAAAGGTGTGGTGTAATTTTTGTATTAGAACTTTTTTATTGGGTATTGGATAATGGATCCAACGAAGGGCATCGTTAAGAGGCTTATAATTTATAACTAGCCTAGGCGTGCCTCGTTCAATCTCTGAAGCTTTGTTGACGTAAAACGCCGCACAACTCCAAGGAGAACGAGACTTGGAAATTAAGCCTTTGCTTTCGAGAAATCTAATTTCTTCTCGACAATGGCGTTCTAGGTCGGCATTAATTTGGGTTGGCCGGGCTTTGGTAGGGATATTCTTTTCATCAAAGTCAGGCTCATAAGGTAAGTCGACCATGTGCTGTTTTCTATTCCAGAAGGCATTTGGAAGCTCAGAGCAAACTTCTCTTTTAAGGAGGCTTTGGAAGTCAACTATCTGAGTTTTTAGAACACTACCTTGTAATTGGTCTTCAATTTTTTGTAAATGGATTTTCTATTTTAGATCATGCACGTCACTTTGTTTTCGATTGATAAGAGAGTTTATCTCATTATTATAAATGGAGCTTGCCTTTATAATGTTGAGATTTCTAGTTTTGGGTTTTTCTAAGAAAAGGAAATCAAGCCTTTTATTATTTGTTTTGAAGGATATGCCATCATAACTGACATTGTAAGGGGTTATTAGATTTATGAAAGGTGTTCCTAATATTACTGTATGGTGTATATTGGTAACGAAGACAAAATGGCTTTTTAGAGAAAGGCCTTGATTTAATATGTTAGCCTCTGTTTTTCCCTCTATATGCATTTCGGTGTTATTAGCAGAGCTAAGTTTTTCTGAAGTTTTTTTATGAAAGCGTTTTGGGACGAGGCTGGATTTAATGCAATTTAAATCTGCTCCGGTATCGAACAAAGCTATATTATTAATTTTAAAGTCACTAGAGAACTCAAGTGTGATCTTTATGTAATACTTTCTAGAACTGATTTCTTTTAAAACAAAAAGGAAATCATCTGGGACTTTTGGGCTTTGTCCTTCATCCGGGATATCGTCACTTTCACTAGGGATATCTGGGACCATATGAGAAGTTAGCAGTTGGATAATGGCTGAGTCTTGTTGCTGCTTAGTTTTAAGGTCCTTTATGTCGGCTTTAATGGCTTTTAACTTCAGCCTGAAGGTCCTGTATGGTTCTTTCTGGCTTCTTTCTAGAACTTCTCTTTTCTAAAATAGAAGTGAGGTTGTATGGTTCAGTGCTTGAAGAAGGTGGGTTAGGGTCCTTTTCTTTAGGATTTTCTTCAAGGGATTTACGAAGACGTTCAAGGTATTGTTTTTGAAGATCAGGATTATTAATATCCTGAATAACATCTAATATGAGGTTTTGTTCTTTGGTGAGGACGTTTAGGGTATAATCCTCATCATTAGCTGAAGAGGAGGAATCTATATCATCATCATGAGGACCATAATTCTCAGCTGAATTATAAGATTCGATTCCTCATCAGAAGACTCTATTAAAAGAGCTGAAATCTTTCCTAGAGTTTCGTCATCTAGGTCAAGGTTTTGAATTTTATTAGACACTCTACAAAATCTAGCCGTGTGACCTTTCTTTCCACACTTAAAACAAGTTATGTTTTTAAGGTCAGGTTTTGTGGTGGACTGTTGGTGTTTCCTACGAGGCTTCCATTTTCGTTGTTCAAAAGGTTTTTTATGGAAGACTTTCTCAACCTTCTTATAGAACTTTCGTGATTTAAAGGGTTTTTGGTAATGGATTGGTTTATTACAGTTTCCTTTACAAGTGTTTGTCTGAGGGGAAGAGATATCAAATTGTTGGCAGAAGGAACCTAATTCCTTTTTAGTCTCTTTTAACTCCCTTTCTAGGTGTTTTTGAAGCTTCAAATCTTGACATATTTGAAGGCCTTGCTTGGAGGTCACACTAACTAACTCACCGTAAGTTAGCCTATCATAAGGGATAATATGTTCTCCAAAATCCTCACGGATTCTGTTTCGGACTTTTTCTCCTAATATGGTTGGAAGACCTGCTATGAATTTTTCTTTCCAAAAGGGTTGGTTAGAATCTTCTCTAAGCATAACCCTGGTTAGGAAAGTATTTTTATACCACTGGAAGTCACTAAGTTTTTTGCATCTTAGATTAGACAAAAGATCTGCATTTTTGTCTCTGAGATGGGAGGAATCTCCAATGAAATGAAGTGATAAGGTAAATATGAGGGTTGAGACAGAATCTTGGATTGGTTCTCCATTTAGATTAAGAATGGGAACCCCATCTTCAGTTGTTTGGATAGCATTCAAGATGTCTAGTTGCTGATCTTTGGTGAGATAAAAATCCCACCATCCTTTTAGCTGGCCAGAGAAGCCTGCAATTAGGAGTTTTGCAACTGTTTTATCTGACGTACCAGATTGGGTTTTGTAAGCATTTGAGGCCATCGTCATTTGCTGTAAGAGGTTTAAGATTTGGTGTTCACTCATGCCGTCTATATTCCATTCATAGATGGAAGAGGCATTATATTTTGGTTAGACAATTGTGTTAGGTTGACTTCCGATCTGGGTTTCACTAGACCTTATAGAAATAATATCAAGAGGTCCAGTATTTTGCCAAGATAGTTTTGCTAATTCAGGTGTTTTAAGACTAGTCTCAGGATCAGTGTTGTCACTTAAATCTAGGACACTGACAGTGTTATTCTGGACTGTTTCTTCCTCAGCTATTTTTGAAGTAGAAGGTTCAACCCTGCTAATTTGGTCTCTAATAGCTTGAAGAAATTCAGTCCTTGAAGTTGTTACTTCCTTTTGAGCCTTTTGTGAAATCTAAAATGGTTTAAAAATTGGATTTCGGAGGCTTTTTTCTAAAGGAGTGGAGACTAGGCTTGTCTCTGCTTTAAGGCTTTGTTTCTCTATTCTGGAAAGTTGCTTTCCTAGGGTGTTAAGACTGATATTAGTAAAATTGTTTTGCAGGACAATATTCTTAAGGTTTGTGGTGGCTTCTTCTTGAGGTTTCTTAAGAGCAGAGGCCTCTACCTTGTGATCGCCTATTGGGAAGGTGATTTGTCATAAAGGAGGATGGTCATTTTGAACTGTGCCATCCGGAGTCTCCCAGACAGGTGTTCTTCTATTGGTGTTGATAGGCTATATGGTTTTAAAGGGATAATCAATGTTATTATCAGAACTATATAGCTCAAACCAATCAAAGAAAAGAATATGGGTTTTATATTGCACAATAAAGTTGTAATAGCTTTCTTGGATCTTTTTACGAACTTCAAGAAAGTGCTCGAAGAACCATGTTCTCTTCGAGAGGTTATGTGGAGCATAGAAGTCTTTGTGAACTAAATCTTTATTGATCTCAAAATCCTTTTCAAGGACAAAAGAACAAGTTTTATAAAGAACAAATATAACTACACCCCATTGGCTCTTGTATAGAGCCAATGGGGTGTAGTTATATTTGTTTTTTATAAAACTTGTTCTTTTGTTATCAGTACTTTCCAGTCTTAAAACTTGTTTATCTGTCCTATTTGTTACTCTGCTTGTTTAAACATTTGTCGAGGCAATAAGTCCCGAGTGAGGCAATCAGACCATAAGGCTACAATTACCTAAACGGCGGGGTAGGTTATAGGGCTTATTTCTGGTTTAATTTCTGGACTAAGTTCTGGTTCATAAGTATGAGTTCTATTTGGAACAGAGGAACTCCATCCTCTTCTCGTGGTAGTAGTGGTAAAGCCAATAAACTATTTAAAAATGAAACCTTTACTATAGAAAGCCTTGAGCAAAACATTGACAATTGGGAGATACCCAAAGTTAGTAAAGACCAGATCTATAAAATGAAAAGATATAATATTTTTAAAACTGATTATGTTATCAAAACCCAAGAACGAGATATCCATTTGACAAAACCTATTGATACTATAAAATTATTTTCAGCAAATACTTTGAAAAAACATGTCGAAAAGGGTTATCATTACATCCATATAGGGTTGGTTCAAGTAGGCTTAAAACCTCTTACAAAAGAAGGATTAAATTCTTCTGTCCTTGTTGTCCTTAGAGATGGACGATTCAAAGACTTTAATGACTCCAAACTAGGAACCATAGATCAAGTTTATGTATGGGTCCAGCCTCTTTTGATTGTTATCCTAACTTCAGTGTCTCGTTAAGTGATAAGAATATCTTATCATCTTTACTTTTACAAATTAAAACTCATAACTATAAAATGTTTGATGGTTCTATTCCAGTAGCTTTGATTTATAAAATCCATTACAAAGCCATGATGTCTGCTTTTAATACTGGAAATATACAACACAGTAAAAAAGGAGAAACCCTTCTCCTCCAAACCGACCTTTCTAGATCTAACATAAGAATTCCTAGACCAATACAATGGAATGATGTCAGTCTTCCTGAAGATTGGTTCCTTGAGGGAGCTGCTGAACCTGAAGTGCAATCACCAGCTCTTCCAGAACCTAATACCAACCTTGAACGAGTCATACAATACTCTGATGGTAGTGTTAAGCTTAGCTTTAACAGAAGCACTAGCTCTAGGTATTCCGACCATTCCTCTGTTGAAAACCTAGGACGGTCTTCTCGTCGTCCTTCTGAAAATAACATGCACTATAAACGGCAAATTAGTTGTCCTAGAACCAATTACCCGGAAAGACCAAGGTATTCTACCTCAGATTTACCTTCGCCTTTTATCCAAAATGTTGAATATAGAACCCAAGTTCCACACCCGATTTATGCTGAAAGACAGTCTCCTCCAGACTCACCCTCAGCCTCGGTTATAACTGAGAACATTTCTAATGAGCTTAATGTCCTTGAAAAGGATTTTGAGATCAATAAAGATTTAGTTCACAAAGACTTCTATGCTCCACATAACCTCTCGAAGAGAACATGGTTCTTCGAGCACTTTCTTGAAGTTCGTAAAAAGATCCAAGAAAGCTATTACAGCTTTATTGTGCAATATAAAACCCATATTCTTTTCTTTGATTGGTTTGAGCTATATAGTTCTGATAATAACATTGATTATTCCTTTAAAACCATAGAACCTATCAACACCAATAGAAGAACACCTGTCTGGGAGACTGCGGATGGCACCGTTCAAAATGACCATCCTCCTTTACGACAAATCACCTTCCCAATAGGCGATCACAAGGTAGAGGCCTCTCCTCTTAAGAAACCTCAAGAAGAAGCCACCACAAACCTTAAGAATATTGTCCTGCAAAACAATTTTACTAATATCAGTCTTAACACCCTAGGAAAGCAACTTTCCAGAATAGAGAAACAAAGCCTCAAAGCAGAGACAAGCCTAGTCTCCACTCCTTTAGAAAAAAGCCTCCGAAATCCAATTTTTAAACCATTTTAGATTTCATAAAAGGCTCAAAAGGAAGTAACAACTTCAAGGACTGAATTTCTTCAAACTATTAGAGACCAAATTAGCAGGGTTGAACCTTCTACTTCAAAAATAGCTGAGGAAGAAACAGTCCATAATAACACTGTCATTGTCCTAGATTTAAGTGACAACACTGATCCTGAGACTAGTCTTAAAACACCTGAATTAGCAAAACTATCTTGGCAAAATACTGGACCTCTTGATATTATTCCTATAAGGTCTAGTGAAACCCAGATCGGAAGTCAACCTAACACAATTGTCCAACCAAAATATAATGCCTCTTCCATCTATGAATGGAATATAGACGGCATGAGTGAACACCAAATCTTAAACCTCTTACAGCAAATGACGATGGCCTCAAATGCTTACAAAACCCAATCTGGTACGTCAGATAAAACAGTTGCAGGACTCCTAATTGCAGGCTTCTCTGGCCAGCTAAAAGGATGGTGGGATTTTTATCTCACTAAAGATCAGCAACTGGACATCTTGAACGCTATCCAAACAACTGAAGATGGGGTTCCCATTCTTAATCTAAATGGAGAACCAATCCAAGATTCTGTCTCAACCCTCATATTTACCTTATCACTTCATTTCATTGGAGATTCCTCCCATCTCAGAGACAAAAATGCAGATCTTTTGTCTAATCTAAGATGCAAAAAACTTAGTGACTTCCAGTGGTATAAAAATACTTTCCTAACCAGGGTTATGCTTAGAGAAGATTCTAACCAACCTTTTTGGAAAGAAAAATTCCTAGCAGGTCTTCCAACCATATTAAGAGAAAAGATCCGAAACAGAATCCGTGAGGATTTTGGAGAACATATTATCCCTTATGATAGGCTAACTTACGGTGCGTTAGTTAGTGTGACCTCCAAGCATGGCCTTCAAATATGTCAAGATTTGAAGCTTCAAAAACACCTAAAAAGGGAGTTAAAAGAGACTAGAAAGGAATTAGGTTCCTTCTGCCAACAATTTGATATCTCTTCCCCTCAAACAAACACTTGTAAAGGAAACTGTAGTAAACCAGTCCATTACCAAAAACCCTTTAAATCACGAAAGTTCTATAAGAAGGTTGAGAAAATCTTCCATAAAAAACCTTTTGAACAACGAAAATGGAAGCCTCGTAGGATACACCAACAGTCCACCACAAAACCTGACCTTAAAAACATAACTTGTTTTAAGTGTGGAAAGAAAGGTCACACGGCTAGATTTTGTAGAGTGTCTAATAAAATCCAAAACCTTGACCTAGATGACGAAACTCTAGGAAAGATTTCAGCTCTTTTAATAGAGTCTTCTGATGAGGAATCTGAATCTTATAATTCAGCTGAGAATTATGGTCCTCATGATGATGATATAGATTCCTCCTCTTCAGCTAATGATGAGGATTATACCCTAAACGTCCTCACCAAAGAACAAAACCTCATATTAGATGTTATTCAGGATATTAATAATCCTGATCTTCAAAAACAATACCTTGAACGTCTTCGTAAATCCCTTGAAGAAAATCCTAAAGAAAAGGACCCTAACCCACCTTCTTCAAGCACTGAACCATACAACCTCACTTCTATTTTAGAAAAGAGAAGTTCTAGAAAGAAGCCAGAAAGAACCATACAGGACCTTCAGGCTGAAGTTAAAGCCATTAAAGCCGACATAAAGGACCTTAAAACTAAGCAGCAACAAGACTCAGCCATTATCCAACTGCTAACTTCTCATATGGTCCCAGATATCCCTAGTGAAAGTGACGATATCCCGGATGAAGGACAAAGCCCAAGAGTCCTAGATGATTTCCTTTTTGTTTTAAAAGAAATCAGTTCTAGAAAGTATTACATAAAGATCACACTTGAGTTCTCTAGTGACTTTAAAATTAATAATATAGCTTTGTTCGATACCGGAGCAGATTTAAATTGCATTAAATCCAGCCTCGTCCCAAAACGCTTTCATAAAAAAACTTCAGAAAAACTTAGCTCTGCTAATAACACCGAAATGCATATAGAGGGAAAAACAGAGGCTAACATATTAAATCAAGGCCTTTCTCTAAAAAGCCATTTTGTCTTCGTTACCAATATACACCATACAGTAATATTAGGAACACCTTTCATAAATCTAATAACCCCTTACAATGTCAGTTATGATGGCATATCCTTCAAAACAAATAATATAAGGCTTGATTTCCTTTTCTTAGAAAAACCCAAAACTAGAAATCTCAACATTATAAAGGCAAGCTCCATTTATAATAATGAGATAAACTCTCTTATCAATCGAAAACAAAGTGACGTGCATGATCTAAAATAGAAAATCCATTTACAAAAAATTGAAGACCAATTACAAGGTAGTGTTCTAAAAACTCAGATAGCTGACTTCCAAAGCCTCCTTAAAAGAGAAGTTTGCTCTGAGCTTCCAAATGCCTTCTGGAATAGAAAACAGCACATGGTCGACTTACCTTATGAGCCTGACTTTGATGAAAAGAATATCCCTACTAAAGCCCGGCCAACCCAAATGAATGCCGACCTAGAACGCCATTGTCGAGAAGAAATTAGATTTCTCGAAAGCAAAGGCTTAATTTCCAAGTCTCGTTCTCCTTGGAGGCGTGTGCGGCGTTTTACGTCAACAAAGCTTCGAGAGATTGAACGAGGCACGCCTAGGCTAGTTATAAATTATAAGCCACTTAACGATGCCCTTCGTTGGATCCATTATCCAATACCCAATAAAAAAGTTCTAATACAAAAATTACACCACACCTTTATCTTCTCAAAATTCGATATAAAATCCGGATTTTGGCAGATCTTCGGTCTTAAAAATGCTTCCTCTGAGTATCAAAGGATTATGAATGATATCTTCAACCCCTATTCAGACTTTTGCATTATTTACATTGATGACGTGCTGGTTTACTCATGCACGATTGATCAACACTTTAAAAACCTTAAGAATTTTTTCTATCTAATTAAGAAAAATGGTCTTGTTATTTCAAAAAAAAGATTTCTTTATTTCATACTTGAAATTAGATTTCTCGGCCAAATTGTATCTTGTGGCACTATTACCCCTATTGATGGGTTTCTCCAATTCACTAGCAAATTTCCTGATAAAATCTTAGACAAAACTCAACTACAGAGGTTTCTTGGTAGTTTAAACTATGTCTTAGATTTTTATCCAAATCTTTGTAGAATTTCGAAACCTCTCCATGATAGACTAAAGAAAAACCCACCGCCTTGTTCTGATCCCCATACCCAGGCTGTCAAAACAATAAAAACACGAGTCTTAGAAATCCCATGCCTTAGTTCGGCAAACCCTGACCTTCCTAAAATTGTGGAGACAGATGCCAGTGGCAAGGGTTACGGAGGTATTTTAAAACAAGTCGACGATGGTAAAGAACACATTATCAGGTTCACCTCAGGGCACTGGAAAGATACCCAGTTAAAATACGCTTTTATAAAACAAAAGGTTTTATCAATCTCACTTTGTATTACCATTTTCGAGTCTGATTTTTTTAATAAAATATTTTTTAAATGTCAAGCACTTTTATTTACTTTTGATTTTGACATTAAGTTTATACGAAGAGAAAACAACTCTCTTCCTGATTACCTAACTTTTGCAGGTGCTTTTACAACAACATCCAAGATGAGAAGCCCAAAGCCCAAAGCCTAAATACCACCTTCAAAGGTTTCCCAAATTACTCCACAATATACCTTCCACCTCAAGAAATAACTCCCACTTCATACCCTCATCCCATGTGCATTTACCAGCTCACTATTTCCATTCAAAAAAGCACTTACCCTTTCCCAGAAAACTTCTAAAAAATATTGATCGTCTACCAACCGAAATAAAACTCATAATTCTCAACAAAGCCAAATTAGCAAAATTCAATAAAAATTTTACCGAATTCCTCACAAAACACGATATTTATCGCTGCTATCCTTGGCATTTTTGGGGTCTTTCAGGATTCTTCGATAAAGGATTTTTCCTCTATCCCAATGATCTTCCAAAGAGTAGTCCTTACTTCTTCACTTGGCGATATGGGTTGGTAAGAAAGTTCCATGATGTGCCAAGTCTACAGGCTCCTATTTTCCAAGAATTCACAAAATACCAACAATACATCTTTTCTACTATACACTCCTTCAGATGGCATGAATGGACTTATATTGAAGCTATTTGTGCTAATATTGAAATGAGTAATGGGAAAATAAAACCATCCCACTACTTAATTTTCATAAATACCCAAGCTTGTATCCTCGCCTTATTCCTTCACAAAAGAACCCCGCCCAAGCCAGGGCGCAAGGACTTATTTCCATTTCAAAAAAATTGACGCATTTTATCAATCATCATCAAAACCACCATTCGTTTCCAATTACCATTATTCATTATGGTAATACAACTGTTGTTTTCCCTCACTCCTTCAACAAATACTTGCTTACAAGAATACAACATTCAGAACCTCTCTCTCAATATTTATCTGATATTTACAGAGGAAAATATTTATCTGATGAAAGCAAGATCCATTTTGCTCAAATATCTTCCCACCATATATCTCAAAAAGATCCATGGATCTATGACGATGGAGAAGATACTGGTTTCCAGACTTTAAAAAAAAGAAAAAAAGAATTAGAAAAAAAGATTATTTCACTATCCTCAAGCTCCAAACAGGATGAGACACCACAACAACGGGCAAAATTATGCATCAACAACAAAAAGTCAAAAACAGTCAAACAGTGTAAAGCATTACTATTTATCAACAGTGTAAATCACTACTTTTCATCAGCAGTAAAAAGCATCAAAAGACAAAAGATAAAACAGTGCAAAGCAGAAGACAGATTGTTCATCAACAGTTCTTCCAGTTGACAACATTACTCTTCCCTGCCTATAAATAGAGGCTCCTCCTTCAGTTTAAGGCAGAGCATAACACATCAACACAAGCTCCTCTAAAAAAATCCCTCTCTCTCTCCCTCTTTCTCTCACATAAAATTGTAAAGAATTTAAGTATCAGTTTCATTCAAGACTCTTTGTAAGTCTTTTCTGTAAAACCATGACCGGTTCAACCGCCTTACTTTACTTTATGCTTTCTGTTTTAATTCTTAAGTTTATATGTTAAAATCCACATATCCTTGGCATATCCTGCTATATATATATACTCAAAAATTTGAGTCCGAGTCCAACAAAATTTAGTCCAGTCCAATTCGATAAGTTTTGATTGGACTCTAGATTTTTCACGGTTAAACTACATGACTCTAGAAGAAAGAGACACACAAAGACTTGAGTAAAAAATTTAATTTCTTTTCGAGGGTAATTTTCCCTTTTTTAATTTTTCGTCTGGTAACTTTATGTCGAATTTATTAACTATGCTGATCGATCTACTCGTCGAATGAATATTCACAACGACTCATAGGAGAAATGACAAATTGCCACATGCAACAATATCGGATTAGATTATCCTAATGAGAGTCAAGGGTCGTCACAACACTATTTTTTTTTTATAAATGACAAGTTTCTATTATGAAAAGATACAAAATATAAGATATACAAACAAGAGAAATCTTGTAAATAATAATTAAAATGTTATCTCCGACCAGCAATTTCGAATATCTATGGCAATGCAATCATTGTTATGAATATATATATACTAGAGGACGTGCAATATTTATAACGTAGAACATATTTAATATGCTTTTCTTTTTTTTAAAAGGAGTGTATCTACCAAAACCCCGACTCTTACAAAGTGCCTGACGATATATTGATCCATATACCAAGCAACGCTTGGCCTAGTGGTAAAGGTTTGGTCTTATAACTTCAAGGTCATGGGATTAAACCCCACTAGGGGCTCTCTGGGGGTGAAGTTTCCCTTACCATCTCTCCTCCTTCCAAGGAGTCTGATATGCAAACCTGACTGGTTATACATGTGTAAGGTGTCAGTTCAGTAGGGTATTTCATCTTACCAACTGAAAAAGAAAATATTAATCCATGTCATAAACTACCAAAACCTAGTGTATTATAAATCATTTAAGCTTATGAAATTTTTTTTTCTCCTTAAAACAAATCAAAATCAGTTGAAAATAACCCTATCTTAGTCAAAATGATAAACCAAAAACTTGATCTATTGAATTCGATCACTATAAAATTGGTCAGAACTCCATCACATTCTTATATATATACCCTTTTAATATATTTTGTATATTATTCCTGGTCAAAGCTTTAGTTTCTTGCGAGAAAAAAAAACCTAAACACCATGTTGAAACTATATATAATTCTTCATTTGCAATGACACATGAGTTAGTCAGCTTGCGCCTACAATAACAAGTAATGATAAACATATAACTGGTACATATATCTAATAAAATTTGTGTATATAAAAATAATGTCTGCGTATGTAACAAATAATACTCCTCTCGCATATTCTTTATTTTACCCACTTGTAATCTTGATACTATTCACAATTAGAGAATCTTTAAAATTTTGTTATATAAACAAATTTTGTTAGATGCATCTATCGATGAGATGTTTATTATTCTTTCTACAGTGACGTACACCTAGTACTCTTCACTTAATTATATATTATGGTGACATAGTATAATACTATATAATACCAGATCAACTTAATTACTTGTTCATCAAGGATTTTACTTTATCTTATGATTAAAATACTACTACTATATATACCGATCTTATAGTCGATCAATCTTGCATATACAACAAAGTGTTAGGATTATATTAATTGATCTAAATCTCTTGAGAGCAAAGAACATAATAATCATCCAAAAGATGAATATATACTTGTGTTATAGTACACCAATAATAATCTTAGCTTTCTACTACTTGTTTAACTCTCTCGTCCGAAGAAATTCACAAACATGCCCTCCAAGCCCCGCCACATGTCTTCCTATTATTGGTCATTTCCACATCCTAAAAGAACCATTCCACCACACTCTAGCTAACCTCACGGACCGGTTCGGTCCAATTCTCTCCCTCCGGTTAGGTTCACGTCCGGTTCTCCTAGTCTCCTCCCCGTCAGCCGCCGAGGAATGCCTTAACAAAAACGACGTCGTCTTCTGCAACCGTCCTAGTGGATTTCTCACCGCAAAACACCTTGCTTTTAACTATACCAGCCTCATTTGGTCCCCTTATGGACCTCATTGGCGAAACCTACGTAGGATCACCACCGTCGAAATCCTTTCATCTAACCGTCTTAAATCACTCGCCGGCATAGGTCCGACGAAGTGAAGCTAATTATCCAACGGCTGCGTGAACTTTGCTGATCATCATCATCCGAGGTAGTAATGAAGCCATTAGTGTATCATCTTTCTATGAACGTAATGACTATGATGATATTCGGGAAGAGGTATTATGGAGTGGAAGGTGAAAATAATGGTGAGAAATTTAGGGAGATGTTGGCAAAGATGTTGACTTTGTTTAATGATGCTTGTATTGGAGATATGATCCCATGTCTAAGGTGGTTAGACTGGTAGAAGGAGAGGAGACTAAGGAAATTCGACGTCCAACGACGGATGATTTTGAAGGAGTTGATTGAGGAGCATAAAGAGAAGATGATGGTAGTGGAAGATGGAAATGAAGAGTTGAAGGTGAAGCCGTTGATTCAGGTTTTGTTGAGGTTGCAAGAGTTAGAGCCTGAGTATTACAACGACGAGATTATCTTCTGCATTATTTTGGTATGTTTTCTATTTCTTACACTAATATGCATTTTTAACTTAGAGTTGACTTTTTGTTGAGTAAAGTAGGGTTTTTTTTTATTTCTAATATCGTAAATCGTAATTCGTAAGATGCACGATTTTTTGTTTTTTTGGAGACTTTTATTAAGATTATTTTGGAAACCTCCTTATATATGTTGATGGTATTATACATCAAGCCATCCAATATCTTTAGCCTAAAACTCTAACCTTTACGTACATAAACGAAACATAAAAAAGCAGGATCGTTTATGGTTGAGGGGAATTAATAAAGATACTACTCCCTCTGTAACAGTTTAGTTGCAACAATTGGACTAGGGGACTTCCCTAGACAAAATTTCACTGAACTCTATTAAAGTGGACTTAGAGGTACTAGTTAATAATAAACACTCCCCACCACAATCATTGTTCGGTCTCCACCACAACCACCCACACATGAAACACCGGCCCGGTGCGGCCACCTGCCATTCATCGGATCGACCACCACCACTCCACTTCACCGCCGTCGCTACCGAAATCCAGCAACCACCGCCGAAATGCACCTCCTAACCACCGTCAAAACTCCCTACCCACCCCTCAAATTGATCTACTACCACCGAAAACACCGCCATGTCCACCCGAAATACAACCACTACCAGAAATGATTTCGGCGGTTCAATTCGAATGTGGTGGGTTCAAAGGTGGTGGTTGTAGTGGATTCGTTTTTGGGGGTGTTTGTCAGTTCAATTTGGCATGTTTGTCAGTGATTGGAGGTTCGATTGGGTGTTTGTCGGTTCAATTTGGGGTGTTTGCCGGTGATAGGAGGTTCGATTGGGTGTTTGTAGGTTCAATTTGGGGTGTTCGTCGGTGATTGGAGGTTCGATTGGTTGTTTGTCAGTTCAATTTGAGGTGTTTGTCAGTGATCGTGGCTGTGGTCTGTAGGAAGAAGAGAGGGGGGTCGGTGGTGACGGTGGGTAGGAAGAGAGAGAGTGGATGTGGTGGTGTCGATGGATAGGAGGAGAGAAAGTGGTTGTACGGTGGAGTCGGTGGTGGTGCTTGGGTGGGTAAGAGGAGAGAGAGGAGTTGTACTGTGGTGGTGGTGCTGGTGTCGGTGGGTAGGAGGAGAGAGAGGAGTTGTACAGTGGTGGTGGTGATGGAGCCTAGGAGGAGAGAGAGTGGGTGTTGGTAATGACTAATGTAATTAATGGGTGATTACTTTAAGTTAATGGTGTGAGGTTAAATTGTAATGAAAATTTTAAAAGTATAATTTAAATTGTAATGACATTTTACATGCTAAATTTTGCCATATATGGAAAGTTTTAAATTGTTGCAAGTAATATGTTACACCCATTTTTGGCAAATGTTGCAAGTAATGTGCTACGGAGGGAGTAGTTTTTTTTTTGCCGGGCGATGCCTCGGGTTAGCTACAATAAACTAGTATGTTATTATTTTTAAATTTTATAATTTATTTTGCTACTGTTCGCATTTTTTGTCCATTAAGAAATTGAAAAATTCACGTCACAACGTGATAAGTAAAGAAAAATTGAAAGGTTTGAGTTTGAAAACAATACCTTAAAAGGAATTGTGGTAAGAGAATATGACATCAATATTCTCTTGTAATTTACGTAATAAGAGTGTTAGAGATGTATATACTGTTCAAGTCTTTTTAGTTAAGTATAATTAGTACAAGATTTTATCGTATTTTATTTGAAACATTAGACAACAAATTCATAGTGTTTTGATGGTTAAGCTCTTACTTTTCATTTCAAAGGTCACCACGCCTTTTAATATATTTGTATAGATTTTACTCCTTTTACTTCCTTTATCTTTATTTTAGTCGTTTTACTTTGACTTTCATACTTATCAATATATAATATTGACCTTTAATATCTCTAATTATCAATTATTCTCTGCTTCTTAAATTAGTTTGAACACTTTTATTTTTTAGTTTTTGAAGGACAGATTGAACACTTTTATTTTGCAGTATTTGAAGGACAGATTGAACACTTCTATACTAATAATATTGTGAATGATCTTACTAATATTTAATTTCTAGTACTTCTCTCGTACTCCATTTGACCCATCACACTCTCTCTTTCAATAAAAGAAACCACTTTATCTCTCCTTGAATAAAAAAACCCAATTATTATCTCTTAGTACATCTTATTACTAATCAATAATCATTCAACAACGTAACTTATTACTTAGAATTATATGCCATGACAAGTGTTTGAATTGATTTGGGACGGATGGGGTAGTAAATCTTTTAAAAAGTTGATGTTATGATAATATGCATCCAATTAAATAGCTAGATTATCATCTCATATGATAATATTTATTTCTTATATACTAGATGAAAAATATGGTCAAAATTATTACGTAAATAGTAGATAAGTAATTAACACAATTATAAATGAGGAAAACTAGAATATCCACAAACAAGTTCTAGTTGGACAAAATCACCTATAATATGCAAAACTAGTTTTTATTCTTTAGAAGCAACTAATCTAATCTAGCAAACATCATGAATGAAAGAAAGGGCCTTATTCCTTGTTGTTTTTTTGAATGAAAGTAAACCTTACTTAATCAAATGTGAGCTAGTTTCTTGTTCTTACTCCTATAATAGATACTTTAAATATTCTTGTAACAGGCTACAAACTACATTGATTTTTTTTCTACACATGCTCAGGATCTCTTAATAGGATCATCAGATACATCCGCAGAAACCATGGAATGGGCATTATCACTCTTACTCAGCCATCCACAAGTTCTGAACAAAGCCAAAACCGAAATCCACAATCATGTTGGCTATGAAAGATTACTTAACGAATCCGATACCACCTTCCTTATCTTCGGTGCATCATCAATGAAACACTCCGAATGTACCCACCTGCACCAAATCTAGTTCCCCACGAATCGTCCGAAAATTGCATGGTCGGAGGATACCATATTCCCCGTGGTACAATGCTCCAGATCAACTTATGGGCTATACAAAATAACACTACAAGAAAATGCTAAAACAACGACTGCTTCACAGCGACGGTGTGATAAACGGTCGTTATTGTTATATTCAGCGACTGCTTTAAGCCGACAGCGGTCACCGACTGTTTTTGAAGTTGACAACGACGGATAAGCTGTCGCTGATAAACACCGACCGTTTTGAACGATCGTTAATATTTTATTTTAGATTTGCAAATTTTTTTAGCTCAGGCGACTGTATTAGACGGTCGCTGATGATGAAAAAGGAGATAAAATAAAGTTTGGGAGGAGGGCGCGCGAATTGAAATAAACCCCCAAACAGTTCAAAGTCTTCCACTCCCATTTGAACCCTGGTTCCATCTCCTTCGTTCACACAGTGAATTCGAATGTGCGAATCACACTTCGTTCCATCTCCTTCGTCATTCTCACTGGTTTGCCCATTTGAAACCTGAATTTCTCCTTCCTTTTTTCCTTCATTTTATTTATCGAACTTGCCGACGACTTGTTTTCAGCAGCGAAATTCTCCGACGAAATTCCTCTCTTCGGCACTGATTTTGCTGAAGGTAAATAATATTTCTTGAGTTCCTTGAAGCCATTGAAGCTTCCTCCACCTTCCTCCAACGACCGGCTACAGGTAAAACCCTTTATTTTTGCTCAAACCCTAGATTTTGTGTTGAGAATTGAGTTTTTGAATCTTTCGATTTTGAGCTTAGTTTTTGATATGTAGTAGTTTGTGAAGTGATTTGAGTGTGTGATTTTATTTGTGTTGTTGAAATTCGGTGTTTGATGTGAAATTCAATTTAGGTTTTGAGTTTCGATTTTCTATTTTGTTCGACATTTTGATTTTTTTTTCCCGATGCGATTAAAAGTCTACATGATTTGTTTCGTAAGTTACTTCATTGTTCGTGTGTTTGAATTTTGGCTCCAATTTTTTCATTGTTTTCATTTTTGGTGGGTTTTGTTTTTGGTTCATTTGATTCCATTTTTGTTTTTGGTCAATTTCATCTGGGCTTATGTTATGTAGAAGAACCTATTGGTACCTGCTAGGTTGTCTAGACGGCTGTAATCTGGGATTCCTTTTGATTTCCTCCTGTAAATTAGCTACTAGAAAAGATTAAAGTTCAATTGTGGAACTAGAAAAGATATGGATTATTAAGTTATACTGTATACAGTAAAGACATATCTTATTATTGTAACAGCAAAAAGTTTCATTTGATGCTGTGATATTAATTCTGCTGCACCTTTCTCTCTCCATACTTTTTCCTTCATCTCATCTGGGTAAGAAAATTTCCCCCACTTTATAAATTGCATGAAATACTTCATTTTTTTGCTTGTGTTGTTTATGTTAGTTGATGAATATGTGTGTATGATGTTGATGAATATGTGTGTATGATGTTGATGAATGTGTGTTTTTCTTTATCAACTTTAAAAGTGGGTACTTTGATTTTTGATGAAGTATTTTTTTTTTTGTCTTTTGAGTTTGATTTTTCGTTAGTTATTTGTAAGAGAATTTCTTCCATTTTATAATTCGCATGAATACTTTCACTTTTTTGCTTCTTCTTGTTGTTTATGTTAGTTGATGAATATGTGTGTATGATGTTGATGAATGTGTGTGTATGATGTTTGTTTTTCTTTATCAACTATAAAAGTGGGTACTTTGATTTTTGATGAAGTATTTTTTGGGTCCTTTTTTGTCTTTTGAGTTTGATTTTTCGTCAGTTAACAAAATCAACAGTACCCCTTTGAGTTGTCTTTAACTGCTATGGTTTGCTCAATCTAAGTGTGGCTATTACTTTGTTAATGTAGAGTAAGTAATTGAATTGGGATTTTCTTTGTATGAGATTTGTGTAGATACAAGCTATGTCAAAAGCTATGGGGATTAATGATAGAATTCATGCTGAATGCTGCCTCTTTATGTTTGGTGTATATGCTTCCAATTACAAGGCCCCTCCGGCTTATCGCCGTGATTGCACTTCGTATGCTGCATTTTTGTATTTGTGGGGAGTGCGGGGGGATTGGGAAGGTGGGGGAGTGAAGGGGGGAGTGGAGGGTGGGGGCGATACGGGGGTGGGGAGTTGGGAAGGGGGAGTGAAGGGGGGAGTGGAGGGTAGGGGGCGATAAAGGGGGTGGGGAGTTGGGAAGGGGGGGAGTGCGGGCGGGGGTCACCGGGGGACGGTGCGGGGGCGGTGAAGGGGGAGTGCATTTTGGGGGCGGTGAAGGGGTTGGGGGCCCGGGGTGTGCAAGGGGATTAGGAAAGGGGGACTGCGGGCGGGGTTGGGGTGCGGGGTGTCGGTGAAGGGGGAAGTGAAGGGGTGGAGGGGGAGTGCATGGTGGGGGAGTGCGGGGGGTGGGGGCCGGGGAGTGCGGGGGATTGGGAAGGGGGGAGTGCGGGCGGGGGTCGGTGAAGGGGGGGAGTACTTTAGTTTTGAAGTTACACCTTTCATACTTTAATGTATTTATAATTTATTTCAATTTTTTTGTTTAATCTTGCGCGTTTCTAATTTCTTTCATTTTAGGTAATCATGTCTAATCCTAAGGGCCGCGGAGGTCGAGCTGTCTTAGGTGGAAGCCAAGGTCGTGGGAATTTGATTCCCAGGGAGCTTTTTCAGTCACCAGAAGTAGAAGGAAGCCAGAACCATATGTCAGAGACACGGGGAGATGATTCACGAGGCACGTGACTTTGGTAACCACGTATCGGAGACTCCGAACACTCATACGGAGGAAGGTGAAGGTTCGAACTCGTGCACCAAGAAAGGTTTTAAGCCCTACTTGGATTGTGGTAAGTTCGTAGCTACTATATGCTTCATGATATTTGTATGAAATGATATTCACAATTCACGTGTTTGTTTGGTTATCAATTCGGGTTTGATGATAACAAGGTTAGTGGGTCCATCACCGACATTTTCCGGGGGCCATTTTCGACAACCTTGGTTCAATTACAGTGAGGTAGACATTGCAACAAAGACACATTGGTGGAACATTTTCACAGTATGTATGAATCGAATTATGGAAAATGAAATTGATTATATTACTTTATTAATAACTTTGTTTAATGTTTGATTAAAGGGTATTTACGAGTGGGATCCTGAGTTAGATGGCCTAGTGAGGAAATATTACAAGAAAAAAGCTTCATCTCGTCTGAGAGACTTGCGATACTGGGTGCTTAAGAAAGCCAAAGAAAGGCCAAAATGGTTGGGGGAGACGATCTACGAAGACATGAAGAAGAGAAGTGAAGAGCCCACATTTCGGGAAAAATCTGAACAGGCGAAGAAGAACAGAAGAGGTGGCTCCCTGTCTAATCCAATTGAGCCGTCACACTTTCAGGGTTCTATTTCGGCGGCACAACATGCTAGAAAGATGGTAAAAATGTTTCATATCTACTACTTAGTGTAATTTACATGACATTTTCAGTATGAGTAAAAAAAATTACCTTTGTTCAACAATGTGTACAGGTAAAGAGTAGAGGAGGAGTACTCCCTACCGCTCCCGAGTTGTTCTTGAAGACTCATTTTAAGATTGTTCTTGGAAAAGGAGAAATTCCAGCAAACAAGAAATCAAAGCAAATCTCGGTACTTACTTCTAAACATATATTTATAAGTAGTTTTGATTGAAAATACACCTTAAAAATATATTTTTAGGCCATTTTACTTGAAAATGAATAAATACGAGTAGTTTGATGTTAGTTTAAGTTATGAACAACTCAAACATCATATATATATAGTTAGTTTAATGTATTTATAAGTTGTTTTGATTGAAAATACACAATATAGGAAAGTTAGAACCAAATATAGGCCTTTTGAGGCCATTTTAGGCCATTTTACTTGAAAATGAATGAATACGAGTAGTTTGATGTTAGTTTAAGTTATGAACAACTCAAACATCATATATATAGTTAGTTTAATGTATTTATAAGTTGTTTTGATTGAAAATACACAATATAGGAAAGTTAGAACCAAATATAGGCCTTTTGAGGCCATTTTAGGCCATTTTACTTGAAAATGAATGAATACGAGTAGTTTGATGTTAGTTTAAGTTATGAACAACTCAAACATCATGTATATAGTTAGTTTAATGTATTTATAAGTTGTTTTGATTGAAAATACACACTATAGGAAAGTTAGAATCAAATATAGGCCTTTTGAGGCCATTTTAGGCCATTTTACTTGAAAATGAATGAATACGAGTAGTTTGATGTTAGTTTAAGTTATAAACAACTCAAACATCATATATATAGTTAGTTTAATGTATTTATAAGTTGATTTGATTGAAAATACACAATATAGGAAAGTTAGAACCAAATGTAGGCCTTTTGAGGCCATTTTAGGCCATTTTACTTGAAAATGAATGAACACGAGTAGTTTGATGTTAGTTTAAGTTATGAACAACTCAAACATCATATATATATAGATATTTTAATGTATTTATAAGTTGTTTTGATTGAAAATACACAATATAGGAAAGTTAGAACCAAGTATAGGCCTTTTGGGGCCATTTTAGGCCATTTTACTTGAAAATGAATGAATACGAGTAGTTTGATGTTAGTTTAAGTTATGAACAACTCAAATATCGTGTATATAGTTAGTTTAATGTATTTATAAGTTGTTTTGATTGAAAATACACAATATAGGAAAGTTAGAACCAAATATAGGCTTTTTGAGGCCATTTTAGGCCATTTTACTTGAAAATGAATGAATACGAGTAGTTTGATGTTAGTTTAAGTTATTAACAACTCAAACATCATATATTTAGTTAGTTTAATGTATTTATATGTTGTTTTGATTGAAAATACACAATATAGGAAAGTTAGAACCAAATATACGCCATTTTGGCCAGTTTATATTACTTGAATATGAGTATATTTAACCAAATGCAGGAGACATACAATAAGAAACTGGATCATTGTACCACTCAGACAGTTGGGGGGAGGAACAGAGGAAAAGTTCAGGGGTTGGGTCAGGGAGATCATTTGTACTACAACTCTTCATCAGGGCGAGGAGATGGCGGCTCTTCACAACCATATGAGCCGTCCATTATTTCTCAGATTGAGGCGCAGGTGGAGGCAAAGGTCGCTGCACGGATGGAAGAGGTGGAGGCAAAGGTCGCAGCACGGGTGGAAGAGTTAAGTCGGGCCCTCGTAGAGGAAATGATGAGGAACATGTCTAGTTTCGGCCACATATTCTCAGGTTGCAATGCGGGCCCCCCCTCCACAACGCAGACTAGAAGATGACCCAGGGTTTGGTGGTGGCGGTAGTGCTACAGAGACACCCTTGACAGTGTAGTTTTTTTGGTTTTGGCAACTAGGTAACTAACTTATAGTTGTATATAGTTAGTCTAACTATATGCATTTAGTGTCAATATTTATCGGCATCTCGCTTTGTTTCTAGATGTGTCGGGTTATTTTTTTTGGACCTTTATTTCCCGACACCGGGATCTATTTTCCGTACATATATTTAATCTAGGTAGTTTGTCTAACTATAGACATTTAGTGTTTATATTTATCGGCATCTAGCTTATTAGTTTCTTTCTTTGTCGATATATATTTTTTGTAAACATCGACTTCTACTTGATTTCCCGACATCGGGATCTATTTTGTGAACATAATTGTAATCTATTTCATGTAATTATACAAGTATCTATGCAAATTGTAATATATATCAAAATTAAATATTTTTGTAATTGAAAAAATTGAATGCGATGGAGGAACAGCTTTAGTGTGGTATATTTTAGGTGCAGCTGTGCAGGTACATGCAACCTTCATTTACTATACACAACCCACCTAAATACCCTAAATACCCCTCTTCCTTCATAACACCTTTCTCCCTCTCCTTCATCCTCCCTCCTTTCTCTCTCTTCCTCCCTTGCTGCCCCCAAACTGCATGTCATTCAATAGCCATTTTCGTCCAAAAAACGACCCTATCTCCTCCCACATTATTTTTAATTGTATGAAATTGCTGGTAAATTGCTAAATAGTTGTATTCTTTAAGCATTTCGAAGACAATTCGAGTGGGTCTTTTTTCTCAGAATTTCGGGTATATTCAAGTGAATTGCAAGTACCATGTCATTGCAGATTTTCTTATAAAATTCAAGCCAAGTGTTGTATAGTTTAATTAACCAATTTTGCTTTGGATTTGTTTTTAATTTCATGAATGAAATGGCCGTGAATACTGAATTTTGCTTCCTTCTCATTTCTATTCAATCTTCATCTCATGACAGATAATTTTAATCAAGAAAATAAAATCCAAATCAACCAATTGATATAAACTTTCTTAAGTCTTAAACTATTTGAATTTCTGATTCTTGAATTTGTTCATATGGATTGAATGAAGTAGTACTTGCTATTTCTTGTAGATTGATTGAAATAATAATAGCTATTTCATACAGATTGAATGAAATAGCAGGGGCTGTTTCATTCACTTGGGATGAAATAGTAGTGGTCATTTCTTATAGGTTGGATGAAATAGCAATATAGCATAATCCATTATAATGCCTCTCACGAAATTATGGCTGTGGACTAGGATGGACTAACAACTCTAATTTCTCAAAGCAAACCTGAATGTGGCTCTCTTGATCACCATCTGTAAAGTGAAAATTATTCATTGAAGTTGTCAATTTTTATTTTTTCTTCTTTGTATTTCTGATCTCTTTGTCTGTACCGTGGGTATTGAATTACAGGGATGTCTAGTAAACTGCGTCATATAGTTGATTTTGTTATGGCCTATTCTAGTTGATAGATATGGCTCTTTTCTCTCATATACTTAATGAACTTTACCTTTAAAAATTGAAGATCAAATTCAATTTTAATAATTAATCTTATAATTTTATGTTTCTGTATAGGAGGGGGAAAATATAAGTTTTTTTTAGCTAGAGAGTATTTTTTTCTTTTTGATAGGAGAGAGAAGATTTTTTTTGAGAGAGAAATGAAAATAAGGGTTTGAAGGACTGCGTTTAGTAAAGTTGGGTTGCGTTTAGTAACCCCCTTTTCTTATTTTCTCCAGAATTTTACCCTTACCACGTTGATAAATAAGGATGTGGCCAGCTAATAAAAAAGCCCAAGCTAGGCCTTATAATGATGCTCGCGTCCCCTTGAAAAAAGCCCAAGCGTGAATCTGTTTTCAGATAACCCTATCTGAACGTACATGTAACCCTTATTATTTGTAATATTATTTTATAATACGAGGAATCCATTACTTCATAATAAGTAACGATTATTATTTGTACCTTATTTTATTATATGAGTAACCCATTTATTACTACGAGTAACCCTCATATATTTTTTCAAATGACCCATTGTATTATAAAAGTTACATCATTAGTTAATAAAAGTAACCCTAATTAAATGTATGAGTAACCTTATTTATTTGTTCGAGTAACCTCATATGTTCACAAAAGTAACTCTAATTATTATATAATAGCTTGAAATGTTTATATAAAGTAACCATAATAAAGGTACAAGTAACCCCTTAGTTCATAAAAAGTAACCCCATTATATATTTAAAGTAATCTCATTTATTCATAAAAAGTAAAACGCGTTGCTTTCTAATCTAAGGTGTTACTTTTATACTTATGCAGTAGTTACTTTTTATAACAGGGGTTACTTTTATTAAAACTAGGGGTTACTTTTTCAAATACAAAGGTTACTTTTTTGTAATGTTGAAGGGTTACTTTTTATTGAAAATATGGGTTACTTTTTATAATTATAAGGGGTTACTTTTTATTGAAACTAGGGGTTACTTTTTGTAATTATAAGGGATTACTTTTGTAATTATAAGGGGGTTACTTTTACTTGAAATAAGGGGTTACTTTTTACATTTATTATAGGGTTGCTTTACCCTTATGCGGGGGTTATTTTTTGTAACGGGGGTTACTTTTTCAAATACTAAGGGTTACTTTTTTGTAATATTGAAGGGTTATTTTTTTACTAAAAGTATGGGTTACTTTTTGTAATTATAAGGGTTACTTTATACAAACACCAAACCATTTCTCAATCTCCCTCCCCTCTCTTTGATCAAACCATGGAACCACCATGTCCTCCCCTTCCCCATGACCTACATTCAATGCTTGTACTTTCCAATCCAAATATCTATCTTTCCAATGACAAACATTCATATTGTCCTCTGAAAACATCAAACAGTACTAGCTACACCACAATCACCAAAACAACAACTACAACAAACATCAATAATCAGCTCAAATTTCTCAATGAAAACAAATTAAATCTCAATCAACCAAAATTAGGTTTAGAAATTACATTCCACCAACACCTCCAGCAGTCTCAGACGAGATAGTACTAAAAAGAAGTTCACAAAAGCAACGAAGGAGAGGATAACAAGTTGATAAATTTGAAGACTCCAAGATTTTCCCCACGTTTACGCTAAGAAATTAAGGATTGTAATAAGTTTGAGTGATTCAATGTGGGCCCCCAGAGCGTTCACACGAGCTCCGGTATCCGTACGCTGAATCCTACAAAACAATGTTAGACCACCGCGGGGGTGTTTCTGGATTGCCCTCCAGACGCTCAAGTCGGTGGTGATTGAGGTAGATAGAGAATCTAGAGAGAGATGCTCTGGTTTGTTGGTTGAGAATTCAATACCTCTTTATTGATGAGGTTGTTGGTATTTATAGTGTTGGGAGTTCCCAGACAGGAAGCATAGATTGAATGGGCTTCCTTAGGACCCATGGCCATATTGCCTTTTCGAGGCGATGATTCTTTGGGATCCCCAAATCTACGAGATTAGGTCGACCCATTAGTGGGACCCACCATTGCCACTGTCTCGAGCTTTAAGGGCTTTTATATCTTTATTGGGTTATTGATTAATTGACCCGAACAATTAGCCCCACGCCAGGGATGGGGGGATTATGGGGGGTGCGGTTGAGTGATACCCGTCCGGTGGCGGAATAACGGCTTGCCTTAACTCCGAGCTAACTCACTTTGTCCATCCAAGGAGAAGAGGCCGAATATGCCTTGGCACCGAGCCGTGCCATTTTCGGTTGAAGAGAAGAGTATCGACAAAGTCACCTCCCGGTGGGAAGAACGGTGTCGACCGAGGGGGTTATGAGGCTACTCGGATGAGGGGCAAATTAGCCCCAAGCTGTCCGAGTGGGGTTGCCACATGGCCACTTTTGATACTTGGGAATTGGGGGTCCTTCTCATGGATCGAGCTGACTAGGCACTTTGCAAGAAGTTTTGATGTTTGGCCTCCCTTTGGCCCCGAAGGATGATGCTTGGCCTTTTTGGACTTTCAAAGGTTTGGGTGAATAGGTCTAGTTGGGCCGCTATGAAAAGCACATGAAAGAGACGCGGGGGGTTTGCGTTGCACATTCCCCTAGGCGCGCCTATATATGTGAGGGAGGAGAGAGATTTTTTAATCATTTGCTCATTTCTTCAAATCTCCTCTCTCACAAATCTTCAAATTCTCTCTACCTTTTGAGTTCTTCTTCCAGTCTTTCCGTCCGACCAGGTACGCTCTTGCTCTCATTATAAGTTTTCTTGTCCTTTCTTTTCTTTATAATAATCTCGGTCGAGCTCACTTGTCCATAAATAATGGAAGATTCGTCCGAGTCGGCGACACCCCGAGCCTCGCCTCCCTACAAATTGTCCGAGGAGGTGAGGGGGATGGGAATAACGTTGTATCGGCTGTAATAAGTTGTCCCGGCCCTCGACTATGCCCGACGCAGTTACTCTTTCGAGCCCTCCTTCTTCGGTAGAGAACGATGCCGAGGGCATCATTCCGTACCCCGGGAGGTGTCTTTTAGCCTACCCCACCTCGAGGAGGTACTTAGACAAATATTTATCTTCTGATGTAGTGCGGGTGGCCATGCCGAGGGGAGTAGGAGAAGCATCTACTTCGGGTCAGGAGCTAAGATACCCTGATTTGGATCCGAAAGGGGGGCCTGTAACCTTCTTTCCCGAGCTGGGCTTGATAAAGTCTTTAATAGATGGTCTACGAGGGACAACCACGATGTTTCAGATCAGGGACCCCTACTATCTGGTCCGACCAGAGGCCCATCATATAGTGCTCAGCCCTCCTCCCGGATGTATAGCCGTTTATTATAAATCGTTGGAGATGGGGCTCCGCTTTCCGCTGACCCCTTTGTTAAGGAGTTGCTTTGAACGCCTACAATTTGGCAATTTGCCAAATTTCTCCCAACGGAATCAACGCCTTCCAGGTCCTTTGTGACTTGATCAGAATCCAACCGACTATCAAGTTATGGAGGCACATGTATAGGCTAGTCGAGGTTATGGCCGCAACTAATTAACGGACCGGGTTGGTGGAGCTTTCAGGTCCGGCCGGGGTATCGAACTGTCCTCAACCTTCCTTCCTCGCAGAAGGGGTTTCGGAGGGAGTTTGCCTTCATTTATTTTGGAGGAGATTGGGGGATTCCCCTTGTTCCTCCTCCGACCGAGCCCATTATCGCCCTGAACTTCCGAGTGGGTGAACTTGATGACGAGGAGGGTGCGGCGGCTTGTTACATGCGGGGCCGAGTCGAGGATCGTGGACGGGGGCGAGATATTTGTACCCGGCCAATGGTTGCCCGACTGCAAACTTTTCAAAGACGGACATTTCCTTTCGGCTATGGGTCTTAGCTCGACCTTTCCGAAGGGTAATTTGCTGGGGGGATAGTTTAGGGTGGGTGGTATGATAACTTTGAGTTTTACGCTTTTTTACTAACACTTTGTTTCTCCTTTTGCATAACCCGCCCGGCGTACATCGACGAGATCGAACCAACAATGGCTATCGAAGCTAAACATCGCGGCGATGAGAGCGGCTCGGATAAAGGCCGAGATAGCGGCAAAGACCATGGAGGTCCCCGCTCCGCCAAGGTGTGCTAAGTTGTACGTTTGTGCCATACTTTTCTACCGAATGGCTACCCATTTGATTCTTGTTTTTGCTAAATGCTTATTGCTTTGCTTCAGGACCTGCCAAGCCAAAACGAGAAGAAGAGGAAGGAGCGATCCGCCGATAAGGTCGCTAAGGCGAGAAGGCGGTCGCCGGGCCAAGGCCGTCGGGAGAAGGCTGCCCGAGGTTGATCGGGAGAAGGCCGCCAAAAATCTAAATCCATTGAGGTCATTAGCCCGGGGGGGCTCCTCCCAGCAAGCGATGGCGGAGCGCTTTCTCTTCATTCTTCGGATTTCAATTCGATTGAGCCCCAGTACACTCCCGTGTCTCAGGTCCTTCGAACGGCTCGGGGGCGGTCCGAATGATGTGGTGGCCTCGAGCATTCCTTTTACGGGGCCGAGTAGCGCCAGAAAAGGACGGTCATTGGACTAAAGCCACATGTAGTACATATACACTCCAGCCGGCCAGGGTGTATATAGAGACGACCCATGGTCCGAGCGAGACCAACGAGCTATTCCGCTCTTGGTTGGATGTGAGCACGCTTCTTTCTCGCCGAGTCGTTTTTATGCTTTTGCTTGTTTATATCTTCTAACTTTTTCTTTCATTTCGGTTCCCCGCTCGGATGGCCAATGTTGCTCGGAGGCCAGGGTAAGCTCGGGTGAAGAGGTGGCCGTTCTCAAAGAGAAGGCCAAGAAGCACTTTGACGAGGTCTATCGAGCCAATGAGGACAAACGTATAGCAGAGTCGAAGCTTGGCGATCTTTGAGAAGGCCATCGATGCCGACCATAAGGGCTTCGACGAGGAGGCGGGCCAAGTGGGAGAAGGAGAGGGCCGACCTTATTTTTGCCCGCGACTCGGCGCAGGCTGCTAAGGATGATGCCCTCTCTAAGGCTGAAGGAAGGCGAGCAGAGTGGCCGATCATGAAGCGAGTTGGGCGAGGCGAGGGCAAGATCAAGACCGAGGATCGGTGGTTCGTCGACTAGGGAGAAGTCCGATCTTTGCTTGAGGTCTATGCCAACGAGGTGGGTAGTGCTGCCCACAAGATAAAGGAGGGACGAGGCCCTGGATCGGTGAAGAAAGTCTGGCCGAGTCCCGTCCCGAACTTGTTTGGGCCGACGTGCGAGTGCAGCTATCGAGATGTCGATCGACGCCGACAACGCCGCGATCCGGGATCAGTTGGATCTTGAGGAGGCCGAGGCGGATGATGAGGAGGAGGATGAGGGCGAGTTGATGTCAACGTTGTTGACGGCGATGATGATAATGATAATGATGCCGATAAGGCGCCAATCTTTGGTCGGGGGTGAGGAGGCCGGTCGGTGATAACACTTGAGACTAATGCTAGGAGCATGGTCGATCTCCCTCCTCCTAGCTCTTAGGATGCATGGCATTTGTACTTGGTCATTTTTAGATTATGTTTCAATTGCTCTTGTAATGATTCCTCCTATGTAATGCCGGTCCGACTTAATGAAACTTACTTTTGGCCTCATTTTTCCTTGTGTTTGTTGATTGCAATATTGTCAGATTAGCTTCGTTGATCTTGATATGTATTTGACCGGATGACTTGTTTTGAATAACTGGTTAAGTTACTGATTTTTGACTTAGTAATTTTGATTTGGTTAAGTCTTTTGCTTGGATGAGTGTTGCCTTTTGCCTGGTCAATTTTTGCCGAATCGGATATCATATTGATTGGTTAAGTCTTGACTACAAAAACGCCAACTATTTCGGCGGCTAAGTCTAATAGTCGACTTGTTACAAAAATTGCCGACCGGCTATCATTTAGCTATTACAATATATGCCCCTTATTGCAAGTGACAAACATTTAAACAAAGTATTTTTTGAGGTTGTGCGCATTCCGGGGGCCGGGCGAGGGAATACCTTACGGGGACTCTAGTCGGAATGTGCCGGGTCGATGATTTGCTTTACTTTGTAAGGGCCATCCCAGTTAGGCCCCAACTTCCCTTTTAGATGCGAGAGTCCAGTGGCTTCTACTTTTCGAACGACCCAGTCGCCAAGTTGGATTGGTCTAGCCTTTACTCGGCGATTAAATTGCCGAGTGACTCTTTATTTGTCTTGGATGGATTTTAGCGGTGCATTGCCTCTTGTTTACGGCAACAAATCCAAGTTGACCGGTTTTTTCCTCCCTCGTTCTTCTCGAACTCTTAGAAGGTCATTCGGGGGTGAGGGGAAGCCAATTTCCACTTGGCAAGACTGCATCGCTCCCATACACAAGGCGAAAGGGGAATTCCCCGTTGCCTCCTTTGCAGTGGTTCGAGCCGACCAGAGGACTCCAGGCAAGTCATCGACCCATGCTCCTTTGGCAGCCTCTAAGGATTTCTTGATTCCTTTTAGGACTATCTTGTTGGCCGAGCTCGGCTGTCCATTTGTTTGCGGTGCGGAGACGGCGGGGAATTTGGTAAGTATTCCAAATCGAGCACGGTACTCTCGAGTAGGGCCACTGTTTAATTGACGTCCATTGTCGGAAATCAGGACCCTGAGAACTCCGAATCTGGTTATGATGTTTCTCCAAATGAACGCTTGAACCTGCTTATCTATTATAGAGGAGAGTGGCTCGGCCTCAGTCCATTTAGTGAAGTAGTCAATGGAGACTATTAGGAATTTCCTTTGACCTGAGGCTGGGGGGAATGGTCCGAGTAGGTCCATACCCCATTTATCGAATGGAAGAACCGCTTAAATTGTTGTCAAGGCGGTGGTTGGTGCTCTTGGGATGTCCGAATGGATATGACAAGACGGGCACCTTTTGACCAGCTCGTGAGCGTCTGATTTCAGAGTAGGCCAGTAGTAACCTGCTCTGACAGCTTTTTCGGCTATGGTTCTTCCCCCTTGATGACCTCCACAGGTCCCTTGGTGGATTTCCCTTAGGATATAATCCCCTTCTTCAGGAGTCACACATTTGAGTAGTGGATGGGTGAAAGATTTTTTGTAGAGTTGGTTCTCATGCCATAGGAACCATTCGGATTTGTGCTTGACTCGCTCGGCTTCTTTGTGATCCTCCGGTAATGTTCCGTCTCTCAAGTACCCAACTACCTCTTCATCCATGTAGATGTCCGATTCAATACCAACTGTTCCTTAACATTGATGCTAGGCTGGCGAAGGACTTCCCACATAATTGTCCGAGGAGCCGACCCTTCCGCCGAGCTGGCCATCCGAGCCAGAGCATCAGCCTGCTGATTTACTGATCGAGGTATGTGGGTGATGCTGAATTGGGATAGTTGTATCTCCCGGTAAGGGGGAAATCAATTTAGGGAGGGTTGACAGATGTGTTTTGAGGGAGGTGAAGGCCTGTTCGGCTTCGTCATCCCAAGTGAATTCCTTCCTCTTTAGAGTTTTGAAGAAGTGTGAGCTCTTATCTGCTGACCGGGATAGGAAGCGACGAGGGCGGCCAAACAGCCGGTTAGGCGTTGTACTTCTCTTACATTCCAAGGCGATCTCCATTACGGCCTTGATTTTGTCGAGGGTTTGCCTCGATTCTCCTTTCATCGACCGGGGAATCCGAGGCACCTCCTCTTTTTACTCCGAAGACACATTTTTTCGGGTTCAGCATCATAGGGAATCGCCTCGATGTGCTTGAGGGTCTCTCTTAAGTCGAGGGGTGATCATCATGAACCTTGCTTTTGACGATCATGTCGTCGACGTATACTTCAATGTTCCGGCCCGGTTTGTCGTTGAAGATTTTGTTGGCCGTACGCTGATACGTAGCCCCCGCATTCTTGAGCCCGAAGGGCATCATTTTGTAGCAATACACCCCTTGGTTGGTGACGAAGGCGGTGCGGACTTGATCGTGCTCAGCCATTGGGATCTGGTGATACCCCGCATTTGCGTCCATGAAGCTTAGGAGGGGGTGACCTGCAGTTGAGTCGACCAGCCTGTCTATCTTGGGCAGAGGGTTGTTATCTTTTGGACAGGCCTTGTTCAGGTCTGTAAAATCCACACACATTCTCCATGCCCCACTCGACTTTTTGACCAGTACAACGTTGGCCAGCCATTCTAAGTACTGACATTCTTCTATGAACCCTGCTTCAAGCAATTTCTTGACTTCGGTAGCTGCAGCTGTGTTTTTTTCGGGGCCTTGATGCCTCAAATTCTGTTTGACTGGCTTGAACCCTTCTTTGATGTTAAGCTCGTGGCACATAACTTTGGGGTCGAGTCCAGGCATTTCTGTACCTTCATAGGCAAAGACGTCCTTGTACTCTGTAAGTACCTGGATGATTTCTTTTCTTGTTTGAGGGTCCATGGCTTTGCCCACTCTCAAGGTCCGACCGAGTCTCTCGTCAATGATGACTTCTTCGTCGTCCTCTGCTGGCTGAGGGCGCTCGTACTGCTTGGGATTTTCAGTAATGTAAACCCCGAGGTCACTTGAGGGCTGACTTGAGGGCTGACCCTCTTCTTGCTTTCTCTTTTTCGAGTCCTCTTGGACGTCGACCTTGCTCTTCAAGCTGTTAACGTAACATTCCCTTGCTGTTTGCTGATAATCTTGGATCTTTCCTACTTTGCCTTCGTCGGTTTCGAATTGCATGGGAAGTTGGTAAATGGAGATCGTTGCCTTGACCTTGTTCAAAGTTGGTTTTCCCATTATGATATTGTACGGCAGAGGGATGTCTACCACCAGGAAGTCAAACGGTAGGCTTCTTCCTTTGCCCTTCTCTCCCATCCGAGTAGGCAATTTTATAGATCCGACGGGATGTGCCGAGGTTTCCCCCGAAGCCTATGAGTGGGCGATTGAGGGGGTTACATCCCTTTCATTGTACTTCGACTTCTCGAGGCACTCCTAATGTGATTACGTCGGTTGAGGATCCACTATCCACACCCCTTTTGACTCTTGCGTTGGCCACTTTGAGCTCAATGACCAAGGGGTCATCATGGGGCGTGTGTAGTGGCCGACTGGATTCCCCGAATTTCTTAGGAGCGCCCGCTCCCTTTTTTAAAGGCGCGCCCGCTCCTTGTTATTTGGAGCTCCCGCTCCCTGGTCGCTCCCTAGTCGCTCCAACTTTCTGCCAATACCAGTTTCCTTAGGAGCGCCCGCTCCTATTTATAAAGGAGCGGCCGCTCCTTTCAAATTTTCGGACAGCTCTGTTATTTTCGCGACTCATTAATGATGTAAGAGTTGTACATATAAATAGGACTCACCTCTAATTTATGAGGGGCAGACCCTAGTTGAGGGGGGATTAGGCTCCATTAGTCTTAGATTATGATTTTAAGTGAGAGAAAGTCCCAAAACCTAGAGACAGAAAGTGAGAAAATCAATTAAAAATGGAAGATTTTGGATAATCATCTAGTGACAAGAAGATTTGAAGTTTTCTTTTCATCTATCAATGAGAATTTCTTACTCTCTTTCCTCTTTTGTTTCTTATTTTAATTGTTTTCATTAGATTAATTGTTCATGCTTAGTTTAATTATATGTGATTTATTTTGTTTAGTTTATTGTTAGATTAATGATTATTATCATGTTATTAGTGCTTAATTTCTCTAAAGTCCTCACTTTTGAATTTATGGAGTAGTTTGTTGGTTAGGGTTTGGGTGAAAACCCAACAATGATTGATTTGGGTGTTGGAATATGAAATTAGGGGGTTTGATTGGGCTTATATAATTGATTAATAGCATGATTACTATTTGCTTGCATTCTAGTTGGCCACTTGGATGTTTGTTTTATTGATACCTTAATCAAATTGAGAGAGGAGATACCTATTGATGTTCCTTAGTCCTTGTGGAAGAATGACCCTTGCTTGCCACTTTACCTAGGTTAGTGGACTAGTTAGGTAGTTTGACCTTAGATGTTTTATCCAACGACCAAAATACCCTACGTCAAAATGGCGCCGTTGCCGAGGACTTCGGCTAACATTGATTTGTGTTATTAAGATGAGTCTAGGCCATTTGTGAATATTTCTCTTTTCTTTGGTTGATTTAATTTTCTTTTCTTTTCCTTTTAAAAAATAAAAAAAAAATGGCAATCTTTTCCCTTCCCCAATATGAACATGAAGTATTTTGGAGGTATTATTGGAGACTTGGAGATTCTCTTGGTTGTGACCATAGCTTTGAAAAATGGGAAATATGTGATGTAATGTTTGAGGGTCTAAATGAAGAAACTAGAAGGGTGGTAGAGTCTATGTCTAATGGTGATTTTCCATGCCTTGCCATTTCCCATTCATAGGTATCTCTAGCCAACCATTCAAGTAGACTCCAAGATATCATTTTCATTTTTCACGCCTTTTTTGACTGTTTTTGGCTTTTTTTTCTCTTATTACGGGAATTTTTCGCTATACAAGGAAGAAATAACTACTCACTAAAGAGAAACATAAGAACTTGTGGCTTTTTGTGCCACTTATTACAAACAAAAAGAAGTAAAGACTAAGTTTCTTATAGAGCTTTGTTTGGGGGCATGATGAGTATATCTAGGGACACAAGGGACCTCAAATTTGAAGCTAAAATTATCCAAGCATGATCAACATAGTTAAGATTCAAGACTAGACATCCAATTGAGCATTCATTAGTTTCATTTTGGTAGATTCTAATGCAATCAAGATTAATCACCTCTTAAAGCACCACAACCCAAGCTCACACTATTCCAAAAGGAGCCTCTAAATATGTACTCAAAATCAAAGTAAGGAATCCACATATATCATCAACTAGCATCTTTCTTGGGCATGAAATGCTTTGTACTTTTCTTTATTCCTCAATTTTTTCTTTTTTTTTTGGATTTTGCCAAACATCTTTTTCATTTTTTTTTTTTTTATAAAGAGAAACTCAAAACTTGAATGAAAAATAAAAGAAAGGAAAATATTTTTAGATTTTGAAATTTTCCGAAAATGAGAAAAGTAAATAAAAACAAAGTATATACACTTCCCCCAAGCTAGCAAATAGCTACTCCCCCAAGCTAGAATAAAGCATTGTCCTCAATGCTTGAACGAGATGATCAAAGGGAGGGAGGGAGGGAACAAACATCCAAACCAACAAACATATGCTCCGCAAATCATAAAATATTGGAAAAATATAAAAGGAAGGAAGCTACCGGATAGTAGGTGGGTGTAATACCCGCAAATGACCCACTTTCTCCACTTATAATCAACTTTTCAACACTATGATTTGCTTTCCACGTGCTATTGAGAATGAGTATTATGCCAATTATGTGCCTAAATAGATCAAGGAAAGAAAATAAAAATAAGAAAGACTAAAAGAAATAAAATGAAAGCAATAAATCACGGGTTACTTCCCGAGAAAGGCTTATTTAAAGTCCTAAGCTTGACCTTTCTAGTAAATAATAATTCAAAGATCGCAAGAGTTTGTCAAATGCACTAGCACACATTTCATTTATTATTAAATATGCAATGATAAAATGCAAAATGTGCATAAAATGCAATGCAACTCCATGCAAATAAGGAGAGAGAAGCCAAAAACTAGAAGAGTTAAAAGGAAAAACAAAGAAGTAATAAAAAAAAGAATCAAAATAAGAAGAAAAAGATGGATAAGATGGCAATGTCTCCTCTACAAAATCATTTTTGGTGGCGATCTCACTCTTCTCCTCAACAATAAACGAATCGGGCACTTGAAGGTCAAAAGAGGCAAGAAACATATCAAGAGGTGGAGTTTTGAGAGATGAGAATTGATATAAAATGGGAGTAGAGGGAAAAAGATCAATCCTTCTTGCAAATGAAATATGAGGGGAAGGGATAGAAACAAGGCTTTCATCACTAACCACTTCACTTACATCACAAGACTTAAGAGGGAAGACTTCTTCTATCAATGACTTATCCTCAAGAACTTCTCCATTATTCATCAAAACTTCAAAATCATCCTCAAGCTCTATGCTACTCTTTCCCAATTGATTATCATTTTTAACATCCATCGAATCAACATAATTAAACTCAATAATGTCATCATTGCAACCCAATTCTCTAAACAATTTCAAACCAATTTCCAATTGCAAAAGAGGATCATCAATAGGTGGGGGAGCAATTTGAGAATCAAATTGGGGAAGGGATTCACAATCAAGCATATGAGATTTATCATTGGGAGCACAGGGTTAATCATAGGAATTCATGCAAGGGTTTGAAGGCAATTCATAAGATGCATGTACAACATTAGCATTAGAGTATACTTCATTCAAATGAGAGCAACATGGGGGAGAAATATAAGTCTCGGGTTCATTCAAGTTTTGAATAAAAAAAAAAATGGCAATATTTTCCCTTCCCCAATATGAACATGAAGTATTTTGGAGGTACTATTGGAGACTTGGAGATTCTCTTGGTTGTGACCATAGCTTTGAAAAATGGGAAATATGTGATGTAATATTTGAGGGTCTAAATGAAGAAACTAGAAGGGTGGTAGAGTCTATGTTTAATTTTGATTAGCATGCATTGCCATTTCCCATTCATAGGTATCTCTAGCCAACCATTCAAGTAGACTCCAAGCCTCATCCAAACATTGAGCATGGAAATCACCATTAGACATAGACTCTACCACCCTTCTAGTTTCTTCATTTAGACCCTCAAACATTACATCACATATTTCCCATTTTTCAAAGCTATGGTCACAACTAAGAGAATCTCCAAGTCTCCAATAGTACCTCCAAAATACTTCATGTTCATATTGGGAAAGGGAAAAGATTGCCATTTTTTTAATTTTTTAAAAGGAAAAGAAAAGAAAATTAAATCAACCAAAGAAAAGAGAAATATTCACAAATGACCTAGACTCATCTAATCAACACAAATCAATGTTAGCCGAAGTCCCCGGCAACGGCGCCATTTTGACGTAGGGTATTTTGGTCGTTGGACAAAACACCTAAGGTCAAACTAACTAAGTAGTCCACTAACCTAGGTAAAGTGGCAAGCAAGGGTCATTCTTCCACAAGGACTAAGGACCATCAACATGGGTTAGCCAAACAATAAGCTAGGCCGAAAATAGTCGGGAGGTGTCAATTACCAACTAAAGTCTATTAAAATAAACTAACTACCAAAGATCAAATAGGATTAAGGAAAGGGATCCAACACCAACCAATCATGATTTAGGCAATTAGAATGGTGAATTATGGAGGAAAGAAAACCAAGCAACTAATTGAGGTTATTGACTCTTAACTAGCTCTAAGCCCTCTCTCAAGGGTGCATAAAACTACCTAAGTCACATAACTAAGCCACTCTCATGGTCTCAAACATGCAACCAAGGGATAATCACAATGTTAATCCACAAAACCCTCACTCAAATCTCACTCTCATGAATAATTAAGCAAGATAATGACATAAATGTCAACCTTAATCTCCTCTCTCAATTTGATTAAGGTATCAATAAAACAAACATCCAAGTGGCCAACTAGAATGCAAGCAAATAGTAATCATGCTATTAATCAATTATATAAGCCCAATTAAACCCCCTAATTTCATATTCCAACACCCAAATCAATCATTGTTGGGTTTTCACCCAAACCCTAACCAACAAACTACTCCATAAATTCAAAAGTGAGGACTTTAGAGAAATTAAGCACTAATAACATGATAATAATCATTAATCTAACAATAAACTAAACAAAATAAACCACATATAATTAAACTAAACATGAACAATTAATCTAATGAAAACAATTAAAATAAGAAACAAAAGAGGAAAGAGAGTAAGAAATTCTCATTGATAGATGAAAAGAAAACTTCAAATCTTCTTATCACTAGATGATTATCCAAAATCTTCCATTTTTCATTGATTTTCTCACTTTCTCTCTCTAGTTTTTGGGACTTTCTCTCACTTAAAATCCTAATCTAACACTAATGGAGCCTAATCCCCCCTCAACTAGGGTCTGCCCCTCATAAATTAGAGGTGAGTCCTATTTATATGTACAACTCTTACATCTTTAATGAGTCGCGAAAATAACAGAGCTGTCCGGAAATTTGAAAGGAGCGGGCGCTCCTAAGGAAATTGGTATTGGCAGAAAGTTGGAGCGACTAGGGAGCGACCAGGGAGCGGGCGCTCCATATAACAAGGAGCGGGCGCGCCTTTAAAAAAGGGAGCGGGCGCTCCTAAGAAAACTGGGTAAACAACTCGACTTCAAATGGCCATAACTTTCTCGTTATTAATCCAAATCAAGCATGTGACCTATCGTTGGAAAGATAACGAGCCAAACTTTAATCTCCAATTTGAATTAATGCAATATGATTTGTGGTATGTAATATATGGTCGTTCGAAGTAGACCATGTTGTGAACTTTGCTTCTTCAACTCCCATTTGCCTTCGTCCGTTCATTATTCATGCTTTACTCCTCATTTGTGCATTCCTTTGGCTTTTATAGGTGAAATCAAAAGTATATTTTAATTTGACCTACAAATAACCAAGAAAAAAAATGTAAAAAGTAACTAGAAAAGTAAAACAAAGACACAAATCTAAAAAGAACTAGAAAAACAAAAAGGTGCAATTTAAGGAAAACAAACATATAAAATGGGCAAAATAGAAAAGAAAGGTTAAATATAGGGATAAATAAGGGGTTTACACTTTGTTTGGTATTTTTTTAGTAAAGGAAGGGAAAAGAAAGGAAGAGAAAGGAAAAAAAAGGAAAAGAAGATAAAAGAAGGTAGTTGTAGTTTCCGGTGTTTGATATAATTGATGGATTTGAGAGGAATCACATGTTTGGTTGTCATTAGTAAAGGAAAGAAAATAAAGGAAATAAAGAAAACATAGGTAAAAAACTTGTTACTTTCTTTCCCGTCAAATTCCTCCGATTTTGGGAGGAAAGAAAGCGAGGATTTAAGTGTATTCTTTTCCTTCCACTTCCTCTCCTTTCCAATCAAATCCCTCTTATTTTCTTTTTACCAAACACGGAAAGTTTTGTTTTCACCATTCCTTTCCTTTCTTTTCCATCCAAATCCTTCCTACCAAACAAAGTCTTAGAGTATCACTCGTCAATAGACCTTCAACCTTCAACAATAGCAGAAGAATCAAACGACGAAGAAACCTTCCAAAAAGACACCATTGTTGAAGTAAGCTCAGAAGAGACGAAGGTCTTCGTGGTTCTGGGTACACTGCAACTGTAATTCGCACAATTTCTCGTAAATCTCACAAAATCTTATTAGAATACCACAATTTCATGGCAGATGACGCGAGTTCGAAACCTCAAGAAGATTACAAGGAAATTTGCATCTCTCTCTGCAGATTACAAATTACAAATTAAAGATTACAGGTTTATATTCACCCACTCCAATTTTATTTCCTATCTAAAAAGTTGAGTTTCGTAATTCGTACTTCCTGCTCAATTCAATTTACTTTTCGAGGATTTCATACAATTGAAGCTTTATTTTGGACTAATTTTACTGTTAAGTTTTAGGATTGCATAAAAATTAAAACATTAACATTTGTTTCCTATTACGGGTAGTATATTTTGAATGTTTGTTTTTAGATTTTTAAGTATGGAACAAAAGATTCAAATTTTGGATTTTATTATGAGATTTTTGTAGAAAAAAACACTCGAATATGTAACCTTGGTGCTGTGAAATGTGATACCACGAGGAGAGTCAGCAACTTTTCTTATTCTAAGCGAGTATTCTGCAAGAAGAGAATGGATGAATATATAGTGGATGATTGAACAAAAAATTATATTAGTTTGATGCAACTTTATCTACTGAATTGATCACTCTGAAATTCTGAATATATGGTACAAATTGATCATTTTTTTTAATATATGTTAGAAGTATGAAGTGTTCTATTTTTTGCATAGGAGCCCTAGCCTATGTTTACTTCGACACCTCCATTAACCTCAAAAATCTGGTGTATGTTGCAAATAATCTATTGTGGTTGATTGAACAAAAAATTATATCAATTTGATGCAACTTTATCTAGTGAATTGATCACTCTATATATTTTGATTGGTAAAGATAGTTACATATTGTCATAGGAATTTAGAGCCAATATGGATGATACAAGGCCAATGTGAATTGATAATAGGTAGTTATGAACTTAAGACCGATTTGAAGATCGTGCCATGTCAACCGTGACTCTTTAAGCATTTCATAATAAAGTATGCTTATCGGATGCGCTACCATTACAGCTGTTTAAAATTTGGTTTCACACTAATTGAATATGAGATGGCGACAACTTTTATATACTTGACTGATTTTTTTCTATTTTCTGGGATAGTTCTTTATGTTTCACAATAAAGTATGTTGCGAGAGCTCTGGCTTTGGTATCATTGTGTCTGAGATCTTTTATCTTGCTTTCATTTTTCTATTTTATTTCTTTTTATCATATGAAGCGTGATGGCAATAAGGTGGCTCATAGTGTAGCTAAATTGAGCCATTAATTTTGTATAGGAGAGAATTTGGATGGAAGAGGTTCCATCGGAAGTATATCTTGTACTCAATCTCAATGGCATTTTGCTCATGACTGAAACTTAAATCTATTTTTCCCATCTGAAAGAATGTTGTGAGACAATCACCTAAAAATTTCTAAACATGGATACAATTATGTGATTGATCTCAATGATTGAGCAAAATTCTTTTGAAAGGCACTGTTACTTTACTACTTGAAATTGTTCTTTACCATGTGGTAGCTTGATTAACTTTGTTTTTGAATTTTACTTGGAAATTATGTGCTTGCAACCTGGAAGTCCTATAATGTTCTCTCTCTTTCTAGTTTCTTTTTAATAAATGTATTTGGCAAATCTGGATTAGTCATTATGTATTATGTTCCAACTATGTTGCTATTTCCTCCCTTTACTTTCCATGGTTACTCAGCTAGTCTTTTTCAATTAGGATTATGGACTCTGCACTTCTTAAGCATGCTTGTTATCACTTGGTCTATTTGATTGAATAGACTTCATGAAACATTTTCAGTTCTTCCAAAATAGTATTGTTATTCACTTATTCTGTAGATAACTATGGAATTCCACCATTTATAATCTATTGCAAAGTTGCCTTTCTCCCTCTCAATAGGAACTTCGTCGACCTTCTTTGGGAATAGAGGCAATTGGCTTTCACTCAGCTGTTTAAATATTGCAGAGAAGGTTATTCAAAGATTTCCTAGCATTTCCAAAAGCGTTATTGTTGAAAAAGTAACATATGCATGAAGGAATGTATTTTTCTTAATTTTTGAGATATGTACCTCTTTTGTCTTGATTTTGATTTATGAGTGCAGCTCTAGACGCTGTTTTCTTATATGTCTACTAGTTTGTGTTCCACTTTGTTAGTGCTAAAATTTGTATGAAAAAGATGCAACCTCCTATGCAGAGACATTAATGCCAACTTCTGACAATGGAGTTAGAAAAGTTCTTTGTTTAACTGAGACATTATATTATATTTCAGGCGTGTGTGACTAAACCTTGTGACTGTTAATTACATTTCCACCTTTTCATTTCTATAGAAGGTATTCCCTGTAATACATTAGGTATAGAGAAAGGGGTAATATTGGTAATACATAATAAGTCTGTTAGGATTAGCTTGGAGAGAAAGTAAGTGATTTTGTTAGAAGGAAAGCAAGGGGTCCCATTATATATAGAGGAGATTAGAGAGAGTAAGTTATTTTGCTCTGTTTTCTAATTAGATTGTCCAGCACTCCGGCCACTCAAAGGTCTGGGATTGTATGTCATAAAATGGTATATTTAATTGCAGCCCTAGTACAGTCAGTTATCGAAATTTCCACAAATTTCTCTTCCTCATTTTTATTATTCTGATTTTCCAGTCTATTGAACTCCCATGTATCATACTGATATTTATGCTGTTCTCACCATTAAGACAGAGTAGTAGACTAGTAGTACTTAGTTTTGTTTAACTCGTGATTTCACTCATTTGTTGAATAATAAGGCCTGTAAACCCCCCCCCCCCCCTCCCAACCCACCCCCCAAACAGATTGAACTTGACTTCTTTCAACTTTATGTTGTTGAGAGTGAAAAGTTCGACTGCTGGCATGGAATTGAAAACAGACAAAAACTGGAGTCAGCTATATTTCTAGTAGAATAAGAGCTAGAACTTAGAAGAAACGTCTGCTCCCTGCCTAAGGCATCTGGAGGTCAGTTCAATTCCTTAATATATATAAGTGTAGGACTGTAGGGTTCCTTCCCTTCACGTTTTCCTTGAAAGGTTAGTATTTAAATTAAATCAACCCCGTGGGCCTTGGGAGTGGGTTACTACCTACCACCCAACAGGTATATGTTAGTATGTTAATTGGGAATATATGAGGTTGGAATTCACAGAGATGCAAATGCAACCCATATCAATTTGATTTATTGACTGCATAATGCAACTTCTGCACCCTTTCCTTGGGGGAGAGCGGAAGCATTTTCTTAATACTATAGTGTAACTAAATGTTTTTGATTAGCTGGCATGTAAGAGAGACTCAACGAACCTGTAACAAATGACAGGCATTAGTTACTACCTAACTCGCCTCTCCAACTTGTTGGCCTCAGCGCCACTCGAGCTTATTGCTGCAACCAACATTGAAATTAGTATTAAGGTAGATCAAAATGGTTTGGAGTTTAGAATACAAATTAATGCTATACAAGAGTTAAATGATTGACAGTAACTCCATCCGTTGTTTTAGCTTGTTGTTCCATTCTTCCACTTGCTTTGTGCAAATATTAATTTATGTGCACTTTTTATCTTAATGCTCTTTCCACTCCAGGCAGGCTCTAAATGTGCATCGAGGGATCTTAGCTTTGCTCATAGGCCTCACACTGTCACTCAAATAAGAAGACCTCAGTTTAAGAAGGCTCACTGTAGCTTGAAAGAGAAACCAAACCATCTACAAGCTACTGGCTATCGTTAACTGATCTTTAATGGGTGGCTCCATGATTCACATGTATTTTCTTTCCTTCATGATCGTGCATTGGCTTACATCTTTGTTCGACATCGTTTGGGTAGGTGCAGTTTCAAATATGTGAAGAGTTAATAGTTAGGTTAGGTCTTTAGTTTAGTAGTAGTAGGGATAAAGGCATTAGTGCATGTATCTTCTTTTTTGCTATCTGCTTGTTGCTTCCTGTTACTTTTATTGAGGATATGTGATGGTAATTTCTGAGGTCCAAGTGACTATTTCAAATTGCATGCCTGCAGCTTCATTCATGTAATCCTGCCACACGTCTTTTTTTTTTTTTTTTTTTTTTAAGGATATCTGATGGTAATGTCTCAGGTCCCTTAGTGATTATTTCAAATTGAGAAGTGAATTTCCATATTCTTTTTCTATGATTTTTATCCACTTCCAAGGTCATGACTCGTGAGAAATCGGAAGAGGTTGCTGATCTTATGCGGTTTCTTAAATACTCAAGAAGATCATGTTCTTGTTCAATTTGTTTACCTTATTCGGCTTCTTATATACTTTAGAACTATTTCCCTTACCCCTTAGTTATTGTTTGAACTCTTTTAATATTGAGGGGTCGTTTGGTTCAAGGTATGGAATGAAAAGGGAATGGAAACAAATAGAGGAGAGGAATGGTAACAAAAATGATTAGCTTTATTAGGTGTTTGAATGGTAACCATTACCACCAAATAATGTATTTTGATACTTGAGGGGAGGGAAAGGTGACAAATTGGGGGAGTCCATTACCACCAAGTAATGATAATGGATTGATGAGGGGTTGAACCAAACAAAAAGAAAGGGAATCGGTAATTGATTCCGTTTCTTGGAGCCCAAAAATCACGAACCAAACGTGCTCTGAATGTAATCTGCTTAATGCCTTAACTTTGTAGTTAACTATTTAATATATTGCTTGCTTTCATCACACAAAAAAATAAATAGGTTATTTGGTTGACATGAAAATGTTTTATTTCCCACTCCAAGAAAAGTTGCTTAGTTTCCCACTTTCCCTTAGATATGTAGAACTTCCCATGAATAGTCTAACTTCTTATGCTTAACCAAAAAATACTCAATGACCAAGAAGTTAACATGTATAGGAATTGCAAATATGAGGAGGAAGTAACTTTTCGAGTGCAATCAAACGACACCTTAAAAAGCGATTATGTCGCCAAATTTAACATCTCGGGTATCACATCGTGAGGACGAGAGGGAGTATGATCGCCATGTTTGTATGAATTAACCCTAAAAAATCAAACCTTTTTCCCTTACAACAGGGGAGGATCTAGCGTGGGTTCAGTGGGTTCAACTGAATCCGTGATAATTAATAGCGATTTTAAACAAGTTATAAAACCCTATTCTTGCAAGTGTACAAGACTTAGTAGTAAGTAATAAATTATAGGGTATCGTATCCACAGGGAACAGTTGATTAAAATTAAGTCTAATGTCTACTAATTTTATCCTAAATAGTGATATAATGATTTGATTTTGAACTAATTAAAGTAAACTAAAATATAAAACAACTAAATAGACTTGACAATAACAAAAGTGAATCGGAGAACAGACAATAATACGGAATCTAAGACAGCCGAATCCACCACTAATAATATGACTAATAGATTAATTGGAATGAGAATTAATAGGTTTTATCAAGTATCCTAAACTACAAGCCGAAATACTCAAAGAAATATTATTGTGATCAATTAGGTGACATAACTTATCTAACCAAAGCATAAATTATTCAACTTTTTAACCACAACTCATCAAACACCATTGCATAACATCACACTTTGGACTACAAGAACAAAGTATGTAAATTTGATAACAATAAAAACCAATAATTAATTCTACAAGAACAATCATTAATCTATATTGCAAACAATAATCAACCCAACATTAATCTCAATAGTTATGCAATCATAAGCCAAAAAACAATTCTCAAACACAATTAAAATCTCAATTCATAATATTAGGGTTTCATCTAAGTCCTAGAAATAGAAAATTAGCTACTCATAATTGAAGAGAACATCACCCAAATATGAGAAACCATGGCCGAAAAATCTGCTCGAAAGCCTCTGTTTTATTTCCTCTCGTCGGCTCTGTTGTCTGCCTTCCTCCGTACCCCGGTTTCCTCGTGCCCTGCTGCTTTTTATTATTGTTGTTATGTGGGTTTTCCACCAAAGGCCACCTTAACTTCTTTTACTAACCCAACGTGTTGCCTCCTAGCCCAAAAAAGTAATTTTTTTGTCTTTTTCTTTATTCTCTTCTTTACTTAATCTTTGAAGACCAACTGACATTTGATGCGTGTCTTGTGATAGCATTGGGCTTGGCCCATTTATTCCTCTCCTGCTGGGCGTGAGTTTGCATTCAAGGAAAGCCAACTTTCCTTTTCTTCTTGCTGCATGGTTTAATCAAATAAATTTAACCCATAAAATTGCTAAGGTTATTTTTCATTTCTTCGCTTCCAAAATTATAATATACCTGTCAACATTCGCTAAATTATTACTATTATAAAATATAACATAAGTCAAACTAATAAATAATCATATAAAAGTAATTACTAGATAACATATTAAAACGATTAAAACCCACAACTTCTAGTTTACAATACTAATAAGGAGCTAGTAAGAGGAAATAAGAAGGTTATAATATATAATAAATAACACTTATCAACTCTCCCACACTTACAACTTTGCAAGTCCTCGAGCAAGGAAAATATCAAAGCAACATCCAATATCACTCAATATCAACTTGGGTCGTATCATTCCACCATCTCTCAAAGAAGAAACCAAACTAATGAGAGTTAACAACGAGCTAAAACGATTTTGTTTTAAAAGAACTTAAAAAAATTAGTCATAAAAGCATTTTTGTTAGGTTAGCAAGTTACGAACATTATTGAGCTTTTATTCTCAAGCAACCTTTGTAATAAATTAGTTTGATCTCATAAGTAATCTAGGTGCTCATGTGCAAGTGTATTGACATTCGAATACGAGGTACCTTAGTCAGACTTAATTGTTGTTTCAGTTGATTCCCACATACTTTTCCGTACAAGAGGCACTTAGTACCCGTACATGGATCGTTTCTTTCATATGACATTGCACTTGCCACCCAATGATCTCAAAGGAGTACTCGATACTTTGTTGTTTGCATTGCTTTTGAGGCTTTTTATATGCCTTTCTTTCCGATTTCCTTTTTGGAAATACAATGTTTTTTTTTTTCACTCTTTTTTTTTCAATGGTTCACATTCTCACAATTTTAATATAATTTGGATTACTAATCCATAAATTTTTTTTATGAACCATGATTCTCTCTGTTTTTTAACAAAGTCAAGTAATTCTCCAGTAACCAAGAGCAGTGAAAGATCACCAAGAAAAGCATAGGTACTAATTAGGTTGATTAAAGTATAAAAGTCCTTCCTCCATACCCCGCGTCTAAGCCAATAAAGAAAGTGCTAGATTACCGATAAGAATGATCATTATTAAGGTACATTAATAGGTTGCAAGAGTGAAGTCTTCACATTCAAAGCTTCAAAAACAATTTTTTTTAGGTCATAAAACGGAATTTGAGTAAAACGTTGTTAGATTAGAGCCCATTAATAATATTTCTCATTATTCGATAACTCTTTTAAGAAATGAAAGTGAACGATGCATAATATACCCTCAAACAGACACATCATAACATATATAAACTTAAAATTTTGTAAAAATTTGGGCAGCATCTCGACGTAAAACGACCAAAAGGCAATTATATGCCACATATTTAAACCTGTAAATAGACTGAAACAGCACCAAAATGCACTAAACTAAATTTTTCTCTCCCCCACACTTAAGTTCTGCATTGTCCTTAAGGCAAGAAAAATAGAAAATAAAAGAAAAATAAGAGAGGAAAGATAAAGCAACACAACCTGGCGAACATGTAATAGAAGTATGACATAATGGGGCACAGGGGCTGCTGCAACAACGGTCCTAGACGCTGGATAGTCGAAAGAAACAGACAGTAGCAGGAGTATAATTGATATGGGTGCGACTTTGCATTTCTCGAAGTTCTGATAGAATCCATGCTTTTGCATTAATAACCTTGGTGTCTGCACATTAAAATCAACTGCAGTAACTTATTCATAGATTATAGATAAAGATAATAAAAACAATCTATTAAACCCCAAAAGAAAACAGAATAAAAATAAACAATTGCAAATAGTTAACTACGATGAAGAAAGGCAAGCACTGGACTAGGTACGACATGGAAATGTAGAAAGAGCATTAGCCACTCCAATCTAATTTAGTAAGTTAAATCATGCCCCATCAAAGCTCGAAGAAGCTTGTCATAAGATTGACCACAAAATTCAGAAAATTGGAAGTAAGCACAAGATAGAACATATGTAATTATATGAGATAAAACCCTTGACAACTTAACAGAAATATGACCAGAATATTTGTCGAAAGGATTAAACTGATATTTGTAGTCCAAATGAGACACTTCATAGAGTATGCAGACACTAGAACATGTAAAGTCATGCAAAACTTCATCCAAGTTATTCTTTTCTTCTTTGAAAAATTTAGATGGTTTGACTTCAATCTCTTGATATGGAAAATAATCATAAGATATTAGTGGGTAATCAGGTCCTAAAATTATGAATCTTGGATGGTTATAAGAGGAACTAAGCTTTATTGTAGGACAAAAGAGTGACATACAAGAATCATAATTTAATGCATTAGAATCAATAGGATCTAAAGCACTTATAATCTCAATAGTGTCCTCTACATCAATACAAGATTTAAGCTCTTCCTGGTGTGACTCTTTTAATTTCTTAGTGCAATTCAGCTCATCGTCCATATGAGAGAGTGTTTCCCTAGAAAAAGATGAAATGTTATTATCATGCTCACTATTGTCAAAGCTCAAAACTGAAGTATCTAGTATCTCATTCTCATTCTCTTTATCATCCCCAAAATTGATTAACCTCTCTTGCTCAATAGGTAAGTTAAGCTCAATATTATTCACCTCAAAATTCATGTTTACTCCAAAATCATCTAACTTGACTGAACTAAGATCTTGCTCAATGTGAAAAAGTGGTGCACAATCATAACACTCCTTGTTATTTTCCTCTAAATTAACTTCATCATGGGCTGGGAGTGTTTGATGGTTATTAAGTTGCTCTTGTTCTTCTAATTCGTCCATATAATATAGTGAATATGGGGGATAAGGCTCACTAATTGTTTCATTAGACTCCTCTCCTGAAAAGCTTATTCCATCAATTATACCTTGCATTCTATTACTAATCTCCTCTGTTTTCTTAGTAAGATCTTCAATAGCAGATAACACCATACGAAGATCATTACTAGAATTTGAAATTTGAGCATCTGATTGATCAGCTAGAGGTATTGACTGAATAGTAGCAGTACATTCTGAGAAATCTTGATCACTAAAGAGGAAAGTATTCTTGTGATGTGAATCTAAGAGGTCAGTATGAGAGCATGAATTATTAAATTTGTTTGAACTCCAATGTGTAGAATGGTTTGAAGGTAGGTTATTTGCATGAGGTTCGTTGAAAGAAAAACTCTTAGAGGTTGGTCGAGCACATAAAGGTTGAGAATATATATTAAAATGCATAGCCGACTCCCACTCATAAGTCTCTTGTACAAACCATTCAAAGAAATTCAAGGCTTCATCCACAATATGAGACAAAAAACTCCCACCAAACATAGACTCTATTGTGCCTCTAGTCTCGTATTTGGCATACTTCCCATTTTTTTAATTGATGGTTTCCGAATCGAGCAAGAAACTCTCTGAGTCTGTCAATGTACCTCCAAAATACTTCTCCCTCATATTGCGGAAAATAAACTCTCGACATAATAATAAAAAAAAATAAATTCAGCTTAATAAAACTATAAGGATATAAAAAATAATAATAATAAAAAGGACAATTAGACTTCTAGAGAATCTAGTACTATTAAAATAAATAAACACATAAAACAAAACGCATACTAAATAAAAGGCAAAATAATAAAGAAAAATTTATGCTAAGATCTAAAGTAGCAGACGATTAAACAATATTAATCTAAACACCGTTCCCCGGCAACGGCGCCAAAAACTTGATAGCGATTTTAAACAAGTTATAAAACCCTATTCTTGCAAGTGTACATGAGTTAGTAGTAAGTTATAAATAATAGGGTATCGTATCCACAGGGAACCGTTGATTAAAATTAAGTCTAATGTCTACTAATTTTATCCTAAATAGTGATATAATGATTTGATTTTGAACTAATTAAAATAAACTAAAATATAAAACAACTAAATAGACTTGACAATAACAAAAGTGAATCGGAGAACAAACAATAATACGGAATCTAAGACAGTCGAATCCACCACTAATAATATGACTAATAAATTAATTGAAATGAGAATTAATAGGTTTATCAAGTATCCTAAACTACAAGCCGAAATACTCAAAGAAATAGTATTGTGATCAATTAGGTGACATAACTTATCTAACCAAAGCATAAATTATTCAACTTTTGAACCACAACTCATCAAACACAAAGTATGTAAATTTGATAACAATAAAAACCAATAATTAATTCTACAAGAACAATCATTAATCTATATTGCAAACAATAATCAACCCAACATTAATCTCAATAGTTATGCAATCATAAACCAAAAACTCAAACACAATTAAAATATCAATTCATAATATTAGGGTTTCATCTAAGTCCTAGAAATAGAAAATTAGCTACTCATAAGTGAAGATAACATCACCCAAATATGAGAAACCATGGCCGAAAAATCTGCTCGAAAGCCTCTGTTTTAAAAAAAATTTCAGCTTAATAAAACTATAAGGATATAAAAAATAATAATAATAAAAAGGACAATTAGACTTATAGAGAATCTAGTACTATTAAAATAAATAAACACATAAAACAAAACGCATACTAAATAAAAGGCAAAATAATAAAGAAAAATTTATGCTAAGATCTAAAGTAGCAGACGATTAAACAATATTAATCTAAACACCGTTCCCGGCAACGGCGCCAAAAAACTTGATAGCGATTTTAAACAAGTTATAAAACCCTATTCTTGCAAGTGTACATGAGTTAGTAGTAAGTTATAAATAATAGGGTATCGTATCCACAAGGAACAGTTGATTAAAATTAAGTCTAATGTCTACTAATTTTATCCTAAATAGTGATATAATGATTTGATTTTGAACTAATTAAAGTAAACTAAAATATAAAACAACTAAATAGACTTGACAATAACAAAAGTGAATCGGAGAACAGACAATAATACGGAATCTAAGACAGTCGAATCCACCACTAATAATATGACTAATAGATTAATTGGAATGAGAATTAATAGGTTTATCAAGTATCCTAAACTACAAGCCGAAATACTCAAAGAAATAGTATTGTGATCAATTAGGTGACATAACTTATCTAACCAAAGCATAAATTATTCAACTTTTTAACCACAACTCATCAAACACAAAGTATGTAAATTTGATAACAATAAAAACCAATAATTAATTCTACAAGAACAATCATTAATCTATATTGCAAACAATAATCAACCCAACATTAATCTCAATAGTTATGCAATCATAAACCAAAAAACAATTCTCAAACACAATTAAAATATCAATTCATAATATTAGGGTTTAATCTAAGTCCTAGAAATAGAAAATTAGCTACTCATAATTGAAGATAACATCACCCAAATATGAGAAACCATGGCCGAAAAATCTGCTCGAAAGCCTCTGTTTTATTTCCTCTCGTCGGCTTTGGGCTTGGCCCATTTATTCCTCTCCTGCTGGGCGTGAGTTTGCATTCAAGGAAAGCCAACTTTCCTTTTCTTCTTGCTGCATGGTTTAATCAAATAAACTAGTTTTTTTTTGCCCGGGCGATGCCTCGGTCAGTTACAATTAACTAATAGCTTATTATTTTTAAATTTTATAATTTATTTTGCTACTTTTCGTATTTTTTGTCCATTAAGAAATTGAAAAATTCACGTTACAACGTGATAAATCTCTATTATATAAGCCAAGAGGGGAGCTACGGTGTCCTCTCTTGAAAAGACTTATATACCCCTAATTTGAAACATAGAAAAAAACCATTCAAAATTTCTAATTCATTTCCTGAAATACAATTATACAATAAGGAAAGTTATAAAAAGATAAAACTAATAACATAAAAAAGATTAAGATTGCCATTAAAATATTACTTATGATGAGGAAAATATCCTAACAAAGAAATTTTTCAACAATTGTAAAATCAAAGATACAAAGTTTTCTTTTACCTAAATATTCAATAACAATTACAAAGAACATAAATTAAATTCAAAAAAATACTGAGAAAAAAAAGAGTATAACTCATCTTTGTATTTTTTCGATTTCATAATTGTTGTAGTCAATATGTTATTCAAGAGAAAAAGTTAAACCTGATGAGAAAAAATAAGCATAGACCAACTTCTCTTATTTTCATTTTCAACCGTATGTTTTGTAAACATAAATTATAAGTACGAAGTACATGTTTATTTTCCGCATTAATATTAATGTTTTTTACGATTTTGAATATCAGTATTAATACTAATATGTTGGCGCACGCATCGCGTGCATACGAGGCTAGTAATGAAAAATTGAAAGGTTTGAGTTTGAAAACAATACCTTAAAAGGAATTGTGGTAAGAGAATATGACATCAATATTCTCTTGTAAGTTACGTAATAAGAGTGTTAGAGATGTATATACTTGTTCAAGTCTTTTTAGTTATGTATACTTATTACAAGACTTTATCATATTTTATTTGAAACATTAGACAACAAATTCATAGTGTATTGATGGTTAAACTCTAACTTTTCATTTCAAAGGTCACGTGTTCGATACATTGCACTTACACATTTCTTTTTTTAAAGTGAGGAGTACACATAGACATAAAGCATTTGCATTAGAAAATTGAGGAGAGTGCCACGTGGCACATAAGCTTTCTTTCGCACGCCTTTTAATATATTTGTATAGATTTAACCCATAAAATTGCTAAGGTTATTTTTCATTTCTTTGCTTCCAAAATTATAATATACCTGTCAACATTCGCTAAATTATTACTATTATAAAATATAACATAAGTCAAACTAATAAATAATCATATAAAAGTAATTACTAGATAACATATTAAAACGATTAAAACCCACAACTTCTAGTTTACAATACTAATAAGGAGCTAGTAAGAGGAAATAAGAAGGTTATAATATATAATAAATAACACTTATCAATAATCCGGAGAAAAAAGAAGGAATAGACAAAAAAAGGGAAAAGAAATAATACCTTATAGTCTTCGTGCGCCGTCTTATACCAATGTTTTGATATTTGGTTTTGTGGTTTAATGGGCTGCAAATCTACAGCCCTTGTCCAATACACGCGGGTTCGACTCCTGAGGTCTACGGAGTGCTTTTTGTTTCCTTCATTTAGTATTTTGGCTTTCATTCACTTCTTCTTTTGTTTCCTTCATTTAATGTTTTGGTTTTCTATCTATGCAACTTTACTTCTACTTTTTTCTTTTTGATTCGGATAGAGCTACTTTTTAGTATTTGGGCTTTCATTCACTTCTTCTTTTTGTTTCCTTCATTTAATGTTTTGGTTTTCTATCTATGCAACTTTACTTCTACTTTTTTCTTTTTGATTCGGATAGAGCTACTTTTTAGTTTTATTTTACTTTAATGTTTTGTAGAACATTTTTCATCATTTCTCTTTTTAAAAAAATTCACCCTAAACAACTCCATTTTTACTCATCTCCTTATAATAATATTAGTTTTTATATATTCTGAAAAATGCCTAAGTTTCAGTATTATCTTATCAGAATGCTATAAACTCTTCTATTTCCTATATAAAATATACAAAATATACTAGTGACAAAGTTACGGCAAAAGATAAGAGTTTAAATTATTATATATGAGAAGTGAGAACCATCTCAAAACTTGAAAATAAAAATGGATTTTTCAAATCAAATGTCCATTTCTTCATTGTTTTTAGATACTAAAAGTTGAGGATTTAGTTGTCCTTTTGCACACCTATGGGATTTTATCAGTTTACTCACCTTCCTTTATGGGTTATCCCTTATTAGTTTACCCACTTTTTTTCAATTTTTGAAATGGTCCCACAAAATTGTTTATTGTTATCTTTACATTCTTATTCTACTTTTCTTGACCGGCAACCAGGGGTGGACCTATTAAGTGGTCTGGGTGGCTCAGGCTCCACCAAAAAAAAATAATTTCCTTTAGACAGATTTCACAATTAAAATCAATAAGCGCACTATACATTCACATACTGCAACTTGCTCCACTGGTCGTGTTACTAATATTTTCTAGCATGTGCGGATATGCCGCGGGTTCGATTCTCCTGTATACCAATTCCGGCTTTACTTTTTATAAGATATATCTAGTCAGCATTAAATTGTATCTGGCTCATCTTCTGCAAATAGGACATATAATATAATATTGTAATTGATTGAGTTAGTTACTCATAACAGGATTCAGTTTTGTATTTTTCTGTTTTCTTCATATATCAATGAGATTCTCTCTCTAGCTTTGAGCTCATCTACATTCTTTACTTTTTCTTTTTCCTTTTTTTCTTTATTTCTTTCTTGATTCCTTGATTTTTGTTTTATATTTTACTTTTTTTTAGTTCTTGCTCTTTCTCTTTTCTATTTTAGCATCTTTACATTTCTATTTTGGATCTTTATTTCAATATTTTGAATAAAATCTATCTCTCTAAATTCTAACTCTAATTTTAACCATTTTTTATATAATGATTAATTCTCCTTTCGTTTTCAAATAAATGTAACAATTTGACTTTATACACTATTGATGTATAAAGTATGACCAAAATTTATTTACAAATATTTAAAAATAAATTTTGTTATGTAAAATTTTGGATTTGTCACTATTTACATTTTACTAAATTTATATCAACTTCTTATAAACTTCAGTAATAGAAAATTGAAGATATCAAAGGTTTAAGTTGGCACTTGTTGATGAGTGTAATGGTCAACCTGTTGAATTTAGTAAAAATGAAGATAGTATTGCCATATCGATATAATGAAGGTATCTCTAATAAATTACTCGAACAATATAAAGTTCGGTTTTGTCATCGTTCAAACTCAACTTCTCATTTGTGTATTATGAATATTATCTATTTGCTTGGTTTAGTCAGGAGCCCCCGAATTTAAAATCCTAGATCCGCCCCTGCCCACAGCATTAACTTCAATACAATATATCAATAAAATAATTTTTTCTCTTACCTTCTATGATATGGATACCTATTTTTCCTAAAACTTTTTGCCCAAATGAGTGGTAAACTAATAAAAATCTAATGGAGTAATTGCTTATGCATAAGCTATTTTATTTTTTACTTATCTCATGTTTTTTTCAAATTACTCCGAACCCACGTGGGTCAGATCCTGGATCCGCCACTGCCTCACAATAAAAGAAACCAAAAAAAAAGAAAAAAAATGAACATTAAGTACAGAAAAGAACACACAATTCTTTGCAAGGATTGTTCTTTACAAGTAATTTCATATGCAACAGCAATTCAATTCCAATCATAAAACTTATAAACCCACAACAACTAATAAATAATCATGTTCGATAAAACTTCAACAGCAATGACAAAATGTCTCTCAGTTAGAATTAACTAACGGGAGTTACTAAACCACTTACGCACAACTCATACTCTTGCATATACATAGTGTATACTCTTTTGCGCTTCATGATTATATTATCAATCTACATTTATCTCAACGATGATATTCATGAATATCCTCTTTGCTTTGCCCACATGCCTCACACTGTCACTCAAATAAGAAGAGCTCAGTTTATTGTAAGTGAAGATGGCTCGTTGCAGCTTGAAAGAGATAACCAAAACCATCTACAAACTAATGGCTACCGTCAACTGATCTTTAATGGGTGGCTCCATGATTCACATGTATTTTCTTCCCTTCATGATCGTGCTTTGGCTTGCTTCTTTGTTCAACATCGTTTGGGTAGGTGCAGTTTCAAATTTTGCGAAGATTTAATGGTTAGGGACAGGGGTATTAGTGCATGTATCTTCTTTTTTGCCATCTGCTTGTGGCTTCCTGTTACTTTTCTTGTGTTGAGGATTTCTGATGGTAATTTCTGAGGTCCAAGTGACTATTTCAAAGTTCATGCTTGCAGCTTCATGTAATCTTGTTACTCGACCTTTTTGAGCATATTTAATGGTAATTTCAGAGGTCCCTTAGTGACTATCAAATTGAGAAGTGAATTTTCATTTTCTTTTTCTATGATTTTTATCCACTTCCAAGTCATGACTCGTGAGGTTCGGAAGATGTAGCTGATCTTAGCAGTTTCTTAAATATTCAGGATGATCGTGTTATTGTTCAATTTGTAAACCTTGTTCGACTTCTTAAATAATCGAGTACTATTTCCCTTGCCGCCTAGTTATTGTTTGAACTCTTTTAATTCTTATGTAATCAGTTTAATGCCATAACTTTGTAGTTAACAATTAATATATTATTTGATTTCACCCACAAAAAAAATAAATAAATAAAGTTGTTTGGTTGACATGAAAATATTTTACTTCCCACTCTAAGGAAAGCTACTTAGCTAGTTTCCCATCTTCCCCTAAGTATATAGAACTTCCCATAATAGTCTAACTTCTTATGCTCAACCAAAGAATACTCAACATAGGAATTGCAAATATGAGGGGAAATGTAACTTTCCGAGTGCAGCCAAACACCACCCTAGAAAGTAGTTTTGGCCCCAAACTTAACATCCCGGATTTCACATCGTAAGGGATAGAGGGAGTATGAAAACTTTGAAACTTCATCTAAAGTTCCAATTTCTTCCCAAAATGAAATTCCTTGCAAAGTTCTATTTTTTTTCCAACTCATTACAAGACTGAAAATTTTAAAATTCCTTACAAAGTTCAATTTTTTCCAACTCACTACAACAGAAGAAGAAAAGAGTACATAACATAGACTTCGCCATTTTTAACACAGCACACTTCACACACACTTCACCTGTGTAATGAACAATTAGAGTACTACAACAATACATATGGGGACCAGGACTTGCTAATGGATGGAGATATTGATGTAAGAGCTTCTTCAACCCGATAAAGAATCTGGCTAGGACTCCAAAGATCTACATCCAGAGCTTGAGGTATGTCTCTTCGGACTCTGATTCTGACAATGAACAAGTTAATGAGTATGACACACACTCATTTTCCAAATGAGAATATAATAAAGAAAAAAGATGTCAAACCTTTTGAACTACGGATAAGTGTCGAACACACATTGTACTATGGACAAAATTTGTCAAGGAAAACCGAAGGGAAAAGGGTTCCTAAAGGAGTAATTAAGGAATTAGCAGCTTCTGATGTCAAAAAAAGAAAAAAGGAATTAGCAGCTAAGTGTGGTGATTGCAGGACCACAGCCGATATAATGTAGCCTTATGCGTGTATTAATAGTCCATGGTGACATTAGTTAAGAGCATAATTGATCATCATTTTAGCATTTTTAGGACAATCATATTAGAATAAGCTAGACCGTCCAAATAAGCTATTATTCCAAACCCATTTAAATATTACGATACAAAGTCAACATACCCAACAACATGAAATCGACTTTTTTAGCACACACTTGTAATAATTCATCAACATAATAGTTGCATGTAAAGTGCAGCATGAAAGACAATTATCAACAACCCAGCACCAATTAATTGAGTGAGATTTAATATTGTTAACTTAGAAATACATTCCCACGCAATAATCTTGTTGTAAGTCCCAAACATTGATCTTATTGACTTGAATTGAAATAAAAGAGTGAGCGAAGGACTTAGCTGGAAATCAATGTATAAGCACATCTTACAATTCAATACTAAACTTGAATCAATTGTCATTGACTTACATCATTGAATGTAATTCTTGCTTTTCTTCTTGCTTCTACTTTTTTGTGAAACACCCTGCACGAAAATTTTATTATAGTAAACCATACAACAATTACAAAGCTTAGTAATGATAACTTGTAAGTTAAAGAGACAAACCATGTTGCTTAATGCTTCTCTTAAGAACTCTTTGAGCACTGTCACGTGAAGAGCAATGTCGCTTGAATCAAACGCAAAAATTAACATTCCTACTATTTCCCATCTGGTATTGAAAACCGGACTACCAGAACAACCTGTCCCAAAGTTTAGAAGACAACACTGTATGATTGGAAGTAAAGGGTTGAGTTCTTCAAACTTCCTAAACTCCTCCCCAGAAAATGACTTGAAACTATTCTTGTTCAATGCATGTCCTAATTGACGATATTGTGGAGTAGTTGCTAAGGTCGTAGGGACATACAATAAGCATGTCCTAGAATCATCAGCAAGAGGGAGAGTAACATTATCAGTACATCGATAGGCAGCACGACCCACAAAAAACGATCCTACAAAATTTTGTGGGTGTGCTACACACATTATGGTCTCACCATCAACTAAAGTTCCATCACACGCAAGCTTCCCAACTTCGCTATCATCTACTATATCAACTTGTAGCAACATAAGGTCCCAATTACGACGCATCGATACTACTTTCGCTTCATAGGAAAAACCATCCATGTCAAGCCTACGGGCCTTAATTTTTAACCGGGAGATTCCATCTAAGCCACTAGCACTTGTCATTAAGAGTCCAATCTCATGAACTAAAAACCCAGTCCAATAAAACTCTACTCTCTTCCCCTCTAAGGCTCTAACACACCAGTAGCTTGTAAAATCCAAATTATTGGTTTCACATTTTGGCTCAGCTCGCTCAACTGTGTGGAATTCAGACAACCCTACAATTTTCTAAAACAGTTAGTGGCATGAACAATTTATTGGCATAAAATGAAACCATCGCAACAAAGTAAATGGATATATGACAAGTTAACAAATAACAACCCTCTGGACTTGCCTAAAATTCTAAGATATAACTTAGTACTATCAGGACAAGGCTTTAATCTCATTGTCCTCCTATTAGCAACTTTAAGGTTTCAGTGCTATTACTTAACCAAATTTTTCTATAAAGTTACAATTTTTCTTGCTTGAAGATACTACTAATATTACATGTTATTTTTACATAGCAATAGAACATTACAAGTCAATTTGAAACACAGTGAAGTCAACCTTATGCATAACAGCATAAGGTTTAAAGACACTTATTATAAGATTATAGGAGTACTGGACTACTAACCCAATTTCATAGAGGGCATAGAAATACATTATTTGTTCTATCCCTTTTTAATATCGTTGGAAGTTGGAACAAATTTTTCTGCAATATGGTTTGAAGGCACCATTTGCTAGAAGACAGTTCAAAGTTCAAACATAAGTTAATGTCTGCATACATCTTTCTAAGAACAAATCATGGTCTGAGCAGAATGGGACTTCAGCCCTTTGTTTGGTTCTCTAACATGAATAAGCAATACGTAGTTGAATCTTTAATTTAGTGCATTATTATAAGTTACAACTATATACTACTACTTATAAGTCTATATCACAGTGCAACTCAGACCAATTGATTATCCACATAATTACATTGACAGAGATACGGAGTACTTTCTCAAAGGATGAAACAACCAATTGCACGCAAATTAGTTGGAAACATACTTCCATCATAATTGAACAATAAAAATACAAAAAAAAAGACCCAGAAATAAAGGGAAAACAAACAACTTTTGCCCTAAAAAATCGTGCCATAGTAGTCATGGTTAAATCAATTTCACATAGAATTTAGGATTTTTTAACTACAATAATACAAACTTTGGCCCGTTCTCTCGCAATAATACAAACTTCGATTATTTTTTAATAATACAAACTTTAGGCCAAAATTCCTCCAAGGTGGGTCAAAATTCCTCCAAGTAGGCCAAAATCAGCCCAATAAAAAAGCGACACGTGTTCAACTTGACCTACTTGGAGGAATTTTGGCCTAAAGTTTGTATTATTAAAAAATAATCGAAAGTTTGTATTATTGCGAGAGAATGGGCCAAAGTTTGTATTATTCCAGTTAAAAAATCCTAGAATTTAGGCAAAGTCTCGAGTAATAAAAGTGAAAATTTTACCTCAGAAGTAGTCGCCATTGTTGATGAAAAGTTGTAAAAAAAAAAATCAGCAATATAGTTCGGATTTGCCGCTCTTAACTAAGAAATCCGACCACGGATGAGAGGGACCAACTTAAGCTAATTGCTACAAAAATTCTTGCATGACATCCGATTAATACAGATTTCTTGAATTCGAACCTTTCTGCTGTACGAAATAGGGTACTTCAATTTTATTAGGGGAAGAACAAGCTATTAAAATTAAAAATGAAAGTTAGAGAGAGAAAGAGAGACCCCCCCAAAAGTCCCGTAGAAAACCCTAGAAAACCGCCCCTTAGTATCGAAAAATTCCCAATTTCTTCTCCAAAGTTTTGTTAAAGGCAATCGAATAGTCAGTTTCTAGTTTCAATTTCTTGAGTGTTTGGGTATATTGATCATTAGCTGTGAGTTAGCTCTGCCAAATAGTTTTTTCACTAGCTTTGAGGTTATAGGCAATGATGAGGGGTCTGTAACCCTAAAGTTTCAATTTTTAGTTAATCTAACTGGTGTGGAGTGTAATGTGTTATTTACGACTCTGTGTAGCGTGTGGATTAGTCGCAATTCTCTGGCGCAGGGAATTAAATTATTATGGTTTTTAGGGTTTAAGTTGAAGTTTAGGATTAGATTTGGGGCTTCTCTATTCAGTTTGTTGATTTCGTTGTGGTGTTGTACTTTGAGTGAGTATTGGCCCCGTTGTTGTTTCTGTCTGGTCATTCATTGCACATCGGGTGTGCGGGTGGTTGAAGTTGCAGAGTTGCCTCTGTGGAAGAGGTATTGTCCTTTTGGGCAAAATGAAATATATTGCATTTATGGTGATTGAAAGTATCGCTCTTCTCTCAGTCATTGTTGATAATCGACTTTTCTGGTGGATTGATTTTAAATGCTATATAAAGCATTTTCAGGTTTGGTTTCTTTTGCATCATCTTTTTAGTCCTCTTGCAAATAAATTTTCTTATCTTTGTTCGTATAAGTGTGAGTTGGCTTTTGTTTGCTGTGTATTAATGGCATCTCATCCCTCTTTTAAAAGTATGCTGCTTACTTAGCACTCTAATGCATTAAGTGCTCTTGGGTTGTCTAGCCAGTCTGAAATTCCTCCTCTTTCTGTTCCTTTTGTATCTGCTGGGATGGTTGGGGAGGGCTCTTCTCAAGACCTTCCCTTCCCTGCTGTTTTCCCTAAGTTTCAAGTGTTGGATGATTTACCTCAAGTCCAAAAGGACATTGAGGAGTTGTCTAAATCTTGCTTGGTTGGTAAAATTCTTGGTGCCCTGTTGATGTGCGTACTATAATTTCTAGAATAAAAGCTGATTGGAAGTTTGTCAAAGGTGACATTGAGTATCCGAAAATGGGAAATGGTTGGCTTTTAGTCCGGTTTGCTAATCCTAATGATTGTTTTTTGGTCCGGGCCGAGCGTCCATGGCATGTTCAGGGTCAATTATTTGTAATTCGCCTTGGAAGCCCGAATTTGACCCGTTTTGTGAAGAACTTAAATGGGTTGACTTGTGGGCTCGCATTCCTCGGTTTCCTACTGAGCTGTTGAACTATGATTCTGTTGCTAACTTATTTGCTGCAAATAACATTGGGTCTTTGATTAAGCTTGATCAAAAATATCTGCTTAGAAATAAAAATTCGATTTGCACGTGCTTGTATTCGTGTTGATATAACTGCTCCTCTCCCTGAGTATGCTGAAATTGTGCGAGTTGGAGGTAAAGTTTGTGGCTATGTGATCTGGTACGAGGATTTCTCCTCGGGATGCTCTTTTTGTGGAGAAGAATCTCACATCATTGATGTGTGTCCCCTGTTGTGCTCTCCACAAAAAGAGTTTCATGTTCAACTTTTGAAAAACCCAAAGCAAAAGTTGTTATCTGAAAGTCTTTTGCAAGCAAAAAAGAATGAAAATGATATCACCATGGCTGTGGAAGCTAATGTGGTGCATGTTAAGCCAAAATTTTTTGTTAGAAAACATGGTGCTGTTGGTCCTAAAGGTGATGAATCTAAAGGGGTTTCTAAAGTCCCTAAATCTGCTGGTAGAAGTATCAAAATTATTAATTCCTCTCTTCCTATGAAAAAGAGAAACATTGCTCCTGTTGTTCTTGGCAAGGTGAATGTTGCTGATGATTATGGGGAGGGTACTGGACAGCTGGTTGGTTCTACCCCCTGTGAGCAAGCTATTGTGGATGTCCCTGTTCCTATTCAGGTAAGGTTCCCTGGTGACATCATTATTGACAACCAGTTTGAGCCTCTGTTCAATGCTGATGTTATTGCTGCTGGTGAGCCCATTGTTATTCTATCTGATGATGAATCTGATACATATTTACTTGATGAGGCTGAGGATGTTAGTCAGGGTTGCCTTGCAATTCCTGATGTCTCTTTTCATTGTTTATCTTCTGAGAACTCAGTGGTTAAAAAAATCGAAGCAATGGGGGTGGAGCCTCTTGACCAGAAGCCTCACTCATCTCATTCTAGCTCCACCAAGAGAAGGAAGAGTAGCTCTGAGGATGAGGGACACTCCTCAGCCCTGAAGAGAAACAGACAGTAAGTTTTTTAGTATAATAAAGTCATATCCACCCTTTTTGTAATCAATGTCAATTGGTTTTTGGAATGTTCGTGGAAGCCAAAGAAAAAATCTTTTTGCTGAAATAAAGAGTTTTTGTAACACAAATCACATTGATATAATGATGATTTGTGAAACAAAATCTGCTGTGATCCCTTCTAATTCTTGTATTAAAAGATGTGGCTTTGAAGACTTTGATGTAATTCCTACGGTTGGTAGGTCTGGTGGTATATGGCTCATGTGGAAGCCTTCTAGTATTAATCCTTTTAGTCTTTCTGTTATTGCTAAAAGCTCTAGATTCTTAGTGTGTAATATTTCTCTACTATCTATGGACTTTGTTTATTATATTGTCTTTCCCTATGCACCGGCGGCAATGGAAGGCAAGCAAGCATTCTGGGTAAAATTATATGATGTTGTTAATTCATTGGCAGGTCCTTACATTCTAGTAGAGGATTTTAATGAAATCGATTATGTTTCGATAAAATGGGGGGGGGTTCCCGTGAGTTCGTCTCGTTTTTATCGTATGAATCAGATTAAAAATGTGCTAGCCTGTAGTGAGCTTCCATTTAATGGGCCTCGTTTTACTTGGAGGAAAAAACGGTTTGGTGAGCATAATGTGTTAGAAAGATTGGATAAGTGCCTTGCTTCTTTAGATTGGGTAGATAAATTTCCTAATGCTAGAGTTAAACACCATATTTTTTCCTCTTTTGATCACTGTTTTGTTTCTATTCATTATCTTCCTTCCATTATGGCTAAAGCTCATCCTTTCAAATTTGAAAAAATGTGGTGTTTACGAAAAGATTTTGATATCTTAGTTAAAAAAACTTGGTGTACGCAATTTGAGGGGTCGTTTATGTTTCGATTAGTTAACAAATGTAAAACCTTAAAAGTAAAAGCGAAAGAATGGAACAAAACCCGATTTGGCAATATTTTTCGACAAATTAGTAATGTTGATGCAAAACTCGCAGATATCCAAACTCGTCTTCTTATTGATATTGACAATCCTAATCTGGTAAAATTGCAAGATCGTTTTTTGATTAAACGTCGTAACTTATTTGAGTTTCAAGAGAAGTATTGGTTTCAAAGAGCCAAAACTTCTAATTTTGCTAAAGGGGATAGGAATTCTAAATATTTTCATGCATGTGCTGCAATTAGGAAAAATAGGATTAGTATATTGTCTTTTTGTTCTCAAGAAGGAAGTATTATTACTAATCCGGACCAGATCTCCTCTCAGATATCTAAGGAATTTCAAGAAAGATTTGTTAGTAATCCGAATTGTAGTTTCAATTTGGAGGAGGATTTCAATCTTATTACAAAGATCATATCGGACTCGGACAATGAATTCCTTTGTAGTATTGTTTCAGCTGAAGAAATTAAAGATGCTTTATTTGATCTGGCTCCAGATAAGTCCCCGGGCCCTGATGGTTTCCCTCCGTTTTTCTTTCAAAAATATTGGTCGCTAGTTGGGAACTCTATTATTCGAGCCATTCAAGCTTTTTTCTATTCAGGCCATATGCTATATGAAATTAATCATACGTTTCTAACGTTGATTCCGAAAATTGATAACCCCTCGGCGGCTAACCATTTTCGGCCGATTAGTCTGTGTTCCACATTATATAAAATTATTGCTAAAGTTTTGGCAAATCGCCTCAAGATTGTTTTAGGAAAAATAATTCATCCCCTTCAAGGGGCTTTTGTTCCTGAAAGACTTATTCAGGATAATATTCTCTTAGCTCATGAGGTTTTTCATTCGTTTAAAAATAAAACAGGAAAAAAGGTTGGATTGCCATTAAATTGGACATGGAAAGAGCGTATGACAGGCTAGAGTGGAATTTTATAATTGTGATGCTTGACAAATTAGGATTTGATAAAAAGTGGATTAACTGGATTAAAAGCTGTATCACCTCGGTTTCGTTCTCTGTTTTGGTTAATGGTATTCCGGGTGACAGATTTTTCCCATCTAGGGGGATTAGACAAGGGGACCCTTTGTCTCCATATATTTTTATTTTGAGTGCTGAATTGTTAGCTAGGGAAATCTATGCTCATTCAGTTTCGGGTGATAAGCTTTTGGGGGTTAACCTTGGTAGATCAGGAGTTAGGATTCCTTTCTTAACCTTTGCTGATGATACTATGTTGTTTGCCAAAGCGTCTGAGGAAAGTTGTCTGGTTATTAAGGAGATTTTAAATAAATATTGTGCGATGTCGGGTCAGTTAGTGAACTTTCACAAGTCTGCCTTTCAATGTACAAAGAATATTCCGTTGGATGTAGTGGCAAACTTCAGCTCTATTTTGTGCATGGATAGCTCTTTTTCGTTAGGTAACTACTTGGGATGCCTAATTATTGATTCAAGAGTTACTAAAAATACATTTCAAAAGGTTGTCCAATCTGCTCATTCTCAACTTTCTTCTTGGAAAGCTAATTCTTTGTCTCAAGCGGGTAGAACTGTCCTTATTCAGGCCAATTTATCAACGAAAGCAAATTTCCAAATGCAAAGTTTTCTACTCCCTGCTTCTATTCATGGGGATTTAGATAAAAATTATAGGAATTTTTTTTGGAATAAAAGTCCGGAAGCTGGTTCCTCTAAATTAATAGGATGGGATAGAATTTGCATTCCTAAAAAATTTGGTGGTCTTGGTTTTCGTAAGGCTAGTGTTAATAATATAGCCTTACAGATGAAATTGTTATGGAAAATTGTGAATAATCCCTCGAATTTATGGGTTGATCTTATCTCAAAGAAGTATTTGAGAGGGAAATCGCTCTTTTACTATGTGCCTTCGACTAACTGCTCTTGGCAATGGAAGAAACTTATGTCCCTTCGGGATGTCTTTAGGAAAGGTCTTAGGTGGATAGTTAACTCCGGTAGTAAAGTGTCGTTTTGGCATGATAATTGGGTGTTTGAATACCCTATTTCTTCCATTTGTTCTCCTGTTGTGGGAATGGAAGATCTTTTGGTCAGTAGTGTTTTAGATGAAAATCGCCAGTGGAATAAGAATGTCATTGCGGGCTTAGTCCCGGAATTTGTTTGTTCTGCTATCTTTAGTATTTTTATCCCCTCTTATGATTCTGAGGATAGCTTAATTTGGGGGTTAACTCCCGATGGGGCCTATTCGGTCAAGTCTGGGGCTTTACTTGTGCAAGGTTTGGCTTTTAATCCTCCTCCCCCTCAGCCTTTTATCTGGATTTGGAAGCTTAAGGTGCCTCCTAAAATTAAAAATTTCTTATGGAAGATTTGTCTTGATGGTATTGCGACTAAAGAAAGATTGGAGCGCAGTCATGTGTTTATCCCGCAAGAGTGTTGTTTTTGTAATAATTTTTCTGAAACTACGACTCATTTATTTCTAGAATGTCCCTTCTCTTCTGATGTTGGTGAGATTCTACATAGTAGGCTTGGTTGGCCTTCTTTCCCTGTTGGTCCTTTCATGTCTAATTTTGTGGATAATTTAGTCATGTTTAAGAGAAATTACTCTCCTAATGATCTGGTTAAATTTGCTATTATCTGGTGGTTCATCTGGTTTCACCGTAACAAAGTCATTTTTCAGGAGGCCGTTTCTTCTGCTGAAAGTCTTGCTTTCTCTATATTGCGGTTCTTTAAGGATTGGGAGTGCTCGTGTGAGGCAGAGGATGTTTGGGATGTGGTTCCGGTAAGGGGGGTTAAGTCCGGTGTCATCCCGATTAGTGTTGCTTGGTCCCCTCCTCCCGGTTGCATGGTTCAAACTTAATTTTGATGGGTCGAAGTTGGGGAATGGGCAGGCTTCTTGTGGTTTCACCATCCGAAACCACGTGGGGGAGGTTTGTCTTGCGGGTGCTATGGCCTTATCTGCTGATTGCTCGATTTTAAAAGCAGAAGCCTGGGGTCTCCGGGAAGGTTTGCGGGCAGCGTTGTTTCTTAGTATCTCCTCAATTGTTATTGAGGGCGATAATTTGGTGGTGATTAATTCTATTAGGCATTGTTGGAAGGTTCCTTGGGAAATTAGCTCTTTGATTTCGGATTCGGTTGAGGAACTGAAGCCCAAGATGTCTCTATTTCTCATTGCTTTCGGGAAGCTAATCAAGCGACGGACTTTATGGCTCATCAAGGTCATGAGGCTCCCTCCTTAGTTTATTGGTTTTCCTCTTCTGATGTATTGTTTTCTTCCATCATCCGCAAGGATGCTGTAGGCTGGTCCTATCCTAGGGGGCAGTCCTAGTTGTTCTTTCTCTTAACAAAAAAAAAAAATTAGGGGAAGAACAAGAAAAGCATACCTAGGGCTGGAGGAGGAGAAAGAGACACGAGTTGGGAGTTGGGAGTTGGGACTTGGGACTTGGGATTAATACAGATTTCTTGAATTCGAACCTTTCTGCTGTACGAAATAGGGTACTTCAATTTTATGGGAATTGTTAAATGACGTCATTTTTTTTGCTTACTAACGCCATAAATACATGTATAATACACATGTATTTTTGTACATTATACACCATTTCTTTCCTCCATCCCTCCTTTGCTTTCCCTTTCTTTACTTCATTCCTCCCACCTCAACTTCATTACAGGAGCCACCACACCACCTCCGGCGCACACCACCACACCACCTTCGGCGTCACCACCCACAACAGCAATATGCAAAAAATAGCCGGTTTAAATATTTTTTTAGGCGCCTCAACCACAGGTGGGGCGCCTAATTTAGGCGCCTTCACCAAAGGTGGGTGCGCTTAAATTAGGCGCCTCCACCACTGGTGGGGCATTTAATTTAGGCGCCCAACCAGTGGTGAAGGCGCCTAAATTAGGCGCCCCTACCCAATTTCATTTCAAATTTTACATTTTCAGCAGTACACAAACCAATTTCTAGTCTAACATATGCAATTTTCTACTATAAAACACCATAAAAGTTTTGTAATTAATAATTTCTAAACAAAACATATTTTTTTTTCAGAAATTAAAACAAAAAAAAAATTTAAATTGGGCGCCTAAAAATGGCGCTTGCACCTCTGGTGGCCCGCCTAAATTAGGCGCCCAGCCACTGGTGTCAGGCGCCGTTTTTAGGCGCCCTGTTATTTTTTTTTTCATTTGCACACTAACCTTTTGCCGGAGTTCTTGCCGGAGTTCAGTTGGCCGGAAATGAAGTCTTCTCCGTCACCCAAGTCTCGTCTGAGCCGAACTTTTTTGCCGCCTGAGCCGGACGTTTTTGTCGCCGGAGCCTTTGTTTCCTTGCCGCCGCCGGAGCCTTTCTTGCCGGAAACAAATGACAGTGAAAGAGTGAAGGAGTGAGAGAGTGAGATAGATCTAGTGAGAGAGTGAAGGAGTGAAGGAGAAGGAGAGTGAAGGAGAAGGACAGTGAAAAGAGTGAAAGAGTAGAGTCTTGGAATAGTAATATACATGTATTATACATGTATTTATGGCGTTACTAAGAAATAAAATGGCGTCATTTAGCAAATGAGAATTTTATTAGGGGAAGAACAAGAAAAGCATACCTAGGGCTAGAGGAGGAGGAGAAAGAGACACGAATTGGGAGTTGGAAGTTGGGAGTTGGGATAAAAGTAAATGAGTATAGAATAATGTTAGTATAGTTGCTACTTAGCAAGGGTAAGATTGTAATATAGAGTATGTAAAATTTTCGAAAGGAAAAGTGTAATTTTTTTTACGTAGCCTCAAACTGATAGAGGTGGGCATGGGCCGGGCTAGCACGCGGGCCGGCCCGACCTGGCACGGTTTGGGCCCTGCCTGGCACGAGCCCGCTCGAGGCATGGCCCGGCCCGTTGTCCGCTACGTGGGCCGTGGGCTGATCACGGACAAGAAATTTTATTTCAGCCCGCACCAAGCACGAGCCCGCCTATATGGCCCGTGGGCCGAACTCCCTTTCCTTTTTTTTTTTTAGCCTAAAACAGCCAAGAATCCAAAAAAAACGACATAAAACACGGGCCAGGCCCGCACGAGGCAAGAGCCCGGCCCGCGGGCCGTGGACAAAATATTGAAATTTCAGGCCCGGCCCATGCCCAAGTCTACTCAAACATATAAGGTGTTTTCTTCTCCCTAAGGAAATTATAGGTTGACCCCCTCGTTAGAGTTCCTTCCTAGTTTTTCTTTTCTTGGTAAAAAAACATGTATGTATTTTCTAACAAAATTATCTATTATTCAACTTAATTTAAGTTATTATAAGATGAAATTAATTCAAATAAGAAATTTTTTGTTCACATCCAGTTCAATTGAGTTTAGATAAGTTCTATAATACAAAATAAGTAAAGATAAGGTTTGATATATTAAAAAAAAAAAAAGGTCTAACAAGTTTAGATAAGTTCATATACGGTCTAATAATGACTAACAAGGTGTAATAAGTGCAGATAAGTTCAGGTAAATTCAAATAAGTACAGTGAAGTTCACGCATGCAAAAATAAGTTGAAAAGAACAGGGCAAGCAATGATATTTTGGATATTACAATGTGATTTTTTTGTCCTTTTTCAAAGACTTTTCCGTGCAATTTGCATGGCTATAATATTTATTCCATTTATATGTTATTGCCCGGGATAGTTCATGTTTGATCTTACAAAAATATTCTTATTTCTGTTTATAAAGACAAGTTATAGTGAAACTATATAGTATTTACCCAGGAAATCGCGAGCTATGAAAAACATCTAATTGCTAAATGTTAGTAAACATCTAGCAAGGAATAAAAAAGTAATAAAAGACAATATAAAAAGAAAAAATAATTTTTTTTTAATTTGTTTGCAGATTTTTATTTACCTTTTAATATATAAAAACATGAATTGGTTTCATGAACACTATTTATATTTCATGAACACTATTTGTTAATTGCATAAACACTACTTACAAATACATGAACACTATTTGTAGTTGCATGAACACTAATTGTTAACATCGTATTTTTCGAGGTTAATTTTTTGTTAGACTGATGCTATTTGTAATCACTATTTATATTTCATGAACACTATTTATTACTTGCATAAACACTATTTTTAGTTACAAGAACACTATTTGTAGTTGCATGAACAATATTTGTTAGCATCACATTTTCCGAGGTCTCCTTTTCATTTGACTGACAACTTTATCTTTCTTGTTCCATGTAAATTGATATTTTTACCCTTGCTAGATGTTTACTAACATCTAGCAATTAGATGTTTATTATAGCAGAAGCTGAAGCTTTAGTGATGGCGCTCAGACTCATAAGAAAGTATAAGCGGGAGGATGTCATCCTCAAAATGGATTGCAACTGTTGATAAATAAGCTCTCAAAAGGGGTCATTTTCCTATCTCACTTATATTCAATGTTAAGTGATACTTTGATGTAAGTTCTTATTCCAAGTCCATTAAGGCAGCTTTCGGTTTACAAATATAGGTATGAGGTATGGGTTTACCTTAAACCCATGAAGTATGGGGTTTAGAAACCATTGGAGGGAGGTGGATTTGGCTTATACCAAAACTTAGGTATCAATTACTTTTTAAAAGATAGAAACATATTGTTGGAAAGGAAAAAAAGAAGTCGTCTTCTTCTTCACCATTGTATACCGAGCAAAACATTAAACTCCGGGTAATTGTATTCAACAATTCTTTTCTCTTCTACTGCTATCTTTTTTTTCTGTTGCAATTTTCTCTTTCTAGTACAACTAGTCGTTGGCGCGGGCGATACCCCATATCATTTACCAATGTGAATTTGAACACACGCGCACACACACGCGCGCGCACACATATTAGAGATGGCCAACAGTGCGGGCCAATCCAGCCCACCTCATGGGCCGTGTGGGTCAAGCCCTCGAAAAGCCCGGTCCAGCCCGCCTCAAACCGTGAAATCGGTGGGTGGATCGTGGGCCGAATTTTTTGAGCCCATACCACGATAGCCCACTATTAAAACTGCCCAGTCCGGTCCAAGAAACCGATCTAGCCCGGCCCACGAAACCGGTCCAGCCCGGCCCATGAACCGGACTAGCCCAGCCTAAGTAATTATTCAACCAAATTTTGTATATTTTAATCAAATTGCATATATTATAATTAAATCAAATTCAAAAATAATGAAATTATTCATTAATATTAATAATTATATATATTTTAATTAATTATAAAAGGTTTTTATGTAACAATAATGAATAATTTCAATAATTTTGAAAAAAAAATAAAAAAATTCTCACGCCGGCCCTCCAGCCCGGTCTAGCCCACTAGGCCCACGAACTGCAAGAAATGCTTCGCGAACAAACGAAAAACGGTAACAGACGGTGTGGGCCAAGATTTTTCGGCCCGTGGATCGCCCCGCCCAAATCGTGAATTTCATGCTCTGGTCCTGGGCCGTGAATTCTCAGCTCGGCCCGCTATGGCCCACGGACTGGCCCGCACCAGTGGCCATTTCTAACGCGCGCGCACACACACAGACACACACACATTTGTATATATATATATATATATATATAATAATGAGAACCATCTTATGGTGAGAACCACTTAAAATGAGCAAAAACTTTAAAAAATGAGAAAAAAAGTAAAAACTGAGCAAAAACATAAAATGAATAGAAAACATTAAATGAGAAAAACGTAAAATAAGCAAAAATGTAAAATGAGAAAAACGTAAAATGAGCATAAAAAATTTACATAAGAAAAAACGTAAATTGAGCAAAACGTAAAATGAGCAAAAGCATTGCGAAATGACCATAAAAATGTTAAATGAGCAAAAATATAAAATAAGCAAAACCTAAAATGAGCAAAAAAAAGTTGTGAAATAAGCTAAATCTTTGTAAAATGAGGAAAAATGTGTGGTTCTCACCATAAGGGTGGTTCTCATATGAACCAAAACCTTATATACATACATATATATATATATATATATATATATATATATATATATATATATATATATATATATATATATATATATATATATGAACCTAAACAGGGGAGGGCTCTTGTGAGAATACCTCCTCTATGTGAGAATACTTTTTTATGTGAGAATAAATCTGGACCTTTGGATCGGATCTAATCTAATCTAACCGTTTGAAATACACTTATGAGTAATGGCAATTTCATAATTTAGGTTAACACTTATCCCCTTCTTCCACGCCACTTTCTTTCTCTCTCTAAAATGTTACACAACTTCTCTTTCTCTCTCCTCTGTAGTATGTCGTTCATGGAGCGAGATTTCTTCAAAGTTGTAGTTCAATTTTTTGCGGATTTCACATTATTCTTTCCAGAATTCAACAGGTATTATTCGAACTTTTCTTGCAGATTTTGGTTCGATTTTCTTGCAGATTTTAGTTCATTTTTGTTGTTTGATTTTAATGGAGTTTTCTTCAAAGTTTTAGTTCAATTTTGTTGTTTGATTTTAATGGAGTTTTTTCAAAGTTTTTTGATTTTGGTATTGATTGAAATATATTAGAATTGATTATCGTTTGGTATGGAATTCTTGTGGTATTGATTGAAATTTTGGTGTTCCACATTATTATCGTTTCGATTATAGTCACATTATCACCATACATGGTCAATGTATGCAAAATGTATATCATGTTCTAAATTAATGTATATCATGTTCTAAAATAATGAGCAACATGTTCTGAAACGATGTACATCATGTTCTAAAACGATGTACATACAACGTACATCATGTTCTAAAACGATGTACATACAACGTACATCATGTTCTGACCTACATCTATTCTCACATGTGGTATATGTTCTCACATAAGGACTCATTCTCACCGGATCTCATATGTATATATGTATATATGTATATGTATATGTGTATATATGTATATGTATATGTATATATATGTATATGTATATGTATATATATGTATATGTATATGTATATATATTTATTGTAAACTATGTAACATTCAAATTTTTTAATTCCATATATATTAGAATTGATTATCGTTTGGTATGGAATTCTTGTGGTATTGATTGAAATTTTGGTGTTCCACATTATTATCGTTTCGATTATAGTCACATTATCACCATACATGGTCAATGTATGCAAAATGTATATCATGTTCTAAATTAATGTATATCATGTTCTAAAATAATGAGCAACATGTTCTGAAACGATGTACATCATGTTCTAAAACGATGTACATACAACGTACATCATGTTCTGACCTACATCTATTCTCACATGTGATATATGTTCTCACATAAGGACTCATTCTCACCGGATCTCATATATATATATATATATATATATATATATATATATATATGTATATATGTACATATATATGTATATATGTACATGTATATGTATATATGTACATGTATATGTATATATGTACATGTATATGTATATATATTTATTGTAAACTATGTAACATTCAAATTTTTTAATTCCATATTTTACTGCTTTTAACTCTTTTTTATTTATATCCCAATTGATTTCATTTGCTTTGAATGTTCCTGAGTGATATCGACAAACATATTCCTTTTTATCGTTTTTATATCTATACTTTAATACTGCTCCGTAACTGTTATTAGTTTCACTAGCATCTGTTTCTACTATCCATGTAAATTCTTTGTCTTCATCGGGAAAACTTAGTTTTGGTAACTTTCTGACTAATTCCTTAATTTTTTCTAAAGTCTTTGTGTCAGTATCATTCCATCTAAAATCGTAGTCTTTCTTTAGTTTTTTAGTTAAGGGTTCAGTATATTGTGATAGTTTAGGGATAAATTCTCTAACTTGATTAACTATTCCTAAGAACTTTTGTAATTCCTTTTTAGTATTAATTTCTTGTTGAAACTCTATAATTTTTCGATGGCTGCTAGTTCTACAAATCTAAATGTAATTGGTTTATTTTTTAAAGTATTGTTAATTTTTGTTATTTCTTCATTTAACACTTCTTGTGTTATTAAAGGAACTCTAGGATCAAATTTATACCAAAAATAAATTAAGACCAATTACTATAGACACCCCTTTTACAGATCTTATTTTACCTATAGAAAAAGGATTAAAATTATATTCGAAACCAAACTATGAAGATTTAGAAATCGTAAAGAAACGGTTAAGCATTTCTCTATCCAAACGACATTTAACGACAGTCTACCTATTCAACTAAAATCATATGAACATTATATACTTATACAAATAGGAACAAAAAACCTAACAAAGACAAATAGACATAAACATTGAAAATAATTATATTCCATTAGAAAAACTATCTCTTAACATCAATGAAAATTTTAATAGATTAATCACCCTAACAACAAAGATTGCACTACAAGATATAAACATTGAATATGTTATAACCCTAAATAACAAAATTATATTAGGAAAAGATTTCTTAGAAAAGGTTAAGCCATGGAAAATAAACCAAGACTATTTTGAATTTACATATAATCAAAACCAATATAAAACTAAAATAATAAATGAATAACACTATTCCCAGTTTAATTGAACTAGTAAAATTACAAAAACAGTTAGAAATAGCAAAAGAAGAAAAGGTTTATTTCAATCAAAGACTAAACTACGTTAGATTTGCAGGATGCCATCACTATAGTATACAATTATATTCTAAAAAGTTACACGAAAAAACTACGAGACATAGAAATATTAGAACAAATGACTACATAAAATGACAAATGACTTAGCAATTCTTAATAAAAATGAGTAATTTGACCTATATACTTATAAAAATAATCTTTGACGGATACAAAAGTAGATATTATACATCAATGGTTGATACAGGAGCACAACCAACAATAATGAAAGAAAAGTGTTTACCAGAATGGCAAAAATTAAACACACCATTTAGAATCAATGGATTCAATAACAATAGTAGTAACATTACCTTATATCAAACAAAGGTGAAAATACAAATTTGGAACAAAATATTAATTATACCTAAAGTATACTTGTTTCGAACTAATAGGAAAAGACATTATACTCGGAACTAACTTCCTTAACCAATATAAACCTTTTAGTATAGGTAAAGAATTTGTCACATTATTTACTCCTTGTAATCATAACTTAAGAGCTAAAATAGTCAAAAATAGAGAAAGAATGCCAATAGAATGGGAAAAATGTAAAATAGGTGAAGAAACTCAATTAGTCCAAAAAATGACTACCAAGAAAGAAAATATTAATAACTTTGAAATTATAGAAATAGGTATACTCCATTTAGATAAGCTTACTCCTTTAAAAAACTCAACTAGAAAAACTATGTAGTGATAACCCTTTAGAGAATTGGTATAAGCATAAAACGGAAATACAAATGACATTAAAAGACCCGAATAGCATAATATCACAAAAACCCTTTAATAATACCCAAAGAGATGAAAAGGAATTTAAAATGCATATAACGGAACTATTAGGCGGCCAATTAATTAGACCAAGTAACTCAAAACATAGTAGCAGTGCATTTATAGTTAATAATCACTCGAACAAAAAGAGGAAAAACCCGAATGGTTATAGATTATAGAATCCTAAATGAAAAAACAATTACATATAATTACCCTATACCAAATAAGATACTCAAAATGAGGCAAATACAAGGTTACAATTATTTTTCAAAGTTTGAATGTAAAAGTGGTTTTCACCAATTAAAATTAACCGAAAACTCTAAACAATTAACAGCATTCAAAGTCCCTAATGGATTTTATGAATGGAATGTATTACCTTTTGGATATAAAAATGCCCCAGGAAGATTCCAAGCATTTATGGATAAATATTTAAATCAACTATCAAATTGCGTAGTCTACATTGATGACATACTAATCTATTCGAAAACTCAAGAAGAACATTATAAGTTATTAGAACAGTTTATAGAAATCATTAAAACCAGTGGTATAGTGTTAAGCAAAAAGATAATGGAAGAACTTGCTTCTATGAAAAGAGAAGCCACTTCCAACAATCCTAATATGGAGCAAGCAGATATTGGCACTAGCCAAAAATATAAAAGCAGAGTTATCACAAGAAAAGTTAACTCCCCTTTCAAACGAAGTATGTCTTTACAAACCTATAGCCCCAATCAAGCCAATAACCCTACTCCAGTTATCAATGAAATAAACTTTCCAAGCTTAATACCAGATACCTTCTTTAAAACATGCTTTTATTATTATTTCGATGACTGCTAGTTCTACAAATCTAAATGTAATTGGTTTATTTTTTAAAGTATTGTTAATTTTTGTTATTTCTTCATTTAACACTTCTTGTGTAACTAATAACGGTTACGGAGCAGTATTAAAGTATAGATATAAAAACGATAAAAAGGAATATGTTTGTCGATATCACTCAGGAACATTCAAAGCAAATGAAATCAATTGGGATATAAATAAAAAAGAGTTAAAAGCAGTAAAATATGGAATTAAAAAATTTGAATGTTACATAGTTTACAATAAATTTATAATCAGAACAGATAATAGAACTGTTAAAAGTTGGCTAACCCAAAAATTGCAGGATTCAATTACGAGGAAGGAGATAAACAGGATTGTAGCAGATATTAACCAGTATGAGTTTACTATCGAATTACTAAATACTAAAGAAAATTGTTTTGCAGACTATCTCTCAAGACATAGTTCAACAACTGATTATAGAAAATCAGGAACTCAAGATACAACTCAAAAAGATAATGGAAGAACTTGCTTCTATGAAAAGAGAAGCCACTTCCAGCAATCCTAATATGGAGCAAGCAGATATTGGCACTAGCCAAAAATATAAAAGCAGAGTTATCACAAGAAAAGTTAACTCCCCTTTCAAACGAAGTATGTCCCTACAAACCTATAGCCCCAATCAAGCCAATAACCCTACTCCAGTTATCAATGAAATAAACTTTCCAAGCTTAATACCAGATACCACTTCTTTTAAAGAAAAATTAACCTTAGGTACCAAACAAACAATGATCCCTCAAGTTCGCCAATATATAGATTATTTCTTACTTATTGCCAATAGGCTAAATACCTTCCCAGAAATAACCACAAAAGACCGCCATGGAGAAATCGAAGGTGGATATGTTACTAACCCTTTAAAAAGGGTAAACGAATTAATAACGTTGCCTGGTTGCAATGCAAATTTAGTCAAAGCAGCTTATAATTATGGCCTTCTTAATTCAGTATATACACTGAATGGAGAGGAGCTATCGTCAATTCCTGAACTATATAAAGCAGCTAAAAGTTATTTGCATATTACAAAATCCCCTATGATTTTTGTAAGATGCTATACCGCCCCAGGCGAAGTTACTTTTTCTGAGATAAAACAATGTATTAGGGTTGTTAAAATGGGTTGTACAACACATTTTATCTTCCCTGAAGAAATTAAGGCACGACCAGAGTTAAACTACCATGAGATACCGAGACCTCCTTAGGGAAAAGAGGGCGGTCAAGATAAAAGCAATTTATGAAGCCTTGATTAACATGGTCAAGACTTATGTTTGGATAAACCATAAGGAGTTAAACACACTAATTATCTCTCAATGCACAAGATATGGCCATGATGCGATCGAAACTATTAAATCATGGATATGGAGCCCGCTCCACCCAGATCAAGCGCCAGTTACACGGTACTTACCAAGGAATTTTCTAACTGAGGATACTTTGAAAAGATATTGCAGTTGGATGCAACAAAATAATAACCACTCATGTAAGATATGTGGAGTTAAGCAAACGACTGTACCAATAATCGAAGATATGGACAGTTATGAAGATAAGGCTGAATCATCTAACACTGCAGTATCAACTACAGAGATTGAACACAGTGCACCAGAATAAAATATCTTTCTAATAAGATAAGCACTGTAGAATAGAGATATTTTATCATGTAACAGATAAACTTTGTAATAGTTACTACACGACAAAAGATAGGCGGCTAACGCAAAAAATATGTGAATAGTGAATAGTGAACAGTACTTTTACTGTAGCACTTTTCACTGTAGCAAATAGTGTTTTGTAACAGTATGTAGTTTTTGTACGAACCGTTGTAATCCTTTGCTTATAAATAAGAGTTATCTGATGAGGCAAAATCATCAGAAGGCATTTGCCTAACTACACTTCCACATTTCTTCTCTCAACATTTCTTTTCTATTCTATCTTCTCTAAAAAACACGCTTCACCCCACAACTGGTATCAGAGCTTACTATTCATAAGCTTACTAGTTACTATTCACCGGAGCTATACAAACCGCAGATATTCCACAAGCAATTATGGAAGCAGATAAGGTAACCCCTTTTCTTATGAACTAAATTTAAATTCAATCCCCTAGTTTATAATAATACTAAGATCTGTTAAGATGATTCTATAATTTCATATAGGATGTATGCTATCTTAAATATGCTTTCCCCGATTAAATAAACTCATGCTTAGAAACCAAAAGACAATTGGTAGCAGGAGCCCCTTTTTGCCGTTAAGAATGAGAAGGCGTTGTAGGGCGTGATGCATAAAACCTATGTGGTGAGGTTGGAAAACATGAATTTATTTAATTATGCTTAAGTGCTTAAGGGTTGTTAAAGCGGATTAGCAGTACTTATATGAAAGCTTATAGAATTATTATTAACTCGATTAAAGGTTTATTATAAGCAAAAGGGATTGAGTCTTAAAAGTAGTTCATAAAAAAAAAAAAAAAAAAAAGAAAAGTCTAATTACCTAAATTATTGTTTATTTGCTTACTTACCTGTTTATATTTACCTATGAATTCTCAAATAACAAATGTTCGATTACGTGTTGAATGGATAAATTATGCTTTACAAATTAAAATTAAAAACATAAAAGAACAACTAAGACTTTCTCTTATTCACTCAGCTAGAATAGAAGATCTAGACTTAGGTAATATTGTAATTAATGAACTACAGGAAGAACATAACAAGATAGATAAAATTGTACAAGTACAACTAGAAATTAAAAAAATTTTAGACTTCTTAAAACAAATAGAACTTAGCCAATCATTAATAGAACTTGAACAATTGATAAATTCAATATGGCTATAAAAACACAAATAAACAACGTTAAAGATCATATAAAAACGAGAGATAACATATTAAATGTTCAAAATAGAATTATACAAGATAAAATAGATGATTTTGAAGAATACTTATATGAAGCTTACAGAAGAAAAGATAACGAAATAAAAGATGCCTTAAGAAAATATTTAATCAAGTTACAAGACAAGAAAAATAGAAACTTAATAGCTAAACAAGAACTTAAAGATTTACAAAATTCATTATACGCATGAGTACTAAATCACAAGTAAACAGAGCAATGACAAAAGCTAATTGGCAATACTTTATTTCACTTATGCAAGCGGATATTAAAAGCTTAGAATTAAGTAATCAAAAGCAAATAGCTATCATTAATAAACTACAAATATTAGAACGAGCAACGTTAAATGACAATTATGACTATGAAAAAGAGTTAAAACCTTTTGATGAACAATTAGAATTACTAGAAATACAAATTAAAGAACAGGAAGATGTGGTTAAGAAAATCATAGCAGATTATAAAAATTACAAGCTAAATCAGACAAACCAGAGTCAAGTAATACTAAGTTACCAATGGATTAGAAGAACAAGGTTACAGAATATTAGGAAAAAAGATCACTAAAGAATATTCACAGTTATTTCCCGAATTACTTTTAAGAAAGAAAATCGAAGTAGAATATGAAAGAGTATTTAAACAAGAAGAATAATGAATAAAAACGAAAAAATCATTGAAGAGGAAATTATTAGATATCCAGACGGTCCATTTAAAATACATAAGACTAATCAAAATAGACAATTCGCAGAAATTAATGAAGGCACATTTTATTTAATTAAAGATCGAAAACAAATGATATTAGAAAATGAATTTGATAGAGAAAGAAGATTAGCACTAGAAAATAATTTAGTACAACCGACAAACATAGAAAATAATTTAGTACAATTGGATTGTTATAGAAGCCTTAACTACGGAAATTGAAAGACTTAACGTAAACAATATAAATATGTTACAAGATAATGATGAAATTTGTTCTGAACAATCCAGTCAAGAATTTAGATATTCAAATTATTTAGAAACTGACTTTAACTCAGATAACGATGAAGAAATTAATGTACTCACAAAAGTCTACAACGATGGCGATTACGATCATATGGAAACTGATAGAAGTTATAAACCTACCTTTAAAAAGAAAAAAATATTATGATTACAAGTATAAAAATAACGACTATATATGGAAATATCGAAGAAAAATAGAAAATGACTACATACCAAGAGATAATCAAGCCGGAGAAACTTTAAATTTAGATTGTTCCTTAAACGCTGAAATAGATATACAAAATTGCGTATCTAGGATAACTGCTAGATTAATCGAAGCTAAAATACACGTTAGTACGGCAGCAAATTATATTGAAGCCACAATAACAGGAATAGCTAAAAACTTTTTAAATAATATAGGCATAACAGAATTAACAGAATTAAGAAGTACCAAAATAGAAGGAATCGAGATGACAGATCCAATGCAAATGTTGAAAAAATATGAGAGAATAATTCGAAGAGAATTTGGTAATCCAAATACAGATTTAAAATATGCTATAGCCAAAAAAGAATATTGCAAATCCCAATTATATAATATGCAAATATGTTCTATGTGTCCAGAAGATTTAAATAAATATACTTGTGCATTCCAAATGAATTATTATGAATTAGGAACCGAAACCCCGAACAATTAGCAGTCTTTCGAAAATTATATTTTGAAAAATTACCAGCACCCATAAATACTATGGTACAACAAGCTTTTTACACGGAACCTAAAACAGGGAACTTTAGGAGAACAAATAGCTTATTTACAAGCATGGTACAAAAACTATTGTATGGAAGTTAATAACCTAAAAGAATTTAGAAAACAAGCTAAATTTAATGACTGTTGTAAAAGATATGAAATACCAAAATTTGGTTGTTACAAATCAAATAAAAGATATACAGCAAAAAGACCTAAATTGATGCGAAGACGATACAAGAAATTCAAACCATATGGAAAATATAAAAATAAGAAAATATCAAATAAAAACTATTTTATTAAAAGAAAAATCTATAAATATGCTAAAAACCCCAAAAGATGTAAATGTTACAATTGTGGCCGATAGGTCATATAGCAAGAGAATGCAAAGCAAAGACAAATAGAAATAATACTAAGAATATTAAAAATATAAATTTCATTGAACTTCATATAGCGAGAATATGAATTAGGCAAAACCAATATACCACCAGATGAAGAAATATATGTGCTTGAATATGAAACAGATAATGATGAAATCAATGGAATAGAAAATCATGAAGAAAGTAATGAAGAAACAGATAATATTGAAACTGATAGTGATGAGTAAGGAACTACAATAAGTTGATTATGATGAAGATATTACGGAACAACATAGAAATCAAAGAGCTATTTTTGATTTGCAAAAATATAATGAATTAAAATATGAAGGATTTACTTTGTCACCCGATAAAATAGTAGATAAGAAAAAATTTGACTTCACAAATTTAACAAAGTATTTTAAAAAGAAAAAGCAAGAATATCTAGTTATAGCGAGATAGGGAACATGTTATAGACATAACCCAAGTACAAGGAAATACTAGAGTTCCTTTAATAACACAAGAAGTGTTAAATGAAGAAATAACAAAAATTAACAATACTTTAAAAAATAAACCAATTACATTTAGATTTGTAGAACTAGCGACCATCGAAATAATAATAAAAGCATGTTTTAAAGAAGGAATAGATACTCCCTTAGAGTTAGCGTTGCCTTGGTTGCAATGCAAATTTAGTCAAAGCACTTATGATTATGGCCTTCTTAATTCAAGATATATACCTTGAATGGAGAGGAGCTATCGTCAATTCTCGAACTATATAAAGCGACTAAAAGTTATTTGCATATTACAAAATCCCCTATGATTTTTGTAAGATGCTATACCACCCCAGGAAGTTACTTTTTCCGAGATAAAACAATGTATTAGGGTTGTTAAAATGGGTTGTACAACACATTTTATCTTCCCTCGAAGAAATTAAGGCACGACCCGAGTTAAACTACCATGAGATACCGAGACCTCCTTAGGGAAAAGAGGGCGAGTCAAGATAAAAGCAATTTATGAAGCCTTGATTAACATGGTCAAGACTTATGTTTGGATAAACCATAAGGAGTTAAACACACTAATTATCTCTCAAAGCACAAGATATGGCCATGATGCGATCGAAACTATTAAATCATGGATATGGAGCCCGCCCCACCCGATCAAGCGCCGCTACACCGTACTTACCAAGGAATTTTCTAACCGAGGATACTTTGAAAAGATATTGCGGTTGGATGCAACAAAATAATAACCACTCATGTAAGATATGTGGAGTTAAGCAAACGATCGTACCAATAATCGAAGATATGGACGAGTTATGAAGATAAGGTGAATCATCTAACACTGCAGTATCAACTACGAGAGATAGAACACAAGTGCACCGAGAATAAAATATCTTTCTAATAAGATAAGCACTGTAGAATAGAGATATTTTATCATGTAACGGATAAACTTTGTAATAGTTACTACACGACAAAAGATAGGCGGCTAACGCAAAAAATATGTGAATAGTGAATAGTGAACGAGACTTTTTATCGTAGCACTTTTCACTTGTAGCAAATAGTGTTTTGTAACAGTATGTAGTTTTGTACGAACCGTTGTAATCCTTTGCTTATAAATAAGAGTTATCCGATGAGGCAAAATCATCGAAGGCATTTGCCTAACTACACTTCCACATTTCTTCTCTCAACATTTCTTTTCTATTCTATCTTCTCTAAAAAACACGCTTCACCCCACAACCGGTATCGAGCTTACTATTCATAAGCTTACTAGTTACTATTCACCGGGAGCTATACAAACCGCAGATATTCCACAAGCAATTATGGAAGCGAGATAAGGTAACCCCTTTTCTTATGAACTAAATTTAAATTCAATCCCCTAGTTTATAATAATACTAAGATCCGTTAAGATGATTCTATAATTTCATATAGGATGTATGCTATCTTAAATATGCTTTCCCCGAATAAATAAACTCATGCTTAGAAACCAAAAGACAATTGGTAGCGGGAGCCCCTTTTTGCCGTTAAGAATGAGAAGGCGTTGTAGGGCGTGATGCATAAAACCTATGTGGTGAGGTTGGAAAACATGAATTTATTTAATTATGCTTAAGTGCTTAAGGGTTGTTAAAGCAGATTAGCGTACTTATATGAAAGCTTATAGAATTATTATTAACTGATTAAAGGTTTATTATAAGCAAAAGGGATTGAGTCTTAAAAGTAGTTCATAAAAAAAAAAAAAAAAGAAAAGTCTAATTACCTAAATTATTGTTTATTTGCTTACTTACCTGTTTATATTTACCTATGAATTCTCAAATAACAAAAGTTCGATTACGTGTTGAATGGATAAATTATGCTTTACAAATTAAAATTAAAAACTTAAAAGAACAACTAAGACTTTCTCTTATTCACTCAGCTAGAATAGAAGATCTAGACTTAGGTAATATTGTAATTAATGAACTACGGGAAGAACATAACAAGATAGATAAAATTGTACAAGTACAACTAGAAATTAAAAAATTTTTAGACTTCTTAAAACAAATAGAACTTAGCCAATCATTAATAGAACTTGAACAATTGATAAATTCAATATGACTATAAAAACACAAATAAACAACGTTAAAGATCATATAAAAACGAGAGATAACATATTAAATGTTCAAAATAGAATTATACAAGATAAAATAGATGATTTTGAAGAATACTTATATGAAGCTTACGAGAAGAAAAGATAACGAAATAAAAGATGCCTTAAGAAAATATTTAATCAAGTTACAAGACAAGAAAAATAGAAACTTAATAGCTAAACAAGAACTTAAAGATTTACAAAATTCATTATACGCATGAGTACTAAATCACAAGTAAACAGAGCAATGACAAAAGCTAATTGGCAATACTTTATTTCACTTATGCAAGCGGATATTAAAAGCTTAGAATTAAGTAATCAAAAGCAAATAGCTATCATTAATAAACTACAAATATTAGAACGAGCAACGTTAAATGACAATTATGACTATGAAAAAGAGTTAAAACCTTTTGATGAACAATTAGAATTACTAGAAATACAAATTAAAGAACAGGAAGATGTGGTTAAGAAAATCATAGCAGATTAAAAAAATTACAAGCTAAATAGAAAACCAGCTTTATGCTTATGAGTGAACTAGACAAAGATGGTTATAGATTATAGAATCCTAAATGAAAAAACAATTACATATAATTACCCTATACCAAATAAGATACTCAAAATGAGGCAAATACAAGGTTACAATTATTTTTCAAAGTTTGATTGTAAAAGTGGTTTTCACCAATTAAAATTAACTGAAAACTCTAAACAATTAACAGCATTCAAAGTCCCTAATGGATTTTATGAATGGAATGTATTACCTTTTGGATATAAAAATGCCCCAGGAAGATTCCAAGCATTTATGGATAAATATTTAAATCAACTATCAAATTGTGTAGTCTACATTGATGACATACTAATCTATTCGAAAACTCAAGAAGAACATTATAAGTTATTAGAACAGGTTTATAGAAATCATTAAAACCAAGTGGTATAGTGTTAAGCAAAAAGAAAATGGAATTATTTAAAACTCAGATCGAATTCTTAGGATTTGAAATAGATAAAGTTGGAATAAAAATGCAAGACCATATAGCTCAAAAAATTATAGAGTATAATAATAAATTTGATAAAATCGAAGAACAACTTATAAATAATATCAAAGACAATAATGAAATACCGAAATCCCCGAATCGGATACCGAGACCCTAAATAATACCGTTATAGAAGCCTTAACTACGGAAATTGAAAGACTTAACGTAAACAATATAAATATGTTACAAGATAATGATGAAACTTGTTACGAACAATCCAGTCAAGAATTTAGATATTCAAATTATTTAGAAACCGACTTTAACTCGGATAACGATGAAGAAATTAATGTACTCACAAAAGTCTACAACGATGGCGATTACGATCATATGGAAACCGATAGAAGTTATAAACCTACCTTTAAAAAGAAAAAATATTATGATTACAAGTATAAAAATAACGACTAATATGGAAATATCGAAGAAAAATAGAAAATGACTACATACCAAGAGATAATCAAGCCGGAGAAACTTTAAATTTAGATTGTTCCTTAAACGCCGAAATAGATATACAAAATTGGGTATCTAGGATAACTGCTAAATTAATCAAAGCTAAAATACACGTTAGTACGGCAGCAAATTATATTGAAGCCACAATAACGGGAATAGCTAAAAACTTTTTAAATAATATAGGCATAACGAAATTAACGGAATTAAGAAGTACCAAAATAGAAGGAATCGAGATGACGGATCCAATGCAAATGTTGAAAAAATATGAGAGAATAATTCGAAGAGAATTTGGTAATCCAAATACAGATTTAAAATATGCTATAGCCAAAAAGAATATTGCAAATCCCAATTATATAATATGCAAATATGTTCTATGTGTCCAGAAGATTTAAATAAATATACTTGTGCATTCCAAATGAATTATTATGAATTAGGAACCGAAACCCCGAACAATTAGCAGTCTTTCGAAAATTATATTTTGAAAAATTACCAGCACCCATAAATACTATGGTACAACAAGCTTTTTACACGAACCTAAAACAGGAACTTTAGGAGAACAAATAGCTTATTTACAAGCACGGTACAAAAACTATTGTATGGAAGTTAATAACCTAAAAGAATTTAGAAAATAGGCTAAATTTAATGACTGTTGTAAAAGATATGAAATACCAAAATTTGGTTGTTACAAATCAAATAAAAGATATACATCAAAAAGACCTAAATTGATGCGAAGACGATAAAAGAAATTCAAACCATATGGAAAATATAAAAATAAGAAAAGGGGTTACCTTATCTGCTTCCATAATTGCTTGTGGAATATCTGCGGTTTGTATAGCTCCGGTGAATAGTAACTAGTAAGCTTATGAATAGTAAGCTCTGATACCAGTTGTGGGGTGAAGCGTGTTTTTTAGAGAAGATAGAATAGAAAAGAAATGTTGAGAGAAGAAATGTGGAAGTGTAGTTAGGCAAATGCCTTCTGATGATTTTGCCTCATCGATAACTCTTATTTATAAGCAAAGGATTACAACGGTTCGTACAAAAACTACATACTTGTTACAAAACACTATTTACTACGGTGAAAAGTGCTACGGTAAAAGTAAATCTGTTCACTATTCACTATTCACATATTTTTTGCGTTAGCCGCCTATCTTTTGTCGTGTAGTAACTATTACAAAGTTTATACCTTTACATGATAAAATATCTCTATTCTACAGTGCTTATCTTATTAGAAAGATATTTTATTCTGGTGCACTGTGTTCTATCTCTGTAGTTGATACTGCAGTGTTAGATGATTCAGCCTTATCTTCATAACTGTCCATATCTTCGATTATTGGTACAGTCGTTTGCTTAACTCCACATATCTTACATGAGTGGTTATTATTTTGTTGCATCCAACTGCAATATCTTTTCAAAGTATCCTCAGTTAGAAAATTCCTTGGTAAGTACCGTGTAACTGGCGCTTGATCTGGGTGGAGCAGGCTCCATATCCATGATTTAATAGTTTCGATCGCATCATGGCCATATCTTGTGCTTTGAGAGATAATTAGTGTGTTTAACTCCTTATGGTTTATCCAAACATAAGTCTTGACCATGTTAATCAAGGCTTCATAAATTGCTTTTATCTTGACTGCCCTCTTTTCCCTAAGGAGGTCCGGTATCTCATGGTAGTTTAACTCTGGGCCGTGCCTTAATTTCTTCAGGGAAGATAAAATGTGTTGTACAACCCATTTTAACAACCCTAATACATTGTTTTATCTCGAAAAAGTAACTTCACTGGGGCGGTATAGCATCTTACAAAAATCATAGGGGATTTTGTAATATGCAAATAACTTTTAGCTGCTTTATATAGTTCGGGAATTGACGATAGCTCCTCTCCATTCAGTGTATATACTGAATTAAGAAGGCCATAATCATAAGCTGCTTTGACTAAATTTGCATTGCAACCAGGCAACGCTATTAATTCGTTTACCCTTTTTAAAGGGTTAGTAACATATCCACCTTCGATTTCTCCATGGCGGTCTTTTGTGGTTATTTCGGGAAGGTATTTAGCCTATTGGCAATAAGTAAGAAATAATCTATATATTGGCGAACTTGAGGGATCATTGTTTGTTTGGTACCTAAGGTTAATTTTTCTTTAAAAGAAGTGGTATCTGGTATTAAGCTTGGAAAGTTTATTTCATTGATAACCTGGAGTAGGGTTATTGGCTTGATTGGGGCTATAGGTTTGTAGGGACATACTTCGTTTGAAAGGGGAGTTAACTTTTCTTGTGATAACTCTGCTTTTATATTTTTGGCTAGTGCCAATATCCGCTTGCTCCATATTAGGATTCTTTGGAAGTGGCTTCTCTTTTCATAGAAGCAAGTTCTTCCATTATCTTTTTGAGTTGTATCTTGAGTTCCCGATTTTCTATAATCGGTTGTTGAACTATGTCTTGAGAGATAGTCTGCAAAACAATTTTCTTTAGTATTTAGTAATTCGATAGTAAACTCATGCTGGTTAATATCTGCTACAATCCTGTTTATCTCCTTCCTCGTAATTGAATCCTGCAATTTTTGGGTTAGCCAACTTTTAACAGTTCTATTATCTGTTCTGATTATAAATTTATTGTAAACTATGTAACATTCAAAATTTTTTAATTCCATATTTTACTGCTTTTAACTCTTTTTTATTTATATCCCAATTGATTTCATTTGCTTTGAATGTTCCTGAGTGATATCGACAAACATATTCCTTTTTATCGTTTTTATATCTATACTTTAATACTGCTCCGTAACCGTTATTAGTTTCACTAGCATCTGTTTCTACTATCCATGTAAATTCTTTGTCTTCATCGGGAAAACTTAGTTTTGGTAACTTTCTGACTAATTCCTTAATTTTTTCTAAAGTCTTTGTGTCAGTATTATTCCATCTAAAATCGTAGTCTTTCTTTAGTTTTTTAGTTAAGGGTTCAGTATATTGTGATAGTTTAGGGATAAATTCTCTAACTTGATTAACTATTCCTAAGAACTTTTGTAATTCCTTTTTAGTATTAATTTCTTGTTGAAACTCTATAATTTTTTGAGCTATATGGTCTTGCATTTTTATTCCAGCTTTATCTATTTCAAATCCTAAGAATTCGATCTGAGTTTTAAATAATTCCATTTTCTTTTTGCTTAACACTATACCACTGGTTTTAATGATTTCTATAAACTGTTCTAATAACTTATAATGTTCTTCTTGAGTTTTCGAATAGATTAGTATGTCATCAATGTAGACTACACAATTTGATAGTTGATTTAAATATTTATCCATAAATGCTTGGAATCTTCCTGGGGCATTTTTATATCCAAAAGGTAATACATTCCATTCATAAAATCCATTAGGGACTTTGAATGCTGTTAATTGTTTAGAGTTTTCGGTTAATTTTAATTGGTGAAAACCACTTTTACAATCAAACTTTGAAAAATAATTGTAACCTTGTATTTGCCTCATTTTGAGTATCTTATTTGGTATAGGGTAATTATATGTAATTGTTTTTTTCATTTAGGATTCTATAATCTATAACCATTCGGGTTTTTCCTCTTTTTTGTTCAGAGTGATTATTAACTATAAATGCACTGCTACTATGTTTTGAGTTACTTGGTCTAATTAATTGGCCAGCTAATAGTTCCGTTATATGCATTTTAAATTCCTTTTCATCTCTTTGGGTATTATTAAAGGGTTTTTGTGATATTATGCTATTCGAGTCTTTTAATGTCATTTGTATTTCCGTTTTATGCTTATACCAATTCTCTAAAGGGTTATCACTACATAGTTTTTCTAGTTGAGTTTTTAAAGGAGTAAGCTTATCTAAATGGAGTATACCTATTTCTATAATTTCAAAGTTATTAATATTTTCTTTCTTGGTAGTCATTTTTTGGACTAATTGAGTTTCTTCACCTATTTTACATTTTTCCCATTCTATTGGCATTCTTTCTCTATTTTTGACTATTTTAGCTCTTAATTTATGATTACAAGGAGTAAATAATGTGACAAATTCTTTACCTATACTAAAAGGTTTATATTGGTTAAGGAAGTTAGTTCCGAGTATAATGTCTTTTCCTATTAGTTCGAAACAAGTATACTTTAGGTATAATTAATATTTTGTTCCAAATTTGTATTTTCACCTTTGTTTGATATAAGGTAATGTTACTACTATTGTTATTGAATCCATTGATTCTAAATGGTGTGTTTAATTTTTTCCATTCCGGTAAACAATTTTCTTTCATTATTGTTGGTTGTGCTCCTGTATCAACCATTGATGTATAATATCTACTTTTGTATCCGTCAAAGATTATTTTTATAAGTATATAGGTCAAATTACTCATTTTTATTAAGAATTGCTAAGTCATTTGTCATTTTATGTAGTCGCTGTTCTAATATTTCTATGTCTTTAGTTTTTTCTTGTAACTTTTTAGAATATAATTGTATACTATAGTGATGGCATCCTGCAAATCTAACGTAGTTTAGTCTTTGATTGAAATAAACCTTTTCTTCTTTTGCTATTGCTAACTGTTTTTGTAATTTTACTAGTTCAATTAAACTGGGAATAGTGTTATTCATTTATTATTTTAGTTTTATATTGGTTTTGATTATATGTAAATTCAAAATAGTCTTGGTTTATTTTCCATGGCTTAACCTTTTCTAAGAAATCTTTTCCTAATATAATTTTGTTATTTAGGGTTATAACATATTCAATGTTTATATCTTGTAGTGCAATCTTTGTTGTTAGGGTGATTAATCTATTAAAATTTTCATTGATGTTAAGAGATAGTTTTTCTAATGGAATATAATTATTTTCAATGTTTATGTCTATTTGTGCTGTTGTTAGGTTTTTTGTTCCTATTTGTATAAGTATATAATGTTCATATGATTTTAGTTGAATAGGTAGACTGTCAGTTAAATGTCGTTTGGATAGAGAAATGCTTAACCGTTTCTTTACGATTTCTAAATCTTCATAGTTTGGTTTCGAATATAATTTTAATCCTTTTTCTATAGGTAAAATAAGATCTGTAAAAGGGGTGTCTATAGTAATTGGTCTTAATTTATTTTTGGTATAAATTTGATGTTGATCTGTTAAAATATAAGCATTCTTACATTGTACTGTCATAACTTTTGATCCATTAGTCATGTTTATTCCACTTAGCATCCAGTATAATACTAATGCTTTTTCTATGTTTTGGTCAGTTAAACTTATAGAATAATTTGGTTTAATTATGAATCTTACTTTCTGATAAATAAGATTTCCTTTAAGTTGTGCTATAATAGCTTGTTCTACTGGTTCTTTTATTCTTGTCATCAGCTAATTCTAACTCTAAGGGAGTATCTATTCCTTCTTTAAAACATGCTTTTATTATTATTTCGATGGCTGCTAGTTCTACAAATCTAAATGTAATTGGTTTATTTTTTAAAGTATTGTTAATTTTTGTTCATTTAACACTTCTTGTGTTATTAAAGGAACTCTAGTATTTCCTTGTACTTGGGTTATGTCTATAACATGTTCCCTATCTGCTATAACTAGATATTCTTGCTTTTTCTTTTTAAAATACTTTGTTAAATTTGTGAAGTCAAATTTTTTCTTATCTACTATTTTATCGGGTGACAAAGTAAATCCTTTATATTTTAATTCATTATATTTTTGCAAATCAAAAATAGCTCTTTGATTTCTATGTTGTTCCGTAATATCTTCATCATAATCAACTTGTTGTAGTTCCTTACTCATCACTATCAGTTTCAATATTATCTGTTTCTTCATTACTTTCTTCATGATTTTCTATTCCATTGATTTCATCATTATCTGTTTCATATTCAAGCACATATATTTCTTCATCTGGTGGTATATTGGTTTTGCCTAATTCATATTCTGCTATATGAAGTTCAATGAAATTTATATTTTTAATATTCTTAGTATTATTTCTATTTGTCTTTGCTTTGCATTCTCTTGCTATATGACCTATCCTGCCACAATTGTAACATTTACATCTTTTGGGGTTTTTAGCATATTTATAGATTTTTCTTTTAATAAAATAGTTTTTATTTGATCTTTTCTTATTTTTATATTTTCCAAATGTTCAATTACGTGTTGAATGGATAAATTATGCTTTACAAATTAAAATTAAAAACTTAAAAGAACAACTAAGACTTTCTCTTATTCACTCAGCTAGAATAGAAGATCTAGACTTAGGTAATATTGTAATTAATGAACTACGGGAAGAACATAACAAGATAGATAAAATTGTACAAGTACAACTAGAAATTAAATTTAGCTTTGTTTTCTAAATTCTTTTAGGTTATTAACTTCCATACAATAGTTTTTGTACCATGCTTGTAAATAAGCTATTTGTTCTCCTAAAGTTCCTGTTTTAGGTTACGTGTAAAAAGCTTGTTGTACCATAGTATTTATGGGTGCTTGGTAATTTTTCAAAATATAATTTTCGAAAGACTGCTAATTGTTCGGGGGGTTTCGGTTCCTAATTCATAATAATTCATTTGGAATGCACAAGTATATTTATTTAAATCTTCCGGACACATAGAACATATTTGCATATTATATAATTGGGATTTGCAATATTCTTTTTGGCTATAGCATATTTTAAATCCGTATTTGGATTACCAAATTCTCTTCGAATTATTCTCTCATATTTTTTCAACATTTGCATTGGATCTGTCATCTCGATTCCTTCTATTTTGGTGCTTCTTAATTCAGTTAATTACGTTATGCCTATATTATTTAAAAAGTTTTTAGCTATTCCTGTTATTGTGGCTTCAATATAATTTGCTTGCCGTACTAACGTGTATTTTAGCTTCGATTAATTTAGCAGTTATCCTAGATACACAATTTTGTATATCTATTTTAGCGTTTAAGGAACAATCTAAATTTAAAGTTTCTCCGGCTTGATTATCTCTTGGTATGTAGTCATTTTCTATTTTTCTTCGATATTTCCATATATAGTCGTTATTTTTATACTTGTAATCATAATATTTTTTTCTTTTTAAAGGTAGGTTTATAACTTCTATTAGTTTCCATATGATCGTAATCGCCATCGTTGTAGACTTTTGTGAGTACATTAATTTCTTCATCGTTATACGAGTTAAAGTCGGTTTCTAAATAATTTGAATATCTAAATTCTTGACTGGATTGTTCGAACAAGTTTCATCATTATCTTGTAACATATTTATATTGTTTGCGTTAAGTCTTTCAATTTCCATAGTTAAGGCTTCTATAACGGTATTATTTAGGGTCTCGGTATCGATTCGGGGATTTCGGGTATTTCATTATTGTCTTTGATATTATTTATAAGTTGTTCTTCGATTTTATCAAATTTATTATTATACTCTAGTTTAAGATTTTGTATTTCGTTATTAAAACTATTTTCTACTCTATAGACTTTGTCTAAAATTTGTTTGGTATTAAGATGTATTATTTTAATAGATTCTTCCATTTTTCTTATTCGTTCATCGTATTTTCTTTCTAGTTTCTCTAATTTTTTGTAAATATCGTTGATTGTTTTGTTATCCCGATAGTTACATTCTATGTTTGTCGGTTGTACTAAATTATTTTCTAGTGCTAATCTTCTTTCTCTATCAAATTCATTTTCTAATATCATTTGTTTTCGATCTTTAATTAAATAAAATGTGCCTTCATTAATTTCTGCGAATTGTCTATTTTGATTAGTCTTATGTATTTTAAATGGACCGTCTGGATATCTAATAATTTCCTCTTCAATGATTTTTTCGTTTTTATTCATTATTCTTCATGTTTAAATACTCTTTCATATTCTACTTCGATTTTCTTTCTTAAAAGTAATTCGGGAAATAACTGTGAATATTCTTTAGTGATCTTTTTTCCTAATATTTTGTAACCTTGTTCTTCTAATTCCATTGGTAACTTAGTATTACTTGACTCTGGTTTGTCTTATTTATTTTTACTTTCTTTTAGTAATTTTATAATAAATAAAATATTTGTATTAATTATTTTTAAATTAGTACCTAAGTTTTCTTCTTTGTCTAGTTCACTCATAAGCATAAAGCTGGTTTTCTATTTAGCTTGTAATTTTTATAATCTGCTATGATTTTCTTAACCACATCTTCCTGTTCTTTAATTTGTATTTCTAGTAATTCTAATTGTTCATCAAAAGGTTTTAACTCTTTTTCATAGTCATAATTGTCATTTAACGTTGCTCGTTCTAATATTTGTAGTTTATTAATGATAGCTATTTGCTTTTGATTACATAATTCTAAGCTTTTAATATCCGCTTGTATAAGTGAAATAAAGTATTGCCAATTAGCTTTTGTCATTGCTCTGTTTACTTGTGATTTAGTACTCATGCGTATAATGAATTTTGTAAATCTTTAAGTTCTTGTTTAGCTATTAAGTTTCTATTTTTCTTGTCTTGTAACTTGATTAAATATTTTCTTAAGGCATCTTTTATTTCGTTATCTTTTCTTCTGTAAGCTTCATATAAGTATTCTTCAAAATCATCTATTTTATCTTGTATAATTCTATTTTGAACATTTAATATGTTATCTCTCGTTTTTATATGATCTTTAACGTTGTTTATTTGTGTTTTTATAGTCATATTGAATTTATCAATTGTTCAAGTTCTATTAATGATTGGCTAAGTTCTATTTGTTTTAAGAAGTCTAAAATTTTTTTAATTTCTAGTTGTACTTGTACAATTTTATCTATCTTGTTATGTTCTTCCTGTAGTTCATTAATTACAATATTACCTAAGTCTAGATCTTCTATTCTAGCTGAGTGAATAAGAGAAAGTCTTAGTTGTTCTTTTAAGTTTTTAATTTTAATTTGTAAAGCATAATTTATCCATTCAACACGTAATCGAACATTTGGAAAATATAAAAATAAGAAAAGATCAAATAAAAACTATTTTATTAAAAGAAAAAATCTATAAATATGCTAAAAACCCCAAAAGATGTAAATGTTACAATTGTGGCAGGATAGGTCATATAGCAAGAGAATGCAAAGCAAAGACAAATAGAAATAATACTAAGAATATTAAAAATATAAATTTCATTGAACTTCATATAGCAGAATATGAATTAGGCAAAACCAATATACCACCAGATGAAGAAATATATGTGCTTGAATATGAAACAGATAATGATGAAATCAATGGAATAGAAAATCATGAAGAAAGTAATGAAGAAACAGATAATATTGAAACTGATAGTGATGAGTAAGGAACTACAACAAGTTGATTATGATGAAGATATTACGGAACAACATAGAAATCAAAGAGCTATTTTTGATTTGCAAAAATATAATGAATTAAAATATGAAGGATTTACTTTGTCACCCGATAAAATAGTAGATAAGAAAAATTTGACTTCACAAATTTAACAAAGTATTTTAAAAAGAAAAAGCAAGAATATCTAGTTATAGCGAGATAGGGAACATGTTATAGACATAACCCAAGTACAAGGAAATACTAGAGTTCCTTTAATAACACAAGAAGTGTTAAATGAACAAAAATTAACAATACTTTAAAAAATAAACCAATTACATTTAGATTTGTAGAACTAGCAGCCATCGAAATAATAATAAAAGCATGTTTTAAAGAAGGAATAGATACTCCCTTAGAGTTAGAATTAGCTGATGACAGAATAAAAGAACCAGTAGAACAAGCTATTATAGCACAACTTAAAGGAAATCTTATTTATCAGAAAGTAAGATTCATAATTAAACCAAATTATTCTATAAGTTTAACTGACCAAAACATAGAAAAAGCATTAGTATTATACTTCATATAAGTATTCTTCAAAATCATCTATTTTATCTTGTATAATTCTATTTTGAACATTTAATATGTTATCTCTCGTTTTTATATGATCTTTAACGTTGTTTATTTGTGTTTGTATAGTCATATTGAATTTATCAATTGTTCAAGTTCTATTAATGATTGGCTAAGTTCTATTTGTTTTAAGAAGTCTAATTTTTTTTTAATTTCTAGTTGTACTTGTACAATTTTATCTATCTTGTTATGTTCTTTACGTAGTTCATTAATTACAATATTACCTAAGTCTAGATCTTCTATTCTAGGTGAGTGAATAAGAGAAAGTCTTAGTTGTTCTTTTAAGTTTTTAATTTTAATTTGTAAAGCATAATTTATCCATTCAACACGTAATCGAACATTTGTTATTTGAGAATTCATAGGTAAATATAAACAGGTAAGTAAGCAAATAAACAATAATTTAGGTAATTAGACTTTTCTTTTTTTTTTTTTTTTTTATGAACTACTTTTAAGACTCAATCCCTTTTGCTTATAATAAACCTTTAATCAGTTAATAATAATTCTATAAGCTTTCATATAAGTACCGCTAATCCGCTTTAACAACCCTTAAGCACTTAAGCATAATTAAATAAATTCATGTTTTCCAACCTCACCACATAGGTTTTATGCATCACGCCCTACAACGCCTTCTCATTCTTAACGGCAAAAACGGGCTCCTCGCTACCAATTGCCTTTTGGTTTCTAAGCATGAGTTTATTTAATCGGGGAAAGCATATTTAAGATAGCATACATCCTATATGAAATTATAGAATCATCTTAACAGATCTTAGTATTATTATAAACTAGGGGATTGAATTTAAATTTAGTTCATAAGAAAAGGGGTTACCTTATCTGCTTCCATAATTGCTTGTGGAATATCTGCGGTTTGTATAGCTCCGGTGAATAGTAATGTATATATATATATATATATGTATATGTATATATATATATATGTATATGTATATATATATGTATATATGGTGAGAACCGTGATAACTCATTCATTTTTCCTTATTTTATGAAGATTTTACTCATTTCACAATGTTTTTGCTCATTTTGCATTTTTACTCATCTTATGTTTTTCACTAATTTAATGTTTTCTACTCATTTTGTGCTTTTGCTCATTTTTTAATTTTTTGGCTCATTTTATTAAGTTTTTGCTTATTTTTAGTGGTTCTCACGGTTTTCACCATAAGAGGGTTCTCACTAGAACCCAACCCTATTTCTACTACAATTCGACACAAACTTGAACTCAGGTATGTTGATATTTGTTGATGAAACTATAACTTGTCGATATTTGCAATTCGACGCAAACGAGATTCCAAAAATCAATTGTTGATATTTGTTGATAAACTGTGGCTATAGTGCTTTGTATTGATAATGGCTCTGCAATTGTTGATGAATTATGTTAAAAAAATAAATTAAAATCCTTTATATAAAAAAATCTAACTCTATGTATTCTTATTCTTACCATTATGCCTTTGTTAAATTATTTTCTTAATTTATTAATAAATGACATTGTTGGGCGTCTAAGTATATAAACCTCTATAATTGTCTATTGTAGAATTGCTTAGGAGCCCTAGACAATACATTTGTTTGAGTCCATGTAGCAAAAGAGGAGAGAGGACAATATCGAACAAGAAAAGGCAACCTTGTAATGCCTAGATTTTTTAGAACCAGATTAACTAGTTGCTCTTTTTTCTATAATTATTATAAGTGAACCTCTGTTAAAATTTTGGGAAAACAATATTGCATAATGATTTGTCGTAGTTGTGTACATTTGTAGTTTGAAAGCTTGTTTTTAAAATAAAATAATTTTATTTGGATTTTATGCTCTGATCTTATAGTATTTTAAACTTTTACAATAATGAATGCAAAATTATTAACCTTGTAAAAATGATTAAAGGAATTTTAAAGAAAAGGAAAAGAATATAATTGCATTACAGTATCACATGTGAAATATTAAAAACAAGATATAAGAGAAAATTAAATAATCTTAATTTCATTCTTGATTCCATAGTGATTTAAACCAAACACTAGTTATGGGGATCATTTGTATTCCAAAACGGGACCAAACACATGGTATTAGAATCAAGTTCCAACCCTATACCACCTTTTTTGATTCCTGATTCCAAACCCATACCAACTAGGGGCATTCACAAAAACCGAAACCAAAAAATCGTACCGAAAATCGAAAAATCGGTCAAAATGGGCGGTTACCGAATCGGAAAATTTGGGATTAAACGGCACGGTTACTGAACAGTAAAATTCACGCTTAAACGATACGGTTACGGTTATGATTTTTGAGTGAATGGTTAACAAAAAAAATCGAAATATATTTTTTTCTCTATTTTATTTATTGTGAAACATTTTCCAACAACTACATTAATTCTAATATTTGTTACTAAGTAACAACAATTAGAGGAAATGGAGTAAGTATTTGTTACTAAGTATGAGATTATTGAAAAAATTTAGCACTAATTTGAACACTATAATTACGAAATGGAGTAAATTCTTAGTGTTATTATGTTTTCTGTGAATTTATTATCCACTTTATAATATATTTTATATTAGAGTATATATAATATTATAGTATATGCACACTAAAATAGAAAATATATATTTACATTAAGTAAAATATAATAGTATAAATTGAATAACGGTTAATGGTTAACCGAAAAACCGTACTGAAAAAACGGTTAACCTCTTAGGCGGTAACCGGTCTAAACGGTTACGGTTCGCAAAAAAGAGTGAACCAAAACTTTCGATTACCGAATCGATATGTTATTTCGGGACGGTTAACCACCCATGAACACCTCTAATACCAACCTACAAACCAAACGCCCCATAAGCAGTCTCATGTAAAAATAGAAGGAAATTATGTGGTTCATCATATCTCTAAACTTGTTACATTTGGGGTTAAACAAATCTGGGATGTCCACAAGATATCACTACTTATGTACTCACGGACACTTTGTCCCTTTCTTAATATGCTAGCTTGTTTTTCCTCTCAAAAAAGAGAAAAATATAGTATTTACCAAAAAAAACCATATATTACCCCAAAAATATACTCCCTGTGTTTTCTTTTGTTGTTCTTGTATTCAGGATTGAGAAATTTCAATATGTTGTTCATATTTTTAATCTTTCCATATATAGTATAATTTATGCGTTAAATTTCCATTAGTTTTAAGTTGAAATAAATGTGTTCACATTTTTTTTAGCAATAAGTAAACACAGGCGAAGAACCAACACAAACCCGAAACTAAAGACAGCTAGACAACATCCGAATCTTAACTAGCCATAGAAGCTAATAAGGATTCGGGACCCTTGACACAATCATTATTCTGACTAACTAAAACACTATTACAAGAACAAACACCCAAAGACGAAACAAGTTTTTTCTTTACATGATACGAGGAATTCGATGAGGGGGAACAACTACTTTTTCTTTTTGAACCAACGGAATACAATACTTGAGCGAGCTTCGAACTCCTTCTCCAGACTCGTGCACTTATAGTGAAATGAGCAGCAACATTCCGTCTGATATGATTTCCTCCTTGCACCTTCGACAATCTTGAGTATCGACCAGCCACACGACACCACCACTCCTCTTGACATTGCTGAGATTTCTTCCCTCTTCTTTTGTTGTGAAGTTATGATTAGTGTGATGGGAAATGTGTTCACATTATTGACTGCTTGACATAGAATAACTCATGGCAATAAATGTGTTCACTTTAGCTTGTAGTCACTTTACTCTTTTACCCCCTCAAATGTATCATTGGTTGCTAACACAACATAACTCAAAGGATTATAATCTTTATTTTTAGTTAATTTAATTTTGTTTAAAATAGTGAAATCTTGTCCTTTTTTTTTTTGTGTTGCATTGGTTTCTTCCCCGATTTCAAATAAGAACAACAAAAGAAAACGGATGGAGTAATTAATAACTAGAAAACTATAACTAATAACTTGTAAACAATTATTAATTACTAAAAAACCACAACTATTAACCTTGTAAATATAACTATTTATCCAAAACCATAACTATTAACCTGAAATTTATCTCTACTATATATGGCAACATAACATGAAAAAACAGAAAAAGGAAAAAAAAAAAGACATAACTGCTTCCTTCCATAACTGAAAAAATAAAAATTAATGGCAAAAACAAAACAAAATAATCGCATAAAAATAAATGCTTCTGAGTTCAAATAATCTCCTTAAAAATCTAAAATTCAAAAAAGAAAGTCCCTTATTTTATTTTGTGGGATACCTCCCACTTGAGATTCTAATACTTCTTATCTCTCACTCCTAAAAACTAATCTGATTCAAAATGCTTCTGAGTTCAATTTAAACGCTTCTAAAATTGGAATAACTCTTCATCTTCTTCCTTCATTGTCTACAAACAAAAGCGCAATACTATCAACTACAATGCCTTTTTCATCAACCACGTAATTCATTGCGTAAACACACTTATTCATAGACAAATATTATCGTTTTGTTTTGCATCTAATTCATAATTTCTATGCAACATAGTCAAACCAAATCACACAGAAGAAGATTAAGAAGCAAAAAACAACACAGGTATATCAGAAGACAAATAGGAGATTGATGTATTGCTTACGTATCATTTACTAGTATCTGTTGCACGCGATGCGTGCGTGGCATTGTGTAAGTGATTTTGTGTAAGTTTTAATTTAATCGTCATTCAAGTAATATTGTTCTATTTTTGCTTTTACTGGTGCAGATGTAAGATGTAACTGCAGTTGTAGGGATCTTTTTTTTCCCTTTTTAAAAAAAAAATGAGAGAAAGCAATTAGTAGTTTGTTTGGTTATTAGGGGTATTTTGGGTAAAAAGGGTGGACACCAAAAGGTTAGGAGTTCCCATATATAATTGAGATAAAATGGTTTTTTGTTAGGAAGGACCTAATAAAATACAAACTAAGTTTTGTAGGAAGGACCTAATAAAAATTTTTTTTGTCTAAAATGACATATTAAAATGCTTCCGATTGTTAATAGGAACCAGTTTATGAATTTCAGGCCAAAAAATTCTAATTTTTTTTTTTCAGAAATTGAAGGAAAATGTCTAGGAAATCATGTTCAAGCAATAAAATTCCTGTCAAATGTAGTTGTGGTGTCCCAATTGCAAAAAGCCAACGCCGAAATATGGTAATTTTGGCCTGAAATTCATAAACTGGTTCCTATTAACAATCGGAAGTATTTTAATAGGTCCTTTTAGACAAATTTTTTTTATTAGGTCCTTTCCTACAAAACTTGTATTTTATTAGGTTATTTTTGACAAAAAAACCCTTTATAAAACCTTATATAACTATCACCATTTGATATATTATCACCATTTGATATATAGCCTTATATCGCGTGCATATATCATATATATAATATATCACCAAGGTTTATGGTGATTTGTTAATTCTAGGGATTTGCTATTTGACGCCCTAATATTTCTTATTAACGCCCTAAATACAATATTTTTATACTGTATATTTATACCATCTTTTTCTCTCTTCTTCCCGTCCCTTTCCCTTCCCCTTCCCCTTTCCCTACCACACTGGATTGAGTTAACTTGGTACAGTCATGCCCCACCACCACCATTTCAATTCTGTTGATAACTTCACATTGTTTGTATGACAGGAAATTTAGTGCCTTTTTTCAACTTATTCTTTTATTCCTGTATATTAATGATATTGAGTTATTTTTTTATGTTGCAAATTCAAGCCAAGCTCCACCATTTGAATTCCCTTCAACGTGCGTGACGCCACCACTGGAAATTCCCAACCACCACCACTAATAATCCACCATCACGCCCCACCAATAATCCACCACCAATATTACACCATCATTAATCCACCACCACTATTACACCATCATTAATCCACCACCAAGCGTGACTGGATTTTTTTTTTTCAAAAAAAAAATATGAAGAGGCATCCACCATGGACACCCCACCACCGGTGGAGGCGTTCTTGGCAGGCGGTCCACCACAGGGTGAGGCGCCTGCCAAGGACGCCTCCACCGGTGGTGGGGCGTCCTTGGTGGACGCCTCCACCGGTGGTGGGGCGTCCTTGGTGGACGCCTCTCCATATTTTTTTTCAAAAAAAAAGGAGGCGTCCACCATGGACGCCTCTCCATATAATTGTTTTAAGAAAAAATAAAAAAAATAGAGGAGAGAAGAAGGGTGGTGATGGGAAGAAGATGGTGGTGGTGATGGGCGTCCATTGTTGAGGATGGTGGTGGTGATGGGAAGAAGAAACTGTTGCAAATAAACCAATAAAATGATACTTATCTGTTGAAGCGAGAGGAAAGAGCAGTTCCCTTGTCGTGGACGAACCACTGTCCTAAAAGACGATTCCGCTCTACCCCAATGCAAGTAGAACTACCGCGATCGCCCTCCCGGGATTAGCACAAAGACCGTAGGACGTGTGCACTCACAAACTACGGTTGGAGATCGAAACTTTGCCCAATATCGAGAGAGAGAAAAAATAAATGTGTTTTATTTTTCTGTGTGTATCTTACTAATGGGAAGAATCGGGGTTTATAAGAAGAAGAACTGAATAAAAAAGAAAAGGAAAGGCTAAAAATAAGGGAAGTAAATCAAGGCAGAAGTCTTGGAGGAAACGGCTAAATATCTCGCTAATAACGGCAAGAACACGATTCTTGCAATTAGCGTCAATTCAAAACTGACTGGAGTTTAAAAGGGATCACAGGCCCACAGCCCACGCTCGCGCCGCGCTCCCCACGAGCTCGAGCCCGAGCCCGGCCGGGCCGGTGCGCGTGTGTGGTTACCAATCCATTTAGCCCATTACCCAACAAGGTGTTCTAAGGTACTTCCCTATATAAACAAAGAAGATACTAGATAATTCTTCCATGTGGGACAAGAGGGATTTCTTTCTTTGACTATTGTTGAAACTTCCAACAATCCCCCACAGGTTCAACATATGAGAAAAAGAAAAGAAGAATGATTTGGGCAATGACAAAATAATCGCATCAGTGTTAATGTCTTGCGACTTGAATTAATACTTAGTGATATTAAGCTAAAGTCTCCTTCCCATTAAGTGACCGTAGTCTTGAACTTAGTGGGGAGTAAGAACCTGTTACTTAAAAAACGCAATCATATATGTAAACAGTTCTGATACTCCGCGAATAAAAGTGACGCCTTATACTGGCCATACGTCCAAAACAAGGATACTCATAGGTGTTCTAGAGAATCAACCCAAGCAATTCTCATAGGAAGCGGCCACGCTTCCACACCTACTTAGGTGAATCCCATCAAGTGTGAGCTACATCACACCACCAAATATATGGATATGGGTTCATTAAGAGCCTTTTGCTCGTCCTCGTTCACAATGTAGCAAGCACTATTACAATCAAACATCTAGGGATGGAGAAATAAATTTCAGTGCTCCTGAATTATTACATAATGTTCTCCTTTGAACTCATAGTGAGTAGGAGTTCATTACTTATAATTCAATCAATGGGTCTCTAAACCCATCCCTTTCGATGTTTCCAAAACTAGTTTTCTACATAGGCCTTTCGTGAGCGGATCCGCGGTGTTCTTTTCAGACTTTACATAGTCTAGTGATATCACTCCATTTGACAGAAGGTCCTTAACTGCCTTGTGTCTCAAACGAATGTGCCTTTTCTTTCCATTGTAGGCATTGTTGTTTGCAATAGCGATAGCAGCTTGCGAGTCACAATGCATAGCAACTGAAGGAGCTGGCTTCCCCCATAGTGGAATATCTGCAAGCAGGTTTCTCAACCAATCTGCCTCATGTCCTGCCAATTCAAGAGCAATAAATTCAGATTTCATAGTTGACATAGCAGTACAAGATTGCTTACATGATTTCCAAGATACAGCTCCACCACCTAGTGTGAAAACATAGCCACTAGTGGAGTTAATTTCATCATTGCCGATACCCAGTTGGCATCATAAAAACCTTCCAAAACAACTTGGAAAGTTAGAGAAGTGCAGACCCCAATCCATGGTACCTTTAAGGTACCTAAGTAAGCTACGAAGAGCATCCCAATGATCCTTGTTGGGGTTATGAGTGTACCTGCTTAGTCTACTTACTGCATAAGCAATATCAGGTCTTGTGTAATTCATAAGAAACATAACACTTCCAATAACTTTGGCATACTCGGATTGACATACTGGATCACCCTTATTTTTCATTAAATGAAGACTTGGGTCATAGGGGGTTCTGACTGGATCAACATCAAATGAGTTAAACTTTTTAAGAAGTTTTTCTACATAGTGAGACTGATTTAAACAGATACCACTTGGAGTTCTTTTAATTTTAACTCCCAAAATAACATCAGCCTCACCCATGTCTTTCATTTCAAATTTTGAACTTAAGAAATTCTTTGTCTCTTTGATACGATCCAAGTCAGTACCAAATATTAGCATATCATCTACATACAAGCAAATGATAACACATCCAGAAGCATCATGCTTAGAGTAAACACAAGAGTCACCTTCATTTACATGAAAACCATTACTTACCACAGTTTTGTCAAATTTGTCATGCCATTGTTTTGGAGCTTGTTTAAGTCCGTACAATGATTTGACTAACTTACAAACCTTATTTTCTTGACCAGGAACGACGAACCCCTTAGGTTGAGTCAAGTAAATCTCTTCTTCCAAGTCTCCATTCAAAAATGCAGTTTTCACATCCATTTGATGCACAACAAGGTTATGAATGCAAGCAAGAGCTATCAAAGTTCTAATTGTTGGAATAAGTATCAAAATAATCTATTCCTTGTTTTTGAGTAAATCCCCTGACAACAATTCTAGCCTTATACTTGTCAATGGATCCATCAGGTTTTAGCTTTTTCTTAAAAATCCACTTACAAGTAATGGGCTTGCAACCCCTGGGTAAATCAGTCAATTCCCAAGTATTGTTACTTAGGATTGAATCAAGTTCATTATTAATAGCTTCTTTCCAGAATACTGCATCAATGGACCTCATTGCCTCATCATAAGTTTTAGGGTCATCTTCCAAAATGAAAGCGAGAGACAAAGTCACGATCAATCAAATAAGGTTCGATTAAGAAAGCGATAATAAAGTCGAGATCCAAAACTATTTTCTTTCCGAGCCCTTTTACTTCTCCTTGGCTCCAAATCTATAACATGATTATCTCGAAAGAGGAGCAACACATAAGTTAGTGCAGAGCTAGAAGATGGCAAATCATTACTAATGCAAGAGGATTTCATAGGAAAAATGTGTTCAAAGAACTCTACATCTCTTGATTCAATAATGTTACCACCTGCATAAGAATTGTTAACACCTTTAACAAGGAAACGAAAAGCAGCACTTTGATAAGCATATCCAATGAAAATTGAATCAACTGTTTTTGGACCTATTTTGTCTATCTTGCAGCTAGGAACCCCACTTTCGCCAAACACCCCCACACTTTTAAGTAATTCAGGTTGGGTGCTCTACCCTTCCATAATTCATAAGGAGTTTTGTCTAGTTTCTTGTGAGGTACTCGGTTCAAAACATGACAAGCGAGAAAGTATAGCTTCCCCCACATATTATCGGGAAGACCGGAACTAATAAGCATGGCATTCATCATGTTCTTAAGAGTCCTATTCTTTCTTTCAGGCAATTCCATTTTGTTCGGGGGTTGGGGGCAGTCATTTCCATGACCTTTACCATTTTGCTCACAAAAGTTTTAAGAGAGTTAGGGTCATATTCTCCACCCCTATCACTCCTAAGTCTCTTGATCTTTCGATCTAGCTGATTTTCTACCTCAGCCTTGTATTTGAGGAACATTTCCTCTGCTTCATCCTTTGACCTGAGAAGATAAATCATGGTAAAACGAGAACAGTCATCAATAAAAGTAATGTAATACCTTTTACCACCCCTGCTCTCATGATTTTTAAAATCCCCCAAATCACTATGAACAAGTTCTAGTACTTCAGTCTGTCTATCTATTGATTTGAATGGCTTCTTTGCAAATTTGGCTTCAACACATATTTCGCATTTTGAAAATTCAGTTTTAGAGAAGTTTGGAATTAAATTCAAATGTTTAAGCCTTTTAATAGAAGCAACATTAACATGACCCAACCTTGCATGCCACAAATCAATAGACTCAGCAATATAAGCAGATGAAGTACTAGCCATTTTATTCATAGTTTCAACAGAAGCATCGAGAATAAAGAGCCCCCCACTACAAAACCCCTTCCCTACAAAATCCCCATTATGAGTAAGAACAAGCCTATCAGAATCAAAAGAAAGTTTAAGACCAGCTTTCATAAGCAAACTACCAGACATTAAGTTCCTACGCATTTCAGGAACATGTAAAACATTAGTAAGAGTGAGAAGCTTTCCTGAACTAAGTTTGAGAATTATCTTCCCTTTCCCTGGAACACTTGCAGAGGCCGAGTTGCCCATGAATACATTCTCACCATCAGTTTTGTCATAGGTTGAAAACATGTTCTGATTTGTGCAGATATGTCTCGTTGCTCCAGTATCAACGATCCATTCAGTAACATTACCTGCAAGATTAACCTCTGACACAACAGCTACAAAGTTATCAACAGCTTACGCAATGTTAGCTTGGTTTTGTCCAGATTTCTTCTCACTTCTGCAGTCTTTGGCTTTATGACCTGGCTTACCACAATTATGACAGTTTCCCCTAAATTTGTATTTCTGTCTCCTTGAGGTTTGAAATCCTTTCTAAAGGTCTTACCAGAATGGTTTGAAGTCTTAGGTTCCACCAGATTTGCCTTAGAAGAACCGCCAAAAATATTGGTCCCCTTATCCTTAATACGATTTTCCTCCTCAATTTTTAGGTGACCTATGAGCTCCTCTAAGGTTAGGTCTTTTTTTTATGCATCAACTGGTTACGAAAGTCTTTCCATGAGGAGGCGAGTTTTTCAATCAATACTATGGCAAGGGTATAATCACATATACACAGATCCTTTACCAACCATAGCAATACGAGATATTCTCATAGTCATGAATTTGGTTAATTATAGGTTTATCATCATCAAGTTGAAAACCTAACCACTTACTAACACAATAACGTTTAGTCCCGGCATCGTCAGACCCATATTTCCCCTTAAGTGCATCCCAAATATTCTTAGCATGATCAAACATCATGTATATATCAAGCAGAGCATTAGACATATGGTGCAACAACATACCCTTACAAGTTCTATTGTCCTTAGCAAATTTCGCTTCAAATTCAGATTTCTCAGTTTCATCAGAAGGTAAAGATACGTCCTCAAGAACATACGCAACATCAATTTGTTCCAAATAAAATTGCATCCTAACAACCCAACATTTATAGTTTTTACCATCTAAAGGTTCTAGTTTAGACATGTCAGGAATAGTGAATTTGGAAGCCATATTCGTCTTTTAGATTGTTGCAAATAAACCAATAAAATGATACTTATCTGTTGAAGCGAGAGGAAAGAGCAGTTATCGTGCCGTGGACGAACCATTGTCCTAAAAGACGATTCCGCGCTACCTCGGTGCAAGAAGAACTACCGCGATCTCCCTCCAGGATTAGCACAGCACCGTAGGACGTGTGCACTCACAAACTACGGTTGGAGATCAAAAACTTTGCCCAATATCAGAGAGAGAAAAAAAATAACTTGGTTTTATTTTTCTGTGTGTATCTTACTAATGGGAAGAATCGGGGTTTATAAGAAGAAGAACTGAATCAAAAAGAAAAGGAAAGGCTAAAAATAAGGGAAGTAAATCAAGGCAGAAATCTCGGAGGAAACGGCTAAATATCTCGCTAATAACGGCAAGAACACGATTCTTGCAATTAGCGTCAATTCAAAACTGACTGGAGTTTAAAAGGGATCACGGGCCCGCGGCCCCCGCCCGCGCCACGCTCGCCACGAGCCCGAGCCCGTCCCGGCCGGCGCGCGCGCGCATGTGGTTACCAATCCATTTAGCCCATTACCCAACAAGGTGTTCTAAGGTATTTCCCTATATAAACAAGGAAGATACTAGATAATTCTTCCATGTGGGACAAGAGGGATTTCTTTCTTTGACTATTGTTGAAACTTCCAACGAAACAAAGAAGATGGTGGTGATAGGCATCATTGTTGAAGATGGTGGTGGTAATGGGAGTTTATTTAATTATCATGGGTGGAAAAGTACTTTTATAAGCATTATGAAAGATGGTGGTGGTGACGGGGCTTCAAGGTGGTGATGGGACTTGAAGGTGGTGGTGGTGTGGAAGAAGAAGAAGGGGAAGGAGAAGGAAGGCCTAGAGCCTAAAGGGAAGGGGAGAAAGTGAGAAAAAAAAAGATATAAAAATACAGTATTTTATACGTATTTAGGGCGTTACTAGGAAATTATAGGGCGTCATTTAGCAACCCAGTAATTCTATCACCAAAATTGTATTATTTCTATTATCGTCTCACTATTTCGCAAACTCAATGCAACTTTGTAGTTTTACAATTGCTTCTTACCCGCAAGACGACCGAATTCGGCGATGCGCAAGACATGAAACATTGTTAGACCCATCAAAGCTTTGGTTGAGATATCTTCATTTCTCTTTGTTTCAACAACCTTTAAATGATGAAACTCCTTCGATTTCCGAAGTAATTGCTCCTACTCCCTCAAAAAAAGGTAAATAGTCCTACTTTCTTTATTCTATCTGTTTTTTTTACTGTGTGTTGAAATTTTCTATGGATTTTAGATGGATTTAGCAGACCCACACTGTTATTTGCTAAAAGAGCTATACATCATATGTCTTGCTTTTGTTCTTCCAGTACAAATTAGATGGAAATCCACATAAATATCAAATCTGAATTTTTTTTTGGTTCTTTCACATGCAAAAAACAAATCGATAAGATTTCAAACTCACCTATAAGTTTACAATCGAACTTCTAAACCTTCTTTCTCTCCCTCCTCCTTCAATTGTGTCGTCGAAGTATTGCTTTTAAATTCTTCAATTTCCATTTAATTTCTTAACTTTCTATTTGCATTCAAAATTCCCGTCGAAAAAAATTTAAGGTTCGGAAAGAGATGGGAGGAGAGAGGAAGCAAAGAATCGAGCGAGGTGATGGGGGTAAGATAAAGATAGAACTTAAAGCCCATAGGAGTATTTCTATAGAGTTAAGGGTAATTAGAAAGAAATTATGGTAAGTCATATTGATATAGCCATATAGGGCCATTTTCCTTTAAAACTTCGTGAGAACTAGAAATGAGATTTTAAATAGTGGAGGATCAAGTTTTTGATTAATTTAAGGTTGTCTTCATATGTAGCTAAATGTGAGCATATTATTACCGTCATTTATACTTTGATTTTCACTTTAGTAGAGATGATATACATGATTTTTTTGAAATACAAGTTGTTAGATCTCGCACTATCGCAAGCGGTCCCCATCGTAGCAAAAATGATTGATTAAAACTAAATATATAGCAAGTATTAGCATAAGCAAGTTAGGAAAAATAAAGGCGAGTAAACGTGGTATATAACAAGATATGTTAAGTAGAAAGCATATTATATATAAGCATATTGAGCCTTTATATGTGTAGGTCACAAGACCATATCTAATTATGCGTATTTTTTTTTTGTGAGAATATGTACAATAAGGCCCCGTTCTTTTGGACTCAGAGAATTTGAACTGAATTGAAATGAAGAGTAACGTAACTGAACTGAACTAAACTGAACTGAACTGAATTAAACTGAATTGAAAATAAGTCCAAAAGAGCAGGGTCTAACTTATGCCCTCTAATATAATAACATGTGCAAATTGTGAGACACTCGCCATCAAAATTCTGATAAAGTAAAAAGAAGAAAAGGGATACAAAGGAAGAAGTAAAAAAGGTAAGGCAACATTGCTAAACAATTGTAAACAGCCTCGCAATACATGTATATCTCTAAATGGGTGTATTGTAAAGACATGTGCGTCAATCTTCCCTAACCGCAAAGTTTCCATAAAAGAAACCCTCCTACCATAAACGCCCAAGGGGGGCTCGCCGCCACCGCAGCAGCCTCGACGCTCTGTAGGCGGTGTCGAGCTCCCCTACCATCCGGTTATTTTGTTCCCCCCTTCCCCCTCCCCCTCCCTTGTGTGTTTGGTGTTCCCCCTCCCCCTCTACTGTGCGTCGGAGTTGTCCCTCCCCTGTGAGTCGTTTCTGCCCCTCCCCCACCCTTGTGCTTTGGCAGTATCCCTCCCCCCTGTGCGTCAATCTTCCCTTCTCCCCCTGCCTTGTACGTCGGAGTTACCCTACCCCCTCCTCCACCATCGTTTTGTTTGTTATCCCCCTCCCCTAAATCGGTTTCCCTTCCCTTTTCCTGTTCCCCGGTGATTTCTGTTTCTTGGTTTTTCGCGTTGGTCAGCCACCCCTCTCCCCGTCGATATCTCCGTGTGTTGACGTCCATGGTCCCCGTCCCCGTCCTCGCGTCCGGTAGGCACCATCCCCTATTTAGTGTTGTGGCTGTTTTGGGCTTCCCTCCCCCCTCCCCGTAGTTGTTTTGGGCTCCCCTTTGCCCTTCCCCTAGTTAATGTCGGGCTTCCCTTTCCCTCCCCCCTGTTAGTGTCGGGCTTCCTCTCCCCTTCCCCGAGGTTGTTGGACTCTCCAACTAGTTTTGTTGGATGTCGGTATGTCGGGTTTTCTCTTAAAATGTGTCTAATCTACGAATAAAAGGAGTGCGTTGTTTTCGAGTTGATAAAGTTGTTGTCGGTAATTGAATGTGGCCATCGACAAGTATATGTCAGTTGGGTCAATATTGGTGGTTCAAGGTAGTACCAATGGAGTATGTCGGTTTTTGGGAATATGTGCTGAGAGACAAGGTGAATCACGAAGATCGTTAGCATGGACGAGGCGATGATAGGTTTTCATGGTTGGGACATATGTTTTCCGGTTTTAAAAATCGGAGGTGTATTCGAGGGCTCAACTTGTTTTGCTCTCTTATTAGCTTGCCATTGATCTTAATGGTCTTTGCCTTAACAACTTCAAATCTGAAGGCGGCACCTCAGTTGCATCTAGGGGTTTTCAGCACGCCCACTCATCGGCGTTTCTCCTACCTCATAGAGAAACCTAAAAAACTCTCGATCGAAAGAAATGAGTCACAATGGAACGTGACTCCTCACATGATCATGAGCTGAGAATCCCAAGCGATAACAGATCGTTGGGATTGCACATGAGGCGCGACGCGACGCTCGCAGTTGGTTGTTCGTTGTCTAGATCATGATCGTCATCCGCTTCTTCTACCACTTCCATCAGCCATCCGAGGTTTGCATCCACCATCACAGGCTTTGAGCAGCGACGCCCCCCTCCCTACGCGACTTTATATCGGTCTTACTTATTTTTGTTTTAGGTGGAATGTATGAGCTCCTAAAGCTCCTTTAGGTTTGTTTGTTTGTTTTAGTTTGGGTTGTATTAGCATTAGGCTGTACTTCCTCTTTTAATTAATGTACGATTTCTCGTTGTCTCAAAAAAAAAGGTAAAGACATGTGCGTATAATCCTGATCTTAAACCACCTAGATTTGGTAAACCACATGACATTTACCAAATGACCGAAGGAATAGTTTCAAAATGTGTTTTCTTGTACTTGGAACAACCGAAAATAAGGATGGCCATACCCTTTTGTTGTTGTAGCCATAACCTAGTAGTTTCATGTGAAATTAGCTCGTGTTCAAGGAGGGTGAGATATATGATATATATAGCATACAAGGCTTTTTAAAGAATTTTATTTGGGTGACAGCATATATTGATATTTCTATAAAGATGTCTTGAATATTTATTATCAAGATTCTGAGGTCTAATAGAAGATATGTGTTCTCCCCAGCTGACTAAGAGAACGTATTATCTTTTATATGAAGAATACAAGGAAGTGGCATCACATAAAGTCGCCAACACAACTGCAGAAGGTGTTAGATATATACTACATGAGTTTTTTATTAGATACAACATTTGATTATTCTAATTCATTCACCAAAAAGGTAAATGCATCTAAAAAGAATATAGGTAGTTGTAACAGCCCGCACTTCTGAGCTGCTAGCTAATCACACTTAAGCTACAAAAATGTCATTTAACACTTTAACAAACCTCGAATTGAATTTACATTCCAACACTGATGAAACATAACCTTTTACACGATTGTGGACCTGTGGGTCAGGGCCCACAACACAACAGCTTCAAAACCAAATATCATACTGTAGAATACTTTACTCGATTCCTAAACAAATAATATTTTATTCTCAAATAAATATTGAATACTTTTAGATACAACCTCTGAATCTTTAATCTAATTACACTTTCATAACTAAACTCTCTCTTTTGATCCACACTTAGCCTCCGACATACACCTACAAATTACTGAAGAAAAATACAAAACAAACAAAAACTAAAATGAGCGGAAAGCTCAGAAACTTTACTTCAACCGGTCAAAATGGTTTTAGTTAGAAAATGTTTTCCATATCATAAACAAACTTGGTAATTGTTCGAAAAATCATTATTTAGAACCACAGCTGGTATAGCTCACTCCCTTGACACAAACCGCTGGCAAGTTGAGGTTTTGGCAGAACATAACGTAACATAAACATAACAGAATATTCGACCTTCTCTAGTTTTAACTGAACTTATATCTGAATCACTCCCCTCCACCTGTACATTGCCCACTTTTTATCTGAGTTCATAAGCATAAGCTAAGCCAGCTAAAACAAATACGAAATCTTTTTTAACATATCTTAAACTATACACGTAAACATAACATTTCCGAACAATTCGAATACCAAAACATAAACATACTTTTATAATCATTCAGTAACAATTCACAAGTAACTCATAAATATGCATCTATAACCATTGCCATGACTATAAACGATATATGATATTAAAAAACACATCACACACACGGGCATGTAAACTACGTTTTGCTGAACATAAAGGTTACCTCAATCGGCTTAACCATTCTTTAACTTCAACAAACAAGAACTCCGAGAAATCCATAACTCCATCAAACTCTCTTCAACTCCATACTACTTATTCATAATGAACCTCAATAACAATAACAATTATCAATAAATTTCTAAAAGAACTTCAAGTTCAACAACTAACTCAAATAACTAACTCGAACTCTATAGCTATCCTTAACAATTTTGACTAATTTATGAGTACTAAATTCATCTAATTAATCCATATAAACCAAACTATAATATAATAGATAACTCATTCCTCACTCTCGCAACACCCACATAATATTTAGAATAAAGTAACTCTTCTAATTTTTTTTATAAGGGTATGGAGAAAAGGAAGGTTAGGAGACCTTTCGCACGAGGGGAGCTTCGATCTTATAGTTTACAAGAATAGAGTGAAGAGCAGAATAAGTACAATCATCTATATTAAACTGAGAATCAACTAAATGACCGATGTTGTGATCCAATCTGCTGCTTTGTTTGCTTCCCGGTAGACATGACGAATATCCCACGAAGAGAAAGAACGAAGAAGAGCTTGGATATCCTGGATGATATGACCAATCTGCCACAGATGAGACCAGATACCTTTTACTGAGTTGATGACCATAAGATTATCACCTTTAATTTGGACTTGACGAATATTGCACTAGTGGAAAAATCTACTTTTGCTACTTATCAAATGCTCCGGTTGACTAATCAACCCGAGCATTTATGAAAATTATAATAAAAAAGATTCACAAATGCTCGGGTTGATTAATCAACCGGAGCATTTGCCATCAAATGCTCCGATTGACTAATCAACCCGAGCACTTGTACCCCTCTCAATTCATGAAGCATTGTACCTTTTAAGATATTTTTGTTTCTCCGATTGACTAATCAACCCGAGCACTTGTACCCCCTCTCAATTCATGAAGCATTGTACCTTTTAAGATATTTTTGTTTCGACCCTCCTCATCTTTCCTTCCCTCGATTGTTTTCCCTCCCTCCCAACTCCCAAGTCCCTCGCTCGATTGTACTCCTTCGCCATCCCTCCCTCCACCGTCCCTTGCTCCCTCCGTCGTTCCTCCTCCTTCGACCTTTGCTCCCTCCGTCATCCCTCCTCCTTCATCCTTTATTCCCTCCATCATCACTCCCTCCGACGTTCTCTCTGTCTTTCCCTCTTTAACAAAACTGCTTCTCTGTTTCTCTCTTCCCTTCTTCACTCTCGATCCGCTCCTTAGAATGCATGTCCAGGTAATTTCGTTCGAAATTTGTTGCTGTAATTTAGTTTTATTGCTGTATTTTAAGTTCATTTTTCTAGTTTCCTAGATTTGGGGATTTTTTTAGGGTTTTCTTTGATTTTGTTTTGGTTTTTTTTGTCAAAAACTTTATCACTTACCTCGGTTCCCATTCGGGCCACTGCAGCGAACCACTGCTGTTCCGGAGCATGCCAATAGACAGAAGTAATTGAGCTCCTGCTGATGCTATTAAAGATGTGTTTCAATTGGAGTTTAATGATGAATGTAATGTGAGTTTTCAGTAGTACTTCATTATTTGGCCTTTATGGATCTTTCTATTTTCTTAATCTGAATTTTAGCATCCCAGAATAATATGAAGTTTGGGGGTTGTTATTGCAATTGATTATTACTATTAAATTTAAGAACAAATAATAGTTGAACCATGATTGAGTGGAAGATAACTTGATTGGTGTACTAGGGAATTAAGCAGAGGTGAGGCCTTAATGAGTGTGAACGGAAAAATCTCGAGGAGAAGTAGCAGGTGAGATTTTTTTATTAGGATTTATTCTCCAACCAGATGTCATTTCCATCTAATTTTAACTACATGCATCTGCTTGTGCTTTTCACTTGCTGGACTACACATTTCTTGTTGCCTTAAGGTCCGAATATATTCATATTAGGGAAGATACAATATGACAATCTGTTATAAGACTTTGATAACTCGTACTTTTTAAGTATTTAGGGTCTTAGGGATACTTGCAATGAAGGTATTGAACAATCTCCAGTAGGTTGCCCTAGTGTATAAATGTTTTTTCCAGTTTTCTCAATGATAATAACTACTCATGTGTTTTATTTATTACAAAGTACTGATGTGTCCATATTCATCTTTAAAGCTGATCATATATCAGAGTTTCATGCAAACACACTCACACTCGAATTGTTTTTAATTTAGTGCTCATATAATTCTTGTTCTATGTACAGAGATCTATCTCCTTGCCTGTACTCCTGTATTTGCAGTAACTATCATGACTTGGAAGTTTTGCTGATATTTTTTTTTGATGTGGGATGTCTTTATGTCTCCATTTTATTGTCAAACATGTTCTTACCAACTTGACCAAGTTACTCACCTAGTATTATTCTCAGCCAAATAGCTTGTCCATTTGTGAATCAATTTGTTTTCCGATCCTAACTAAGAGCTAGGTTCTTTTGGCAGGACAGCAGGTTATACCAACAACTTTGACTGACAACTACAACTTGGTGGAGCCTTGGTGTCTCGTATCCTTGTTTCCTTGTTGCTATTTTGTATATTGCATCTACCCATCCTTCTCTTGACATGCTCTTCTCCTAAACTTTACTGTTTTACTTAACCACGTACCTTTGAAGATATGTCTGACATGGATGAGAAGCAGCTGCTTTTATATGCACAGTTGGCCAACCTTGTTAATGTAATACTTCAGTGGCCTAACCTGAAACTGAAAGAAAGCAGAAGCCGTCAAAAGAACAAAGGGTTTCTTCTTCTAGTAAGAGGAAGATAAATCTCGTGGTAAGATTTATATTTATGACATTTTCTAGTTGTTTCAGTTGGTATACTGATTTTCCCTTTTCCTTTAAGTCTCTTGGATGTCTGATTAAGGAATTGAGAAAAATTAGGCCTAAACTTAGCTTTTAATTACCTTCCGTCACATGGGGGTATTTGATTGGATATATTAGCATATATGTGTTGTGCTTTCGGATTATGCTATTTGGTACTATGGTTCAGATATCGCGCTTAATAATTTGTAGCTAATTATTTTACGAGCATTGTACTCACTATTGTAAACAGAAGTTAGCAATGCTTATTGATATCCTTGAAATTGAAGGCACATGAATCGTAAACCTAGAATTTAAGGAACGTAAACTGGTTTATGTCTTGCTATTTTGATAGTTGAATTTGCTTTCTATTAGTACACTTCCTTGGCTCTTTTTTCTTTTCTGTTTGGTTCTTTTTTTTTTTTTTGAATCGAAACGTGCCCTCTCTTTGTACATTGAATGACATGTTATTGGTTCATTTAAGATAAAAAAATGTAATTGATGGGCACTGCACACCTGTTATGCAGTTAATGGACCACACTTGTGGATCTAGTGGTGGAGATGAGCTTCCTAGGGTAGTAAAAGCAGTAGTCTTTTCTTGTCAATAGTGATGTCATGGTCCTGAAAAATAAGATCTTCTAGTTTCCAGTTTTTTTTAGATCCTATTTCTGTAGCATATTAGTCTCTACAAATGCAAGATGCCGACTTCCTATATCATGTGGACTAAAGACTTAGGTGGACTACAATATAATTTTGCCAATTACCTGATGTAATCAATCGATCTATTGTCAATGTACATAATCTGTTCACAATGAATTAGTAGGAGTCTACTTCATCATTATTTTGAAGAAATTATGATTCTGGTTAGCGAATTTATTCGTTTATATGTGATGCAAAGCATAGTTGTCTTGGCTTCTCAGTTAATTTTGTAGAAAACTTATAAAAGCTGATTATTGATCTACTGTGGAACCTGATAATTAATTTGTGTATAAAGGTGGTTAATCAAGTGTGCGATGTTCTATATATTATCAGGTCTACGGTCTAGATGGTGAAGCTATATTGGAGGCGAGCTCTATTTATGTAACTGTTTTGAGTCCTCGGAGTAGGAGACTGTTGCTTCGAACTCTTTGAGGGATCCATCATTTCTTGCCTTGTTTTTTTGAGAATTTTTCTCATCAAATTTTGGTAAGATTAATTTTTAATTTTTTTCTGCTTTATCCTGGAAGTCATGGAATATTTGGTTGTTTTGTAAGTAATATATTTATGATGGCTTCCTTGTCTGCATTTCTGTGTCAATGCCAAGTGCTAAACATTTGTTAGCTGGAAGGTTATCATCTTGAGAATTGAGATATGGAAATATCAATTACATAAAAAGCATAGTTATTCACTCTGAAAGATGTAAGAGAAGCCTTAGCTGATATGCTTGGAATACCTTGTCTGGGTTGTCGCTAAGCATTCCTGTTATCATCAATCGTAACTCCATGATTCTCATGCCTTCTCTTGCACCATTTATATTCCAATTTTTATCTTTTTTATGGCTGCTATGTGAGAGAAGCCTGAGGTAGTGAGGCTGTAATGATTCGTACCCCTTTATTTCTCCCTGACAAGAATATAAGTAAAGCACAAACAGAACTTTGCACCAAAAAGATCAGCACAAATTATAAACACATGCCAGTAAAATTGTAAACAGTAATAATTATGTCTATTAAATTTCTAGGTCAATAATATAAAAAGATTACAAAAAAGTGCCGATGATTCAGTTAACAAGAACTGGATTTTTAGTTGTTTTCGTCATTATGATTTGTGTATAATGGACTACACACTGCACAAAAATCTTGGATAATATTCTCGCATTTCTAAACTGATTGTACCATCAAATGATGCCTTAACTCAGTCTGGGTAGCGATTGGCCTTGTTCATGTATTAGTAATTGATTAAAGACCCCTTCAATTCTTCTTACCTTGTTCAAGCCGAGTTAATTATCCAAAGGGTGTCCATCTGTTTTGACGCAGAACTTATTAACTCGGGCAAATAATTGGACGACTTGACACCTTTGTCGTAGTAGGATGAGAACTAACTGTGACCAAATAAAATTCTTCCTGGTCTCAACAGCCTGTAAGCCTTGTTGATATATGACCAGGCAGAGTGACATGGCCATAATGTCTTATCAGAGTGCTAGATGTTGTTAGTTTCCACTTCTACATAAAATCTTCAGTTCTTATGATCCAACTAGCAGCTATGCTTCAGATTTAGATCTAAAAATTTGATCGACTGCTTAGAATAGTTTGGATGCTCTATGTAGTTATCCGCACCACCGGATATATTTAATTGTTGTGTGGCAGGATTTTCTTCCTTATACGAGTGTTATTATGCCTCCATTGCTTCACTCTGCACAACTGAAGCCTGATGCGACGATCACATCAGCAGATTCAGATGCCAATGTTAATGAATTTGATGATGAGAGGTAATATCATATACTTCTGCTCTGACTGCCATCTGCATGGTACTTATAAATTATAGTTATGTGTATCTGTTCTACCTTTTTGCTAGGAGAATCCTCTAACACCAACCCAATCTTTTGTTTTAGTTAGATTAATCTATAAGTTGATGTGAAGTAATGTGGAACTCTTTCCTTTTGGTTAGGACCTTTATTGGTCATGGAAGTACTCTACTGCTGCTTGTTATGCTGTGATCATGTCTCTAATCAACTCATATTCCATCTAGTATTGCACTCTGCTCCATCATTAAGTCTATGAGCTATTATATTATTGTACATTTTGAATTTCCTCTAGTTTTGGTGCTTGATCAGATTTTTGTGCTCAAATTAGCAATTGCGTGATTCCCTGTTGGATGATGATTGTTGGTGCTTGCTGGTTGCTTCTGTTGGCTGCTGCTGCTGTTGATAGCTACAAATGCTACTTATAAATGCTGCATTTGTATAATAATGTTAAATATTGTTGCTAGAAAATGAATAATCAAATCCCAGCTGCTGCTATTGCTATTATTATGGGTATCAATTTCAAGTGTTTGTGTTTCTTTGAACACATAGTTGTATTATCTATAATTTGCAATTGTTGTTTATTTGTAGTATTTCTTGTATTCAGGAACAAAAATGTTAGAAATGTAACTTTTTATATATATATAATTGATTATACATTAATTTAGCATAAAAAAAAGCAAAAAAAAAAATTTTATTTTTTTTGGTCTTCAAATGCTCCGATTTTCATTAAAAACTGGAGCATTTGTAAGAGTTTCAAATGCTCGTATGGCGTCTGCTACGCGTGCAATACGGAGCATTTGGGGCCTAAAAACCCGAAGCAATTGAGGTTTTTTCTACTAGTGTTGTTCTGGATTGCTAGGTGAATCCCTTGTTGGAGTGCGGTTGCCTCTGCAATGAAAACGGAAGAAGAACCAAGGTTGAAAGCAACAGCTTTTTGGAGGTGCCCCTCAGCATCTCTAATGATAACACCTGCTGCTGCTGACGTACCATGAACCGAGCTGTCGAAGTTAAGTTTGAAGAATGAGGTGGGAGGTGGCTTCCAAGAAACAAGGATGGAGGAAGAATACACCGGAGTGGAATGAGGAAGAAAGGAACGGGAAAACGGGGAACCAGAGGATATGCTGATGTCAACTGCATTCCTCAGACTCCATTCTGAAAATAAAAATTTTGCTTTATGTAGAAACCTGTAAACATTAAGAGAAGCATTATGAAAGATAATAGAATTTTTTCCCTTCCAAATACTCTAGATAAGGAAAACAAATTTGATAGTGGAGGGCCTATCATGTCTTATTTTAGAAAATGTATTTAGAAGAGTAGTCTGGTGTAAGGTGTGAGGTACCCAATCCTTTAGATCTTGAAGCTGCCAAAGGGGAATGAGATGATGGCACCACCCAAAGAGATGGTCTAAAGATTCCTCGTGTGTGTTACAAAGAGCATAGTGATTGAAAGGAATTATGTTGCGTTTAGAAAGGATAACTTTAACACCAAGACTGTTGTGATAAATTTGCCATATGAAAATTTTCAGTTTGGGTTGGATATCAAGCTTCCAAATCCAACGGTGTGGCCATTTTTCTAGACTTGGCGTGATATTATGAGCTAGCCAGTTAGTGGATTTTACTGTAAATAAGCCTGAAGAGCTAGGACCTCAAATAGGCTCATCCGGGAGGGGGTTTACCGGAATGGGAATAGCTTTGATGCAGTTAATGATGGAATCAGGCAGCAAGAGTTTTAGTTTGTCAAAATCCCAAGTCCTATTGGGGAGAATGAACTCCTTTAGACGAAGATGAGGATCAACCTTGTCTTCTGATAATTTAAGTTTTTCCATTAAATTTTCATCAGTACACCAGTTGTGAAGCCAAAAAAGAATTTGGGAACCATCACCTATTTTCCAACTTATACCTTTTTGCAGATCTTTGGAGTAAGATTTTTTTTCTATATGGGAGAATCGTGTGTTTTTGGTTTACAACTAAAAAAGGATTGGCCCTTTAGATACTTTTCTGTAATTAATTTCACCCAGAAGTTAGTAGGTTCCTTAAGGATTTTCCAGCCCAACTTTGCTATAAAGGCTTTATTCATAGGAAGCGTTTTCCTTAGGCCAAGGCCACCTTGCGCTTTTGGAGTGCAAATTTTATCCCACGCAATAAGAGGCGTTACATTTTTGCCTTTATTTTGTCGCTAGACAAATTTCCTGTGAAGAGTATCAATGGATTTAGCTAAATCCAAAGGAAGCATGGTGGAGGCACAAGTATAAGACGACAAAGTTTTAAGATTGCTCTGAATAAGGGTGAGCCTGCCAGCTTTAGACAAGAAACCAGATTCCCAGAGGTTAATCCTTTGATCAGTCTTTTGAACTATATGAGCGAGGTCAACTTTAGAAGGATGATGGGAAGAAAAGAAGATCCCCAAGTACCTTCCTAGAGAAGAATTAGGCAGCATATTGAAGTGACTAGCTAGAGCCGTTTTTCGGTTGGATGAAACCTTTTTAGAGAAAATAATAGAAGATTTATGAAAATTCACTAATTGGCTGGAAAGACCACAGAAGTCATCAAAGACGGTTTTTGGATTCCTACAAGCTGAGCTAGTTGCTTTGCAAAATAAAAGGCTATCATCAGCAAACATAAGGCAGGGAATGTTTGCAGTTCTAGGGTGTAACTTAAATCCAATACCTGAATCTCGAGATTGACTTTGAAGAGATAGTTTCTGGATGAAAACTTCTATACATAAAATAAAAAGGTACGGTGACAGGGGGTCACCTTGTTGCAGACCCTTAGAGGGTCGGAACCTGTTTTGTTTTGAGTCTTTTGAAATGTATTGAGAGCCTCTTGAGCAATCAAAAGATTGTCATGAATAGAGCGATCATGAGTAAAAGCATTTTGAAGGGGACTAATTTCCCGCTGTAGAATAGGACGGAGGCGATTAACTAGGAGTTTCGAAATTGCTTTGTAAATAGTGTTAATTAAACTAATTGGTCTGAAATGATATGGGGATTCATGAGCCTCTTTTTTTGGAATGAGGGTTATCAAAGTGTGGTTCAAAGACGGAGGCAACTTACCATGATAAAAGAAACTTTGAACTGCAAGAACAAGTTATTTTTCAATGATGGGCCAATAAGCCTGATAGAATTTTCCCCCAAATCCATCGGATCCAGGAGCTTTAAGAGGGTTAATATTAAAGAAGTCATCTTTTATTTCTTCTACCGTGACAGGAGCAAGTAAAGAGTCTTCATCAGTCAGAGAAACAAAAGGGTGGAGAAAGCTCAAATCAATTTCCCTGATAATAGAGTGAGCGGAGTGAAATCGACTCTTGAAGGAGTCAGACAGCAGTTGTGTTAGGTCGTCATGGAAATCAACCCATTGTCCTAACTCATTTTTTAGTCTAAAAATAGTCATATTAGCCATAGAGTTTTTCATTCTGTTATGAAAGAAGCGAGAGTTGCGATCCCCTTGAGTTAACCATGTTTTTCTAGCAGAACATCCCCAAGCTTTTTGGTTAAAGATAAGAAGTTTCTCCCTTTCGGTAATCAACCGATTGATATGCTTAATTTAAATGTCATTGAAAGGTTGGTGCCACATTTTAGTTGTAATTTTTTTATTTTTTCATCATTTGTAACCAGTTTATTGGTCATGTGCCTATAGTTGGTCTTAGCCCAAGCTTTAAGATCGATTTTAATACGCATGAGTTTTTGTTGAATGCGAAAGAATCGAGAGCCTGCAATAGGACTATTCTAGTTCTTTTTAACAATAGAGTGTGAATGCTTATCTGAAGTCTAAAAATTTTGAAATCGGAATGGAGGTGGCTAATTATAATCTTCTTCATTGGAAAAGAAGATTATTGGAGCATGATCTGAGACTGTGAATGTACCATAAAAATGGTACTGTTGCTAAAATCGTCATAAAGTGAGCTGTGGCAAATAGCCCTATCCATTCATTCGAAAACGAGATTGCTACTATGTATACCTGTCCAAAAGTATGCCTGCTAGAGGCACGAGATGTCAATGACGTTGGAATTAATGAGAAGAGAAGGTAATCGTTGAAGTTGACTTGGTTTGAGCAGGGATCCCCCCAATTTGTCTTGAGGAGACAACATTTCATTAAAATCCCCAAGCAAAAGCCAAGGGAAGGGAAGAGTAGCAATATAGTTATTCAAATAATTCCAGAATGTATCCTTTTCGGCAGTTTTAGCCGGGCAATATGTGCTCAAGACAAAATATATTTTATTGTTTTCCTTGTAGAGAACGTCGAGATGAACCAGTCGGTCATGTGAATAGTGATATTAAACTGTAATATTGGGATTATTCCAACACACCCACATTCCACCCACGTGGTTAACTGGGTCAATAACTAACTTATTGTGGAAGTGAAGTGCTTTGAGAATTCGATGTCTATTACTATTATTAGTTAAGGTTTCAATGGCGAAGATAATATCCAGTTTATATTTGTTCTTTAGGTAGATTAGCTCACACAAAGCTTGGGTTTTTTTTACCCCCTTGAATATTCCAGCATAAAATTTTCATATAATAAATGAATTGGTGAGATGGATTCGTTTGGTAGGTTTAAAATAAACCTGTCCATATATAGGCCAAAAATATGGCCTCATTACCTTTCTTCCTCTCCTTGTTTCAGTTCTGATATGAGAAAATAGGCCTGACATAGAAAGAAAACAAGTCAGGGGGTTTATAACCACCCCTGAACAAAAGCGAGTGTCAAGCACTTGGTTCGATAAGGCTTCAAGAGCCTGGTCATTTTAAAAACTCTTCCAATTAACCTCCCATTATAAATAATACAACAATACAAATGAATACTGACTAAGAATACAAATCTAGTTATCACTTTTTCATAGTGAAAGCCTTTGATAATATATTGTACAGCTTATCACTAGAACTTTATTTTAAAATCCAAAAATAATCACTTACAAACTAGGCCTAACATATTTTTGTTTGGGTTTGGGAAAATATGAAAGTAAGACAAAGAAGTTTATAAGGCAACAACAACGTAACCTAACTAACTAGTACCATAACCAACCTCAATTTCTTACTTGGAAACAATTTAACAAATTAATTCCTTCTAAATCAATCAACTTAAAACAATAACAAAACTTACTACATAAAATTGATTTGGGTTTTAAACAAATTACCTTTAAAAAGTCAGTTTTGGGCTCTTTCGTTTTGAGGGAAATGAGCAGAATTCAAAGAACATAACATAGGTGCAACACGCAACATAATAGGGTAGCAACAGCTATAAACTTCCAGAGGGCATAACTCAAAGCTCCGAACTCCGATTGAAGAAATTTTTAAGCCTAAATTCATTAACTTGAAGAGATCTACAACTTTGATTCATATCACTAAAAATCGACTGCATGCTGGAAATATTTACAGAAACAGAACATGCAGCTGAGTTGGGAAATCAATGGTAGTGTTTTGGTGGCCTTCTCCATTGATAATTGCTTAAGGGTTTGAGAGATACAAATGGGCAGCTAATCACTAAGATTTCCAACCATTAATTGAGGTAAAAATTTCGTCTTTCCATAGATTGATTATGGAGAATGAATTGAGAGAGAAAATAAAATGCTACGAGAGAATGAAAATAAGATTTGGGGATTTTGGGTTTCTCTAATCTCAACTTAATTTGGGGTAATTAAACTCAAAATCTTCAAAGCAACAATTGACAACTCAAAAGAATTGGGATGGTTGTCTTCAAGAGATGATGACACGAATGAGGAGAAACAATGAGAGAATTGTGGGCTCTTATTTCCTCCCTTATGAAATTCATAAGGTCACTTTTGTAATATCAATCATAGATCCAAAAATCTTATTTTGCTCACAAATATAGTTAAACGTAGAAGTATATTTGTAGATTTTAAATAGCTAATTAAAATAATAATTATAATTATCTTTTAATGAAAGGTGCTTAAAAATTGGGCTATTACAGTAGTATATCATGACAAATCAAGGAGGCTGTCGGCAAAGCTAGTGAAACTTTTAGGCATATAACACTGCCAAATGAACGTTTTAGGCAAGACCTCACTGTTTATGCTGATTTTTGTCTTAACTACACAGATCAATATTGGGACGTCAACAACTAGATTTTAATGACTTAAAGAATGTGAACGCAAGGGAAATCAAGGGGGAATGACACTAGGAAATGGTGACGCAGAAAAACCCCAATGAAGATGGGTAATAAACCGCGGGTGGAGATGAGTCCACCAATCCACAACATGCGACTGTTGTTCAAAGTGAACGACAGTCTAGGGATGGCAATGGGGTGGGTAAGTAGGAGACCCTCCCCATCCCCGCCTAAGTGGAGAGAGGATGGGTCTAGGTTTGGCGGGGATGGGGATTAAAATGGTACCCGTAATGGGTGATGGAGCGGGTGTTGATTTTCTGCTTACCCGCCCCATCCCGCCTACCTCGCCCCACCCCTGCCCGCCCCACATCTTTATTATTAAAATTCTATTTATATAGTTATATTATTAATAATTTTATCTTGCAAAACATAAATATGTGGGTATGACGCGGTTACGAATCAGGTGCCGGTACCCATGTGGGTGGTGGAGCGAGGATGGGTTTAAATACGTACCTGGTGGGACGGGAATGGGTCTGGAATTTCCCCCGTAATAGGTGGTGGGGTAGGGACGGCCATGAGAATTTCATTCAGGTGTGGGTTGCGGGTGTGGAGGTACCATCCTCCACACCCTCCCCACCCAATTGCCATCCCTACGACAGTCAGTTCACCCTAGGATGATAGATCTAAATACAAAGTGTGAATTGTAAACAACGATGATGTTATGGAATTGTAAATAATGCTTAAGTAAATGTTTTTATGCTCTCGAGTGTTTAGTACGCAGTAGTGGTGGTGATAGCTTGTAACCCCCTTCCAATTAACTCAATGAGCTTTATATAATATTCCACGCTTGACGCCATCCCAAGAATCTCGGAAGTAGTTAGCAACAATTCCGGAATGATCTTCCTGTTCTTATGCCACGATGCTTGACCAGCCTTTCGAACGTTACACAGATGAATGAAGTGATGACCCAGTCTTCCTTATTCTTCGTTGGTCCGTTAGTCCTTTGACCCAGTCCTAGCGTCATGTCGCTTGCTCTTGCGTCAGTGTCAATCTGTAAAATTTAGCCATAACAGTTTGCCTCCAATTGTTGAAATGGGGATATCATAAGAGTCATGAGACAATTGAAATGTTAGTAACAAGAATCCTGCATAACTTAAAACGCTCTACTAGAAAGATAACAATTGACAAAAACTGGATATTCTTTGTAAAAGATAACGCAAGAGTCATACGATAAAGATAGACACTTAAATGATGATAATTTAACTCAACAATTAATTTCTATCTGTTTCTTTTTTTTTTTTTTTTTTTTGGCAGTAAGTAAACAATACACATAGATAACAAGAAACAACCTAGACAAGAGAACCACTCCCACTTTGCCTAACCTTCCTACCAAGATCTCGCAGTTGACCTCGATGGATCTTACAACACTCAAAATATACAAACTTATTACATAACTCCCTGATATCTAAGACAATACTAGCAATATCACACGATCCCTGACCATTGACTAAAGCGCCAAGAAGCTTCCTGGATGTAGTTAAAACCTTGATATTCCTGCATCGTCGAGCCTCTGCTTCCTGCACTCCTCTGAGAAAAGCATATCCTTCCGCCTGTAACGCCGAAGTAGCAAACACCTTGGCAGCCCCTTGGAACGTAGCACTATCTCCGAATCCAACCCAAGCAATCCCTACTGATCCTTGACCCTTGTTCTTCTTGCTCCATGTTGCCCCCACCTGAATTGTACAAAGTTCGCCCTGCAATTGGCCGCAACTAAAGACCGCATCTCCCCTCTCCACCAGAGAACTCGAATGAATTATTGATGTCTCCTTTATGAACCTCCTCTGCTGCACTCTTTTCACCTCTCGATCAATTGTGGCCAGAATCGCAAGCGGATCCACTTTCTGACGCCCAAACACCATCTTGTTTCTATGAACCCAAATTGCCCAAAGGATAGCTGCAAGCACACACCTCCTATAGCCGTCTTTACCATCGATTTTCCAGAAATACATGAACCAATTTTTGACCCAAACATCAATCGGAATTATTGAATCATGTTCCACCCTAATTCCTAACTCCGATGCAAGCCAAACATGTTTACTTACCTCGCAATCCCGAAATAGATGGGCATCCGTTTCCACCTGATCTTGGCACAAGCAACATAAATTGCCAACCCTAATACCTCTTTTATTCAAATTCGTATACGTAGCTACAGCTTGTCGCATCAACCTCCATAGAAATATTTTCCATTTAGGCAAGATCTCCCACTTCCAGAATTTGCGCCAAAACACACGCTCCGGAAAATGAACTCGTTCCCCATACACTTGCTGCATGAGAAAGTCATACACATCCTTCGTCTTAAGAGCGTGCCTATTAGATCCTGAGGCCCAAAAATAACAATCTTCAGCACTTGCTCGAGGAATATGAATTGCCAAAAATTCTCCTAGCTGATTCCTTCTCGAAACATCTCCACACAAGACTTGCATTCCACTCTTTCCTTGTATGCGACATTAGGTCTCTGACCAAACTAAATCCCTGCTGAGATAAATTAACCCCTTGTTTTAGCTTTAATCCCTTGCACGCCAATGATCACACCAGTGGTATAAAAAGCCGTGCCAACTGATCCACAATTGCACGCCAAATTTTTTCTCATTAAAAATTCTTGAACACTCCATCTTCTCTAGAACTCTCCGGAGAACTTGACTGAAAGAGCCTTAGCTTACCAGGTAAACTTTGTTACTCTTAGCATCAGTTTTCACAAGTTTCTTTTGTTTTCGAATCAATGGCTCCAAGTAGGCGTAGCATTAGAAACGTCATTAAGGCACTTGAAAAAGCAAAAACCAAAGAAAAAATAACAGAAGAGAAAAATGTAATTGACGATGAACAATCAACTATGTCGGAAGAGGATCTGATGAAATTTATAGACTTAGGAAACTTACCCATCAACACGATATTGAGGAACGCTGACCCAGATGAACGTCCGGAGGACTGCCCCGATGAATGTGTTGTTCTTTATGAATACCCCTTCAAAATAGGGTTTAAGCTGCCCTTCTCTCCTATAGTTAGAGATCTCTTACAGATATAAAAAATTAGCTCGGGACAACTAATGCCCTAAGTCTGGAGGGTCCTTAGCGTCATTGACAGAGTGATTGCGTCGTGGGATGACCCCTTTACTCTCCAATACCTTATGTACTGCTATGAAATTAGGATCAAGAGTATGAACAGATTAGCACTTCACGTCAGGGGGAAAAGAAAGGCAGTGGTTGAAGAGGTACAATCAAACGATAGAGGGTGGAAGAATCGATATATCTTTGTCAAAAAATCATCTTTGGGAAACTTAGGGAGTTTTTTAAATGGAGGTTGGAATATAGAAGGTTCTAAAATTCCTTGTGATTTTTCTAAACGTCCTGTCGTTAACATTGTTCTTACGTTGATTTTTTTTCGCAGATCTGAAGTCGAAACTACTGGAATATACTGAGATATTTCTGAGTAAAGGTGTAAGGAGTTTTTAGAAGTGGGAGAAGCAGAACTATCGTTCATGAAGGTAGTTGTTCTTCAATGGCATCAGGTATCTATCCTTCTTCGCAGACTACCACTCATCGTTTCTAATTTTGTCTTGATTGAATATGACGCGTCAATTTTTCCTTGTGACAAACTCTACTCAATCGAGACAAAGAGGGTCCATGGACCAGCTATCAATAGCCGAAGCTTTAAGAAAGAGAAAAAGAGAGAAAGAACGCTCGTCCATGTCGTCTCTAACATCGTCTGACAAACAGACGAGACTTGACGTCGTCCACGTTGAGGATGACGAAGGGGACGCTCCTCATCAAAAGATCCGAAAGCCTAAATTCACTGCTCCTCCTAACAAAGAGGGGCCCTCATACAACGTGACTGTGCCTAACGATTTTATGTCGCTAAATAGGTCAATTTGGCCTAAAGCTGAGAAACTACTCTTCCCCTATGCTATGAATCGCTCGCACAAGCGTCCCATGCCAGGGTTGATGTTGGACGGCATTGAATTGCTATTTCAGGTATGTTCAATCAACATCAGTTAGTTTCGCAAGTCAAGTTTATCTTTTTAACAATGTTGCGTCCTCATGAATACTTTTGATCTCAAGTGTCCCAGAATTTCTTGATGGCAAAGCATGAAATGCCATCACTATTGAAAAGTCATCAGACGATGAAAACGAGGTTGGAAAAAAGTGAAGCAGCACTGAAGGGGAAGGATGTAGAACTTAAAAAGGTCCACCTCGAGCTGGAGATGACAAATATGGGAGAGTTATTGAAGAAAAACAGAGAGGAGTTGGAGAGTTTAAGAAAGAAGGCTTCGGATGTCGAAGAGGCGTCTTGTAATGAGATTAAAGCGTTACAAGCTCAGGTCGCTGCTATGAGGAACGAGCTGGATGGAATTAAAGTTCAGGTAACGACACGGGTTAAGGCACATCATCGTGGGACCCTAAGAAGGAAATTGACCTCTACCTGGAATGGATAGGCTCGATGAAGGATCTGATGGACTAAAATGACATGATCAAAGAGATTGTGGAGTCCTCGTTGAACGTTGTTCAGCAAGAAGGCGATGTTTCAGCCTCTAGTGCAACATTCAAAGCGTCTGACGTTCCCGAAGGCGACAATTCAAAGAAGGAAATTGTGCTGGAAGCTCTGGCGTCTGGGGAGCCTATTGGTGCAAATGGTGTTTAGATCTTTGATCTTATTCTTTTGAAACAATTACTTCGTTAAACAATTTGCTTTGTTAATTTTTGCGTCACTCGTGGCAGTGACTAGAGCATATGTTTCATTATCTTTTGGGTAATTCATGGGAATGACCATAACTTTGGATATTTTATATGCATGCATTTTCCTTGCGTTTTAACACTGCCGTTTGTCTGGTGTCGCATGGACAATGCGGGTGCTAGAAACCTCTTTTGTTGCTTTATTTTGATGTCGTTAAAAATAATAACCCACGCAAGATAACATAGTTTTACTTACTTGGTTTTTGTAGATCATGCGCTTATGATGGCATTATTTGATTACTTCTGATGTCGTAAGCTTGTTGCATTTTATAGGCGTGTTTTTATTTCGCCTACGCAGAGTGAGCGCGTATTTAACTATCCATTTATTAAGATTTTATTGAAAATGTTTTTTAAAGTCGCCAACAAGTCTTTAAAGGAAAACTCATAACCTAATTGGATATTGGGAAATCGTAGAGACAAATTAGGGACTTATCCAATGTAGATTTTCCCGTTCTGACTCCATAGATGGTCAATGAACCAAAAATTGAGTTCGGAGGTGAGGGTACGAAGACAGTCATAATGAACCATATTCGCCCATTGTTGGCCTCTACTAAATATTGATTCATGTCGATTTTTATGCAATAGAATAACCTAATAATATTTGCATGCACCCTAAAAATAATTTAGTCTAGGTTGGTTCAGGAAACATATAAAAGACGATTTTTTAGTGATTTGTCATTAAGCAATCAAAATTACAGGGAACCTAACAGGTTGTCCAAATTATCTGGTTAATATTAGAACAATTCTTTAGGTATTTGATTAGCAAAGATAACACATGTGGTGATAAAAAGCATAACAGGACATTCAGGCAATATATATAAGGAAATAATAAATAAAAGAGAAAAAGATTAGAATATAGAGGAGGAACGTTTTTATACTAAAGATCTACATCATAAAAGAAATAGTTAGTAACTTCAATATAAAAATAATAGATTCAAGGACCCTTGGGATTATACCGTGGCTTAGGTCTGAGAGATTGACAACCTTCGGGATGACCAATCGTGAAGCCTGAAAATCTGAATGTGTATGTAGATTTGAATGTGTTAGTATGTGTTTTGTTAGAAAATATGAGTTTTTGTAGAGAGGTTTAATAAGTGTCGAAGTATTAAGTGTGTGGAAAAACTTTATTTCAATCCGAAAAATCAAAGAGTATTTATAGGGAAAAGGAATTTGCCCATCACGCGCCAGCTGCGCCAGGCGCAAGTGGCTGTGTGACGCACAATCACAGAATGACCAATAAAATGCGTACACATGGTGCGCGCTTTTGAAAAAGATAGAAAAGACAGTCGTGTCGCATAGCGTGCGTGCTAGGCGTAGGACTCGTTTGGCACATAGGTCTACGTGTCGGTCCCACGCTGACGCACTATGGTGCGCTCGGCGCACGTTGGTGGGATAAGAATACCACCTTGCATTTGACATGTTTTGACAACTTTTTGATAAAAACGCGTTTTGACGGTTTTCTTTTATCTTTTAACTCCAGAAATCTGATTTTACGGGATAAAATCCATTTTTAATTATAAAAATATCTTTGAAAATGCTTATTTTATTTAAATAAAGCAATTATTATCAATAAATATTTAAGTAGGCCCTTAAATAGGGAGACACGATTATGTGTCTACAGAAGCCCTCACTTTGACCAAGGTTCAGGAAACCGATAGTCAAAGTATACGGTGTCAGGACGGAAAACGATTCTAAACGCTATGCAGTTTAGAACTAATCTATATACGTCGGTCTCTGCAAAACAAAGTTAGTATACAGGACAAGAACTACAAGCAATTTGATTACCTGCAGGGAAAAGATTTTAGTAGATAGGTGCAAACAACTCAGATAATGCCCATAATGATGCAAATAATGCAAACTTAGACTATCTAAGGATATAGGAGATGCTATACAATGATCAGGGTTATGCAAAGCTAAGGAGGATGACACATCATGCAAGGTTAGGGTTATGCAAGACTAGGATGTATGTAATGCAATGCAAGGTCAGTGTATTGTTAGGCTAGGAGATCTGAATACGTAGAGAGATAGAATGATCAGAAATAGGTAAAAGGGTTTTCGAAAACCCTTTTTAGTAAATAATCGGGGTCTTTAAATGAGGTACAATGATTATAACTTTTCGAGAGTTTGATTTGATTTAGATGAAGCACCACATATATAGGAAGCCCCCACTTTGGGTAAGCTTGTCTTGACTTAGGCTTGAGCCTTGATTGAAATGTAGCATGATCTGTCTTGAAAGTTGAAAGTTCTTCACTGAGGATTCTTCTTTGGGGAGTTGATATAAGCAAAGCCAAATATCGCCAGAAACCATGAAATTGTTCGAGAGTCTTTCAGGGACAAGGAGAGCTTGGGATTGAAAAATAAAAATGTTTAAATTTTGTGACTCGTATATATATGTAGCTGGGAAAAGGCTTTGACGAGGCTAGGTTCAAACTCGAGAATATATCGAGATCTAGAAAGAATATGCTGCTAAATTCTAGAAAATCAAATCATTAGACCTTGATTCATTTATTTTATTGAAGTTGTCTGACCTCGAGATGAGGATTCCTACGTATCCTTACGGAATCAGACCATTCGTTGTTCGATTTATTTTTATTTTTATTTTTTTGTGCCCTAACGTTTGCCTAGGCCGCCCTTTCGGGCTTTCAACCTAGCGAGCTTGGACATACCTTGGAGAAGGAGTTAGGGTTGATGAAAGGTTTAATTGGATGGGCTAAGGTAGGATCATGGATTTGGATTATATGGCTTAAGTTTTTGATGGATTGAAGGATTTGAATAAAGAGGTAGAACTTGTGTTCATTAGTGTGAATTTTTATTTCTTTACCTTTGGCTTTTTTTGCCTTTTTTTTTCTTTTTGTCCTGTGCGTTTTCTTTTTGCTTTTGCTTTTTTAGCACTTTTATTTTTTTTCACTTTTTTTTATTTTTCCTGGCAACGATCTATTTGTTCTTCGTAGTGAGGCTTGCACACAAGTTTTTTTGTTTAGGATACTGGAAGGCTTGAAGGTTATTTTATGGAGCTTTGATTTGTAACGAGATTATTTGGCTAATGGAGGCCCCGTTCTTTTGAACTTATTTTGACTGAAATTAAATTAACTGAAATGAACTGAAATTAAATTAACTGAACTTAAATTAAATTAACTGAACTTAAATTAAATTAACTGAACTGAAATTAAATTAACTGAACTGAAGTTAAATTAAATTAACTGAAATGAGAGAAACTGAACTAAATTGTATATTTAACTTTCTAAAATAATAATTATCGATAATAAAAAATAAGTATTAACATAATATTATCAATACTTATTATTATTATTATTATTATTATTATTATTATTATTATTATTATTATTATTATTATTATTATTATTATTATTATTATTATTATTATTATTTATTATTTATTATTATTTATTATTATTATTATTATTATTATTATTATTATTATTATTATTATTTATTATTTATTATTTATTATTATTATTTATTATTTATTATTTCTATTTATGATTTATTATTTATTATTTATTATTTTTTAATTATTATTTATTATTTTTTATTTATTATTTTTTATTTATTATTTTTTATTAATTATTTATTATTAATTATTTATTATTTACTATTTAATATTTATTATTTATTATTTAATATTTAATATTTATTATTTAATATTATTATTATTTATTATTATTTATTATTATTATTTATGATTTATTATTATTATTATTTATTATAATAATTATTATTTATTATTCTTATTATTGTTATTTATTATTTATTATAACAATTATTATTAATAATTATTATTTATTATTAATATTTATTTTTTAGATTTTTTTTTATTATTATTTATTATTATTATTAATATTTATTATTTATTAGTTATTATTTATATTTATATTTATATTTATTATTTATTATTATTATTTGTTATTTATTATTTATTATTGACTCGTGTTTGTTGTGCTTTAATTCGAAAATATTGCAATTTGCTAAAATTATATCTTTGATATAATTAATGATTTATAACAATAATAATAATGACAATAACAGCAATAAAATTATTAATAAAAAATATAATACTAATATACTGTAATTAACCAAAATAATAATAATAATAATAATAATAATAATAATAATAATAATAATATAAATAATAACGACAACAACAACAACAACGACAACAACAACGACAACAACAACAACAAACAACAACAACAACAACAACAACAACAACAACAACAACAACAACAACAACAACAACAACAACAATAATAATAATAATGATAATAATAATAATAATAATAATAATAATAATAATAATAATAATAATAATAATAATAAAACAATTATAATAAAAAATAATGACAACAGAAATATAGAAAATAAAAATAAAAATAATAATAATGATAATAATAATAATAATAATAATAATAATAATAATAATAATAATAATAATAATAAAACAATTATAATAAAAAATAATGGCAATAGAAATATAGAAAATAAAAATAAAAATTATTATTATTATTATAAAATTAATAATAATAACAATATTAATTGTAATATTGAAAACAAAAATAATAATTAAAACATTAGATAAGATACAACTAAACTGAAATTAACTGAACTAAACTGAAATTAAATTAACTGAACTGAAATTAAATTAACTGAACTGAAATTAAATTAAATTAGCTGAAATTAAATTAACTGAACTGAAATTAAATTAACTGAACTGAAATTAACTGAAAATAAGTTCAAAAGAACAGGGCCGGAGATGATGGTAAAATGGATTTTTTTTTTTTTTTTTCTTGGTTGCATGAGATGGTTTATGGATGATGGAGGGAAGAGGGGAATAACTCCTAATCCAAAGGATGTTCATTTTTTTCATATTTTTTAATTAATTAATCAAAGCCATTAAGTGATTTAAGTTTCATCATTGAATTAACAGCATAAGAATGATGGAAGGCCAATGAAAATGAAAAGAAAATGCGATTATTTTATTGATTTGAAATGAAGTGGAACAAGGCTTATAAATATTAAAGTCCTACAGGACACAGACTCGACAGGAAAGGAAATGAAGGAGCTAGGGGAAGGACTCTCCGACTCAACCTAGAAAACTAGCATTAAATGACTATGCCCTGGCATTATTTAAGCACTGCCCAAGGGGTTGCTATTGTTGCTGACTTTTACTGCAGGCGGAATTGGTAGTCTACCATCTTCAACCATGTCCTGTAGAGCATTCTTTAAGGCCTAACACACAGATGTTGGATGTTCATTCCCTTGGTGATATTTGGAGTAAGCATTAGGGTTCCACTTCTTGGACCTGTTCTCATGTGTAAGGTCTGGAGTAGGACCAATAGGGTAAATTGCTCCTCTTTAATTAAGCCTATTGAAAGCTTCCTCTAAAGTCATGCCCAGGGGAGTGAAAGTTCTTTGAGACTTTTGATAACCTCTCTTTTCAGTAGTTAGGGCATTGACGCCGTTGCTTTTGGAGCTAAAGAGGTTGTTATTAATCCTCTAAAAAGAGTTTTTATTATTATAACCGTTGTTCTTGTTGGCTTGTAACTCTTCCTCAATCAGTATACCAACTTTGTAGAGCTTCGTGAAAGACTCTATAGGTTGGAATTTAATATGTTCTCCGTATTTAGGCTGTAGATACGGATCACCATTCGGACTTGGTCCTCTTCAGATGACCTGTTCTTAATTTGTGCGGTCTTTCCCCTCCATTGGTTAAGGGAGGTGATAAAATTTTTGTTGGAATTCTGTTTAGCTAATTCCAACTCACAAAAACCAATAGGAAGCTGAGTGTTGTATATGTACTGTTTGTGAAACTCTTCTTTGATGTAGTCCCAGTCATTCAGCTTTGTTTTATTCACTAATCTGAACCACTTGGATGGATATGCATCCAAGGTCAAGGGAAAAACATAAGCAAACAGGTCCATCATGGCTTTGAGAGCCATAGAAATGGAGAAAGCTCTCAAATGATCATCTGGGTCTTCGACCCCCTTGAATTTTGGGAGGTCACCCAATGCAGCCTTTTCAGGAAGCATTTCCCTCAATTCAGGATCAATGATGTCATGGCCATGAGCTTGACTCTCGAGTGCACGAAATGACTGGATCAATTACTCGAGTTTTTCAAACCTCAAATTCGTCGCGGACTTGATAGGAGGTGGTGGTGGTGGAGTGTCATCACACTCTTCTTCCTCAGTTGTCAGCTTTTCTCTCAGCGTCTTGATCTCTTTGTCTTATCCGTCAAGACAAGAGTTCATCAGTTGGAGCTGAGCCATGATTGCATTGAGTTGTTCAGAAGTGTCTCCCATCTCGAATGATGATTTAGATGATTCAGAAGTTCCGGAAGACTCGTCTGAAAAGCTGAAAACTCGTTTGACGAGTCTGGGAGTAGTTTGACCTTATATCCTCTCTGTCAAACGTTCCCAATTTATAATCTCACGACCTGTCCTAAACAGAAATCAAATTGACTTCGTAAATTTTAAGAAATGAATTTCGAAATGAGAAATGGAAATGGGGGATGGAGATATGGGAAATGGGAGATGAGAAATGGAAATGGAAATGGAAATGGGAAATGCATTTGAAATGGAGGATTAGAAATGATTACGGGGTTTGGACTAGTATGGGCTTGATCATGATGCTGACATGGGCCTAACTATATGCATATGCAGATATGGAGTGGACTAGACTTTGAAATTACAGGAGAGCAAGGAGGCTAGGCCTAAGGGTATGAACTGATCTTTTATAGTCCGAGGACTTGACTAGAGCTTACATGGAGATGCAAACTATACCTAGGATTGGGCTTTTATTGTCCAAATACTTGACTAGGGTTCACATAGAGATGCAAACTGGACCTAGGGAACGAACTTTTATAGTCCGAAGATTTAACTAGGGTTTAAATAGAAATGCAAACTAGACCTAGGGAATGAACTTTTAGAGTCCGAAGACTTAACTAGGGTCTGCATGGAAATGTAAACTAGACCTAGGGAACTTTTATAGTCCGAAGACTTAACTAGGATTTACATAGAAATGCAAACTAGACCTAGGGAATGAACTTTTATAGTCCGATCCGAAGACTTAACTAGGGTATACATAGAAATGCAAACTAAACCTAGGGAACTTTTATAGTCCAAAGACTTAACTTTTATAGTCCAAAGACTTGACTAGGGTTTACATAGAAATGCAAACTAAACCTAGGGAACTTTTATAGGCCTAAGACTTAACTTTTATAGTCCGAAGACTTGACTAGGGTTTACATAAATATGCAAACTAGACCTAGGGGGTGAATTAGGCCTAAATGGACCTATACTTTGAATTGGATTAGAATTAGATATAGATTGGAATGGACTAGTAGATTTGGATTAGACTTCACATAAAAATGCAAATGGCCAATATTTTAACATGAACTAGACTTATATGGGACTAAGATCGACTCTAATGCTAGTGGGCCTAATATGAATACATGGATTCAAATGGGCCTAATATGAATGCAAAATGGACTCTAATGCATATGGGCCTAAAAGTTAATGGAAATGGATTGGATTATATTGAATGAAGGTATTTGGACTGGGCTTAGAATTTTCGAAATTCGTTTTTGAAATGAACCCCTTGTTTTTTTTAATCTTTTGTTTGGAAAAGATGATGGATTAATTTTGAAAATATTTTTGTAAATGTCTTGTATGATGATGATTAGTAAATGCTATTTGAAAAAAGGGTAGAATAGAAATGGCTATAGAATTGATTTTGAAATATGTAAGTTTTTTAAATTAATTGAATATGGTAAGGTAAGATTGATAGGGAAGATTAGTTGAACAGCAGGGAGAAGGTGGACATGCATGACAATTCTAACTCTACCATGACCACTTTTCTAGATGCACATTTTTAGGACATACTCAGCCTTGCATGAAAAGACTGATTTTTATGTTTGAATTAGGTGAGACGCCTAGAATGACCATGCTTTTACGCGAATGCAGAGGGACCGAACATAGGATCGACCACCACGACAACTAAATCGACGAAAAGCATGGGATGCACAGACTGCGTTCCACACTGCACTGATGCGCGCGACACACAACCATGCTTCTGGCGCGAGAGTGGTGTGCCAGGTGCAACTTAATGCGCTTGGCGCACTACTCCCCTGACATGTTCTTCGGGGATTTAGGCGAGGTTTTGGCCAATTGATAATCTTTTTCTTGTTATTTAGACGCGATGTTTTAGGCGCAATGCATAAAGATGAAAATTTGACGAGATGAAGACAGGCAAAAATTGCAATCACAAGCAAATGTCATCTAACATGGATGCAAAAGTTCCAACCTAAAGTCCAATTATATGTTTGGAACTATGGTCAGGTTTAGGTTAAGTCTGAAAAGGGTCCATGACTAAGAGATTGATCCCACGCTTCGTACCTTTGCTTAAAAAGGTGGCCACATGTAAGATGCACTCCAGTTCTCAAGTCAGGATCAAAATAAGAATGTCATGGTTCGGTAGGTTTGCTTATGACTAAGATCCAACACAATCACTCAGGAAGCTTTTGGGAAGACAAAGCGCAAACCCCCCGGGGGTGGCCTCACGCATAGAACATGCGCTCATGAGGCAAGATAGATTGTCCTTATATTTGCTTCGACAATAGCTATGCCTATGCAAAACTGTAATGTCATTCTAAAGCATAAAAAGATTATGAATCGTGTTTTTCGAGTTTCACCCACTCATTTAAAATAAATTAATTTTTTAAAATCCTCCCAAGTGGAGTCGCCAAATTATAGGCGTGTTTTATTTCGCCTACGCGGTGTGAGCGCATATTTGACTACACCATTGTTAAGGTTTTATTGAAATTGTTATCGAAGTCGCCAACAAGTCTTTAAAGGAAAACTCATAAACCTAATTGGCTATTGGAAAATCGTAGGGACAAATTAGGGACTTATCCAATGTAGATTTTCCCTTCCTGACTCCATAGATGGTCAATGAACCAAAAAGTGAGTTCAGGGGTGATGGTACGAACACGGTCATAATGAACTATGTTCGCCCATTGTTGGCCTCTACTAAATATTGATTCATGTCGATTTTTATGTAATAGAATAACCCAATAATATTTTCATGCACCCTAAAAATAATTTAGTCTAGGTTGGTTCTGGAAACACATAAAAGACTATTTTTTTAGTGATATGTTATAAGGCAATCAAAATTACAGGGAACCTAACAGGTTTTCCAAATTATCTAATTAATATTTGACCGGTTCTTTAGGTCTTTGATTAGCAAAAATAACACATGTGGTGATAAAAAACATAACAGGACAATCAGGCAATACATATAAGGAAATAAATAAATAAAAAAAGAGAAAAAGATTAGAATATACAAGATGAACGTTTTTATACTAAAGATCTACATCATAAAATAAATAGTTAGCAACTTCAATATCAAAATAATAGATTCATGGACCCTGAAGATTATACCATGGCTTGAGTCTGAGAGATTGACAACCTTCGGGACAAGCAATCGTGAAGCCTAAAAATCTGAATGTACGTAGATTTGAATGTGTTTGTATGTGTTTTGTAAGAAAATATGAGTTTTTGTAGAGCGGTTTCGTAAGTGTCGAAGTTGTAAACTCGAAGTTTTAAGTGCATGGAAAAAATCGTATTTCAATCCGGAAAATTGAAGAGTATTTATAGGGAAAAGGAATTTGCACGTCATGCGCCAGTTGCGCCAGGCGCAAGTGCCTGTGTAAAGCAGAGTCACACGTGTCAGGAGCACATTGGCGAGCCTGACACGGAATGACCAATAAAATGCGTACACGTGTTACGCACTTTTGAAAAAGATAGAAAAGACAGGCTGCGTATCGCACATAGTGTGCGCTTGGCGCAGGACTCTAGCGCACACTCTGTGCGACACACAGGTCTACGTGTCAGTCCGCGGTTGACATACTACGGTGCGCACCGCGTTACTTTTGACATGTTTTGACAGCTTTTTGAAAAAACCGCATTTTGACGGTTTTCTTTTATCTTTTAACTCTGAAAATCTGATTTTACAGGATAAAATCCGATCTTAATTATAAAAATATCTTTGAAAATAGTTATTTTATTTAAATAAAGCAATTAATTATCAATGAATAATTAAGTGGACTTTTTCAAAGAGTTGGGCTCAAAATAAGATTTTGGATCATTAAAATACGCTTTAACACTTTTTAAAATTATTTTGGCTATTCGGAATGCTTTGCCCTTAGGTCGGACCAATTAAGACCGCGGTATCTTTCACCATTGGGCCCTTAAATAGGAGACACGATTATGTGTCTACATGTTTATATCACAAGTGGTGTCTAAGTGAAAGTCATAATTGATGTCGCATTCATATGCAAAATTGGTCAACCTCTTGATGTATTGATAAGATGGTCACTGACTGCTACGTCTGGACGTGGTGAAGTTATTGATTTCTAAAACAAGAAAAACCTGGAAAAGAACACATAGTAATTCTTCGTCGTTGACATTTCAACGACGCTGCGACGATATGCTCATCACTTATTAAAAACATAGGAAAAGAAAACTAATCTAAATGACTTATGGTACTTAGCTTAAAATGGTATTTTTTGAGATGGACAGTATTCCAGCTTTGTGGGATCATAGTTTCATCGCGTCGAATCAACTGATATGCGCCATTGCTAATAACTTGCCTGCGTTTGGCTCTTGTGTGTTTTTTAAGACCTTCCTCAACACCCAATCACCCTCGCTGAAGACTTTAGGTTGTACATTTTCATTGAAACTTCTTGCGACAATCTGCTGTTGTGCTACCTTTCGCACCAACACTGCATCTCGTAGCTCTTCTATTGTGTCGAGGTTGTTGATCATTTCGTCACGATTTTGTTGCTTTGTCATCAAACCATATATGGCAGTTGGAATGATAATCTCGGATGGTAGGACTGCTTCACAACCATACACCAATGAGAAGGGTGATTGTCCAGTGGCAGTGCGTGGCATCGTGCGATTAAACCCATAAGATGGATGGTAGCTTTTCTGCCCAGTTACCTTTTCTAGCCTTGAGGCGCTTCTTCAATGTGTCTATGACAGTTTTGTTGCTAGATTCAGCTTATCCGATGGCTTGAGGATATCTGGGCGTTGATGTCAACAGTGTGATGTTCCATTCGTCACATAAACGTTTGGTTTTATCGCTTATGAATTGCGACTCATTGTCGCATATAATTTCTGACGGCACTCCAAACCTACAAATAATGTTAGTGTGTATAGAAGAGATTACCTCTTTGTCACGTACATGCTGGAACGATTCAGCCTCTATCCACTTAGAAAAATAATATGTTAGTGCCAACATAAAGACCTTTTGTCTTGGGGCTGGAGGTAGCTTACCAACTATATGCATTCCCCATTTCATGAAAGGCCAAGGAGTTAAGGTTGGATGTAGAATTTCATAGGGTTTGTGCGTTATACCTGCATGTCGTGACAACTATCATATTTTGTGACGTACCTGATTGCGTCCACCTTCACCGTTGGCCAATAATAGCCCATTCTTAACGCTCGGTTGGATAAGATGTGTCCGCCTGAGTGATTTCCACACGTACCCTCATGGAGGTCTTACAGGACTTGGCTCCATTAATGTTCCTCCAAACACCACAAGTATGGTTATGCGACAGACTTTTTGAATACTACTCCTTGGATGACCACGAATCTGGACGCTTTGAAAGGCACTCTTCTTGCCTATGCTCTGTCGTCTGACAATACTTCGTTAGTTAAATATTCAAAGATAGGCTTAGTCCAACTAGCACTTACCTCAACATCATTATGGGTCGTGTCCCTCATATGATCATCGTCGTCGTTTGTCGTGACAGCGATAACGTCTGTTATCTCAGTGCATTTACTTATTGCTGGCATCGTAAGATGGACGATGGGAACATATGTAAACGTCGAGTCTCGCAAAGACGATCCCAAGTTTACTAGTGCGTCTGCTTGAGTATTTTGGTCTCTTGGTACCTGCATTATATTGAAAGGGTTAAACGCCTTACTTTTATCTTTCACGACCTCTAGGTATGATGCCATTTTTTTAGTCTTTAGCGGCAAATTCTCCTTTGAGCTGACTGACTACCAGGAGTGAGTCGTTGTATACTTTCAACGCTCTTGCCCCAAGGTCATTGGCCAAGGTCGTGCCTGCAACTAACGCTTCGTATTCTGCTTTGTTATTAGTTACTCTGAAGTCGCAACATATTGTTTGTACTATCTTGTCCCCTTGTGGTGACTTCAGTACAACACCTAGACCTTCACCATGAAAATTAGACGATCCGTCAACAAACAATGTCCAAGCGTCATTACTGACGCGATTGATACCAGCGACTTCTTCATTTGCCAATTTTTCTAGCTCTGGACTGAAGTCTGCCACAAAATCAGCTAGGTCTTGCTACTTGATTGTTGTCCGAGGTAGGTACTTGATGTCGTAGCCACTTAATGCAATAGCCCATTTCCCCATGCGAACTGTCAATTCTGGTCTACGCAAGACTCTTTTGATAGGATAGTTTGTCATGACAACAACAGTATGAGTTTCAAAGTAATGTCTCAACTTCTTAATAGCAATAACCAAAGCTAATGCAAGTTTTTCAAGGGAAGAGTACTTGGTCTCTTCGTCTAACAGAAATTTACTGACGTAATAAATGGTCTCTGGTCGGGGCTCCTGGTAACTGAGATAATAGTCGCATCATCTGCCGATTGCCTCTCAATCAGGCCCATCCTCTTGGCCATGACGTCACCTTCTTTGGGGGGGACCGTCTTCAGGAGTTCCGCCGTTTCGATCTGCATCACGTACATCGTCCAGATCTTCAGAGTTGGTACTTTCTTCGTCGGAGTAAGGCTGCATGGTTGAGATGTCGTGGACGTTACGAGAACGTTGTTTCTTAGACGCCTTAGTTGATGCCAATTTTTCTTGCAGCTTTTGAACTTGCTCTTTTGACGTAGTGAATTCAGAGGACGGGCATTCATTGTCCTTTTTCATTTACTCCATTTCAACCTTCATCTTCTCATAGGCGGCTTGCATTTCGCTAGGATCCATTGATGCGGAAAAAGTGAGTACGCTCGATAGTTAACGGAAAAGGGTGTGAGATCTGGCTGATGGCCCCACGGTGGGCGCCAAATTGTTTATGCTGATTTTTGACTTAACTACACGGACCAATATTAGGACGCCAATAACTAGATTATAATGACTTAAAGAATGTGAACACAAGGGAAATCAAGGGGGAATAACACAAGGAAATCGTGACGCGGAAAAAACCCATTGAAGATGGGTAAAAAACCGCGGGTGGAGATAAGTCCACCAATCCAATATATGTAAATATGCAATTGATGACGTTCAAAGTGAACGACAGTCAGTACACCCTAGGATGATATATCTAAATACAAAGTGTGAATTGTAAACAACGATGATGTTATGGAACTGTAAATGATGCGTAAGTAAATTTTTTAATGTTCTCGAGTGTTTAGTAGGCAGTAGCGGTGGTGATAGCTTGTAACCCCTTTCCAATTAATTCAATGAGCTTTATATAATCTTCCACGCTTGATACCATCCCAAGAATCTCGGAAGTAGTTAGCAACAATCCCGCAATGATCTTCCTGTTCTTATGCCACGATTAGGAATGGGCATGGGTCCAGGACCCTACCCGGACCCTGCTGGACCCGACCCTAATTTAAGGGTCTGTGTCCAACTTTTTCAGAGCCTAAGAGTCCGGGTCCGAGTCCAACTGGATTTTTTAGGGTCCGGGTCTTGATATTCTTGACCCAGACCCGACCCTTAGACCCTACAAATATTTAATATATAAGTTTTACCTTTTTATTTTTAACAAAACTGATTTCCTAAACTAAAACACATCAATTCATCTTGAAAACCTGTTTCCTATTTACCCATCCCTACAACAGCCGACTTAGTGAGAGAGAGGAGGGTCTCCACTCACCAAGTCACCGCCTCACCGGTGTGACGGCGTCTGATCATCATCAATCACATCTCCAGAACCTTCTTCTCCGCCGTCTAAACATCATCAATCTTTCGATTCCATCAATAATACTTATCCTATTGTTTGTTGTAGCTCAATTCTCTCTCTGTTGAAGACACAAAACTCGACAATGGCGGTGAAGATCGCGATAGCACAGAGGAGAGTGAAAACAAAGAAGAAAATGAGGAAATTGAGAATGTGAGCAAAAACGAGGAGAGAGAAAATGAGTTTAGTCGTAGAAGAAGTATTATTAGGTTTCCGGTGAGGCCTGAGGCTGAGGATTGTTAGTTTTTTGTTCGAAATGGAACTTTCAAGTTTGGGATGAATTGCAAGTTTAATCATCCTCCTAATCATAGGAAATTTCAGGTTGTGAAAAGTTTTTTCTTTTTTTTTTTTTTTTGAATTTTTGTTTGATTTTTGTTTTATTGATACAGTGAATAACTAAAACTTTTCTGCCATTGTTACAGTAGAAAGTAATGGATTTTGATAATGGCGATTTTTATCAAACGTTTCCTGCTGGTTGCTGCTCTACTTAAAGCTTGATTATTTTTATTTTTTTTACTTCACTGAGATTGAGAATGGGTGGTAGATAAATTTTATTGGTGCTTGTTAATTTGGCAAAAATAAAGAAATAGGGTTGGACCCTAGACCCGGACCCTAGACCTTACAGACCCTAAGGGTCTGGGTCCGGGTCAAATTTTCCCATACCCTTAGGGTTCGGGTTTGGGTTTGCAAAAAAAATTAGGGTCCGAGTCTACGGTCCAGCTGGACCCGACCCTTTCCCATCCCTAGCCACGATGCTTGACCAGCCTTTCGAACGTTGCACTGATGAAAGAAGTGACGACCCAATCTTCCTTATTCTTCTCTGGTCCGTCAGTCCTTTGACCCAGTCCTAGCGTCATGCCGCTAGCTCATTGCGTCAGTGTCAATCTGTAAAATTTAGCCATAACACTCACCGTTAGTCTGACACCCTGGAGTGTGGGGTTCAAACATCCCAATCAAGGGTGTTGTTAAGGAAACTCAACATTTTTTTATGACATTTCTATGATGGCTGTTTCGCTTAGGGGTGAAAGTTATTCGGATAAAAACCAAAATCCAATCCAATCCAATCTGAATTAGTAATTCGAAACATATTTGAACTTTGTTCGGATTGGATTCGGATTGAGTTTTTTTTGAAAAATTGGATTTTTGGATCGCATTGGATTGAGGGTAGTTGGATCCGAAAATCCAATATTACCGAATAGTAATATGCCTTGTATTATGTATCTGGATTGAGCTTAAGTGCTTAATTGATTTTTTTTTTTTAGAAAAGTCCAGTGCTTAAGTGTTGTTGTTGTATTCTTTGTTGTTGAACTGAACATGTTGTATACTTGTATTCTGTGTTGTTGGACTAACCTCATGTATTCTGTTACGTTCTGTTGCAATGAATTGTGGCCTATGGTTTTGTTATTAGTCTATTAATGGACTATAGGGTTTGTAATGAATTATGAATTTGTAAGTTGTAAATCTATTGGGTTGTTATTATCGGCTTGTCATGCCTAATTTATTTTATAAAACAATAGAGTTTCAAAAAATTGGATTTTCGGATCGGATCCAATCTAGAGTTTGAAAATTCGGATTGGATTGGATCGGATTCAAACTCTAATTAGTTTGGATTCGGATTGATTCGGATTGGAAAATTAAAATCCAAATTTTGTTCGGATCAGATTGGATTAGGCCCAAGTCCAAACCGTACACCGAAGTTTCACCCCTAATTTCGCTAACAATTGGGTCTCTCTTTGCTTGCTCGTTCTGCAGCTGGAAATGCAGTGTGAGATAGAATAGTGAGAATGGCAAGAATGTAATAGTAAATATAAATGGAGTTAGGCAGCCGGCCATTTGCAATAGAACTTAAAATTAAGAAAAAGATATTGTTCAATATAACTTTAAATCCAGACAATAGCTAGGAACTGTCAAATACGTCAATTCAAAAAAACCATTGCAAATCAAAAAAGGAAATCACAGATACGGGGAAAGATCTAACTATTTTTATACTGCATGTCGGAAGTCCACAAAGTCAGATTATCCCGGAGAAGCTGCATGATCAGAGTGCAGGGGCGGATCTAGCGTAGGTTCAGTGGGTTCAACTGAACCCACGATAATCCGGAGAAAAAAGAAGGAATCGACAAAAAAAGGGAAAGAAATAATACCTTACAGTCTTCGTGCGCCGCCTTATACCAATGTTTTTATATTTGGTTTAGTGGTTTAATGGGCTGCAAATCTACAGCCCTTATCCAATATACGCGGGTTCGACTCCCGAGGTCTACGGAGTGCTTTTTGTTTCCTTCATTTAATATTTTGGCTTTCATTCACTTCTTCTTTTTGTGTCCCTCATTTAATGTTTTGGTTTTCTATCTATGCAACTTTACTTCTACTTTTTTTTTTCTTTTTGATTCAGATAGAGCTACTTTTTAGTTTTATTTTAGTTTCTTTTAATTTAATGTTTTGTAGAACATTTTTCATCATTTCTCTTTTTAAAAAAAATTCACCCCAAACAACTCCATTTTTACTCATCTCCTTATAATAATATTAGTTTTTACGGGTTTTTCACCATATACCCCTGACTAATTTTTTTTACACCATATACCCTTTCAACTTTTCAAATTCACCAAATACCCCCTACCTTTCAAAAAATGCATCCACTTACCCTTTTGACTAACGGTGTTAGACTTCCATTAGTCATTAACCCCTAATCCCCCTCTAACCCTAATTAACTAACCTAAATTAAACCCTAATCCTAACTCTAATCTAATACACTTTGGGCTCTAACCCTAACCACCTCTCCCCCACCCCTTACCCCCACTGCCACATCACCCCCTCACCACCACCACCTCCTCACCACCACCACCTCCCCTTCTCCAGTGACTCCCCTCCCCTTCCCCGCCGACCCCCCCCCACCTCCCTACCACCCCCGAATCCCCCCTCCCCACTCCCCGGCAACCCCCTCCCCTTCCCCACTCCCCGCAACCCCGCCCTCCCCATCCCCTTCCCCGCTTGAATCGACACCCTCCCCCTCGCCACTCCCCCATACCCCGCCCTCCCCCCTCCCCTTCCCTTGCCGACTCGACACCCCCGAACCCTAAAAAACATTTGAAATTCGAGCTTTGAAGGAGTATCAATGGCGAGTTTCGATTCTGGGGGGCCGCGCCTACGACGGGGGAAAGGGAGGGGGGGGTTGCGACGGCGGGGAGGGGGGGAGGGGGCATGGGACGACCGGAGAAGGAGGGTGCGCGACGACGGGGGAAGGAAAAGGGGGCTATGTGGAGGGTGGAGGGGGCTGCGAGTGAAGGGGGAGGGAGAGGGGCTGGGAGTGGTGGTGCAGTGGGGTAATGGGTGGTGTGGTAAGGGCGGTGGGGGCGGGTGGGGGGCTGGGGGTGGGGCGAGGGGTGGGGTGTTAGGTGTTAGGGTTAGGGTATTAGGGTTAGGGTACTAGGGTATTCGGGGTAGATTTAGGTTAGTTAATTAGGGTTAGAGGGAGATTAGGGGTTATTGACTAACGGAGTTTAACGCCGTTAGTCATTAAGGGTAAGCGAATGTATTTTTTGAAAGGTGGAGGGTATATGGTGAATTTGGAAAGTTGAAAGGGTATATGGTGCAAAAAAAATTAGTCCGGAGTATATGGTGAAAAAACCGTAGTTTTTATATATTCTGAAAAATGCTAAGTTTCAGTATTATCTTATCAGAATGCTATAAACTCTTCTATTTCCTATATAAAATATACAAAATATACTAGTGACAACGTTACGGCAAAAGATAAGAGTTTGAATTATTATATATGAGAAGTGAGAACCATCTCAAAGCTTGAAAATAAAAATGGATTTTTCAAATCAAATCTCCCTTTCTTCATTGTTTTTACATACCCAAAGTTGAGGATTTAATTGTCCTTTTGTACACCTATGGGATTTTATTAGTTTACTCACCTTCCTTTATGGGTTATCCCTTATTAGTTTACCCACTTTTTTCAGTTTTTGAAATGGTCCCACAAAATTGTTTATTGTTATCTTTATATTCTTATTCTACTTTTCTTGACCCACAACCAGGGGCGGACCTATTAAGGGGCCTGTGTGGCTCAGGCTCCACCAAAAAAAATCAATTTCCTTTTTTTTTTAACGTTAATAAGCGCGCTATACATTCACATAGAACAACTTGCTCCACTGATCGTGTTACTAATATTTTCTTGCATGCGCGGATATGCCGCGGGTTCGATTCTCCTGTATAACAATTCCAGCTTTACTTTTTATAAGATATATCTACTCAGCATTAAAAATTTTTTTTTTTTTTGAAAGGTAAATTTCATTAATTAAAAGCTAAACAGCATCTACAAATGATATTGAAAACCAAGATACAATCTAACAAAGCTAAATCAAACTTGTCTTCAATCAAACTACAATGAGCCAGAACAAGCACTACAGCGCAGCCCTCTTGAAATCGCTGAATCAAGCAGATTTGAATAAGGAAGCCTATCATTGTGATAAATTGAAGAAGAACAGTCGTGATCGAACCCTGCAGACCGCACCCAAGAATCCAATACCATCGAGATGAGGCTTGAACTTCAACCAATGAAATACAACGCACAAACACAAACTAGATATAACACAGGCGCACAAACTCGGACCTAAGCAACCCATCAAGAAAACACACCCCAAACATGGGACTAAACCCAACACAACAGTGGGACTTATTAATAAAAACCAAAATACAACCAAACACCTGACCCGATTACAGTCGCCGCCGTACAAAACTACCCCAGCTAGACAGCCCAAAAGACGGTGGAGGACCACTTTACTTACTGACACAAAATGGAAAAACCGACACACAATCAGGGAAGGGAAGGGGAGGCCCTAAACACCAAACCAAGCCAAAGAAAGGGAGGGGAAGGGGAGGGGGAAGCCCGATAGACCATTAGGGGATGGGAAGGGGGAGGCCCGACACTGAAACAGGGGAAGGGAAGGGGGTGCCCAACACACAACATGAGGAGGAGAAAGGGAAGCCAGACGCTTGACCAGGTGAGGAGCACGGAGTGTCGACCGTCAAAACACAAGGGAGAGGGAAACCGGAGCAGGCGCGCCAACAAACAAACAATTGGGAGGCGAAAACTGAAGACGAGTGACGAGAGAAAAGCAAGGCCGACGATAACGACGGCGAGGGCTCGACGACCGCCAAAGGAGCACCGAGGCGGCTCCAGTGGTGGTCGAGCCCTAGAGGTTAACGGCTGCGAAAAGAGGGAAAAGAAAATCGCCCAGCTAGGGTTTTTTAGGAGAGAGAACGATTTGTGCGAGGAATTGTTTTTTTAGTCAGCATTAAATTATATCTAGCTCATCTTGTATAAATAGGACATATGCTGTATTATTGTAATTGATTGAGTTAGTTACTCATAACATAGTTCAGTTTTGTATTTTTCTGTTTTCTTCTACTATCAATGAGATTATCTCTCTAGCTTTTAGTTCATCTACATTCTTTACTTTTTCTTTTTCGTTTTTTTCTTTATTTCTTTCTTGATTCCTTGATTTTTGTTTTATATTTTACGTTTTTTTTGTTCTTGCTCTTTCTCTTTTCTATTTTAGCATCTTTACATTTCTATTTTGGATCTTTATTTCAATATATTGAATAAAATCTATCTCTCTAGATTCTAACTCTAAATTTAACCATTTTTTATACAATGATTAATTCTCCTTTCGTTTTCAAATAAACGTAACAATTCGACTGTATACACTATTGATATATAAAGTATGACCAAAATTTATTTACAAATACTTAAAAATAAATTTTGTTATGTAAAATTTTGGATTTGTCACTATTTACATTTTACTAAATTTATATCAACTTCTTATAAAATTTAGTAATAGAAAATTGAAGATATCAAAGGTTTAAGTTGGCGCTTGTTGATGAGTGTAATGGTCAACCTGTTGAATTTAGTAAAAATAAAGATAGTATTGACATATCAATATAATAAAGGTATCTCTAATAAATTACTCGAACAATATAAAGTTCGATTTTGTCATCGTTCAAACTCAACTTCTCATTTGTGTATTATGATTATTATCTATTTACTTGGTTTAGTCAGGACCCCCCGAATTTAAAATCCAAGATCCGCCCCTGCCCACAACATTAACTTTAATACAATATATCAATAAAATAATTTTTTTCTCTTCCCTTCTATGATCTGGATACCTATTTCTCCTAAAACTTTGTGCCCAAAGGAGTGGGTAAACTAATAAAAATCTAATGGAGTAATTGCTTATGCATAAGCAATTTTATTTTTTACTCATCTCATTTTTTTTCAAAGTACTCCGAACCCACGTGGGTCAGATCCTAGATCCGCCACTGTCATAGTATTGTCTTTCTAGGAGTCTTTAACAAGGGTGGTCCAACTCGGCAATTGTTTCATCAAAGACCTTGCAGAGAAAGAAAGGTCATTATGTCAGTTGAAACTACATGAAACACATCTCGTAATAGGTTTACAGTCAGCAAACCTTATAGAGGAAAAAAAAAAAAAAGGTGATTTGGCACCCACTATACCTTCAATAATAAGTTACTCCCTCCTTGTTTTAATTAAATTGATTCTAATAATCCAACATTTGAGTCGTTCGCTCAAAATAATCCAACCTTTTGATTATTATTTAATAATCCAACCTTTCATCCCAATCCGCTCATAATGCACCGTGAGACCGATAACCTGTTGGAATGGTAATTTTTTTTTCATTTTCTCCTTTAATCTCCTTCCCTTATTCCCTTTGTTTCTCCCTCCCTCCCCTGCCTCACCAGTCATGAAGAACCACCATCCCCACCCCCTGCTCACGATCCCCACCCCCACCCTCACTCCCTGCCAACCACCTCTCCGCATCCCCTGCAAACTAACAAAGGGGTGAACTTAAAATTGAAACTCTGCTACTAAGGAGGTAGCTTTACCTCTGCTACTAAAAGCAGCGAAGTAAAGCACGACAAGAGGGCAAAAGAGAGCAGAGCTCCGGCAATGGCAGAGGAACGGTGACGAACGGCGTGGTACTGGTGGTGGCAGGAGACTTCGGCGCGGCGCAGCACCGCGAATCAGAGGGAAGGAGGGAGTCGCGATAGGAGAGAGAAAGAGTGGGGAAGCGTCGAGAGGACCACGAGAGAACAACCACGGGGTTGGGTTGTTTGATATTGCGGTGGTCGGAGAGAGACGCGGAAGGTGGAGCGAGTGGTACTTGCGGCGGCTGGCAAAGGTGGTAGACGGTGGTGGCGTTGTGTGAAGAGACCCGAAATAGAGGAGAGAGAGGAAATTGGCCCTTCTGGGGCTTCGTTTTCCAGCGTATTGTGGGGCTATTTCCGTCGAATTCGTGAGTGAGAATGTGGATTAGGTTGTAGTTGGTGGCGATGGTGGTGAGTTTTGGTGGTTGGCACTGGGTGAGGTAGTGACGGTGGTGAGTTGTGGTAGATGGCAGTGGGTGTCTGGTGGTGAGTTGTGGTGGACGACAATGGTTGGTTGGTGGTGAGTAATGGTAAATGGTCGTGGGTGATTGGTGGTGATGGTGGGTTGTTGTAGTGACATGGCATAATTATTTGTTTTAGTTAAAGTTAATTAGAATTGAAATTGATTAATTAAACTAGAACGAATTACAATAAGACACGTGTGCAATTAACTCATTCTCCTGGTCATCAACCTATTTCAACAGGTCACGGTACATTATGAGCGGATTGGGATAAAAGGTTGGATTATTAAATAAAAATCAAAAGGTTGGATTATTTTGAGCGAATGGCCCAAAGGTTAGATTATTATAATCAATTTTTCCTTCTTTAAATGGTTGTTTCTTTTTAATTGTTATTGTTTAAACTTTCCTTATTTGGGGTACTTGGCCCACCGTAAAGTAATACTATTATATTTGTTTTTCTCTTTTTCCACCCAAAAGTACTACTTTTTCACTTTTCCCTATTATTTTACATTAAATGAGTCAAAAGTACCCTCCAAAAGCTTGAAAGTGACATTGCCTAAATTGTTTTTTTTTTTTAAATGTCTTTTTTTTTTTTACATTGCCTAAATTATTGTGAATACAACAATGTAGCAATTAAAAAAAACAGAGGGAGTAACCGCATGTCACAAAGTTAGACAACAAAACTTGTATCATCAAAACTTGTATCATCAGATAAATTCGTAGTATATTATACACTTAATTAGTTGATTGATGCAATACATAGAGCTGATTTTGAATAACATAATTGATAAAAGTCCAACACTCCATTCCAGAAAAAGACTATAAGACTGAGTGATGTTCAAACAATCAACATCCAATAATTTGAGAGTTAGTCTTGTGTGGACTTGGTCCACAATAATATTATTCTGGACCAAAACCACTTATCTGATATAGTGACCCTTTTTTTCATATAGTAATCTTTTCAAATTTTAAGTTACACTATGCACTATACAGTTATTAGAGACCATAGTGACTGTTTTTTTTTAATATAGTAACTCTTTCTCACATTAGTTTATCATGATGAAATTTTCACTTTGTAACATAGTAACCATGTTTTTCATAGTCAAACTTCATAATTTATATCTATTCATCTTTTATACATTTATTTTTTTAGGGTTATTTGTGGGAAAGGACCAAATAAAATAGGCTTTTTGTGGGGAAACACCACTTAAATTTTTTTTTGGCGGGAAGGACCAATTAAAATACTTCCGTTGGCAACTTAACACCACATTACAATTTCCGGCCAAATTGTCAACTTTCCGGCGTTGACAATTTCTTTCCCTCCAACACCTCGGTTTTTTTTGTTTCTCCTCCTCCCCCACCCCTACACCCTACCCACCGGAACCCCCCTTAGTCCCCTACCTCGAAATCCTCTCACTCTCCTTCTCTCTCCTTTTCCTAGCTTCATCCTTCTTCTTCACCTTCCAATCCCAAATCCTCCAATCCCTTTTGCGCTGGTTGCCCCTCTCTCTCCCCTCGTGGGTCCCTGCTCTCATGGTTCACCTATCGTAGGACGCAGGGGAGGAGGAAGAAGGTTAGGATTTTCGGTGGGTAGGGCGTTGGACGTAGGGGTGGGGGAGGAGGATTCCGGTGGGGTTTCGTGTAGGTAGGGCGTAGGGGTGGGGGAGGAGGATTCCGGTGGGGTTTCGTAGGGGTGGGGGAGGAGGATTCCGGTGGGTAGGCCGTAGGTGTGAGGGAGGGGGAGAAACAAAAAAAAATCGATGTTTTGGACGGAAAAACAAGTCAACGCCGGAAAGTTGACAATTTGGCCGGAAAATCGTAATGTGGTGTTAAGTTGCCAACAGAAGTATTTTAATTGGTCCTTATCGCCAAAAAAAAAATTAAGTGGTGTTTCCCCACAAAAAACCTATTTTAATTGGTCCTTCCCCACAAATAACCCTTTTTTTATATAGTGATCCTTTTTTTTCACAAATAACATGAATTAGCATTAGGTCCACACTAATTTAGTATGGACCAAGTCCATAGAAGTTTTTTACATAATTGAAACGGGTGTTAGGGTTGCAATTTAAAGTTAGAAAATAATTAGTTGATCAGAATTTTATTTTATTTTTTCAACCAAATTAAACACAAGAATTAAGAACCAACTAAATGACTTGTAATCAATAAGAAGAAAAGAGAAAGCATCATTCTTGCTAATTTTCCAAGCACCAAATTATCTGAATTATTGGCTAGCAACAGGAAAAAGACACACCCGGCATGCTACCACCAATTCGAATATATAATACATTAATAGCATTTTACCTGTGCTAAATTGCTAATCTTATAAATTCAGTAACTAATTTTACAGTATTTGGACTAAACTGGACTTTGTTTTGGCAGGAGACGGTTAAACTCCCAGAACTTACTACCTCAAGTAGTCGGGTGATTCATAAAATCATATACAACCCTGTCTGTTTTTGGGGTTGCAAAAGAAAGAAAGGCATGCACAATGTACTAAGAATAAAAAATGTAAAAAGTGTATTTTCCTCTATTGCATGTCATTATAATTTTGTTTGCGAGGCAATAATAGAAAACCTATAAAATCTACCTCCAACGAAACCATCCTATTAACAAATCCCAAAACAATAACTTTTTATAGAAATAAATGTGATCAAATCTATTAAAAATGAAGGAAAACGAAGCCATGTCCAGTGTCCTACCACGAGGCTGCTAAATTATGGAAAAGGTCCTTTAAGCCTCAAGCATGAACCCTAAAGAGCTCTTATAAACACTGGAGGTTTAATCTTACACATAAAAGCCCACATCCATACCCCAAAATCTCTCTAGTTTCCATCAACAGGGGTGAGGTCTATGTACAGTGCACACATAACTGCAATTATACATATGATGTATCATAGCTTCATATCATAGCCAAAGTAATAAGATTTCAGAAGTTTTGTTCGGGATGAATACACAGCAAAACGGGTTGGTCTATTAATCAATACTCAATTTGTCCTCCTTTACAAATTTGGAAATGGAAAAACATAAGAATTATAAGAAAGATGCAACTTTCAAGTTGCAAGTGCATGAGGGGCTGATTTGGGACAGCCAAACAGATAAAGATCATATCTAAGACAGAGGGATTATTTATCCTAACTTGCCACTCTCTACTCCTTAATAGAGCAAAAATCGAAGAAACATAAGGCTTCAAAAATCAAGAGAGTTTTGAGGCTTAATCATATTGTTGGAAAACAATCACAATGTGTTCGCATGTAGCAGGTGGAAAGAGAACAAGGAAGGAGAAGAAAAGAACGTGAAGATTGAGCACAGCAAGCAAGGGAGACGCCAGGCAGTAGCTCGTGCCCGGCTCGCGCACTATAAGTGCCCGGGTCGGGCATATCGAGCTACATGAGTTTTTTGTCAGGGCCTAGTGCCCGGCTCGCGCATTTCGACGGAATGTGCGGTTTAGCTTGCTTGCGAAGTCGATCTTGTTTATTTTATTTCCTTGTTTATCTTTTACGTATTTGTTATTTTATTCCTATTTACTAGAGGTGGATGTATTTAGGAAATAAGATAGAATTTTGGTAAGTAATCTTTTAAGGAATTAGACTTGGAGATCAAGTTCTTCTCCTAAAAAGGATTAGGGTTGTTTAGTATAAATAGGGGAGTCTTTTAGGCTAAACAAAATGAGGAGAATAACTGAGAGGGATTGTATGATTGTTGTGAGGTTGAATACAATTAATACAATACATTATTTTGAGGGGAGGAAATTCAAATTTCCTCATTAAACACTTGTCTATATTCTCTATAATTTCTTGCTATACTTTGCATTGCAATTCTATTTTGTGAGGAGAGTCTTATACTTTTGTGAGCAACGATTCTGGTAACCTTTAGCCACGCTTCCGTTTCAACACATATAGCACAAATAAAAGAAGTTACACATGAATCAGCATCTTAGTTGTAACAGCAAGAAGTGGAACACTTTTTTTGGTGACAGAAGGTACAAAGGCTCGTACAACACATACATTGGAGGATGTGACAAATTTAATGTGGGGTCAAATGTATCCAAATTAAGTAGAGCATTTTAAATGCTCATGTTAATAGAGCTTTTTTTATTGCCAAAAAAAAACCTTTTAAAGATTCAATTTTGCGAAAAAAAACCTTATAAAACATTCTTTGCGAAAAGAAACCACAAACATAATTTTTCTTGCAAGAAGAAACCTATTCCCATTTTCTGATTTGTTTTTTCTCAATTCCGAGTACATATTTAAAATAATTTCTTGCAAGAAGAAACCTATTCCCATTTCGATTTGTTTTTTCAATACTCCGACCCTTCTATCTTTCTTTAACCCCCTATTTTCATTAACTGCAAAAACCAATCTCAAAAACCACCTTTGGAAAATGGGTTTAAGTTTCATCTTGCAAGAAAAATTAAGTTTGTGGTTTTTTTTCGCAAAGAATGCTTTAAAAGGTTTTTTCTCGCAAAATTGAACCTTTAAAAGGTTTTTTTTGACAAATTTTCCTTTAAAAAATCAAGTTATTTAGAGCAATTTAAATTGCAAAATATAAAAACGGGATGCTTCAAAAGGTAATTAGCCTTTTGCCCGTTTGTTAGGTTAGAAAAAGAGTTGTGATTCCCAGTCCAATCAAAGTACTACTAACTTTTCAGCAGATTCAATAGCTACGATTTCGTAAAATAAAAAGATACCTTCTAAGGAAGGGGAGGAAGAAGTCATCGTAAAGGAAGACGACATTTCCCATTTTCGCTGCCTAAAGGCTTCTTGGTAGCTCCCTCTGTAAGTATAGTGTTTGCCAAAACCATTGTATGTTTTCGGAGAAAAAGATGCTAGAATTAGATTGATCTCTCCTTTGTCATTAAATCTCAAAGGATATGTATATCCCTCTATGCCGATTTTGTACCAAGTACGCAAAAGGTATTGGGGAGCCAACAACAAGAACAGAATACTAATTCAAATACGAAATAAACAATAAATAACGTAAATAAAACAGGAGAATAAGGACACAAACGATTGTTGACGCGGAAAACCCAAAGAACGGGAAAAACCGCGGGTGATTCTCTTGATCACCAATCCACTATGATGTTGACAACGTCAATATTTGTTCCACAATATAAGAATGATATGAACGCCTATGAGAGTATTAATGGAGATTAAAGAAGGAGAGAGAAAGTGTTGTGATGTGAGTTACAGTGTGTCGAATAGAGGGATAGCTGATAGAGTCCTTAATAAAAAAATACATCAATTGCTTATATACATATTTAACACCAAATAATCCCCCTTGGATCCGTTGCCACTTCTCCACCAATATAGGTCATGCGCTGGATATATTCAACCGCTGCCTTATTTCTCGCAACCAACTACCTGTGGGCCCCTTGGTACAAACTCCATTCTTATCATTTGACAACTGCCAGCACATATCTTTTAATTTCCAAAGCAATCACCGTGCCGCCAATAGTGAAAAATCTAGGCCCAACAATTGCCCCTAATTGATGACACTTGCTCAATCGCTTGGGGAAGTGGCAACAATTATATGCCCCAAGACTTCTCCATCTTTTGTATATCTGCACAGGCCTCCTCTCCTTACATGGCTTCAGGTTCGTTGTTCGTTCACTTCGGACGCCGTCACTCTATCTTTACTTAGTTTCCTTGCTTATTTTCATGCGCTGTCGTCAGAGAACACCATGTCGTCTGCCGCCGTCGCTGCTGCTGTGATAACTAATGCCGCCGTCGCCCTTGATGACGCCAAAATCGTCAAGGAGACGTCATTAAAGGAGGCAATGGATGCTAAAACATGGAAGGTCATACGGCGTCAGGGACTCCAGAAGACGACGTCCATAAACTCCTTGCTATTTTTAGAACTCTCGACGACCTGCTTCCTGACGGCGTCGCTGCCGCTGCTGAGACGGTGATAACTGCTTAATATGCCCCTGTTGTAGAGGACAAAGATGTCATGGAGACAAACTAGATTTCAATGTTAATTTTTGCGTATAAAAGTCGTCGTATATCTTTGTTGTGTGTTATGCAAATGTATGTTTGTAAGTATGTATGTATGTATGTATGTATGTATGTATGTATGTATGTATGTATGTATGTATGTATGTATGTATGTATGTATGTATGTATGTATGTATGTATGTATGTATGTATGTATATAACTTTTCCATCATGACTAGAGGTTTAGTTTTAAAACTAAACGTTGTCATCCAGGGTATGTCGTCAAGTGTAGGGCCCTTATGTTTCTATGAATGTGTGTATGTATGTGTGTAGGTACCTTTGATGTTTGAAACCACTTGCAGTATTAATTGCTACGAAGAGCTAAATTGCCTCTTCTAATTAATTGCGCGTGGTGTTTTGTATGTTGTTGTGATGACTTCTTAAGGTGTGTGTCCCTTTGTGTATAGAAGTCATTTTGCGTTCACCTGAACGCCGTCAAACCTTGATGCCCCAACTTAAAACTGTCGCCGTCATAATAAAGGTCGACATTAACTATGATGTCGTCGTCGACGTTGATGTCGGCGTCAGATGAATGTGAACATTGTGATGTTCGGTTGTCTCAGTTTTGGCTGTCGACGAATCCTCGTCCCCTATGCCTGTCTTCATATAACAAACGTGAGATGGTAACGCTCAAGTCAGTTTAATATAAAAAGAAAAAATGCTTAAAATACGAAGGAAATCGAACATGTTGAGAACAAAATGAAATGGAATAACTCAATTTAACTTGTTGGTTACTTACCTGTAGTGGCGTCCCTTTTGTTGTCAACATAATGCAATTAAAAGTGATAAGAATTTTAGATGGACGACGTTCTAACTTCAGGGAACGTGCTTACCCTCCTTGAGATATGAAATAATTGACGACGTCCGACTGACCGTCGCCGTCGCAGAGATTTTGTTGACGTCGGCATCACTTTTTGGACGACGTCCAACTAGGATGGTTTTTCTTGTCGTTGGCTTGATGAGTCTGACGGACGCTATGAACTTCTTATGGACGATCATAAGGCTTTGGACGCCACGAACTTTCTTTGTTTGGTGTCGATTTCCTGTTGTCGACGTAATAGAATTCCTTTCTTGACTGCATGTCTTCCTCCAACCGGATCTGGGCCAAGGCTTTGGCTTGAGCATCCTCGAACGTTGGACAGGGATACTTGGTAAGTTCTTTGTACAAATCTAAGTCTTCATCCAGTCCCCGTCGGAAAGCTTCAATTGCCGTCTTAACGTCGCAATTTGGAATCGACACCTTTTCCCTGTTAAACCTACGAACAAATTCTTTCAAGGATTCATCAGATTTCAGCATAATTCTATGTAAGTCACTAGCCTGTTTTTCCATCTTACGACTGCTAGCAAACTGTAAGTTAAAAATATTAATCAGTTGAGAAAAGGAAGAGATAGTGCCGTTGCCAAGGTGGATGAACCACTGCAGGGCTGGTCCAGTCAACGTCGATCCGAATCCTTTGCACATGCATGCCTCGCGCATGCTACGAGGAATTGAGATGGTGATCATCCGTTGTTTGTATTGAGCGACGTGGTCATTTGGATCTGTAGTGTCGTCGTACATCTTCATGGTTGGGATGGAGAACCGCTTTGGAACCTCGACCATGGCAATGAAATCAACAAAAGGTGAGTCCGCATAACTGTTCGGCGTCGCTTTCTCTATAGGGCGTGGGACGCCGGGGATCCTGTCGATCATGTCTTCGAGCCGCTGAAGACGCTGCTGGATGGGGTCGTCGGCGATGGAACGCGGTTGCCCCTTGGCCTGGTCTCCAATGACGTCGGTGTCAGGCTCGACGTCGGCATCAGGCTCGACGTCGGTCTCGGCATCTCCATCTGAATCATCGCCGTGGGCAGGAATGTTGTGGCCTACAGGAGTTTCGAATAGGCCTCCGTCCAGGCCAGGCATTTTGGAGACATCGCCTATGTTGCGGCGCTTAGAGCCTTTGGACTTTTGAGCAGATTTTAGGCTTTGATTCTCCATGCATGATGCGACATAGCTATTCTGCAATTCCGCCATAGCAGCCTTGACGCGGTTGAGTTCGTCTATGACTTCTTGAGTGGTTGCCCAATCTCCTGCCATTGCAAACACAGAAAAAAGAGAAGGCACAAACGAAATAGTAGACAAAAAGAAAGTGACGAATGATGTATAGTGATCTTGCTGAAGGCCCCACGGTGGGCGCCAAATTGTTTATGCCGATTTTGTACCAAGTACGCAAAAGGTATTGGGGAGCCAATAACAAGAACAGTATACTAATTCAAATACGAAATAAACAATAAATAACGTAAATAAAACAGGAGAATAAGGACACAAACGATTGTTGACGCGGAAAACCCAAAGAACGGGAAAAACCGCGGGTGATTCTCTTGATCACCAATCCACTATGATGTTGACAACGTCAATATTTGTTCCACAATATAAGAATAATATGAACGCCTATGAGAGTATTAATGGAGATTAAAGATGGAGAGAGAAAGTGTTGTGATGTGAGTTACAGTGTGTCGAATAAAGGGATAGCTGATAGAGTCCTTAATAAAAAAAAATACATCAATTGCTTATATACATATTTAACCCCAAAATAATCCCCCTTGGATCCGTTGCCACTTCTCCACCAATATAGGTCATGCGCTGGATATATTCAAACACTGCCTTATTTCTCGCAACCAACTACTTGTGGGCCCATTGATACAAGCTCCATTCTTATCATTTGACAACTGCCAGCATATATCTTTTAATTTCCAAAGCAATCACCTTGCCGCCAATAGTGAAAATTCTAGGCCCAACACAAGGTAGATAGGAAACTCTACTAACTAGTGAACAATCAAGATAAACATTCCTTAATATATGCCACTAATCTTGCCTAATAACACTCCTTAATATATGCCACTAATACTAACTAGTGAACAATCAAGATAAACATTCCTTAATATATGCCACTAAATACTAATCTTGCCTAATAATACTCCTTAATATATGCCACGAATCTTGCCTAATAATATGCTAATACCCCCCCCTCAAGTTGGAGAGTGGAGGTTACAAATGCCCAACTTGGACATGAGAAACTCAAATTGCTTTCGCCCAAGTGCCTTGGTGAAGACATCAACAAGTTGATCCGTGGTAGGAACATAAGAGGGAGCAATGAGACCCTCTTGAATAGCATCTCGAACAAAGTGACAGTCAACCTGGAGCTTCATCCTCGGCGATGTCGGCTTAAATTTTTCAATGGTTTCTTTTAGAGTAAAACCAAACTCAAATATAGTTATAGTTTTTCAGAGCAAAACTGAGCTCAAATCAGTGGGTTTTTAGAGCAAATCCGTGCCCAAATCCTTTGGGTTTTCAGAGCAAACCCATGCTCAAATCTGGTAATTTCCCCCAACAAGAGGAACCATTAATTAACCTTGTCTCATGACACAAGGAGAGCCGACAAACCCTGTCTCAAGGCACAGGAGGAACCTATAAACAATGACGACGACATACGGAGAGACGATAAAGCAATATCATCCGTCAAACATCCATAACTAGCAAAAATCTAGCATGAGACAAAATAATCAAAAATAAACTCCATTAGTGTGCAGTGCAGTCCAGCAATTCATAATTTTGTGTGTGTGTGTGTGTGTGCGCGCAAATCAATGAAATCATTAGCAAATCATCCTTTGAAGCCATGACCATCAATCAACCAACAACAAATCATTATGGTTCAGCTGTCTTCCATCCAAGCTGAATATTATCGTGCAATGCTCACAAAAAACTATCAGATTTTAATGAACATTTGTAACGCAGCGGAAGTAGATTGAAGAAAAAAAAATCTGTAATTTTGACTAAAGTTTTATCCCACCGGTGGGTTTAATTTTCTAACCCACCGGCAGGGGGAATATTTTTGTGAGCTCTCCCAAGATCTAACCTGCTCTTGATACCATGCTAGAATTAGGTTGAGCTCTCCTTTGTCATTAAATCTCAAAGGATATATATAGGCATACAAGGTAGATAGGAAACTCTACTAACTAGTGAACAATCAAGATAAACATTCCTTAATATATGCCACTAATCTTGCCTAATAATACTCCTTAATATATGCCACTAATACTAACTAGTGAACAATCAAGATAAACATTCCTTAATATATGCCACTAATCTTGCCTAATAATATGCTAACAAAAGAAAAGACGGTTGTAGCTTTTAGAGACTATGTTCTGCAGCTGTTCAAGGAAACATGAATTTGAGCAACCACAAATTTAGAAAATAAAGAAAAGAACAGATGCAATCCATCAAAATAAAGGTCTGATTCTTAAACACCCACTCGAGCAAAAAAGGGGCAAGCAATTTGAAACAGAAATTAGCAAAAAAAATAAGCAAATTTGAAATACATCTCCAGCTAAGGCATATTTCCTTCAGAAAAATCACATAACTTACAACCCCAACTATCTTTTGAATTATATCAACTACATTAGAAGAAAGGCACTGAAAACAAGAATGCGATTTGAAATAATTGTATCAACAAGCAAGTATGACTAAAAAACCACAATATGCTCATAAATTACCCTCAGACACACATCCCCAGCTGTGAATGAAGTGATAGCAAGTAAAATAACGAGGCAGTGGCACTATGCAAAGGCATCAATGAATCTGCAAATCTCAAGTCTACATTAATCCTACATCAGCATTGTCATTTCATTAGAACATATATTAGCCTCAACAGCAACTAGAATCATCAAACAAGCTACAATCTTGCTTAATGTTACACCACAGGAGGGGGGAATCTAAGCAACAAAATTGGTATAAAGAAAAGTATGCTAATAGATTCAAATGGGAAATTGGGCAGTCACTAAAATAGAAGCATCAACATAAACCATCATCAAAGTATTAGGATTTATGACTATAATCATATGGTGTATCCTTGTCCTAATCTTTTGAAAGATTAATGATATGATTGATTGTAAGCCCAATAGTTTTCACATGATTGAGTGTTGTATCTTGCAAATATACAGCTCACATGATGATAATCCAGTAACTTCACTCTTATAAACACAAAACAACCTCCTCATAAACAAAATTCAGGAAAGAAAGGGGGAATGTAACATTGCTACACCAACAAACGGGGGGAATGTAACATTGCTACACCAACAAAAATAATTTTTTAGAAGAAGTTGTATAGAACAACCACACCTAAAATCAAATGATCCAGAAAATAGCAAGAGACTATGTAATCCAAACAATTCTAAGACAATAAATAATATAACCTCAAATCACATGACTAGTTGAGTATTGTGCTTTGAGTAATGGAAAAAATCACAATAATTATTTCCTATCTTTTGTTTATAGCTCTAATTTCTACTTCAACTTGCTCTTTGGGTATAGCTAATAAAAAAATTATAGAGAGGAGACTGGAAAGAAGAAAGAGATATACCATCACCTCGATGACAAAACAAAGCCATAATAAACTCCCTCCTTGCAAAATAATAAATGCAAGTTACTTATTTACCTTGTTGCTCCTCATTTCTCACTCTGCTCTGCATTTGTAGAGTGGTTGGAGAGCTTTGTTTCAATTCTCACAAAATATGAAGGAATTCATCCCCACCAATTCCCTTCCCTCCCCATTTCCTTTCCCTTCCTTCACAAAATAAGTTCTTTTATACTCTGCATTTATAGAGTGGTTGGAGAGCTTTGTTGCAGTGGAAATATGTTGAGATCTTATTTACTCTATTTTATTGCAAACACCCGGGCATGAATATAACTGATCTTTTATATTCTACTTACCACCACCAAAAGAGAATTCTTATAGAACTAATCTTTTACCAAACATTAAGAGTATTTGCGAAACCAGATACTGACGCTTCCTAAAATATTGCTAAAATGACAGGGAAGAAATGAGAAGGAAGGGAAAGGAAAGAGGAAAAAAATTAGGAGAGAGAAAAAGCAGCCATAAAAGAGGGGGGAGAGGAAAGAAATTGGAACAAAAAAGAAAAATTGAAAATTCAGTAAAAATAGACTCGAAACACTATTCCTTAGCAAGCAAGTTGGGGCAATCCTTGTTTTTAATTTTCTTGATCCGAAATGTCATTATACTTTTTTTTTTTTGTTTTATAGGAAATGTCATTATACGTTGATTGTCTATATGACTATATTTGTTATGATTTTTTTGGATAGTTTAATCCAAAACCTTCTTACACCATAATTAATGTGTTGCATGTCGATGGGGCGGAGGAGTACATGTGAATATATGATTAGGCAAGCACCAAAAAGACAAACTAGACAAGTCAAAAACACTATTCTAGATGTTCATATACTTTATTAGTTATTACATTTTTTTTTGACAGGTTTATTAGTTATTACATTGCTTTACTATAAAGATGTTTTTCTTTTACAAAAACTTAAAAATAATTTTTGTTGCAACTTATTAATAGATGTAATTATGCAATTAGCTTAAAGTTGATAATTAAATTTGCACGCTATAAGGCTAGCAATTAATAACTATAAAATCTTATATTGTTTCCTAGCTGTTTTAAATCTTGTACTTCATCCGTTCTGTTTTAAATGAAACATTGGGTAAAATGACACTATTCATTGATCAATTCTGACTCCAATTTATCACCATTATATAAAGAAAAACATAGTCAAGTGGGATCTTGTTAGATTCGTCTCGATGCATACTATCAAAGTATAACGTGTTTATAGTTTTTACGTGTGCACAATTAAAGATATTAATGATTAAAGAAGCGCATTGGGTTGCGTGAAAAAGTAAATGTTTCATTTAAAAGAGAACGGATGAAATATAACAAAGAGTAATCTAGGTTTGTCATTATCCCGGTTTTTAGATATGTAAATGCCTAACTACTTTTCACGATTTAATCTAGAAAGTGTCTTGGGTGTTACTATGGTGTAACAAAAGTCACATGTGTGAAATTTTTATATTCACCTTTTGTCTTCTCCTTCCTCTTCTCATCAACCATATTTCACAAAAATGGCTAGGCTTCCATTTCGATGGACCAACGACGAATTTGAGCAAGCAAAAACTTTTTGTCAATTCCATAATTTTCTCTAATCCGCGAAGATTCAAAAGTAACAAAATCAATTGGAGAATCAATGACATTCTCGCTACATCAATTAATGAAATAAAAAAGACACCAAAAAGGACATCCATACTTTCGACTTTCGACATTAATGTTGAAGTTCATAACTTCAAACTCAAGAACTCAAGAACAAATGATCGAACTCAAGAACTCGACAGATTTCGCCACATTTCTGAGAGAAATCTGAAGATTGTGAGGATTTTCGAGGTGGAGAAAGATGATGAAGGTGAGGAGGAGAAAAAGTAGAGTCATTGTCGTCGTGGTGGTGGTGTGGATTCTTGGTGCTGCTTATTGTCGCATGGCGGTGGTGGTGTGGCGTGTAAATGAAATGGAAGATGATGTGGTGGCTTCGGGTTTTGGTGGTGGTAAAGGATGGTGAAGATGTGTGCGTGAAAATGAAATGGAAGATGATGGAAATTGGAAAAATATGGAGTAGTGCGTGAAATGGCATAAAGTACTTTATTACTCATAATGATATAAGTTATATAAATAATGACATACAATTGGAGAGACAAAGATATTATAAGAGTGAATAATGACACATGTTGGGTAAAATGGTGAATGGCATGAAATTGATAAATAATGATATTATTTGTATTATAAATGATTTATTTCTGTGTCATTATTACTCATTTTTATGTTATTTTGAACTTATTTAGTACTCCTTATGTCATATCATTACTACACATTTATGTGTCATTATTACTCGCTTTTATGTCATTATATAGCAAACTAGTATTATTTATACCTATTTGAATATTATTTATCAATTCCTTATTTTTGTGTCATTATTACTCATTTATGTGTTATTATAACTCATTTTTATGTCATTACAGAACAAACTTGTATCATTTAAACCTATTTTGATATTATTTGTCAACTCCTTATTTATGTGTCATTATTACTCATTTATGTGTCATTATAAAGCAAACTTGTACTTATTATTTAAACCTATTTTTATATCATGTACCAAATCCTTATTTCGGTGTCAGTATTACTCGTTTTTATGTCATTATAGAGCAAACTTGTATCATTTAAATATATTTTAATATTATTTATCAACTCCTTATTATGTGTCAGTATTACTCATTTCTGTGTTATTATAACTCCTTTTTATATCATTATAGATCAAATTTTTATCATTTAAACATATTTTGATAGGAAAAATTGATTTTAATAATCTGACCTTTGAGCCGTCCGCTTAAAACAGTCCCACCTTTTGAGTAACTGAGAATAATCCTATCTTTAGAAGTTATCTTCTCAAAATAGTCCTTAACTTATGGTTGTTGGTAACCCGAATAGTAAGTAAAATTGATATGGTCTCCGTAATGGCGGTATATTTTTAATTAAAAATGACTCCCCATTTCCAAAAGCCCCTTCCTCTTCCCCTCACTACAACCATGAACCATGAACCAGACATCCTTTCCACCCCTCCCTCGCCTCTCCCACGCCCAACTTGCTCACCCCACCCCTCGCCGCCTAAACAACCCAATAGCCACCACCCACCGTGGCCCCATCACAAGACTCCTCGCACGTCTTCTCACCTTCCCACATCGCTAACATCACAATATAAACCCCCCAACTCTACTCGCCTTCCCTATTCACGGTGCGTGCGGCCCATCTCAAAACACCACTTAGTGGAGCAAGCCGACCACCCACGCACCACCATACACACGAGTTCCCTCGGGGGTGTAAGGAGATGAAAAGTCCTCCATTTGCATCAAGAAAGCCACGAAAGAAATGGTTTTGATGTTTTTGTTTTTTTTTTATCTTTTTTTGTTTTCTCATCTTTTCTAAGTTCTTTTCTCTAAGTTAAATCCACCGGTTTTTTTCGTTTCTTTAGATTTAAGTTCGATGAACAAAGTTTCTTTAACTTTGCAATTTTAGGAAGATACCCATTTGTAATTTGCTCTAATGGAAGTTGCTTATGCTTGTAATAATGCTTAATTGTCTTCGTTGATCGAGTTTCCGCGGCTCATCCAGTTTCAAAAGGGGGCGCTTTCACATGGTGGCAATAAGCGTGCGGGTGGTTCTTGGTTTTATAATGGTGGAGGAGGGGGGGTGGAATACGTTCGAGGGGATGGTGGCCCGGTGGTCTAGTTCAATACGGGGCCGGAGGATGAGTATAATAAAAATCTAAAAGAAACTAATTACCCCTATCCAGGTGACGTCACAAGGACCATTTTGAGAAGATAATCACTAAAGGGGGATTATTTTAAGTTAATCAAAATATGGGACTGTTTTAAGCGGATCACCCAAAGGTTGGATTATTATAATCAATTTTTCCATTTTGATATTATTTGTCAACTCCTTATTTTTGTGTCATTATTACTCAATCTCATGTCATTATAACTTATTTTTATGTCATTATAGAGCAAACTTGTATTATTTAAACCTATTTTGATATCATTTGTCAGCTCCTTATTTTTGTGTCATTAGTACTCATTTATGTGTCATAATAACTCATTTCTATGTCATTATAGAGCAAACTTGTATTATTTAAACTTATTTTAATATTATTTGTCAACTCCTTATTTACGTGACATTATAACTTATTTTTGTGTCATTATTACTCATTTTTATGTCGTTATAAAACAAACTTGTATCATTTAATCCTATTTTGATATGACTTGTCAACTCCTTATTTTTGTGCCATTATTACCCAATATTGTGTCATTATATTTATAACTCATTTTATGTTATTATAGAGCAAACTTGTATCATTTAAACCTATTTTGATATCATTTGTCAACTCCTTATTTTTGTATCATTATTACTCATTTATGTGTCATTATAACTCATTTTTATGTCATTATAGAGCAAATTCGTATTATTTAAACTTATTTTAATATTATTTGTCAACTCCTTATTTCTGTGACATTATAACTTATTTCTGCGCATTATTACTCATTTTTATGTCATTATAGAGCAAACTTGTATCATTTAAATCTATTTTAATATTATTTGTCAACTCCTTATTTTTGTGTCAGTATTACTCTTTTTTTTGTCATTATTACTCATTTTATGTCAATATAGAGCAAACTTGTACCATTTAAACTTATTTTAATATCATTTGTCAACTCCTTATTTTCGTGTTATTATTACTCATTTATATGTCATTATTACTCTTTTTTTGTCATTATAGAGCAAACTTGTATCATTTAAACTTATTTTGGTATTATTTATCAACTCCTTATTTTCGTGTCATTATTACTCATTTTTGTGTCATTATTATTCATTTTTATGTCATTGTAGATCAAACTTGTATCATTTAAACCTATTTTGGTATTACTTATCAACCTAATGTCATTTATAAGACAAATAATACCATTATTTATCACTTTCATGTCATTATCTACCAAACAAGTGTCATTATTATTCATTTTTATGTCATTGTAGATCAAACTTGTATCATTTAAACCTATTTTGGTATTACTTATCAACCTAATGTCATTTATAAGACAAATAATACCATTATTTATCACTTTCGTGTCATTATCTACCAAACATGTGTCATTTTTCAGCAATATAATTTTTACTTATTTCTCTTTGTATACTACTATACTTTATCAATATTACACAACCTAATGTCATTATTTATCACTTTCATGACATTATTACCAACACATGTGCCATTATAATTTTATGAACTTACAATCTCTCCCCCTCCTCCCCCTCAAAACCTCAACCATCCACCACCATCCAGGCACCCATATCCTCACCTCCTCTCACCACCACACACCACTGCATCACCGAAACTAACTTAATTAATTAATTTCACTAAAAAACATACATATTTAGTCAAAAATTGCAGCACTCATTTCTCTCTCCTTCACTCTGCCTCCCCTTCATTCAGTCAAAACAAATACACAAATCCAGCAGAAAATTCCAGAAATTCAATTGAAGCACAAACTTACAGTTTTCAATTTCTTCAATCAATTAATAGATTAATTTCTTCGAATTTTCCATTCCAATAAATTATTTAAATTCTTTACGTGACAACAACAATGGAAGAAGAAGAAGAAATGTCATATAGTGATATTAATTTAAGTCCATAAATTAATTGATATGATGATTACCTCCCTCTATATTCCACTTTTGTGATAAATAAGATGTTTTAAAACTTGTGCAAATTGCAAACAGCATAAAAAAAATATAAAATATTTTTAAACCCTGGAAAATTGCAAGGGAAATTTTTGTCTCGATTAATCTAGTAATATTTTCATATGTTGATAAAATATTCATAATGGCTATAGCTTAAAGTACTATATCAATATATATATATATATATATATATATATATATATATAGTGGCGGCGCCATTGCAGAACGAAGATAAAAGATATTCAATATTAAAAGCTTTACAACGGAAACAATATTGCCGAAGATCAGGTTGTTTTTCCATCGCCTTTGATTTTTTTTTTATCTAGGTTTATCACTTATCATTTCCTATGTTCATCGTTCCTATATTCATCGTTCCACATTAACACATGAATAAACTATACGAAAATCAACCCAACAAATTACCATAATATAAGTACTAAAATAGAAACTAAATCATCATATGAAGTAATTAATAATACCTAATTTTATACTGGTCTTAATACAAGCCCATGTCGGATGAGAGTTTCACCACATACAAGATTGGCAGGATTCCATCCTAAAACTAATTGGTGATAAGTTGAGTAACCCACCAATCTATGTGTTAGTCATCTAATTCTTCAATGTGGGACAACTATTTTCTAACTCACATGTGGGTTATACTCTTCACATTGTCCCTCACATGTGAGCCACCTTTAATCTTGCAATCTGGATAGGTCACACCATCATATAATTTACGGTTTTTTCACCTGGTACCCCTGTGGTTTTTAAAATTTATGGGGTACCCCTGCTTTTTAAAAAATGCACCATGTACCCTTACTTTAGGGGTAAAATGTATGAAATGCCCTTAATGACTAACGGTGTCAAGTTTCCGTTAGTCATTAGGGTTAATTAATCCCTCTAACCCCTCTAACCCTAATTAAACCCTCTAAACCTAACCTTAAAACCCTCTAAATCTAACCCTAAAACCCTAACCCTAACCCTCTAACACCTCACCCCCACCCTAAACCCTAACCCTAACTACACCCAACCACCACAGCCCCCACAAGCGGCCCCCCACCCCAAAGCCTAACCTCCTAACACCCTCCCCCCACCCTTCCCCAGTAGCCTCCCTCCCCCCCCCCGCAGCCGCCTCCCCTCACCCCCACCCCCGAAGTAGCCCCCTCCCCGTCGATTTCCCCACCCCATCCCCCACAGACCCCCCGCACCACCCTCTTCGTTTCGCCGCCACCGCCCCCTTCTAGATTTTTCGTGGATGTGATTTCTTAGTGGTTGGGTTGGTTTTGGGGGAATCCGGTGCTGGTTTTGGTGGGTGAAATGTGTTTTTGGGAGTGGGGTCGATTTCGGTGTTGTAGTGGGGTTTTCGTGGGTGGGGATGGGTCCGCAATAGACGGGGATGGAGGGAATGGGCTCGAAAATCGACGGGGAGGGGGGGATGGGCGCGGAAATCGACGGGAGAGGGGGGGCATTGCGGGGGTGGGGGGCAGGAGTGGGGAAATCGACGGGGGAAGGGGGTCAGCTGCGGGGGTAGGGTGGGGAAATTTATGGGGAAGGGGGGGGGCTGCAGGGTGGGGGTGGGGGTGGGGGGGAGGGGGTCATTGTAGAGGGTAGAGGTGGGGGGGAGGGGAAGGGAGGGGAGGTGGTGGTGGTTGAGTGGTGGTGGGGTTAGGGTTTGAAGTTAGGGGGTTAGGGTAGGGTTAGAAGTTAGGATTTAGTTAGTTAGAGTTTAATTAGGGTTAGAGGGGTTAGAGGGGTTAACTAACCCTAATGGCTAACATAAACTTGACACAGTTAGTTATTAAGGGCATTTCGTACATTTTACCCCTAAAGTGAGGGAACCTGGTGCATTTTTTAAAAAGCAGGGGTACCCCATGAATTTTGAAAAACCACAGGGGTACCTGGTGAAAAAACCGTATAATTTATTTGATAAACTAACAACACCTAATTTCATACTCTTAATTAAATTCACTAATTCACATATCAGCCAAATAAGATTTTAAATCTATAATATAGGAAATTAATAATGTCAAAAAAAGTTAAATATTAGATGCAACAGTCCGTAGAGAATAGTGGTGGCCGACTGGTGGGCTACCGGTGTTGTGAGTAGGGACTAGTAGACGTTAACCGTCGGGGTGTGTCAGCGTGGGCGGTGGGTAGTGCGTGGCTTAGTGGCTGTGAAAGACTGAGTGGTTTGAAGCTTTAACAGCAGTAAAGAGAGACAAATTTGTGACAAAATTTTTCTTTTCTAGGAGGAAAGAAATTGTGAGAAAGTGAATACGTAGGTTTAAAAGTTTTGATCTTTTAATTTTTTAGATTTAATGCTTGTTTGGTTGCAATTGGGAATTATTTTCCGATAGGAACTTACAATTTGTGGGAATTTAATTCCCTTATGAAATTTCTAGGAATTAGACTAAGTTGTTCGGTAGTCATAAGGGAAGTTGTAATTCATAGGAATTTATGTAGGAATTGTGAGTGACTAAGGGGAGGGTAGGTAAATCAATTCCTACATTTTTTGGGAATTTCAAATTTCCATGAATTTTCATTGCCCCCATTTTTCTGTCAACCAAACAACTACCCAAATCAGAAAACCATGGGAATTTCTATTACCTATATAATTTCCTATATTCCAAACAACCACTTAACTTTATTTGTTATTGTTGGTCCCCAATTTCCAAAGATTAAAGCATTGGAGTGGGTCAGACAAGTCAGAGCTTCAGATAGAGTTGGCAATTATCCATGAGTGAGTGAATCGTCCACCCACCAGTCCTAGATAAATGGGTGAAAAGCCGCAATGAGGCGGGTGACGAACGAGTGGTGGGTAGAGTGGGCATCGGGGCGGGTCGAAGATGAATGATTTTTTTTTCCACCCATCACCCGCTCAATCCATCCACCCATGTCATATATATATTATAATATACTAATATATACTACTATAATATATATATATATATATATATATATATATATATATATATATATATATATATATATATATATATATATATATATATATATTATGATTAGTATTAAGTTTTGGAACGTATTAAGAATTGACAATTGATATTTAGTCTCTTTTTTGTTAATTGATGGCTAAATTTTGATTCATTAATTTTTTTAAAGTCGTTAGGTATACAAACAACTTTTCTAGTATTATGATTAGTACTTCCTCCGTTCTGTTTAAATGAAACATTGGGTGAAATGACACTATTCATTGATCAATTTTGACTCCAATTTATCGTCAAGTGGGATCTTGTTAGATTAGTCTCGATGCATACTATCAAATTATAACTTTTTTATATTTTTTACTTGTGCACAACTAAAGATATTAATGATTAAAGAAGTGCGCTGGATTGCGTGAAAAAACAAACGTTTCATTTAATACAGAACGGAGGAAGTATTAAATTTTGGCATGTATAAAGAATTGACAATTGATATTTAGTCGCTTTGTTGTTAATTGATGGCTAAATTTTAATTTATTAATTTTTTAAATTTGTTAGGTATACAAACAACTTTTCTAGTATTATGATTAGTATTAAATTTTGACATGTATTAAGAATTGACAATTGATATTTAGTCTCTTTGTTTTTAATTGATGGCTAAATTTTGATCGATTAATTTTTTAAAGTTGTTAGGTATACAAACAACTTTTCTAGTATTATCCATTTCCCACCCTCCCCACCCGCGGTTGATGGATGGGGCGGATATAGATGGAACTTTTGACGGGTGATCGATGGTGTGTAAGGGGATTTGGCTCATGGGTGATGGGGCGGGTTGAGGTCCACCCGACCCATCTCAAACACATTGCCAACCATAGTCTTAGAGACATTAGACAATGCCTTTCCACCTTTCCCATAATCCCATGTGTTGATTTTCCATCTTTTCAATGTTGCACTCTTCTTCACTCCAGCATCTGTAGAAATATAATCGTGTCTCCCCATTTAAGGGCCCGATGATTAAACATATCGCGGTCTTAATTGGTCTGACCTAAGGGCAGAGCAGTCCGAAGAGCCAAAATTATTTTTAAAGTGTTAAATCATATTTAAATAATAAAAATCGTATTACATTTTGAGCGCAACTCTTGAAAAGCCCATTTTAATTATTCATTGATAATTAATTGTTTTATTTAAATAAAATAAATATTTTCAAAGATATTTTTGTAATTAAAATCAGATTTTATCCTGTAAAAACAGATTTTCAGAGTTAAAAGGTTAAAGAAAATCTTTAAAACGCGTTTTATTAAAAAAAAGTTGTCAAAACGTGTCAAAAGCAAGGTGGTGCGTTGAGCGCACCAACATGCGCTGAGCGCACAGTCGTGTGCTGAGCGCACATTCGTGCGCTAAGCGCACAAGGCCTGCCATGTAGACTTGTGTGGCACACACTTTAAAAAAGGGCATTACTATTTACCGCTCGTATTTACTAAAAATCGCCCATATTTTTTCTGGGACATCCCTAAACTACCCCTACATATACATCCTCTCTCACTCTCACCCTCTTCCACTCACTCACACACACTCTCTCTCTCTCTCTCTCCTACTCTCACTCACTTTCTCTCACCTCACCTCATCCACCACCCTGACCACCACAAAGTGGCGACCACCATCACCGCTGCATCAACGACGACGACACCACCGACGCCACCACCACTAGCGTGATACCACCACCGACGCCACCACCACCGCCGGCACCACCACAAAACCACCGGAAAAAGTATGGGCCCAAGGAAGAAGGCGAAAGATGCCGACGAATTATCATCTCAGGTCAGTTTTAGTTATTTATTGGATTTTTTGACTTTAACCACCTTATAAAATCACCATTTTTAAGATAACCACCTTATAAGTTAATTGTTTTAAATAACCACCTTATATGACCTAAATCCTTTTAAATACCTACCAATCAACAGATTTCGTCAAGGAAAACATCCTCAAAAAGGGTTTAAGAACAATTTCATCACCTCCACCTTTATTCACTATAATGTATTTAAGGTTTAAACCCTTATTTAAGACCGATTTCTTGGACGAAATCTGCCAATTGGTATGTATTTAAAGAGATTTATGTCATATAAGGTGGTTATTTAAAACAATTAACTTATAAGGCGGTTATCTTAAAAATGGTGATTTTATAAGGTGGTAAAAATCAAAAAATCCTTATTTATTTGCCGGAAAATCCCACCACCACGTCGAGAAATTTTTTTTTTTTTTGGTTTCTTCCGGCAAGGAAATGATGTGAATTTTCGTTTCCTCCGCTGAGGAAACTGAATACTTTTTCGTTTCCTCCACCGAGGAAACGAAACAGATCTTTGTTTCCTCGGTGGAGGAAACGAAAAAGTATATTGTTCCCATGGAAACGAAGTTCTTTTTTGTTTCCTCCACCGAGGAAACGAAGATCTATTTCATTTCCTCGGTGGAGGAAACGAAGATCTGTTTCGTTTCCTCCGCCGAGGAAACGAAAACGTACATCGTTTCCATTAATATTTTTTTTTTCAATTTCGAATGTTTTGTTTTTTTTTAATGATATTATGTTTTGTTGTAATATCAGTAATAATATTATGTTTTGCATTTTTTTTTAATAATATTATGTTTTGATTATGTTAGTAGTGATATTATCATGTTAATTAGTAATAATAATATTATTTAGTGATATTAACATGTTATAATTCGTATTTATATTCGCTAATGTTGATATTATTCATAAAATTAGCATATTAATAATAATAATGTAGCATGTTGTAATATTCAGTAAAATTAGCATGTTAATTAGTTATAATAATAATAATAATGTAGCATGTTATAATATTTAGTTAAATTAGCATGCTATGCGACAAATTTAGTTATATTAAGGCAATGATGCGAGTCGAGTTCGAGTTTGAGCTAACTCGACTCGTTAGCATTTCGAGTCGAGTTTGAGTTGAGTCGAGCTCACTCGAGTCGAGTTTGATCGAGTTTTGACCGAGCATTGACCGAGTAGATTTCGAGTAGCTTGCTGCGGTCATTAAATGGCCTATTGCGGCGGTTTTCGCCGCGCAGCAATTAAGGGCGCAGCAATAGGTAATTACCTATTGCTGCGGTTTTTAACCGCAGCAATAGGCCAATATATTGCTGCGGTTCCTACTCAAAACCGCAGCAATATATTACCAAAACCGCAGCAACAGATATATTTTTTAATTAAAAAATGAAGTCTATTGCTGCGGTTTTTGGTAGGACCCGCAGCAATAGGTACAGGTAAAAAAAAAAATTTTTTTTTTTACTCTTTGCCATCAAATTTGAAAGGAAAAAATACAAGAAAAATATAAACACACACAAATTAAAAGTAATAATAAAGTATGCTTATACAAAAACATAAAAGATACAAAAAAATCAACATAAAAAAAAAAATCTAACTACAAAAATGAAAGAAAACAAAAAAAAGTAATTCAACAATTTCACCAAATCTTATTGACATATTCATTGAAAAGACTCATTCATGAAAATAAAAGAAGTTGAGTACATTTTTTTTCCATATCTCACATTTAAAAAATTAAAAAAAGTAAAAAAAAAAAAAAAGGAATTGAGTGACCGGCGAAACTCGCGGTGCTACTGCTCCAGATTTCCTTCAATCTGCTTCTCTCTCCTTCGAACTCTAAAAAAGCTGAAAAATTGAAAATCAATTACATTAGAACTAAAGACGAAATGAAATTAAATCTTGAACTACAAAACAAAAAAAAAATTAAATGTAATCAGATTTGCAATTTGTTGTAGGTAACAATCCTAACAATATTTGTTTCAAACTCGAATAGAAAATCAAAGAGATGGAGGAATCGCGAAGAAGCATCGAGTCGCGAGTGATGAAGGGCTTATCTAATAAATAATCTTCTAAGACTAAGCACCACACAAGCGATGAAAGGCAACCAACACAGCAGAACTTCACAGCATCACATTAAACTTGATAAGAATAAGGAGATGGAAATACCAGTAAGTTACACCCATAAAGCATCATGTTAAACTCACCCCCACAAGTTCTGTAAAGAAACGAATAACAAAAAAAAGGTTCTAATACCAAATAATCATTAGCTGATATGCTCTAGAGATCGATCGCGAGTGACAACCACTACTATTCGTTTTATCCGCGTCGATTTTTCAGATCTACAATGAGTGATCGGCGAGCCGACTGAAGAAGAAGACGAGAGGAGGAGGAAGACGACTGGAGAAGAAGACGAGAGGAGGAGGAAGACGACGAGAGGAGTGAGAGCAGATCTGAAGGAGGAGAGAGAAAGGAGAAAAACGGCTGAAATGAAAAGGCTGAAATGCAAGTGTCCCAAACCCTAGTGCCTCTTATATGAAATAAATGAGGATATTGCTGCGGTTTTTTGTAAAAACCGCAGCAATATATTATAATATTATTTTTTTAATATGTCTGGTCTTTTCAAAAATTTCCCGTTGAAATCATATTGCTGCGGTTTTTTGTAAAAACCGCAGCAATATATTAAAATATTATTTTTTTAATATTATTTTAATATATTGCTGCGGTTTCGGCCAATAACCGCAGCAATATGTCTGGTCAAAAAGTCAACTTTTTTTCAAAAATTTCCAGTTGAAACCATATTGCTGCGGTTTTTGGCCGAAACCGCAGCAATATCTTTATTTATATTTTACCTTTTCTTTTTATGTGATATATTGCTGCGTATGGGTAAAACCGCAGCAATAAGCAATTATTCTACTAGTGTTAAGTGTCTCATGTTAAAAGCAATAATAAGGTGAAAATTGTTGAGTTTAGGTATTTTACTATTGATAATTGGCTATTCGAGCTTCTCACGAGTTTTCGAGTCGAGTATCGAGTTGCTCAACTCGACTCACCAACATCTCGAGTCGAGCTCGAGTTCGATTCGAGCTCACTCGAGTCGAGCTTTAACCGAGTTTTTACCGAGTCGATCTCGAGTAGCTCGCGAGTTGTCTCGACTCATTGCCACCCCTAGTTAATATAATATAATAACGACGAAGGTGCTAGATATTGAATTAAAATGATTAAATAGTGATTAATAAAAAATATTGATAATTAGGCTCAGTCGAGGGACGTAGGCCGCGAGAGTGTGGGTGTTGAGGGATCTGGGCCACGACACACTCGATCTTGTGGTACCAATGCATCGAGTAGGAGGGCGAGGGCAGAAGAGCATGTTAGGGCGGATCCTATTCCTGAGGATGCACCTCATAGTCCGGGTTGAGATTAGATCAATAACTATAGAGTAGGAATCTGTTTTGTTTTGATTTTATGCAACATATTATACTAATCATTAGATAAATAATTATTTCATAATATGGATATCATTATACTAAACATTACAAAACATTGACTCAAACTTACAAACTATAATATATGACAAAAATTAAACCATACAAAAATCTCCCACCCATCAACACTGTCATCAAAACTTTCATTTTGATGTCCTTGTAGTAGTGAGTAATTGGTCACACAAAGCGCGTCTCACATCATATAACTTATCCCACCCATCAACACTGTCATCATGCATCGTATACCATAAGTTATGAATAGGTGGTACGGGTGATCCGGGTGCCAACTCCAATCTAATGTAATGCTAATAACTGCCAAGATGTGCAATCACTAGCTCCGCAGTCGGACCTATTGCTACTGATCGGGATTCTCAAGGAAGGACAGTGATACACGGATAAAGGGATCCCCTCGGCCAATCCAACCAAAATGACGGCGGCATTGAAAATCTGAGCAATAGGAAACAAGTCTTGCGAACATACCATCCAATGCGCCTCAGTACACGATCCTCTATACCAGATAATGCGCTTTATAGACCAATAATCCTCGGAACATACTTGTAGAATGGAAACCCACTAGAACTGTCATCATTATCCACGTTTTGCCGACCTACAACAATAAAATTATTTACTATTAATATTATAATTACATAAAGATCAAATTATAATAATCAATGCATATAATTAACAAACATAATACCTGTAGAAGTAGACATGCTCATAACTGAACCTACTGATCTGATACCTCTCTTTGACGACCCACGAGATGTGTGCTCAAAACCACTATTGTTACGCTTTGTACTTGGATGATTCTTTCGTGGTCTTCCTTTGGGGTTCTCAACAACGTCAGGCTCAAAAGCTGAATCACCAGGATTACGCAGATGATCCTCTAAAACCCGGGTAGCACTCCGCAAGATGGCAGGATCACTATTTTAAACCCGGTCAACTAACTCTAAGAAGTACTGAGAATCCTATACTGCCTCAGATACAAAATCGGGGTTATTAACCCCATCACCAAGGATCAAAGTAGTTCAATAAGGATGTAAGTCTGTCAGGTTCAGACTCTGCTTCGCCTCCAAGCGTCTGCGTATGGCGCATGCACGAGGAATGCCATGTGTGGTTCTCAATGAGCAACCGCAACGCTCATAGACCTCATTGGCCAACTCCCGCATACGTGTTTCGTCAAGCTGTAAGAGCTATAAACAGTAATGCGAGACTCGACTATTTAAATTATGCAAAGCCACATCCTTGTATAAGATCCCATGTCGACGACGACTCTCCTCCACCTTCTTCAGCTGGTTTTCTATCTCACTATGAGCAATAGAAAATATAGTGTCCAATGCACCTGTACTACTAAAAACCCACGACTTCATAGCTGAATGCGCACTTTCAACTCGGCTAGTGCACGTATTCCCAAGATAAATAACATTGTTCGTCCATGCCTGAACAAACTTCTCTTTGTACACAAGCCAGGTATTTTCCACGTACTCGATAATTTTAGACCACTGTCTGTAAACATCTCTCATGCATTCAACCGCCGCTAGATAACCCATCTCGGAGGTGGAGTCAATTATCTTGTACCAACTTCGCTTCAAGAATCTCGGACCAGCATCGGGGTTGCCCATGATGAGATTCACTCTATTTTGCACATCTTTGTTGATATGCCATCTACATAACAAATGTGCAGAGTTAGGAAACACTTCCCGAACAACTTTCATAAGACCCAAATCACGACCAGTTATGAGTATAACAAGGACACAATTCACCCCGATAAGCAACCTAAACTTATCCAACACCCAATTGTAACTATCAGTTGTTTCGTTGGCCATCAGAGCATAACCAACAATAACGTTCTTGTTACAAGGTGTCATCCCAATGAGCTCTAGAAAAGGCATGTTATACTTGTTGGTTTTGTACGTAGCATCCATACCAACAACATGCGGATAAGTACGGAGGATATCTGCCGACCGAGAGTGCACCATGAACGCCTGTGTCATTACATTTGTCTCATTGTCTTGTCTTACCCAATGAAGGTAGTTGTGCTCTCGAGCAAGGTGGAGGAATTGTTGTATCACGTCTCTACCATCCATTGCTTCCCTTTTATCCTTTTCGTTCAGGTTGTAGAAGTGTCTCATATTTGGATGATCATCGGGAAATTTCTCATTAACGGCTTTCATGATGCTAGCAGGCCTAACGTGCGACTTAATCATATCGCGAGCAAAAACCTTAGCCACCGGACTTAGGCCGCTCATGGGTCGGTGGCCATCACGGTAATGAATAAACTCGTGATTGTGCATGCCACTTATCCCTGGCTCTGCTTTGATCACCCATCCTGTTTGATTAGGGTAATCCAAAAACATTATCTTAACTCCCGCTCTACATCCACATGCTTTTGTTTTCGTAGCTACATGTTCTGCTACGCTAAGATCCCTACCTTCACCCCAATATCTTTCACCCCGGTTACATTTCATATAAACATACTCTCGACCACTAGCCTCAGTTCTATGATTTGACGAAATTACCATCACAAATCCAATTTCACGTGCCCTTGTTTTAACCCAAGCTTGTAATTCCTTTTTATCAGCCCAAAGCGTTTCATTATAGAACATGTGATTATAATCTATATAATCACCCCCAAAATCCGGCAAATAGACCTAAAACATTTTAACATTTACTATTTAGACTATTAATCTATATAATCACAACTATTAATATTAACTCAATATCCATTAACAAAACATATTTGCTAACAACCTAATAATTACACGACTATTATTTGCTAACAACTAATTATCATAATAATTCCAATAATACGCAAACATATTTATTTAAAGCTTATAATTGCACAACCTAATAACAAATCAACATTAATTGATTATTTGCTAACATCCTAATAATTACACAACTATTATTTGCTAACAACTAATTATCGTAATAATTCCAATAATACACAAACATATTCATTTAAAACTTATAATTACACAACCTAATAACAAATCAACACTAACAGATTTTCACAACAATGCTAATCAGAAAATTAGTATTAATGTGCGAATTAACCTAATAACAAATCAATATATTATGTGCGAATAACGGTAACGAAATGCTTTTTCGTTACCTCCATGGAGGAAACGAAACAGATCTTGGAGGAAATGAAAAAGCACATTGTTACCGTGAGTTGGTGGCGGAATTTTTTTTAAAAAAACTAACCACATTCCGTTGCGGTGCCGCGGGAGGTGTTGACGGTTCTTCGTCGGACATTGTGGTGCTCCGGTGTTGCTGTGACAGTGGTGATCCGCGACAATGAGGTGGTGCTCCGGTAGTGGTGGTTGTCCACGGTGGTGGTGGTGCGCAAGTGTGGTTACAGTGATAGTGGTCCGCCGGTGGTGTGCTCGGAGTGTATCTTCGGTGGTGGTGGTGCGCAAGTGTAGTTACAGTGATGGTGGTCCTACGGTGGTGTGCTCGGAGTGTATCTCCGGTGGTGGTGGTGTCGCCGGAGGTGGTGGTCTGGTGGTGATAGTGCAGGAGGTGAGAGAAAGGGGTGAGAAAGTAGGAGTAGAGTGAGGTTGGATGAGAGGTGAGAGAGTAAGAGTTGGGTGAAAGGGGAGGGGTATGGGGGGCATTTAAAGGGAAAAATACGGGCGATTTTTAGTAAATACGGGCGGCAAATAGCGATAGGGTAAAAAAAGATAAAATTGACAGCCTATGCATCGTACAGAGAAGTACGCTCAGCACATGACATATAACAAATAAAAGTTATAATATGATTTTATCATTATTTTTGACGTTGGTTTTTAATTTATATGTCATGAAGAAACTCACTATATCATTCAGAAATATACTATATCATTCAGAAACTATATCATTTCTGGAAAAATCCACTATATCATTTAGACACTCACTATATTATGCAGAAACTCAGTGTATGATTCAAACATTCACTCTATCTTGCAAAAACTACATATTTTTATATGCTAAAGCACATGTCACGATATATTACACAACCTACTTCAAATCTAATTGTTCAAACGAACAATTGGTGTTGGGTCGTCTAAATTGAGATAATCGCTGCATGTTTTACCAAGTTTCTCCCCATAGTGTTACGACAAAGTTTTGTCCACTGCAAGATAATTAATAATTTTAGGACCTAGAATAATATTTCTATAAAACTACGAATAATAACAGTATTCTTTATGAAATAAAGAACATTAACCTTGCATGCTCCAATGTTATTTCCCTTAGTACAGTTCTTGCTCGTTGTGTCAGTCTACCAATGGCCCGTAGTTATCCTATTATGTCTGCATGGGGGATATAATAATATATATAAAGTACTACTCAGTTTAATATTATTTGCAACTATTTGACATAAAGTGTGAGTAGAAAATGTCTAATCGTTGCAAATAATATTAAACGGAGGTAGTACATATAATAATAATAATTACTAAAGATAAGTTGTACATGTATTTAAATATAAAGGCTATATAATGAAGATATAGGAGTACCTGTGAGTTGCACAATTGAGTCACATCGTTTTTGAATCAACTCATAGTCTTCCAACTCAAACTTGTGTCTAGGAATTTTGGGTTCGTCTTCATCTAGAGTTTGAACAGAAGTGGTTAAGACGTTAGTTTATAAACTTAAAGTCAAGGGATCGAACATTCACTCTATCTTATGCAGAAACTCAGTGTATGATTCAAACATTCACTCTATCTTGCAAAAACTACATATTTTTATATGCTAAAGCACATGTCACGATATATTACACAACCTACTTCAAATCTAATTGTTCAAACGAACAATTGGTGTTGGGTCGTCTAAATTGAGATAATCGCTGCATGTTTTACCAAGTTTCTCCCCATAGTGTTACGACAAAGTTTTGTCCACTGCAAGATAATTAATAATTTTAGGACCTAGAATAATATTTCTATAAAACTACGAATAATAACAGTATTCTTTATGAAATAAAGAACATTAACCTTGCATGCTCCAATGTTATTTCCCTTAGTACAGTTCTTGCTCGTTGTGTCAGTCTACCAATGGCCCGTAGTTATCCTATTATGTCTGCATGGGGGATATAATAATATATATAAAGTACTACTCAGTTTAATATTATTTGCAACTATTTGACATAAAGTGTGAGTAGAAAATGTCTAATCGTTGCAAATAATATTAAACGGAGGTAGTACATATAATAATAATAATTACTAAAGATAAGTTGTACATGTATTTAAATATAAAGGCTATATAATGAAGATATAGGAGTACCTGTGAGTTGCACAATTGAGTCACATCGTTTTTGAATCAACTCATAGTCTTCCAACTCAAACTTGTGTCTAGGAATTTTGGGTTCGTCTTCATCTAGAGTTTGAACAGAAGTGGTTAAGACGTTAGTTTATAAACTTAAAGTCAAGGGATCGAACCCTACACTATGCAATTTCTAATTTCTAATTTGTTTATTGTATACGGACTACATGGAGTAAAATGCCTCTAGAGGGAGCGCAACGTGGCACCATTCCTTATTTGGGAACGCCTTTTAATATATTAGTATAGACTATAGATGGTGAGAGCAACCATATATTGACACGGTTTTTTTTTCTAAGTTTATCTCTATTCTATATGTCAACTCCGAATCTTTTAGTATCCACCCTTTTTGACCAAATTACCCCTAATAACCAAATAAAATTACTAATTGCATTCTCTCATTTGTTTTAAGAAAAGAGAAAAAAAAGGATCCCTACAACTGCAAAGCAGTTACATATGCACCAGTAAAAACAAAAAATAGAACAATATTCTTGAATGACGATTAAATTAAAAACTTACACAACATCACTTACACGCGATATCACGCACGCATCGCGTGCAAAAGATACTAGTTAATATATATTTTAAGTACTAGTTATTGTTTAGGATAATTCTAATAGTAGTATTATGTTATGTCTTTACTTTAGGGTATATCTTAATCAACGTCTCTTGACTCTCTTATATGCAGAAGTAAAAGTAGAGCAACAAAATTGTGGAAGAGGAAGAAGATATTGGAATACAGAGGAGAAGAAAGTATTATTTTTATCGTGTTTTGTTGGTTTTTTTAATTTGTTTTACAATGAATTATGAAATAGAGAGGAAGAAGATATGGAGCGTTTAGCTATATAATGCATATTGGCAGTTAATCATGGAATTTCCCACTAAATAAGGGGTTTGTACTTTTCAAAAAATACAGTTTTGATATTGGAGAAGTTACTGATTTGAAGATCTACGTTTCTCTTTTGAATTTTTTTGTTTTTTCCCTTTTTTTTCCTCTCTTATTTTATTGGATGTAATTTGTTTAATGTATTGAGGGTAAAATGGGGTTTCTAATATTTTGGTGTCCTACCCCTCTTCCCATATAGAATAGAGATTTGTTTTACAATGAATTATGAAATAGAGAGGAAGAAGATATGGAGCGTTTAGCTATATAATGCATATTGGCAGTTAATCATGGAATTTCCCACTAAATAAGGGGTTTGTACTTTTCAAAAAATACAGTTTTGATATTGGAGAAGTTACTGATTTGAAGATCTACGTTTCTCTTTTGAATTTTTTTTTGTTTTTCCCTTTTTTTTCCTCTCTTATTTTATTGGATGTAATTTGTTTAATATATTGAGGGTAAAATGGGGTTTCTAATATTTTGGTGTCCTACCCCTCTTCCCATATAGAATAGAGATCTACAATTTGAGCGGGGACACAAAAAAAAAAAAAAAAAAAATACGGATTGCTTTTAGGGTATAAAAGCAGGTTTCTCTGTAGAAGAAGAGAAACAACTCTGGGAGTGTCTAAGGTTTCTCTATAGAAGAAAGAAGTTGATACTCCAATCTGTAGAAGATTACAAGGAAATTTGCATCTCTCTCTCTGCAGATTACATATTACAAATTACAAATTAAAGATTACAGGTTTATATTCACCCACTCCAATTTTATTTCCTATCTAAAAAGTTGAGTTTCGTACTTCCTGCTCAATTCAATTTACTTTTCGAGGATTTCATACAATTGAAGCTTTATTTTGGACTAATTTTACTGTTAAGTTTTAGGATTGCGTAAAAATTAAAACATTAACATTTGTTTCCTATTACAGGTAGTATATTTTGAATGTTTCTTTCTAGGTTTTTAAGTATGGAACAAAAGATTCAAATTTTGGATTTTATTATGAGATTTTTGTAGAAAAAAACACTCGAATATGTAACCTTGGTGCTGTGAAATGTGATACCACGAGGAGAGTTAACAACTTTTCTTATTCTAAGCGAGTATTCTGCAAGAAGAGAATGGGTGAATCTATAGTGGCTGGTTGAACAAAAAATTATATTAGTTTGATGCAATATATGGTACAAATTGATCACTCTGAAATTCTGAATATATGGTACAAATTGATCATTCTTAATATATGTTAGAAGTATGAAGTGTTCTATTTTTTGCATAGGAGCCCTAGCCTATGTTTACTCCGACACCTTCATTAACCTTAAAAATCGGGTGTATGTTGCAACTAATCTATAGTGGTTGATTGAACAAAAAATTATACTCCTCTGTTTCTTTTTACTTGCAACATTTTGACTTTCACGCTTGTCAACGCATAACTTCAACCATTAATATCTTTAATTACCGATAAGTAAAAATTATAAAAAGTAGATATTTGGAAAATATGCATTGAGACGAATCTAAAAAGATCCCACATGAATATGTTTTTCCTTAACTATAAATCACCAAAGATAAACTAAGTGGAGTTTGTGAATAGTGTAAAAGTCAAACTGTTGCAAGTAAAAAGAAACGGAGGAAGTATTAGTTTGATGCAACTTTATCTAGTGAATTGATCACTCTATAGGTTCCTTGTATTCTTCTGTCTACACACTTTGTGAGTTGTAAAGTGCAAGTAATAGCACATAGTGCCTTTTTTCCAGGTGAAGAATGAAGCATAGGAAAGGTGGTAAAAGGAGCAGCCACTGGGTACGAGTACCTGCGTTTAATCAAGACCATTACAGTGAGCTTCGTTCTCGCTCTCTTTAAGATATATATTTTTTCCATATCTCAAAATAACAAAGCCGAATGCTCCTACTTGTTTTATTGTTTATTATATTTCTTAACTCATCTGTTAATGAAATTTTTATAATGCATACAGCTCCAGATGTTAAGTATTACATGAAAAATTTGTATCGCAAGCGGCCGAAATTTTCAAAATTGGAGGAGAATAGACATCTAGATATTCACACTAAGAGAGCTGCTCTTAGGGTTTCCCCTTCTGTTGTTTCTCTTATCTCTTACATTGGTATTTACTTATCATCCATCTTGTTATTCTTTCAATGTTTTATGTGATTACATCACCTATTTCATTCATCAGGTCATAATTTAGGTGGATATATTTTCACAGGTGAGAAGGAGTTAGATCAGAATTCTGGTATAATTATTGAATGTCGTGAATCTGGTGATAATTATACTGGAATCATTTTGACTTCGGCCAATTTTATTCGGTGCCGTAATGAAGAAAAAGTTGTCGGAAATAGTCTACCTGACAAGCTCAAGGTTGGTGTTTGTCTTATTCTTTTTGTATGTTTTAAGCAAATTTTGCATGACACTGGTGAATTTTGTATTCTGTAATCTAGATTCCCCAATTTCCTTGAAGGAGTAATTTGTAAATTTGTGTCATATTTTGTTTTATGACCTAATTCTTTCATTTCGTCCTTAGGATACTAGATGCATCATATTTTTGTGCTTTCATAGTTTCTAGGGGCTGGTTGGTTCACACGTCACACAAAAGAAAGGGAAACAGGGAAAAGGAATCATGAAAGGAAATTGAAGAAAGTGTTTGGTTAATATGGAATACAAAAGATGCAAATAGCCCAATACACCCCTCCCTTTTTTTAGCACGTTCTCTGCTGCTAGATCCATTCTTACTCCACTACTTTAGCATCAACGATAGCCATCTCATCTGTGATCTTTGATTTTTTTTTCTCCCTTCCAACTTAACCACAAGCACCCTTTTCTCCTCCCTCTCTCTCTCTCTCCCTCTCCCTCTCCCTCTCCAGCTCCCCCCCAACCAGCTCATCATCTCAGCTTTCTTTGGCCTCAAATTTCTCCGGGATATTTGAGAATTGAATTGAATAGAATTAAAGGTTTTTATTGTCTTTCTCTTTTTTAAATTCCCCAAACCAAATAACCTCTTAGAATGACTTAGATTGTTGGATGATAAGCTTATGGAGCATTCATCAAGATGAGCATTGAGCGGTTAAAAGTTTAACTTCAACATATCATTATATATAAAATTTAAAGTTCATAATATCTTAGCGCGATTGATCATACCAAGATATTGAATTTATCTTTGAATGTTTTAATTGTTGCAGGTTGTTGTGAGGCTATCAGATGGTAGATCATGTGATGGAGAAGTTTGTGCATGTGATTTTCACTACAACATTGCCACTGTAAGTTTTAAGTCAGATTCACTGCTTTCAACAGCAGTGGTGAGGCATGTAGATGATAGTCTTGGTGTGAATCCAAGCCAGCTCATTGTTTCTGAGGAGACATCATTTCAACTCAAACGCCATTCAAGTTCAATGAACCTTACACCTGGTAGTGCTGTAATTGCTGTGGGGCGTTATTTTGCTAAGCCATATGATCTCATGGCTGCTCCGGGTGAGTTCAGGTCTAACAAAAACTATATGAATTTACATTTTAATCTCCTGTATTTCTTTGAGTTGTCCTTGCTATGATGCATATTACATATTGCTTTTGTGAGCATGTTGGTAATGTTCATGGTCATGTCGATTAATCATGCTTGCTTTCTTTGTCTATTTGCAGTCTTGGTCGTTGTCAATATGATTGTAAAGAGCTCCTCATGGCAACATGCTGTATGACAGAAGTAACCCCTTCATCTTTTGTTATTATATGATATACTTTTTAAACTGTCTACCTACCTAACTACACTTGTCATGTATGCATGTGCGTGTTGTCTGCATTTCTATTGAGTATTGTGCTGGAAATCCGATTAGCAAAATAATCTAGGCACAAACTCAGATAAATATATTAGCTTTGGAGCAAGATAAACCCCTGGTCTAATACAAAAATGCTCACTTTCGAGAGGTGAGTGGCTCTCCAAAACTGAAATAATACTACTCAATATTCTTCTCTGCCTACATTTTTCTCCCTTCTCCTATTTATACTACTCCCTTACATCATGTCATTCTCAACCCTACTGTAGCTTCTAGAGGAATTCTAATCCCAACGCTCCAATTTGTACTGGGCAGGAGAATAATCAGAGGATCTCCCAATTACAGCTGTCCATTCTCTCCTTTGTCCTGATGTGTACCGATTCCCTTTTTACCCCTTCTTACATATGTTATGAATTTACCACCTGTGCCACCCCTGTCCTCTTGATTTCCAGCATTACCCCGGGCCCAAAGAGCCACCTTGTCCTCAAGGTGGAAGGAAGGGAACCTCTCCGTCAGCAGGGAAAAGTCCTCCCAAGTGGCTTCAAAAGTGGGCAGATCCTTCCACTTGATCAGTACCTCAGTAGGATTGTTGGCATTGGGTTGGCTGGTACGTATATCCAGGACCTCTTCTGGTGTGGTTTCCATGACTAAGTCTGCAGTCAGCTGGGGGGGAATAGTGGGTTGTGCAGGAACAGGTCCATGGGACGGTTTGAGCTGTGAGACATGGAACACCGAGTGGATTTTGGCCTCTGCTGGGAGCTGTAGTTGGTAAGCTACTGGACCAATTTTCTTCATTATCACGAATGGGCCATAGAACCTAGGTGCCAACTTATCATTGGTGGACTTGGAGAGTGACTTCTGGCGGTATGGTTGTAGCTTCAGGTAGGCCGTGTCTCCCACTTCGAAGGAGATATCTCTACGCTTCCCATCTTCATAACTTTTCATCTGTTGCTGTGCTTTCAGTAAGTTGAACTTCAAGTCATCCAGCACTGCATCCCTCTCTATAAGCTGCTCTTCTAGGGAGGATACAGCGGTTTGTCTCCCTGTGTACCGAGTGAGATGTGGGGGTTGTCTGCCATAGAGAGCTTGAAAGGGGGTGCACAAGGTGGCTGCATGCCAGCTGGTGTTGTACCAATACTCCGCCCAATGTAGCCACTTACACCAAGTTCTGGATTTCCCTGCTGACAAAACACCGCAGGTAGCTCTCCACACATTTGTTCACTACCTCACTTTGGCCGTCTGATTGGGGGTGGTAGGCCGTGGAGTGGTGCAGGGAAGTTCCTTGGAGCCTGAAGAGTTCCTTCCAGAACAGACTAAGGAATATCTTGTCCCGGTCTGACACAATGGTGGTGGGGGTGCCATGAAGCCTGATTATTTCTTTGGTGAAGAGTTCAGCTACACTTTGCGCTGTAAAGGGATGTTTCAAACTCAGGAAGTGTGCATATTTCGTCAGCCTATCCACCACTACGAGGATGGTGTCTTTGCCTTGGGACAATGGAAGCCCCTCAATGAAGTCCATGCTTATCTCCTCCCAAACTTGTTGGGGAATGGGCAAAGGCTGAAGAAGGCCACCTGGTGACAGGGAGGATTGTTTGTTTTGCTGGCAGACGTGGCAAGTTTGTACATACTTGGCAATCTCTTGTCTCATGCCCGCCAATACCACTTTGTGTAGCTATCCTCTTGTACGTCTTCGAGATCACCCGAATGCCCACCTTGGGGATTATCATGACACTCCTTCAATATTTACGGGATTAACGGAAATTTTGGAGGCAACACCAATCTCCCCTTGTATAAGAGCTGCCCATTTTCCATGCTAAGTCCCTTGGGTGACTCCTCCCCTGCCAGCACCTTCTTGGTCAGTTGGGTTATGTATGGGTCATGCTTGACCCTGGGTGCCCATTTTTCCCACGAAAAAACACAAGTGGAGCTCGGATTGCTCGGTTGCACCTCTCACCTCGGCCTGCAGGGACAAGGCATACGCCACGATGTTGGTTACCCCGGACCGGTAACTAATGTCGAATGTGAAGCCAAGGAGCTTGCTAACCCATCGTTGATATTCCGGGCCAATTTCGCGTTGTTCCATTAAATATTTCAAGCTTTGTTGATCAGTTTTTATGGTGAATCTCCTCCCCAACGAGATAATGTCTCCATTTCAAAACAGCAAGCACAATGGCCATGAGTTCCTTTTCGTATATGGACCTCATTTGAGCTCGGGGCCCAAGTGTTTGGCTGAAGAATGCCACGGGGTGACCTTCTTGTGAGAGAACAGCCCCCAACCCATAGCTAGAGGCGTCTGTTTCCACAGTAAAGGGTTTGGAAAAATGCGGGAGGGCTAGTGTGGGTACGGTGGTCATGGCTTGTTTTAGTGAGTTAAAAGATTGGGTAGCTTCCGGGTCCAAGTAAAGTTGTCTTTTTTGAGAAGGTGCGTGAGGGGTGCAGCAATCTTAGCGTAGCCAGCCACGAATTTTCTATAGTAACCGGTGAGACCCAAAAACCCTCGTAGCCCCTTGATGGTCTTGGGTGCTGGCCAATCCACCATGGCCCGGATCTTATCTTGGTCCACCGAGACCCCTGAGGCCGAAATGATATGGCCCAGGTAAGATACTTCATTGCTTCCAAACTCACATTTTTCGGGGTTGGCATATAATTGGTAGTGGGGACGGTTGGTTCGGGGCCGAGGTTCAAGTGTTTTATGTGGAGGTCGAAGTTTGGCTATAAATTAGAATGTCATCAAAAAAAACCAGAATAAACTTGCGGAGGAAAGGTTGAAATACCTCGTTCATTAGGGACTGGAACGTTGCCGGAGCATTGGTCAACCCGAATGGCATGACCCTAAACTCGTAGTGACCATGGTGTGTCCGGAATGCCGTTTTGTGCTCATCACCCTCTTCCATTCTAATCTGATGATACCCTGATTTGAGGTCTATTTTAGAGAAGATGGTTGCTCCCTTCAATTCATCTAACAACTCATCAATGCGGGGAATTGGGTATTTATCGGGAACGGTGGATTTGTTTAGTGCCCGGTAATCCACACAGAAACGCCAACTCCCGTCCTTCTTCTTTACCAAAAGCACTGGGCTTGAAAACGGGCTCGAGGAGGGTCGAATCAGTCCTGCTTGGAGCATATCTTGGATGAGTCTTTCGATCTCATCCTTTTGGATTTGGGGGTAACGGTAGGGCCTAACACTGATAGGATCACTGCCCTCTTTGAGCACAATCCTGTGCTCATGGCCACGGAGAGGAGGTAATGTGTTTGGTGGTGAGAAGATTTTGTGGTGCTGGGTCAGGGTGGGTTGTAGGAAGGGTGGGATGGTTGGGGTCTTTTTGTGGCTGGTTAGGTACTCATTTTCTTCCTCCAAACTATTCAGTTCCAAGAGAATTCCCCCCCCCCTTCTTTCCTGAGGGTCCGCATCATCGCCTTTAGCGAAATCAAGGATCTGCCCAGCGAAGGATCACCCTTCAAAGTGACGGAGTTTTGGCCGATGCAAAAGCGAAGGGTTTGAGTTTTCCAGTTGTTTGTCATCGTACCCAGCTTTTCGAGCCACTGTATTCCCAGTATGATGTCGGAATTCCCCAAATCCAGAGGTAGGAAGTCTTCAACAATATCGACCCCTTGAAGGTGGATTAAGAGAGCTCGGCACTCTCCATGACCCCGCACCGAGGCCCCTGTTCCCAACGTAACCCCGAAACCTCGAGTTGGAAAGATCGGCAACCGGAGCTTCTCAACTAGGGCCGTGGACACAAAATTATGGGTGTCCCCCGGGTCGATCATGACCACCACCTCTTGGCCGTGAATCTGTCCTCGTAACTTCATGGTTTTTGGGTTGCTGATGCCCAAAACAGAATTCAGGGAAATTTCCGGTTGCTCCACTTCCACCCCTGTCTCCTCGGTGGGTTCTCCTCCATCCATCTCGGCAAACTCCCCATCTTCAGTATTTGTCTCCTCGGAACTCATTAACACGCTGAGTTCTCGCCGCCGGCAACGGTGGCCGGCGTGCCACTTGTCGTCGCAGCGGAAACAGAGCCCCTTCTCCCTCTTCTGTTGCATTTCTTGGTCAGTCAACCTCCTGATCTCACCTAAGGGTCGAATAAAAGACTGGTTTGGGATGGGTTTGTTTGGGTAAGTGGGGTTCACAGAGGGTTTGTATGTGGGCGGTGGTGGTTGGTTTACGGACCAAGTGGATCCGGTTTTTGAGTGGGTATTTGAGGATGTGGGGTAGGGCTTGCTGGGTTGGAAATAGGTTTTAACATAACTGGGTCCTGGGTTCTTAAGCCTGGTCCATTTCACTTTATCTTCAGCCTTGATAGCCAAATCCATGGCCATATCCAAGGATCTTGGGCCCAACAAGCGGACCTCAGCCCTGATGTCTTCATTTAGGCCCAAAATGAACTGCCCCTTTGCCATATCTTCTGCGATTCCTCCCAAAGGCGCCAATAACTCGATGAACTTCCTTCGGTACTCAGCGACACCATCGGTGAGTTGTTTATGGGCTAACCACTGCTCATGCAGGGTGCCCGCCGCCGTCGGCCTAAACTGACGGAGCACCAGCCCCTTGAGCTCCTCCCATCTCTGCACTTCTCTCCTGCCATTCTCCCATTGAAACCATAACAAGGCATCTCCTTCGAGGGCCACCACCGCGGCTTCTACCTTTTCCGATTCCTCCAAACGATGGAATTTAAAATACCTCTCGGCTCTCAGGATCCATCCATCCGGGTTAACCCCATCAAAAAGAGGTAAGTCAAGTTTTTTGAATCTCCAATTTCCGAGAACGGCGGCTGGGGTGGGTTGTTGGTCTGAGTTGTTTACATAAGGGGATCCGTCCAGGTTGAGGGGGTGGTTTTGTGGCTGTGGTTGTGGGTAGGGAGGCGGTTGTGGTTGTTGAACACTGTGGGTGGCAGAGGAGTCGAACTCTCTGCTTCGAAGGTGTTGAAGGGCGGTTCTCATTTCCTCCATAAAAGCCCTTTGCTCTGCCCTCATCTGATTCATGGCCCCTTCATGGGTCTCCCTGGTCCGATCTATCCTCCCTTCTAGCCGCTGGGCTATTTGACCCATCTCCGCCGTGACCTTTTCGCCCAATGTCTGCTGGTTCGTCATAATCTCGGTCAATGTAGTGGTAAACCCAGCAAAGTCCGACTCCAGTTGTTCGATCCTTTGCTGCTGGGTAGGCGCCATGGAAGCTCCTTACTCCTTCCTATAAGAAAAACTCAGCTCACACCTCCCAGAACTGTCCCGCTCTGATACCAAGTTGCTGGAAATCCGATTAGCAAAATAATCTTGGCACAAACTCAGATAAATATATTAGCTTTGGAGCAAGATAAACCCCTGGTCTAATACAAAAATGCTCACTTTCGAGAGGTGAGTGGCTCTCCAAAACTGAAATAATACTACTCAATATTCTTCTCTGCCTACATTTTTCTCCCTTCTCCTATTTATACTACTCCCTTACATCATGTCATTCTCAACCCTACTGTAGCTTCTAGAGGAATTCTAATCCCAACGCTCCAATTTGTACTGGGCAGGAGAATAATCAGAGGATCTCCCAATTACAGCTGTCCATTCTCTCCTTTGTCCTGATGTGTACCGATTCCCTTTTTACCCCTTCTTACATATGTTATGAATTTACCACCTGTGCCACCCCTGTCCTCTTGATTTCCAGCATATTGTTCATATACTTTAGAGTTTAGACTATAATGAGGTCTATCAATAGTTAGAACTTGAGAAGTGTGTATTTGTTCTAATTCTACTTTGATGTTAGGAACAATAATAATGGTTTTTGTTGCGGATTTACCCTTTTAGAAGTATGCTGTATTAATTTTTACTCCTTGCCGAAACTCATATAGTCATATTATCACCTTAACTGTATGATATTTCCTGTGTTTTTAGTAGTTGCACTTTCACATTTGCACTATTTTCATACCCCATTTGACCATAGTTGTTTTTTTAATACGAAGTATAAAAATTCAAATGTAATTACATAAATGCTATTAGATTTTTCTTAATGTATATTTCAAATATCCAATTTTTATATTTTTTAATAATAGATGGTCAAATAAATTAATCATCAAAGTTGTGCTTTGGCAAATGTGAAAGTCAAAGCGGAACAACTAAAAGAAGATAGAGGAAGTATGAAAATTGTCTTGGAATGGTGTTTATCTAGCTGTTTTATTTTGATCAGTCATTCCATTCTTTCTTAAAAACATGGGTAGGATATTTTGTTTAGCAGATTGATCCCAGATACAATTTTTTTGTCTCTAGTTGAGCCTTTTTCCTCATTGAATCTCAAGACATAAGGATCTGGTTATAAATTTAAAAAGTGTTAATTTACCTCATTTTTTTTTTCTAGAAACTAAATGAGAGAACATACTATGTAGTATATATATCACACCTCGATAGTATGCTATTGTATTGTATATAAGTTGGTAAATTGGTTACCTTTGTCAGATCCTTATGCCCAAGTGAAAACCGTAGTACCTAGATTTTCCTCGTCAAAAGGACAATAAGGTAGGGATAGGTGGTCCTCCCAAACATTGTTTGACTAAAACTATAATAACCTTTCCCTCACCAATGATGTTGTTGACTATTGAAGGTCTTGTCTTATTAGGATAATGGAATTTGTAATTTTTGTGCCTTCAGTCTCCCTCTTGTTTAGGGTTTGCTTTGTTCTTGGAAAAAGCCAGGAAAAATGTTGTATAATAACATGAATAAAGCAGGTAAAAGAGATGGATCAGTGAGAGTTGGTTTAGTGGCTAGGGGATGGTTGTGGCAGATAGTAGAAGGGGTGAAAGATGTACAGTTACATGGGCGAAAAGGGAAGAAATATATTCATCAATGTGTATCCTTCATAGTTGAACTTAGTCGTTCCTAATGGAACTGGTGTGATGATTTTAGCCTAATTAGATAGCTTAATTGGCATCCTGTTTTTTGTTTCTGTACCGAGTAGATTATGTTTGTGTGTGTTTGTGTTGGGGGAGGGGTGATGGTACATTGGTATAGTATATTCACTTAGGTATCGGAATATGTGCAACTTGTTTTGTTGTGTAAGACTGAGGTGTCTCCACTCTTTAGTCGTCAAATCATAGCTGGAGTGTTGTATAATCGTTCATACAAGAAGGATCACACAAGTTTAAAGATAGAACAAGCTAGGGAAGAACCGAATGGTTTTCCTAACTTGGGCAATTAATCTAGCTACTTAGAGATACAGTTGCACCACTCTAAATAAGTAGACCTTCCTAAGATCACAATTCAACTTAGCCAAAGTTAAATAAGCAAAGGACAAGCTCACTCAATTCCAATCCAAGAATTAAAGCTAACTCACAATTCACACACTTTGTGTTGGACAAAAACTCACTGATTTTTCCATTGATTTCATTCGGTATTTATACAAGAGTTCAAGTCCTATTTTCTGATTTTTGACATAAAAGAAAATAAAATAATTTACCTAAATTAGCTACCACTAATTCCACTAAGTACATGATCTAAATCGTGCAATAAACAAGCTAAATGAAGGCTTAATTAGCCGTTAGAACTGCTGCCACTTCTAGCACTCCTTAACAGCACTTCTTCCTTGAATGTAGGGTTGTCTTGAGGTGGAAATCATGTCCCATTACTCCTTTAATAAATGCACGGCAAAGTCACAGCCCTCAAGCCTTAAAAATAGGAACAACCTAGTCACTCCTTTATGCTGGCCATCCATTGAGAGTTAGGCGCTCAAAGGTAGGAAGTGGTTCCTACTTTCATGGCCTTGACTCCTCTTTGTTTGATGCATGCTTCAACAGCTCCCTTGTAATATAAATGCACGTGCTACATCACTTACAATGTGTTTAGGACTCAAACAAACAACAGCAACTACAACCGAAATTATTAACAAAGCTAAAATCACTCCTAACTCATCTAGGACTCTTATACTTGCTTAGAATCAATGATTCTTAGTAGTACAACTTTAGGGAATGGAAAATACAACTCAAACAACTAGAGACATGATTCAAACACACGAATTAAAACACTCCTAAGTAACATGGACTCTAATGACTCGACATTAAGGGATTAAAAACAAAGCTTACATAACCATAATACTCCACGTATTGCAATGAAAACCTTGTGATTAAGCTTCGAACCTTGGGCTGCCATGGACGCACCTACAACATCCTCCCCTTCTTTAAAGAAGTTTGACCTCAAACTTAAGGATTCTCCATTTTCAGCATAAAAGGGACGAAGATCAACAACATGTGCATCCTTGATTAGAGTTGGCGTTGGGACATTAAAATCAGTTTCATGATCAACTTGGAGTAGGGTAATCAAGGTTGGACGTTTGGTCTTTGTAAGGGGGTGCTTGTGATCTTGCAAAGTGATGAGAGGGGTTAAAATAATGTGCTGATTTTTGTGGTGGAATGAATAGGTGTTCTTGTATCCATCATGGATCACACGCCTATCAAACAACCAAGGCCTCCCTAACAAGACATGACAAGCACTCATGGGGATCACATCACACCATAGTTCTTCATTGTAGACTTTTCCAATGCTAAAAGATAGTAGTACTCGAGAATTAACTTGAATACCTTTGCCTAAATTGAGCCATTGGATCACATATGGCTTAGGATGTGGTGTAGTTGGAAGTTTGAGCTTTTCCACCATGGCTTGGAAGCAACGTTGGTACAACTTCCTCCATCAATGATCAAGGTGCAAACCTTACCTTCAATGGTGCATTTGGAGTGGAAAATGGACTCCCTTTGCTGCATACTCTCGTGGCTAGCAACGCCACTTAGAGCCCTCCTCACAACGAGGCATTCCCCTTCATCAGGACCAAGCTCTTCTACGTCCTTCTCCTCCTCAATGATAGCATTGTTGGATGCCATACCTACTGCCATTTCTCCTTCCTCCTCCTCTTGACAAGCTTCAACCTCCATCAAACTCACAACTCGTTGGTTTGGACAATCCGAGGCAATGTGACCTAATCCTTGACATCTAAAACATCTCCTAGGGGCTTTGTTTAGGCTAGAGGTAGTGTTTTGAAGTGGTGGAAAAATCTCGATCATTTTTGGCAAAGACACGTGAGGTAGTCTTGCCTTTGGCCTTTGTTGTTTATCAACCTTGTGAGCTAACGAACTAGCTCTTCTAATGTCGAATAAGCATGAAGCTCAACAACATTAGCAATGTGAGGGTCTAAACCTCCAAGAAAACGAACCAAGGTTTGTGGTTCATCTTCCAAAACGTCACACTTCATCAAGTATGCCTCAAAATCTCGAGCATACTCCTCCACACTATTACCTCCCTGCTGCAAATGATGAAGTTTTGCAAAGTTTTCTTGCACATAGTATGTTGGCAAGAACTTCTTCTTCAAGAGTTTCTTCATCTTAGGCCAAGCACGAATTTTATCCTTGCGCTTCTCGTTCTCTCTTAGAGCATACACTTGCCCACCATGTGGATGCATACTTCCTTAGTTTGAGTGCAACAAGTTTCACTCTTTTCTCCTCCGGAATTTGTTTGTAGTCAAAGACTCTCCACGGTTCTCATCCATTCAACAAATTCATCCGCATCAAGTCTTCCATCATAATCGGGAATGTCGACCTTGATGTCATTAGAAGGACGAGAATTATTCCTCCCGGGAAGCAAAGTAACATCACTTGCTTCACCATCCGAATCATCACCTCTTTGTCGGGTGAGTCTAAGTGAGAGTTGTCTCACTTGGTCTTGGAGCAATGCCATCCTAGCATCATTCTCCCTTCTTTCTTCTTCCAAGACCCTCAAAGTTTCACGCCAATTTGGTGGTGGGTTTGCTTCATCTCCCATCAGAAACAGTTTTCGATTTTTAGGCGTTGTGTGAAACTTTTTGATTTCGGTTTTTGGGGATGTTTTGGGGATGTGTTTGGGACGTGTGTAAAGGTGGTCTAAGGTGGTTAAAGATGGTTTTCTTCAACCTCCAGCTCTGATACCAAATGTTGTATAATCGTTCATACAAGAAGGATCACACAAGTTTAAAGATAGAACAAGCTAGGGAAGAACCGAATGGTTTTCCTAACTTGGGCAATTAATCTAGCTACTTAGAGATACAGTTGCACCACTCTAAATAAGTAGACCTTCCTAAGATCACAATTCAACTTAGCCAAAGTTAAATAAGCAAAGGACAAGCTCACTCAATTCCAATCCAAGAATTAAAGCTAACTCACAATTCACAGACTTTGTGTTGGACAAAAACTCACTGATTTTTCCATTGATTTCATTCGGTATTTATACAAGAGTTCAAGTCCTATTTTCTGATTTTTGACATAAAAGAAAATAAAATAATTTACCTAAATTAGCTACCACTAATTCCACTAAGTACATGATCTAAATCGTGCAATAAACAAGCTAAATGAAGGCTTAATTAGCCGTTAGAACTGCTGCCACTTCTAGCACTCCTTAACAGCACTTCTTCCTTGAATGTAGGGTTGTCTTGAGGTGGAAATCATGTCCCATTACTCCTTTAATAAATGCACGGCAAAGTCACAGCCCTCAAGCCTTAAAAATAGGAACAACCTAGTCACTCCTTTATGCTGGCCATCCATTGAGAGTTAGGCGCTCAAAGGTAGGAAGTGGTTCCTACTTTCATGGCCTTGACTCCTCTTTGTTTGATGCGTGCTTCAACAGCTCCCTTGTAATATAAATGCACGTGCTACATCACTTACAATGTGTTTAGGACTCAAACAAACAACAGCAACTACAACCGAAACTATTAACAAAGCTAAAATCACTCCTAACTCATCTAGGACTCTTATACTTGCTTAGAATCAATGATTCTTAGTAGTACAACTTTAGGGAATGGAAAATACAACTCAAACAACTAGAGACATGATTCAAACACACGAATTAAAAGACTCCTAAGTAACATGGACTCTAATGACTCGACATTAAGGGATTAAAAACAAAGCTTACACAACCATAGTAACCATGAAATCTTTAATACTCCACGTATTGCAATGAAAACCTTGTGATTAAGCTTCGAACCTTGGGCTGCCATGGACGCACCTACAACATGGAGGTTCTGTTGAATGCCACCTTATTTCATTATCGAACATTTTAGAAGCTCTTCTTTTGTCAAAACTATAATTGGTGTTCTTTGCAGTGTGCAATTGGTATATCTGTATCAGTATGTAATAGTAAGTTGTTCTGTCAAATATAATACGAAGTAAACATCATTTCTAGACATAGGTAGCTTATTCTTTATGATTCGACTGATTCTTTTTTTTTTTTTTCTTTCTCCTTTTTGTAGTGTGGTAATGGGGGTCCGCTTGTCAATTCTTCTGGAGAAGTCATTGGTATTACATTTTATGATGTCAATTCTACTCCTTTTCTTCCCATGAATGTGGCTTACAGATGGTGGGAGCACTACAAGACATATGGGTACATTGAAATGCATATGTTTGTTAATCTATTAATTTCAGCTATGTTGATCATATTTGGCCCAATTTTTGGCGAGTAGGATTAACTTTAAGTATGTACCTGCTGGCCACTTGTACAATAATGTTTATGATGGGCTATGTCTGGAGGAACACTTCCCAGCAAAAGAACTAAGTACTGAGAAACTCCCTAATTCAATTGACACCTATTTTCATGCTCGATGCAACTTTAGGTTTTGTGTCTGCTTTGTTATCTTTTGACTCATGCCAAAGCAATTTTGGTTGGATACTTACTGAGTTACTGAACATTAAGAACAAGGTTTTTGCAACGTCTAGCATTAGACAGTCTCAGGACTCTCATATAACAAAATTAAATCTTGTTGATACACGGAATATTTACAACTGTATATGTAATAAACCCAAGTAAAGGCCATAATGACTTTCAACAATGTAAGCCAATGCAGCCTTCTTGACTTAGTTTGGGTGGTGTCTTTTTTTGCTGAGCCATTTACATTTTGGTTCCGTTGTTGACGTGTTTTCCTTGTGGCGAGTATTGTAAGAGCAGTGTGATACCAACATGCTCTCTATTCACCATTAGATGCCTTACGTTGGGGTGGGATTATGGAAATTTCCAAGTTCATTAGAGAGGGGACTACTGCAGCATTTGGAAATGGTAATTCCGGTATTTGTTGGGGCCATAAGTGGGCAACAAAAATACCTCTATTTGACATGGCTATAGTGAATACTCCATCAATTGGCAGGTGCTAATGTAGATGGGATGTGGAACAATGAAAAGAGGCTGGAAATAGGATGTATATGCCAATCTCCTCCCATCCGAGACCCAAAAGCAGACTGAAGCATGTCAAGTTAGGGTGGATGCTTAGGTTGCAGACTGAAGCATGTTACGTTAGGGCAGATACGGGATACTCAATCGATATGGAGATCATTGGAAAAGAAAACATTGTGAATGTTAGAAGGTGGAAGATAATTTGGATTCCCCGATTGAACAAAGGGTTAGAAATCCTAGAATGTCTGTTTGAATTGTAAAATGCATGATAGGGTGTTGAGCAACATTAGTAGAGTGGAGCTTAACCTGGGGGATAATCCAAGATGTCCTATATTCCAAGATGAGAAAGAAAGAACTGTTCATTTACTAAGATTTTGTGGACCTGCTAAGGACATGTCTAAAGTTCGGAAGAATAACTTGCCTCATCAAAATTCTGTAAAGGGAATATGCAAAAATGAAACCTTCTGGTTGATGACGTAAATGACAGAGATGATTGGCCTATTTGGTTGGAAATCTCTCATGGCATCAGTACAAATCTGCAGCAAAGAGTTGAGGAGACTTGAAGAGTATTAATCAGATCATCAGAGAAGACATGATGCTGCTAGAATCGAAAGCTGAGGCTTTTGTTCATTGGTGACAGAACCACCTAAGTAGTGGCTGTGCTTAAACACCAATGGAGTTTCGAAAGGACGAAAGGTTAACCAAGACTAGATGGCTGGATTCACTTAAGCTGAACAGGAACATGTTGCATTCGTCTCCATGAAATTGGAATGCTGGATGAGAAAGAATACCGCTAGTTGTAGAAGAGTCAAAATTTTGGCTGGACGAGGTCACTTTTATAAGCAACTGACCTGCCATTGAAAGGGGTACCCTGAAATTTCAAGCTGCAGCAAGATAAACTAACTCCCACTTCTTCAGATTCTATTCGACCCTCTCTTTGTTTTAGCTTGGGTTAGTGAAAAAGAGTAGGAGAGCATTCTCTTCATCTGACAAGGACTCAATTAGCCTTTGGTACGAAATTAAGCTATGGCTATGAGTCTTAGAGAAAATTTTCATATAAAGACTTGGCACCTAGTTTTATTTTAATTTTTAAGTCAGTCTTACCCTCTCTGGGTGAAGAGTAATGCTATGTGGTTCCGCCAAACTTTTTGAGGAGAGTTGCCTAATGTGTAAGCACTATAATGAACCTCCGCGAACCCTCATCAAAGACCTCTGAAGTTAGGAAGGTAATTTTCAGTAGTGGTGACCATAAGGGCTTGTTTTACTTTTCACATGCTTATACCTTAGGCTTCCTTATATCCTATTGTATACGTAGTAGATACTCCTATTTCACAATATTAGGCACAACATCATTGCAAAACGCTATTCTAACAACTATTTCTTAATTAGTTATTACTATGTGATGTTACTAATATTGGTTTTATAGCTTGACAAAATGATATATTTTGATTGGTAAAGATAGTTACATATTGTCATAGGAATTTAGAGCCAATATGGATGATACCAGACCAATATAGGAATTTTTTTTGACCAATATGAATTGATTATAGGTAGTTATGAACTTATGACTGATTTGAAGATCATGCCATGTCAACCGTGACTCTTTAAGCATTTCATAATAAAGTATGCTTACCGGATGCGCTACCAGCCTACCATTACAAACTGTATATAATTTGGTTTCACACTAATTGAATTTGAGATGGCGACAGCTTTTATTTACTTGACTGTTTTTTTTCTGTTTTCTGGGATAGCTCTTTATGTTTCAGAATAAAGTATGTTGCGAGAGCTCTAGCTTTGGTATCATTGTGTCTGAGGTGTTCTATCTTGCTTTTATTTTTCTATTTTATTTTGTTTTTATCATATGAAGCGTGATGGCAATAAGGTGGCTCATAGTGTAGCTAAATTGAGTCATTAGTTTTGTATAGAAGAGGATTTGGTGGGAAGAGGTTCCGTCAGAAGTATACAATCTTGTACTCAATCTCAATGACATTTTGCTCATGACTGAAGCTTAAATCTGTTTTCCCTATCTGAAAGAATGTTGTGTGACAATGTCACATAAAAATTTCTAAACATTGATACAATTATGTGATTGATCTCAATAGGATTTGGTGGGAAGAGGTTCCGTCAGAAGTATACAATCTTGTACTCAATCTCAATGACATTTTGCTCATGACTGAAGCTTAAATCTGTTTTCCCTATCTGAAAGAATGTTGTGTGACAATTTCACATAAAAATTTCTAAACATTGATACAATTATGTGATTGATCTCAATGATTGAGCAAAATTCTTTTGAAAGGCACTGTTATTTTACTACTTGAAATTGTTCTTTACCATGTGGTAGCTTGATTAACTTTGTTTTTGAAGTTGACTTGGAAATTATATTCCTGCAACCTGCTGCCTGCAAGTCCTATAACGTTCTTCTCTCTCTTTCTAGTTTCTTTTTAATAAATGTATTTAACAAATCTGGATTAATCATTATGTTCCAATTATCTTGCCTTTTCCCCCTTTACTTTCCTCATGGTTACTCAGCTAGTCCTGTTCAATTAGGATTATGGACTCTGCACTTCTGCAGCATGCTTGTTATCACCTGATCTGTTTGATGAATAGACTTCATGAAACATTTTTAGTTCTTCCAAAATAGTATTGTTATTCACTTATTCTGTAGATAACTGAGGGATTCGACCATCTATAACCTAATGCAAAGTTGCCTTTCTCTCTCTCAATAGGGAACTTCGTCGACCTTCTTTGGGAATAGAGGCAATTGGCTTTCACTCAGCTCGTTTAGATATTGCCGAGAAGGTTATTCAAAGATTTCCTAGCATTTCCAAAGGTGTCATTCTTGAAAAGGTAATTTTTTTTTGTAATAACATATGCATGAAGGAATAAATTTTTCTTAACGTTTGAGATATGTACCTCTTTTGTCTTGATTTTGATTTATGACTGCAGCTCTGGATGCTGTTTTTCTTATACGTCTACTAGTTTGTGTTCCACTTTATTAGTGCTAGAATTTGTATGAAAGAGATGCAACCTCCTATGCAGAGACATTAATGCCAACTTCTGACAATGGAGTGAGAAAAGTTATTTGTTTAGCTGAGAGATTATATGTTTTTATAGAATATAAAATTTGAGTTCACTGTTATCTAGAATTATATTATATTTAAGGCGTGTGTGACTAAACCTTGTAAGTGTTACTTCATTATATTTCAGTGACTGTTACTTCATTACATTTCCACCTTTTCATTTCTAAAAAGTATTCCCTGTAATACATTGGGCACAGGGAAAGGGATAATATTGATAAATACATAATAAGTCTGTTAGGAATTAGGATTAGCTTGGAGAGAAGTAAGTGATTTTGTTGGAAGGAAAGCAAGGGGTTCCGTTGTTTATAGAGGAGATTAGAGAGAGAAGATATCAGAAGATCTTTGTGAAGTTATTTTGCTTTGTTTTAGTTTGTAATTAGGATTGTTCAGCACTCGAGCCACTCAAAGGTCTGGGATTGTATGTCATACAATGGTATATTTAATTGCAGCACAAATTTCCACAAATTTCTCTTCCTCATTTTTATAATTCTGATTTTCAGTCTATTAAACTCCCTGTCTTGTTCTTTTTGTTTTATTTTTTATACTCAAAGTTCAATGTGTTCAATCAGTGACCTGTTGAGAATTTCCATCATATATGTTGTAATAATGTTGTTGACTTGTTGCTGTACTTGTCTCCAAAAGTACTTCCATAGATGTATATATTTATAAAATTATATTATAAGACTAACAAAATTGGGTTTAAGGAATTTGACTTTTTATATTGTTTATTTGTATACTAATAAGTGAAAGTAGTGGTCAAACTTTGTTCTTAAGAAGTGTTGATTCCAAGTGGGAAGATTACAAAAAAAGTTGAGGGAGTGTAATTATTTTAATTATTGGTGTAATTTGAGAAAAAAGTTGTTTGCTGGTGGCATTCTTATTACCCCTTGTTTTTTGTGTTACCTGTATACTCTTGTGTTTAGGAAAAGTGAGTGGTTGGAAGAAAAATGTGGATAAAGTAAGGGAGAGAATGTAAAATGGCGGGTGGTTGTAAGAAAAAGTGGACAAAAGTAAGAAAGAATGAGTGAAAAAGGTATACATATTGTGGCGTAAGGGGAAAGATGGTATAATATGTTCGTCAAAAATAAAATAAAGTGGAAGTGGATAGAACAAAAGAACACCTCAAAACAGAAAACAGGTATGACAGAAGATAAATAAACAGAGGGAGTATCTTCTATGACATGCTTAAAAAAAGATTGATTGGCATTTAAATGAGAAATGAATCGAAAAATTGCAAGAGCTCTCGTGCATAGCTGCAAACATCATATTTTGGTTTTGTTTTATTTAATCTATGAGGTCTTATAAGTGTTCCATTGTTTCCTAATAGGCTGAAATTCTTTATCTAATTTAATTACTCATATAGATCTTATATTTCGCTGTTGATCTTGGCGACTAATGATTAGGTAATATCTGGCTCTTCTGCTGATTCTGCTTGCTTGCGTCAGAATGATGTTATAATTGAGTGCAGTGGGAAATTGGTTCAGAGTTATTTGGAGGTACGTTCCAATTATTAAATGCCCTGATGTCTTTTTTAAATCTACTCGAACTGACGTAGAAGTATCAGTGGCCAATGTTTGATCAGATCTATTGATTTGTAACTGGTAAATATACATTGAATGTGTATCTGCTAGTGCTGGGTGATCATCCTAAAGTCTTGAATTGGTACTTTGTTGATTTTTGGGTTAGTTTGTGGTGCTTTGTGATGTTTTAAAACTCTGGTACAAATTATTCCAAATCACCCATTTGATTGATTCCTGTCTGATTTTTTTGCTTTAGATACTATTGTCATATGAGTGCCTTTTACCTTTTCCAATTTTGTTCATATTCTCTTTTGGTGCTTTTGTTTGGGGAAGCTTGTATCATCTTAGCTTAGCTCTAGGTTTGTGCTTGACTTGATGCTAGCTTTCATTGTGATAAGTTCCTGTGTAATTGAGTTTAGTTGGCACTTGACAGCTATGTTACTTGGGACTTTTGGGTACTCGTTAGACACGGTTTGCCTCCAACTGTCACAGCATCGCAATAAAAAAAATTATGTTTTTGGTACAAAATAAAGTATGAAGTGTCCATCCCCATTAAGAGACTCAAGAGTGTCTTGACTCTTGAGTAAGATGTCGCATATTATGTGTATTGTGTGATATCCTTGACTGTTTTGACCAAATGATGCCAAATATTAAACACGATCAAAATTGTGACTTGTATTTTGTTTTGGTTTCTGTAATAAAGTGTCTGCGTTTGTTTCCATCATGCTTGGACACACAAATGGTGACTAACTTATTTCTCTTTTCCTTCCATTACTGTCAGTTACTTGAGATAGTATGGGATAATGTTGGACATCCTGTGGAATTGGTTGTGGCACGTGCAGGTCATGTTACCCCTTTACATCTTAAACTGCTGGTTGCTGAGACTAAGACAGATGAGCTTAATCGGTAATTTCTTTTTTTAGGGTCATCATTTGATGATATACTTCCTCCGTTCCCCAATTACCGCACCATTTGGACTTTTACACTATTCACACTATGACATTTGACCATCTTTTATGGGTTATACGTAAGAAGAAATGTAGTCACGTCAGATCTAGATAGATTTGAATCAATATTTTTACTTACCCTTAATTTGAGATACTAAGGGTCAAAGTCATGTTAAGGAGCGTAAAAGTCAACATGGAGGATAAGATGGTATTGTGGTAAAAACTTCCACACATTTATATTTGTATACTCTGTATAGGACTTATTTTTTTCTACTATCTCATTTGTTCATCAGTTGGCCGCTTTGGGAGTAATGGTGATAACTTCAAGCAAAACCATGAATCACAATGGTAAATATTGTAGGTAAGTTGTAACATCTCATTTTGATTTATATAACCGAGGTTCTATCTGTATTTTTAGTTCTCTAATGTTAGGTCCAGGAAGAAAGAAAATGCAAATTATTTGCTCAATTTGACTCCTCTATATAAGCATCACTTTTTTTATGCATATTTAATGATAAAGATGGAGGGGGGAGTGGGAGGAGCATTACTTTAAGCAGTAAAACTCAGTAGCTACTTATCCTTCTTGTCTTCTTGACATGCGGGGGATACTGTTAATGTTGCCCAAGGCATGCTAAAGCTTTTAGTTGTTTATTGCGTTCTCTCATTTTACCTTGTGCAATAAATTTTTAAGTTGGCCTTGTGTTCTAAGCTTTTGGAACTAATTTTTGTTATTTATATGGTAAGCTATCAGTTAAGGTCTAAGGAGTTCTCTTGTACAAATTTTGCATAGTTTGTGTGATAAACCATGTTTCCACTTCTGGTAGTTATGGATGAATCACAGTTCTGGTGTTTTAGCATTCCAGGTTTCTAGATATAGATGGAATCAGTATACTGTTGTCTTTATAAGTTGCTATTTGAATATTGATCAGAAGAAATGAAGCTACTTGTTAAACTTTGAATAGCATCATAGGGGTAGTCATGTGAATATTTTTTTCATAAAAAGTGTACATATTTCAAGCTAATTGTCTGTTTTGTTTTTCTATGAGCTGGATCAGTGTCTACCTTGGTTCAAGGCAGATTTTCGTTTGATGCCTCTTGTCTATTTTTCCGTAAATAAGATTATTGTAAATATATACAAAAAATTATGTAAGTGAGCTGTTTCCCCCGAGACATGCATGTGTGGCAGTTTGTGGCTCATTTCTTGGTTGGTTTGTTGCAAAGTTTTAGACCCTTGACTTATTTGGAGCTATTAGGGCCTTAGTTTTAAAAAGCGCGCCCAAGGCACGCCTAGGCGGCAGGCGAGGAGAGGCGCCGGCAAAAACACATCCCTTGACCCAGGCGAAGCGCAACACGAGGGGCGACCTGAGGCGTGCGCTTTTTTCCGCCTTTAGGAAGGCGCAAGGCGCACTGCCTGAGCGCTTGTAGTGGAGAGGCGCGGAGGAGAGGAGGAAAGAAACTAGATCTGAGTTAAAAAGTTTAAAAAAATCCCAAAAATGTTTAAATTTAGACTTACCTTGGTTTAATTTAGCATTTTCGAGCAAAAGCCCTTTGTTAATTGTAGTAAATTCCATCAAATTGAAGTATTAAACCCTAATTACTAATCTGTAATTTGGGAGAAAAACCCTAATTCATGAATTGGTGGCAAGTGATGGCCGCCAACTCGCCGGAGGTGACGGAGAATGCCGGCGAGCCAAGCACCATTGTTCTCGGCACCATATCTCCGGTGGTTGGCGGCGGCAAGCAGGTCAGTCACCTCTTTCTCTCTCTCTCTTTGAACTTCTTCAGTTTTTTCTCTATCTGTTCTTCGAGCTTTACTCTCTCCTCTTCTTCGATCTTCTCTCTTCACCTCTTTGATCTACTTTTCTTCTTCTGCTGAATTTTTTTCTCTGATTATCTTCTCTCTTCTCTTTTCTTCTGTTCTTCGATCATCTGGGGCTCTGGGCTTCAACTTCTTTTTTTCCTTTTATTTTTTAATATTGAATGTTGTATTGAAGGAAAGTGGGAAACTTACCCACTCCCTTGACCCCACTGCTGCCCCCTATGATCAAAGAGGCATGTGACTTCCCACTTCTTTTTTTTTTTTTTTTTTTTTTTTTCTTTATCCAATGCTGTCAATTTTTTTTGTATTATATTTTTTGACATGAATTTTTTTGTATTATATTAACATTTTCTTTAAACCACATATTTATTTTACTTTTTTTTTTACGTAACATATTTATATTACTTTGAAATGGAACTCATATGTTAAAAAATTTAATACCACAAAAGTTTAATAAAAAAATAATAATAAGTGCGCCTCACCTACAAGATGCCCTCGCCTTCGCCTTGCGCCTTGCGCCTCCGTTCGCCTTGCGCCTCGGTGTGCCTCGCGCCTTTTAAAACATAGATTAGGGCTCTAGATCGCCGGTTGCGGAGATCAGAAGTTTTAAAACTAAAGAAAATGAAACGGGAAATAAGTGACTAACATATGAAATTACATAAAAGGCATATTCTAGAAGAGTGAACTAGCATACATGAAAGCTATTTTGAGTGCTTGTGTTTAAACTGGACTACAGAATAGGTGGTCCACTGGTTCTACTATGGCTTGGCCAGTGTAGTGATCGAGTGATGCTCTATTACCAATATACCACTAGTTGTGAGATGGAAATTTACAGTTTTTTAAAACTCTACCATATGCGATATGCCGTGTTGTCGTCTCCAGTCTCCACTTCTACCTCGTCTCCTGTCCAGAGATTGTTAACGTCATTCAAACTATTAAATTTTGCAAATTTCCATCTGTATAAATCAATAAGCCTCTTTGTGCGGATATTAGTATATACACCCTCCAAATAGGCAACCCTTCATAGTTTTTGACCTTTCAATCGGGTTCTGGTTTTAAATTGATGCAACGTCTTTGTAGTTGTAACTAAGATTAATCCTTACGCATCACTTTTGCAAAGCCCCTTCTTATTTTCCCTTTCTTTTCTTGTGGCCATTAGGCATTCCTTAAAGTCACTTTTAGCAAAGGCAAGGGTGTGCTGCACAACCTGATCATCTAAATTCCAAAGGCAGACCAATCACATATTCACATGTGGACACATGAAAGTTAAAGACCCAAATAGATGTGTCAATTAGCTTTATGAAAAATGCTGCCAGAAATGGCAAAAGAGCAGTTCTGCAGTTCTGCGTTGAAACGTGCCCCTTACTAATCTTACGAGTGGCTTAATTGATATCAATTTTTGGTTTGTTAGCTAATATTCTCGTAAATCTCGGAGTGATGGAAATTTGGTACTCGAGGAAACCCTTTGTACTCTCTCTTTCTCTCTACCTCTCTTTGAGATCCTCATTCCCACAAATGCTAATCTGCAGTAAACTTGTCTCGGTGGCTAGGTTTGTTTCATGCTAATTTACTAGTTAGACTTATGTGGTAGCAAGTAGCAACTAGCAAGGACTGATAGGTTCTCCTGTAATCCTCCTTTTTAAGTTTGAATTCTTTTCTTTGAGTAACTTTATTTTTCATTTTTGCAAATACCATTTTGAATAAGAAAAACAATGCCTTATTGTTTGACTTTGACTCTTTAGAGAGCTACATGTTAGAATATGCCTTGAATCTGTATGCCCCTTGCGAACGGCCCAACATGGCGTTTGCTGTGCCGGTGCCTGGTCAACAAGTCGGGATCAGGGTCCAGAGGCAACACGGGCAGGTTTTAGGATCCGGAGGCAAGTTCCCCTGAAACTGACGAGTATGCGTTATGATTGGGCAATATTTTTTTGTCTAGGCCTATTTTGGGGGCAAATTTTATTTCTGTTTTGTTTAAAACTCCACAAGTTATTAACCTAGGCTGGTGGCGATGATTTGATATGTGAAGAATGAGATCTAGTGATGTAAAGGTAGTCGGTTGTGGGATACTGATTTAAAGTTAAGCTCAGGGAGAAAGCTATGATAACAGTGACTAGTAATAGCAAGTCATGGTGGTTGTGGGTCGCATGCCGTGGTGGTGGGTTTTTTTTTTTGTGTTGGGGGGCTATAATGGGGGCTCATGGTTTCAGTGATTGACAGTATTGAGTGGAAGGTGGGAAATGGGCGGAAATGTGGTGGTTCGATGATCAGTGGCAGCTGCTGGCACGTGGTGGGGGAGTTGTCTGTGGACTAGCAGTTGGGTGGAGGGTTGGTAGAGTTAGGATTAGGTAGGTGGTGGTCAAAGGTTGTCATGGGGTAGAGGTTTCTGGGAGTCCTCAAGTCGCAGGTGGGAGTGGGGAATCAAGATGGAAGGAACTTTTTTTTTTTTGGGGGGGGGTGTGCTCTAAACTGATGGTAGGGGGTAGGGATTTAAAAAAAAACCAAACAGGTTATATGGGATCCAGATTAGATTTCCCTTTGTCGATTACCCTAATGAACAGCCCCTTTATTATGAACAGAGAGCTAGCCTTCTTTAATCTTTCACGCCCCCTTCACGCCCCAAGTTTCACTTTTTATGTCAAGATCACGAGGAAGAAAACCTTCCGGAAGCTTAATTAGTTTATCGGGGCACCTTTGTTCGTAGCAATTATTCCCTATAAATCTTTTCTTCTATTAAACCATCAGTGTTGCTACGTGGTTGCTAGACTGGAACTTTTTGATTGAATGGAGTATTTCTACATCATGATAAGAGACATTTCTTTTCTTATTCTTTCATCTGAGAATACTTGCACTGATCGTTTGAGCCTTTTTTTTGGCAGTATCCTATTTTTGGGATTCCTATATCTTTTCTGTATTTATTGGCCTAAGTCACTTTTTTACTCTTTATTTTGGTGCTCTGATAATGATTGTTTAACTATTGCAGAATGAATGAAATGATGCCTTGACAAAGAGGATGGACTATGGAGAGAGTTGGCTATTTTGGCTGGTAATATATCAAAATTACTGGAATGATTGAGGGGATAATATTGTCTCTAAGAAGTGGTTATGGCAACGGGCATGACGATGACTGGGCCTTTGAAGATGTGTACTTTTATTAGATAATCGAAAATACTTTTTTCTGTTTTTAAATAGATGTTCCATTTTAACTTATCTCTAATTTATCCATCTGTAAACATTATAGAAAATTAATTTTTGTAAATATAATGTTGGTCATATTGTGTGTTAACTTTGGCTTTTATTAATCTATAGGAAGATATGGTCAAAGACTCAAAGTAGAGTATTTAAATAGTGCAAAGTCAAAATGAAGCATTTATTAAAAACAGAGAGTTGTAATTATACAAGTATTATCTTATGAAACATTATGCTAGTGCGTATATGTGATATTGGCTCTGCTTATCATCATCATTTAGTATCTCGAACTCTTTAACCTGTTCCTGTTTTGTGCCTCACTTTATCTCTCTTAGATAATAGTGTTGTTTATGTTGGGATAAAGAAGCAATATATATTTCACATTGTTTATTAAAATTAGTGAATCATAGGATGGAAGAGAATTGATTCGCTTCTTTCATGTATCTCCAGATATTAAGAGAAACCTACGTCTGGCTAGTGCTGGTGATTCAAAATCTCAAAATGAAAGTCGGCTTCTTGTATACAAAGCTACAAAGGTTTTCCTCCTTGCTAGGACAGCTTTCCTTGCCATTGTTATCCTCATCAGGGAGCTCTACACCAATAGCATCCCTTTGTGGGACTCTGTTTTGACCATTGTAAAGCATATTGAAAACAGGTCAATCGATATGTGTCCAAAACCGGCAACTGAATACCATCTTTAGAGTTTGATTTTGTAGGAGCTTCGAAGTTTTTAATATGTAAGATGAAGTACATCCATGACTACAGATTTTAGAGGCATTTTAACTTTACATTCCAATTGAGAAATCAACTTTTCGGCACATTGACTCCATTTTCTCTCCATTATCTTTTTGTTTTTGCGTGTGAGATAATCTAAGTACTTCTATACCCCCTTCGTTTTAAAACTACTTTGATATTTTACACTATTCATACCTCCTCAGCTCCAATATTATTACACCATTTACATTTTAAGGAAGTTTCACAATCATTGCACCATTTCCATTAGTTGCTTTCACACTAACAAATACCTAGTATACCCTTACGGCCTTACCTCTTAACACTTGTTGACTTTTTTAATGCATCAATCACATGGGCAATTTTGTAATTTTATCTTTCTCTCTGTTTCTTTTACCCCCTAACTAAATTCTTGTGCAAAACCCACATAATATAATAATACTGGAACGCATGAAGTATAATAACTGTGACAACTGTTTTACTAATAGACAGTTCAGAGGTTTCACAATTCAAACAAGTGTAATAATACCTACATTCGAAAGGATAGCCAGCAACAAGTGCAGCATTACAAAACTTAATAATAGTGCCATAACTAGATTCTTAAAAGACATCAGGTACTAATTAAGACCTTGCAATTTACATTAGGGTTAAAACCAATTTGTTCTACTCATGAACAAATATATACTATCTGAAAACTACTGGTTTCTGCTTATCCTTCAGCAGAGCAAAGATATTGACAGTAACTTATGTTCTGCATTCAAAAAATTCCCAATAGCATATATTACCTGGAAACAAAACAGAAGAAATAAAGCTTGATGATATAGCAAACGACACTGAAAAGCGAATAACAAGCCAAGTTTTGAATAAACACCACCTAACAAACTTTAAGCTCAATAACAAACGTGGAAGCAACATCTGAAAAATTATCAGGATCTGTGTGGCACTTGAGTAAAGCTAGCAATTAGTAGTCTGAAACACTATATCTATGCCATCCACAAAACGGTTACACCCTTGTTTTATTCAACCGAAAATTATACCATCTCAAAAAAAAAAAATGTTAATGCATCTAAAAAAAGGAGTGTGTGAGAATCAAACCCAGTAAATCCCAGAGATGGTTGAGGCCCTTTAGGGGGAAACTTTCTTCTCACAAAAGCTACTACTACATCATTGGAGGCGTGGAGCAACAAATGTTCTGCAAAGATGTTTTGCTCAACCAAGTAACTATGACAAATCATGTATGTGTGTGACATGCGCCAAATCATTAGATGACAATTCTTTGTGAAAAGCATTACCTTAAATTTAATATACCTCTAATTCACAATGTTCTACAGTTATACTCACTACCTGTAGACTCTCTTTTCTAAGTAAACATGGAAAAGGTGAGTGGGTGTAAGAAAAAACTGAATAAAGAGAGATGTAGTAAAAATGTGATTATATGTAAGAAAAATATAAATAAAGTACGAGAGAGTCAGTGCGAAGGTGTAAATATGTGGGGAAAGAGTGTAAAGTGGTAAAATTTGTAGGCTAAAAATAGAATAAAGCAAAAGTAAGTAGAACTTTAAAAAACACTCCAAATTGGAGAGTGAGAAGAACACTCTGAAATAAAGGGAGAGTAGTAAAGTATAGACTTTTGAGCAAGTGTTGGTAAGTAATTTCACTATTATGGTAGCTCCTCTCTACGAAATTAGTTTGGTATCCTTGTTGGAGTCTCTAAGAGACTCCAACACTGAGATATCAAACCAAGCTCTAGACTTTTGACATCTCCACTTCATTCCCACCAACCCTACCTCACCACACTCCTGCCTAACCCCACCAATCACCCCATTACTTTCTCTTACCACCACCACAACCAAAGGCCACTATGCCTGCCCAATCCCCAAGAAAGCAAAAAACTCGACAGCAACTCTCGTCATACACCCAAATCTGTCAACATGTTCCTAAATCTAGCATGCTCCCTCACCATTACCACTATCTGGGTTTTGATATTGGCTAAGATTTGGGAGTTCTGGTATTGCAAAATGCACCAGTGAGAAAACCAAGCAAGAAGAAGGAGATCAGTACCCCTTTCCTCTTCCAAATAAAAGAAAATGCGTAACTAAGGAGTTTTGGCATCTTTTTTCCTTTCATCTTCAAGTCTTCACGCAATCCAAACGACCTCTAGGACGCATAATCCTATTTCAGAGGGATTATTTTAAAGGTTTCGTTGCGTTAAATGCACGTTGCATGTTAGAGAGCGCATTTGTGGGAGTCAATAAGCAAGGAAGCTCCTTCATTACACTATGACTATGCAATTAGATGGCACAAAAATACAAGTTGCAAGAGTAACCAGTAGCTTCAAACTCTCATAAGCAAAGCCACGGAAGCAAAAATCAACCAATAATATAAATAGTTGTGACTGAATTCAATGAATTACCTTTCATAATATGGGTAGATTCTTCTTCTTTTTCTTAGAAAGTTCCTACACGATGGAAGATGATAGGAGGTAAATATGAAAGATTTATCAAAATATAATTACATACAAGTTGATATACAAACCTTAGTACTAGAAAGGACTTCTGATTTTCTTTTCCGATCAAGCTTAAGTGATTTGTTTTCTTTCAATGCGATTTTCAAAAATTCTTTAAGCAATGAAACATGAATTCCAATCTCATAACCATCGGCTGATCGAATCAACATCCCCACTATTTTTCCTTCCCTATTGAATATCGGGCCACCTGAACATCCTTGCATTGAAATAAATTCAGCACATTGAATAATTGGAACTAACACATCGTAATTCATATCCTTAGTCTCATCTTCTCTGTGCAACCTGTCTAACTTAGTCTTATTCATAACATGTCCTAATTGGTGGTACCGTGGCGTGCTCGTCAAGGAAGTAGTAAATTCCGAACAAGTAAGATATTCTCCATCAGTTGGGAGTTTAACATCATCAACACAGGGATATGCACAAAAGCCAATAAAAAAAGATCCAACAAAGTCATGTGGATTTCCTATGTGCAATAAAGTTTGGCCCACAACTAAAGTTCCATCCTCTACAAATTTCCCGGTTTTGCAATCATCCAACCCCTGTATCTGTAGCAAAACAAGATCCCATTTGGCGCGGTGACAAACTACTATAGCAATGTGATTAAATTCATCCTCATCAATTGTCCTAGCTTTAATTTCTATGCTTGATATATCATCACTAACATGAGCACAAGTCATCACTAACCCATTGCTACGCACTGAAAATCCAGTCCAACTAAACTCGTATTCAGGGGTTGACCCCTTCAAAACCCAAATTGTAGGTATCAATTTTCGGCTTAATTTTACCAGCTCTGAAGGAGAAATAGAATCCTACAATTGTGATAATAATTTTGTTGGTTAATAATGAATTCTAAACTTAAACAAACATTAGAAAAACGAAAAGACCCCTTCAAAAAAAAAAAAAAAAAAAAAAAAAAAAACGAAAAGACAGTACTAAATGAGATAAAAACAAGGGAATTAATCCTTACCATGGAAGCCAAATTTAATGTTGTAGATGAAGAGTAGGAATTCGAAAATTTTCTGCTGTAAGAAAATTGGATGTCGCTGTTAATTTTTCTGCGTGAACAGTGATCGGTGTTGCTGTAGAGGAGTTTTGGAGGAAAGTATCGTGAAAACTGAAAGGTGAAATCAGACCCTTTTTTACTGGAGAGAGAAAGGTGGAGGGGAGTAAAAAAAAAAAAAAAAAATAGGTTTGGGATTCCAAGCCTACGTAGACACCAAAATAAGGAATTAGTTTTACACAAGCACTAGATTTGGAATTTCTCTTATTATTCAATCACTACATTAGGAAACGATTATCAGTAAAATAAAAAATTTTAAAATATAATAATTCCTCTATTATATGCATATAATTCACATTATGTTTTTCATTAATAAAATACACTATATTGTATATAAGACATAATTCACTAAAATAATATCTTACAAACCACTAAGTAGAGAATTTTTACTTATTTGGAATTTCTCTTATTTTCAATACTACATTGGGAAACGATTATCAGTTCTCTGGTTCATAAAGACATTTTAGGTTGGCCCCATAGTTAGAGCCTAGAGGTCCTTCCTAATTTTTCTTTCCTTGGTAAAAAGAAAACATATAAGGTATTTTCAGAAGAAATTATCTATTGTTCAGCTTAATTTAAGTTATTTTAAGAAAAAAATTAATCCAGATAAGAAATTCTTTTGTTCACATCCGGTTCAATTGAGTTCAAATAAGTTATATAATAGAATAATAAGTAAAGTTAAGGTTTAATATATTAAAAAAAAAAAAGGTCTAACATAGTTCGGATACAGTCTAATAATGACTAACAAGGTGTAATAAGTGCAGATAAGTTCAAGTAAGTTCAAGTAAGTTCATATAAGTTCAAATAAGTGCAGAGAAGTTCACGCATGCAAAAATAAGTTGAAAAGAACAGGGTCAGCAATAATATTTTGTATATTACAACGTGATTCTTTCTCCTTTTTTAAATGCTTTTCCGTGCAATTTGCATGGTTATAATATTTATTCCATTTATATGGTACTAGTTTTGAAGCCATGCATTGCATAATTGCAAATTTTTGTTTACAATGTTGAATACCATTGTATTTACATACTTCCTCCGTTCTTTTTCTATTGCAAATTTGCTAGTTTCATCTATTGGGAGTTTGGGACCACTCCACTTCTGGGTAAAAAAAAACAACTATAATTGACAATATTTTCTTTACTCACCTAAAAAGCAAGAGCATCTCTCTCTACAATTACTCCTTTCTCTCTCTACCTCAATTACTGACTTGAGCGTCGGAGGGGCGTTCCCGGAAAAACCCTTGGGATAGTTTTTCAGTGTGCTTTGCAGGTTTACCGGCGTCAAGACCCATCAGAGCTCTCGTACCTTCTCAGTATCCAGTTCACATCTCCTTCATCGTTACTTAAAGTTTCTTAGCAGAAACAATTTTAATAAAACTATAATTAATTACTCAAATTGCTTCATAAAGTTGTGTTTACTTTATTAAGGATTTATTTATCCCCTACTCTAGTTAATTAAAGGGGTACCTCTATGCTAAAATATTCATTTTTTAACTTCTTTAAAAACCATGCCTGAACCCATTAAGTATTTGTCATTATAATAAACTCTAATTTCTAGATTTGTTATTGCAATATATAAATTTTATATTTTTAATATTCAATTGAATATTGTAGCTAAGTCTATTGTTAAATGGTATCCCAATAATTGATATGACTAACAATGGCTAACACAGTTTTAACATGAAAAATGTCCGAATGACAATTTAAGAAAGTAGAGGGTAATAATTTAATAGATGCAGAAGAATAGAGAAAAACATGAGTGTCATCCACAACTTCAACTTTTAATATAGCACATAAAACTAACACATATAGAATGAAAGATGGAAAAGCCAAAAAGAAGATCATAATGATGGTATCATGAATAAAATTAATCAAATATAAAACTAACCTCTACTAATAATTGAAAATATTATTTAAGAGAATAAAAACCTCTTCATCAATCATGACCATATCAAAACTTATCAAACTTCCCCCTTTTTATGATCCGTGACCTCAATAAGTCTAGAATCGCGAACCTTGATTTTCCAATTAGTTTTAGTAGAATTAAGTTCATGGATAGGATAATAAGATCTGACATATAGATATATGGAAAAGAAAAACATAAATAATTATGTATACAATAAATATTCTAGGAATAAAAAAATTAGTCAAGTGCATAATACTTCTGTAATGTCGTTGACAAACTTTTCATTTGATTCTTCATGTAATGCCATCATGGTATGCTATAGGTGCAAAATTATAGATATGTATTTTTTATCTTTATATAACTCAATTTTCAAAAGTATGATTTTGAAAGATATAATTGTTATTGTCACAAATAATAAGCTATTTTATAATTAATTTTATATGTATTTAAATAAAGAATAAATAATACGTTATTGTTCATCTAAATAAATATATTTTCATAAGTTGTAAACTATATTGTATATGGAACTTATTTTCGAAGCATATTTCGAGCACTCTCTGATGGTAAAAAGAATTATAATATTGCGAATTATGTAACAAAAGTTATATTCAATTTACATAATATAATAATTTAGGTTGTTTATTTAAAATCAGACTGTAATCTTTACTTATACAAAACACCTTATATGTATTTATATATATGTTGAACACTATTTTTTTTAAATAAAAATTAAAAAGAATGGCATGACATGTTTAGGTGGAGCTCTCTATAATATTCTAATGTTGTTTTTCAAAATCAAACTCTAATTTTTTCATCATACAGAACTCCTATATATATATATATATAACTTTATCGCTATATATTTTAGTTTTTGTTGTAACAACAAAGTTTTGTTAATAAATTTTGTTGTAATACTAAGTTACTTTGGTTTAGTTGAGTAATAAGGCTGAGGTTTTAAAAGATAATATGTTTAATCCTGTTAATTGGACCTGGGATCAAATGCTATAATTACATATAATACACTATACTTATAGCTATTACATAATTTACATAATATAATAATTAATGTTGTTTATTCAAAACCAAATGTAATTTTTCCCTATCCAAAACTCCTTTTATTATGTATTTAAATATATGTAAAACTCTATTTTTTAAAAATATTTAAAATAAAAATTAATGACATGACAATCCTACGTGGCGCTCTCTATTTCATAAGTTATAAAACTATATTGTAAATGGATCTTATTTCGAAGCATATTTCGAGCACTATCCAATGGTACAAAATCATAATATCTCGAATTATGTAGCAAAAGTTATACGCATTTTACATAATATGATAATTTAGGTTGTTCGTTCAAAATCAAACTCTTTTTTCGTAAAAAATAAAATAAAATTTGATGACGTGACAATCCTACTTGGCGCGCTCTATGACCTCGAAATCTTGATGAGTTCCTTATGCTCCCGAAAAGTTCCTCCTTTATTTACATACAGGCCCGGCCCGTGCCGGTCCAAAGTGGGACTCAGCACAGGGCCTCACAATTGGAGGGGCCCCATATTTTTAAAAAAAAATTCTTTAAACTGAGCGGCCCATATATCTCTCTCCTTACTTTATCTATCTCTCTCCTTACTTTTCTCCTCAACAACTGGATTTTTTCTCTGACACACTCAACCACTGCTTTTCTCTGACTCTCTATAGACTCTCTCAAGAGTCTCAACCAGTGGACCTTTTCTCTCTCAACCAAAAATGAGAATTTCATAATATTAGGGCAAGTGCTGATTACTTGTCTCGTGATTTGCCATACAAATTAAGAAAGGTTGATGTTTTTGTGAAATCTGGGTGCACAAGATAGGCATAGCACTTTCTAATTTCTATGCTAGCTCGTCCATGTGCCAATATTTTGGTGCCAAGAGCAGGCTTCCCAATCTACGAACAATGTGCTTCTTTTAGGCAAATTGAGGTTAGGCATTTCAACCTTTTGCCAACAAAGGGCTGGGAAGTCGACCTTGATGCTGTTGAAATGTTGCAGATGAAAAAACTGTTGAATTGTTGTCAACAACCCAGGAAATCCGTGTGGAAATGTCTACTCTTACAACCACTTGTTACAGCTTAGTCTTATCCCTCTTAGCTTAATGTTTTGCGCTTTACACGTTTCTTGTACTCTTGTACTTGTACGAGAAATTTATATTCAATTGCATCCTTCGTCATTTTGGGGAAAAAAATTTGGATTTGAAAAGAGAAGTGGCAATATTTTTGGGGAAATTTTTTTGTATAATTTTAGGCAAATTGAGGTTAGGCATTTAATTTTTGATTCAGAGCATGAAAAACGTAAAAAGAAAATGAGAGTTGAAAAACAATTTGCTTTTGAATTTCTATACATAGGGGACTATTTTTTATATCAGCACAGGGCCCCCATATCATTCGGGCCGGGGCTGTTTATATACTAGTATTATCGGGGACAGTTCATGTTAGATCTTACAAAAAATATTCTTATTTCTTTATATAAAGACAAGTTATAGTGAAACTATATAGTATATACCCCAGAAATCGCAGAAGCTAAAGCTCTATTGATGGCGCTCAGACTCGGAAGAAAGTATAAGTTGGAGGATATCATCCTTGAAACGGACTGCCAACTGTCGATAAATAAGCTCTCAAAAGGGGGCCATTTTCCTCTCTAACTTAGGTTCAATGTTAAGTGATACTTTGATGTTAAGTTCCTTAGAGCATTGTTAAGAGCATTCTTAACCATGAACCAAAGAATGGTTCATGGTCTTGAACAATTTATTTTTTTTCTTAATCATGAACGAAATAATGATTCGTGCATGAATCGAGGAGCAAACATTCGGATAAACGAATGGTTTGTCCAACCATGCTGGCGTTGGGGAGGGAAAAAAAGCAAAAGAATAGAAACAACCCACATATCACAAGGCGATTGTGGGAAGCTTTAATTGAGTCAAAAAGCAAGTGACCTTAGGCTGGAATTTCTGACGCACTCAAATAGCAAGTGACCTTAGGCTGGAATTCTGACGTGCATCAGAAATTCCAGCTGGTCCACTCATGACACGCCATTTGGCAGTGAACCATTGGCTCTCTTATAGTTAACGTTATAATTTTTGTAACGTTAATATTTCAAAAAAAAAAATATATTCAGAAGATAAAAAAAATATCAAAATTCATAATTTTTCATTTTCTATAAATAGACACCCATTTTACTATACTTTATCACAATTTTAATTTTCTCTTGTCCTCCTATTATCATTTTTTTCTTCATATAATTTTGCTTTAGCTTGCAATTTTTTAGAAAACATACATCATAATTATGTTTTTTATTATCCAAATTATGTATCTAATCCTAATCCCAGTACATGACGTAGATTTCGCGCAGCAAATCCACAACATTTGATATGTTTAATACATTTTAAATGGATGCATCTTTTTTGCCCTTTGTCAACTAATATTAATTAATTTACAAAAATCAATAATTAATTAGTAATCATTATTATATAATAAAAATTATTAATTATGAATTAATAATTATAAGAGTTAATTACAATTAAGTAGCGTAAATTAGTTTTACATTAATTAATACAACTCTATATAATTAATTGAAGAGAGAGAAAATGTGGTGGGGTTGGAAAAAAGGTGAGAGAGAGTGATGAACCATCATTCATTGGTTCATGGTTAATAATGAAATTGAAAATGGTTTGTGAAAATGATGTGAAGGAGAGAGAAAAGACGAAAGGGAAGGAGGAACCATTTATTTGGGTTCATGGTTAAGGATGCTCTAACAATAAACCCATGTAAATGGTTCATCATTTTCTCTCCTCTTTTCTCTCTCATCCACATCACTTTCACAAACCATTTTCAATTTTACTCTTAACCACGAACCAATAAATAATGGTTCATCACTCTCTCTCATCCTTTTTTCCTACCCCACATTTTCTCTCTCTTCAATTAATTCTATGGAGTTATCTTGATTAGTGTAAATTCAATTTATGCTAATTAATTATAATTAACTCTTATAATTATTAATTTGCAATTATTAATTTTTATATTTAATAATTATAAGTGACTAATTAATTATCGTAAACTAATTAATTATTAATTTTTGAAAATTATATTCTAGTTGACAAATGGTAAAAAGAGGCATCCATTTAAAATATAATACCCATATAAAATGAAAATAAGACATGGAAATTAGATACAATGCTAAAACAAAACAATAAAATGGACAATATTCCAGTATTTTAGTTCCCATTCCTCCCGAACTTTACCCATATATGTTCAATCAAACCGTCTTTTAAGGATAAATGAGTTTGTTGATCTTCTATTTTTGCTTTAAACAGCAAATACGTGTTGATGTCGACAATCCGCTCGTTATGATATTCAATGTGGCCCTCTTACTCTTCGTCGTTTCTCTAAGCATAACGATATTGAGGTCTCCTACATCGAACTTTGATATATCCATGTAATTTTGTTAGGTTTCTTGTTCATCTTCAACTATCATGTTGTACATAATAATACACGCCAACATAATCTTATGAAGTATGTTGACATCCCAAGTAAGGGATGACATCCGAATAATTGCAAATCGAGCTTGTAGCACTCCAAATATTCGTTCCACGTCTTTCCTTGCTTCTTCCTGATGTCTTCCAAAGAGTTTGTCTTTATGAGATTGTGGACTCGTTATGGACTTCATGAAAGTAACCCATTTGGGATAGATATATACCATTAGTAAAGTAATATCCCTTATTATATTGATGGTCATTTACAATGAAATTAGCAGCTGGAGCTTGACCTTCTAAAACATCTTCAAACACAGGATATATATGAAGCACGTACAAATCATTGCAACTTCCTGGCATTCCGAAAAAAGAATGCCAAATCCACAAGTCCCTATCAGCTACAGCTTCAAGCACAAGTGTAGCTACCCATGCCCTTCCTTGATATTGTCCTTTCCATGCAGTAGGATAGTTCTTCCACCCCCAATGCATAAAATCGATGCTACCAGTCATGCTAGGAAATCCACGTTCTTCTTGAATTCGTAATAGCCTATCTAGATTGGCCTCATTCGATCGTCTTAAGTACACATTACGGAATTGGTTAATCACGCCATCAATGAATCTCTGAAGTGCCAATCTTGTAGAACTATCGCTAATACGTATTGTATTCATAGCAAGCGTCAGAAGCACACCCATAATTGTCGAATTGCTGCGGCACACTTTTGCAGCGGCAATAAGCTAAAACAACGGGTGACATCTCTCTTCTGTTGGAACCACTCATCATTCCTCACAATTTCATTCATGAAACGCTCTAAAACATGCTTTTGCGTACGAAATCTATGCCAAAACAACCTACTTGAGTAAACAAGATTTTCTACAAAATAGTCATTGTATAATTAAATGACTTGCTTCTTGACCTCTATCAACCCAAGGTCGAGTATGCCTATCGGGTCTCATTTTTGAGAGTGACAGCCGACACAAGGAATGGGAGGTGAGTATGAGTGAAATTGTCGACCTGTCATTTATTTCTTTGTTTCCGATATCCCTCATTTCCTCTTCCATATCATCGGAAGAGGAAGAGGAATTTGAATCGATGTTAAAATTGTACGAATTCATTTTAAAAGTGTTTGGATATCTCATTTTGGTAAGAAGTGAATCATTATGGGGAGATTGTCTGATAGAATTGTAGAACTCTCATCCTCTTTATATATACTAATGGAGGAGCATAGAGATTTTTTTTCAAGTAAGAAGTGTATCACATGGGTTCTCTGAAAAGGAGGGGGGCATAGTGATGTATCTTCAGAGATAGTATCACATGGGTTCGCTGAAAAGGAGTAGGGGGGCATAGAAATGTCTCTTGATAGTAAAATGAGTGTCTATTTATAGAGAATGAAAAATTAATAATTTTGGTATTTTTGTTTGAATTGAAATATTAACGTTACAAAAATTGTAACGTTAATAATGAAAGAACGAATAACAGGATGCCAAATGGTGAAAAGTAAATGTCCCGCCAGGAATTTTGACGTGCGTCAGAATTCCATCAGGCGCCATTTACTTTTTCGTTTGGAGAGCTGGGAAGCCAATGGTTCAACAACATGTGGCGTGTTTGGTGTTTTTGGTGTTTTTCCCGAATTTCCTTCCCAACGCCAGCTTAATTGGTGAGATGGATTTTGCCCATGAACCATTCGTTTTTCTGACTACATTCACCTCGATTCAAGCACGAATCCTTTCTGGATTCATAATTAAGAAAAAAAAAGGTTCAAGGCAATGAACCATTTTTTTGTTTATTGTTAAGAATGCTCTTATTTCAAGTCCATTAAGTGGTATCATGTAAAAAAAAGGACATTTAAGTGGCTCATCATCTCGCTAAGCTAGTTCCATTTGGAGTTGAAAAAATCTGGAAAAATCATTGTCCCCCATAATATCACTCCTTATGTACTCATGGACACTTTATCCCTTTCTTAATATGCTAGCTTGTTTTTCCTCTCAAAAAAGAAAAAAAATATAGGATTTACTCAAAAAATATAATTAATAACTGTGAAACTATAACTAATAACGTGTAAATAATCACTAATAACTAAAAAATCATAACTATTAACCTTATAAATATAAATATTTACCCAAAACCATAACTATTTACCTGAAAATTATCTCTATTATTATATATGGCAACTAGACACAAAAAAATAGAAAAGGGAAAAAAAAGAAATAAAAAAAAGACATAACTACTTCCTTATATAATTGAAAAAAAATTAAAATAAATGGCAAGAACAAAACAAAATAATCGCATAAAAAAGATATGCTTCTGAGTTCAAGTAATCTCCTTAAAAATCTTAAATTCAAAAGACAAAGTCGCTTATTTTGTGGGATAACTCCCACTTGAAATTCTAGTACCATTAACTTTTTCTTTTGGAGCGTTGGGAAAGCCAATGGTTCAACATCATGTGGCGTGTTTGGTGTTTTTCCCGAATTTCCTTCCCAGCGCCAACTTAATTGGGGCGGTAGTCCCACTTTTGTGGTGGTTTCAGTCCCCTGTTTGGGGTGTTTTCGTCACCCTTTCTCGGTGGGTTTGTCAGTTTCTAGTTTGTGTACCTGTGTTGTTCCTGGGTTGTATTTGTGTGCTGTATTTCTTTGGTTGAAATTCAAGCTTCATCTCGATGGTATTGGATTCTTGGGTGCGGTTTACAGGGTTCGATCACGACTGTTCTTTTTCAACTTTATAACAATGATAGACTTCCTCATTCAAAGCTGCTTGGTTCAGCGATTTCAAGAGGGCTGCGCTATAGTGTTTTTAATTATTCTGGCTCATTGTAGTTTGATTGAAGACATATTTGATTTAGCCTTGTTAGATTGTATCTTGGTTTTCAATATCATTTTGTAGATGCCGTTTGGCTTTTAATTAATGAAATTTACCTTTCCAAAAAAAAAAAAATGGCGAGATGGACTTTACCCACGAACCATTCGTTTTTATGACTACGTTCACCTTGATTCACGCACGAATCATTTCTGGATTCATGATTAAGCCAAAAAAAAAAAAAACGGTTCAAGGCAATGAACCATTTTTTTGTTCATTGTTAAGAATGCTCTTATTTCAAGTCCATTAAGTGATCACATGTAAAAAAAAGAAGGAAATTAAGTGGCTCATCATCTCGCTAAGCTAGTTTCATTTGGAGTTGAAAAAATCTGGAAAAATCATTATCCCCATGATATCACTCCTTATGTACTCATGGACACTTTATCCTTTTCTTAATATGCTAGCTTGTTTTTCCTCTCAAAAAAGAAAAAAATTATAGTATTTACTAAAAAAAAAACCATACATTACCCCAAAAATATAATTAGTAACTGGGAAACTATAACTAATAACGTGTAAACAATTACTAATGACTAAAAAATTATAACTATTAACCTTATAAATATAACTATTTACCCAAAACTATAACTATTTACATGAAAATTATCTCTATTATATATGGCTATAGGACACGAAAAGATAGAAAAAGGAAAAAAAGAAATAAAAAACAAGACATAATTGCTTCCTTCTATAACTAATAAAATAAAAATAAATGGAAAAATAAAATAAAATAAAATAATCGCATAAAAAAAGACATGCTTTTGAGTTCAAGTAATCTCCTTAAAAAACTTAAATTTAAAAGAAAAAGTCCCTTATTTTGTGGGATAACTCCCACTTGAAATTCTAGTACTTCTTATTACTCACTCCTAAAAACTAATCTGATACAAAATGATTATGAGTTCAAGTTAAATGCTTCTAAAATTGGAATAACTCTCCAACTTCTCCCCTTCATTACTGCAAACAAAAGCACACTACTATCAACTACAATTCCTTTCAAAGTAAAAAACCTCTCTCTTGAATGATATAACAAAAACTCTCTCCACAGGTTTCCTCTCTCCCAACCCTAAAACTACTCCCGCCGTAAATCTTCCCCTTCGTGGCCTCGACTGCCGCGTGAGCCACCTCACGTCGGCAGTCGAGGCCTCTCTCCTTCTTTTTTTCGTTTTCGTAGCTGTAGTCTAGTTTTGTGTTGGGTTGTTTGGTTTTTCAACCTCTGTATTCGCGTCGTCCCCCGTAGTTGTGTCGGTGCTGGTGGTTCTCCCTGATGGTAGTTGTGTTGTACTTCGGCAGTCCCTTCCCCTCGTGTCTTCTGTTCGAGTCGCCCACCAGGTGTTCGTCGGTTTTTCCCTTGCTGTTGGTATTCCTTTTCGTGTCTCCCCTGTTCCTTGGTTTTCCTTCTGCGTGTTTATTGTTAAATAGGCTTGTTTGTCCCCTGTGTCCTAGGTCCCCACCCCCTGGTTAGCTCGCGTGTCCAGAACCTGTTTATCACCCCCTCCCCAGCTTCCTTGGTCAAGAGTCTCCCCTCCCCAATCCCCCGGATCAGTGATACGTGGTTTGTAGTTTAGGTATCCCCTCCCCGATCCCCGGTTCTCGTTTCAAGTGGTTAAGTCTAAGTCTCCTCTTCCCCCCCCTCTGTTTAGGATCAAGATTAGTTAAGTGTCCCCTTCCCCATTCCCCGTTAGTGTTAGTTGGAGTCTAATTAGTTAATGTGCCCAGGAAGCATTTGTTGGGTTTGTGTAAGCTACGGTGCAGGTTTGGCCGGTGTTGGTTGCCGGTGTGAAGCTATGAGTTGGGTGGTAGTCTGTGTTTTCGTCATTTTCATGTTTGTTTCTTCCAGATCCGATGACCCTTGCTTTTTTGAGAATGGTTGTGCTGGGGTGTTCGTTAGTGGTGATTGGTGGGCAGTTCAAGGCTCTTGGTTTCCTATGATAAAGGAAGATCTAGGCAACCTGGTAGGTAGAGCCAATAATCCTAGAGTTAGGCATGAGGTTTATGCCATTTTAGGATTTCAGGTGCTGGTTAAGATGAGAGGAGGCTATCTCTTAAGATCTGTTGTGCGTCGGTCTTCTAGGTTTTGGATTGTCAGTTTGGATCTTAGGATCCGTCAGTGGGGCGAAGTTCATCAATCTCACTCGCCCCAAATTCTCGTGATGACTTCAGGTGTCATCACACCTAAAAAAGTCATCTTGTGGGAGGCACTCCAAATTGCTTTGGGGCACGTCAAGACCTCCACGTCTTTCGAGCTTCAGTCTAATGTGACAGAACTTCGGATACCCTCGCAGCAGGGTAAGAAGTAGCTAATGAACGTAACTTCTTTGTTCGTTAAATCAGGAGAATCCCAGGAGGCTCATCAAGGACCTTGGGATTTCACATCTTGTGGACCTTGGGATCCACTAGCAGTTGTACGACAATCTGTCTTTGAAGATCATCTGAGTTGTGTTTCTCAACAGATTTCCTCTCATATCCAACCTCACCCACCATCGCTCAAGACAAACTTCCTTCGGACTGGACACCTAATAGTTAGTGTTCTTTTTAAATCGTTTGTACGAGTTAATGTAGTTTTGTTAGTGTTTAGTTGTTTCTGTTTGCTTGTATTAGCCTTAGGTTGTACTCCAGTTTTTTAATTAATGCAGATTTTCCCCCGTTGTCAAAAAAAAAAAAAAAAAAAAAACTACAATTCCTTTCTCATCAACAACATGTAATTCATTGCTTATTAAACACATTTTTTCATAGACAAATACTATCTTTTTTTTTGCATCTAATTCATAATTTCTATGCATCATAGTCAAACCAAATTACACAGAAGATAGGTAGAAGATTAAGAAGCAAAAAACAACATAGGGTATTTCAGAAGACAAATTAGGACATTGATGTATTGCTTTCATATCTATTTCAGGTATGAAACAAGGACGTCAAGGGTTGAGACGGTTAGAGGGATGACAAGGCATGCGTTGTTGGGGATTGCCGGTATCTGGATGTAGGTATACCTGCACAAGTGAAAAAGGCAAACTGACCTCGGGGGGTTGTCGAGGAAACCCACTCTAATTCTTAAGTAAGACCAGATTCCGTCAAGGTAATGTGCAAATACGGTAAATAGGGTTCGAATGAAAGTACCTTGGGAACAATGTAGGTGGTCTATTTATAGGCAGTGAATAGTAGGTCGGTTTCCACAATGAGATGTACTCTGTACACATGTGTGTCACGATCAGATCCGTACACGTATGTAGGGGTATGCAGTTTTAGACCAGGACTGAAATTCGGACCGGAACCCGACCAGACCGACAAATTCCGGTGCAATCCCCGGTCCATATAAATTTATGACTCTGAGTTTCCTGTCCGGTTCAAACCCGGAATTTTTCGGTTTGATCGGTGGACCGGAATTCCCGTTTTAATAGTAAAATTTTATTTTATGGGTTAAAAAAAGTTTAAAAGTTAGTAGAAAGTTATAAAGGTAAAACCTAATATTTATTGACTTAAGGATTTTTGCTTTTAGAATTATTAAATTTTAATGTATCAAATTTATAAATATGATTAAATCTAAGCAAAAATGATTCCTTTGGACAAAATACAGATTCCGGTCAAAAACCAGACCATACTAGAATTTTTCCTGTCCGGTCCTGACCGGTACACATAAGTTGCAGATTCCGATCAATCGGTCCAACTGGTTCCATTTCGATCCTGGACTGGTGCACACCCCTACACATAGGCGTCATTGCTCTGCGTGCATGTCAGATCGACAAGTCATGCTTTGCTTGTCCAAGGTATTATGTCCGGCTTGACGTCAGCTACAACTTGGTTAGAGACGGGCATGTAATGACCGACCTTGTCGGTCATCCAGTCAAAGGGATTATACACTCCCATACCGTATCATTTATAAAGCCTTATATAACTATCACCACCAAGGACCCTTGGGTCAAATGGTATGACTTCCTATCTATCACATGGGAGACCAAGGTTCAAATCTTGGTGGAAGCAAAATTTCAATATTGTTGGGGGAAGGGGGTTTGGGGCTTGTTGGGCCCCTGGGTGAGTGGCCCTGTGTGAAGGCAACCCAGAGGAAATTCATCTTACCACGGATTCCCGAAATGGGACCCAAAAAAAATTGATATATTATCACCATTTGATGTATTATCACAATCATTGTTGTTAAAATCCCGATCTGGATCTTACGATCCTACGATTCTACTATCCAAAAGGACCTCATCGATCCCGATCCTACGTAGGATCTTAAGTTTGTATGATCTTTCGATCCTACCCAACCACAAAAAATCACATGGTAGGATCTTAATACGATCCTGCGACTTTACGATCCGATCCTATTGTAAAAAAATCACAAAGTAATTTCACATATTATAGTATTTCTCCTATTAGATTTTGGTTGCGTGTTACTTCAATCTTATTGAAAAAACCATCACCATTTGCTAATGAAATAAATCATTATTAATATGTGTAAATTTTTAACATGAGGTTCTCACCATATTCTAGTATAATTATCTCTATTTTACCAAATTATAGGATCTTACGATCCTATACCACTGATTCGATCCTACCAACCCTTATGATCCAAATTAGGATCTCGATCTTGATCACGTCGATCACAATTTGATATATAACCTTATATAGCGTGTATATATCAAATATATCACCATTTGATATAGCACCAAGGTGTATGGTGATCTATGATATATCAAATCTATCACCAAAATTGTATTATTTCTATTATCCTCTAATTGTTTCGCAAATTCAATGCAGTTTTGCAGTCTTACACAGCGCCGTCCCGAACATTTTTGGAGCCCGGAGCGAAACTTTAAAAAGAGGCCCCCTAAAGTATCAATATTAACACCATCAGCATCAACACTTGGATTATCAGCGAGCAAATCTGATTTTTTAGCAAAGAATTTATCAATTGCTCCTCTTTGAGATTGGGCTAACTCTTCTCTCTGTTTTTTCTTTTTACGCTTCTCACAACCTGACTCATATCTTCTTTTATGTTTCATATTAAAAACAAAATTGCAGGAATAAAACCCAATTACACTAATAAAAACATTAGCAGCAAAGTAGCAAACAATAATCAAATCAAACAAATTTTGGCCAAAACAAGTATAATTCGATTTAATTGACACATAAAATTTATGACCCAGAAAAATTAATAAACAAGTATAATTTGATTTGATTGTAGGCAATAGTATGAGCAATAAAACCTGATTTTTGTGATTGAATTTGTAAATTTGTAATAATTTTGCTCCAAAATGACCAAATACGAATTGAAACCCTTTTTGTCCAAAATCGACCAATTGAACTCTTTGCCCAAATCAATGAGTTGTGTAGAGCAACAAAACTTCAATTTTTGTAGATCTAGCTCGAATTGCCGGAGTTTTTCCGGGCCACCGTACAAATTGAGATGAGATAAAGGAAAGAGGACATGGTTGTGGGTTTGTGTAGTAAGATTAAATAGGAAAAAATTAAGAACGTTAAATGGAGAATTGTAAGCATTATACTACATCCATTTCTTAATAAGTGCAACACTTTCCTTATTTGGAATAATCATAATAAGTGCAACCAAGCTCAAAATGGTAAAAAAACTTCAATGTTATTACAAATACGCCACCAAAAAGTAAGAGGGGACCACAACTTTTTTGTATGATCACTTGAATTACTCTACTTTATTGTGGTCCCAACTTTCTCTCTCTACATTCCTTGGTATTCCCCCACTTTCTCTATATTGTACTTATTAAGAAACGGAGGAAGTATTTATGATAATTGGGAGATGAGATCATGTGAAATAGGGAATTTATTGAGGTGAGAGAATTGGAGAAGGAAGGACAGTGAGAATCAGCGAAAAGAGTGAAGGAAAATGAAACGCAGCTGCTGTGCTGCACAGTTCACGGATGAAAGAATTTTTTTAAAAAAATAACAAAGATCAGATTTTTAATTTGGGGGCCCTGTAATTTGGGGGGCCCTGAGCATGGGCTCACTTGCTCATGCTAAGGGCCGGCCCTGATCTTACAATTCCTTCTTACTTGTCCGCAATCCACAGTGTAGGAAACATTGTTAGACCTACCAAAGCTTTTGTTGAGACATCTTCATTTCCGCTGTTTCAACACCCTTAAAACGACGAAACTCCTTCTGAGGTAATTACTCCTACTCCCTTAAAAAAGGACTTTTTAAGTACAATAATATAAACTTTTGTTCGTTCTCTCGCAATAATACAAACTTTTGATTATTTTTTAATAATACAAACTTTACATCAAAATTCCTCCAGTAGGTCAAGTTAATTTGTAACCTGTAAAACAAGTCAAAAAAAATTACAAAATGATCTTTCTTCTGTGTCCCTCCTCCCCCACCCCCACCCACCTGAACCACCTCAGCTAATCACCTCCTACAACAAGTTAACAACCGGAATTGTCCTACTGGACGAATTTTGATCAAAAGTTTGTATTATTGCGAGAGAACGGGCAAAAGTTTGTATTATTCTTGTTAAAAAATGCCTTAAAAAAAGGTAATTGGTTCTACTTTCTTTATTCTTTCTCATTTTTTTTTACTGTGTGTTGAAATTTTCTGCGGCTTTTAGTTAAATTTAGCAGACCCACACTACTATCTGTCTATCTGCTAAAAGAGCTATACATCACATGTCTTGCTTTCGTTTTTTCAGTACAAATTAGATTAAGGCCTCGTTCTTTTGGACTTATTTTCAGCAAAAATAAGTAAAAATAAGTTCAGTTCAGCAAAAATAAGTTCAGTTCAGCAAAAATAAGTAAAAATAAGTTCAGTTCAACAAAAATAAGTAAAAATAACTTCAGTTCAACAAAAATAAGTTCAGTTCAGCAAAAATAAGTTCAGTCTTGTCTAATATTGTAATTATTATTTTTGTTTTCAATATTACTATTATATTGTTATTAGTATTAATATTATAATTATAATAACGATGAATTTGTATTTTTTATTTTTTTATTTTTTATTTATTTATTTTTTATTATTATTTATTATTATTATTTATTATTTATTATTTATTATTATTATTGTCATCATTATTTATTATTTATTATTTATTTATTATTATTATTATTTATTATTTATTTATTTATTATTTATTATTATTATTATTATTATTTATTATTTATTATTTATTATTTATTATTTATTATTTATTATTTATTATTTATTATTTATTATTTATTATTTATTATTTATTATTTATTATTTATTATTTATTATTTATTATTTATTATTTATTATTTATTATTTATTATTTATTATTTATTATTTATTATTTATTATTTATTATTTATTATTTATTATTTATTATTTATTATTTATTATTATTTATTTATTATTATTTATTATTTATTATTATAAAATAATAAAATAATAATAATAAGTATTGATAATATTATGTTAATATTTATTGATTATTATAATAATAAGTATTGATAATATTATGTTAATACAGTTTAATTTAGCAAAAATAAGTTCAGTTCAGCAAAAATAAGTTCAGTTCAGCCAAAATAAGTTCAGTTCAGCAAAAATAAGTAAAAATAAGTTCAGTTCAGCAAAAATAAGTAAAAATAAGTTCAGTTCAGTAAAAATAAAATAAGTTCAGTTCAGTTCAGTCAAAATAAGTTTAGAAGAACAGGGCCTAAAACCCACATAAATATCAAAATCTGAATTTCTTTTGGGTGCTTTCACATGCAAAAAACAAATCGAAAAGATTTCAAACTCACCTACAAGTTTACAATCAAACTTCTAAACCTTCTTTTTGTCCCTCCACCTTCAATTGTGCCGTCGAAAGTATTGCTTTTACATTCTTCAATTTCCATTTAATTTCTTAACTTTCTATTTCCATTCAAATTTGCCGTGGAAAAAAATTCCCTTTGAATGCCATGGTTAAGGGAGGAAAACAAAGACAAAAAGTCAGGATTCGGCGGCGACAAAATAGACATTCAAGAGAGTTTCAGAGAGACATGAGAGGAGAGAGGGGGCAGCAATCGGGCAAGTGATGGGGGTGAGATTAAAATAGAACTTAAAGCCCATAGGAGTATCTCTACAAAGTCAATGGTATTAGTAAGAAATTATGCTAAGTCATATTGATATAGGACCATTTCCCTTTAAACTTTTTGAGAACTAAAAATGCGATTTTAAATGGCGGAGGATCAATTTTTTAATCAATTTAAGGTTGTCTTCATATGTAGCTAAAAATGAGCTCATTATAACCGTAATTTATGCTTTGACTTTTACTTTAATAGAGATGCTAGATGTTTATGCAGATTTTTGCCTTAGCGACACAAATCAAGTTGGGACGACAACAATCAGATTGGAACAATTGAGTGAATGTAAATGCAAAGGGGAATCAAAGGGAAATGACACAAGGAGATGGTGACGCGGAAAATCCCAATGAAGGTGGGTAAAAAACCGCGGGTGGATATGAGTCCACCAATCCACTATATGCAACTGACGTTCAGGGTGAACGACAACCAATACACCCTAGGATGATTATTCTAAGTACAATAACTTGATTGCAATGTAAATGAAAAGAATAACTTGAAAATGAAAAGTGTTTTAGACTGATATAGAACTATGAATGCTTTTTCTTATACGAGTGATCAGAATGCTTGTGTTTAACCCCCTCTTCTTTAACTTCGTAGCCTTTATATAGCACTCCTTGGCTCCAACGTGCACCATAGAATCTCGGAGGCAGCTCCGCATAATCTCAACCAATTTCCCTGCACTTATGCCATCAGTTTTGACCACAATCTCGAATGGTAACTTAGCAGCAAGATAGTAACCACGCTTCCTTGATTGTCGGGTGGTTGTTAGGTCTTTGACCGAGTGTTAACGTCATTGTCATGCCTGCTCCAAATTTAGTAAATTTCACTATCTTCGTCGAATTAATGGCTCCAAGTAGGCGTAGCATTAGGAATTACGTTAAGAATCAAGAGAAAACTAAGACAAAAGCGAAAGAAAAAGTAATAAAAGAAAACACAGAGATAGACGAGGAACAATCCACCATGTCTGAAGAAGATTTGATGAGGTTTTTAGACTTAGGGAACCTACTCACTGACACAATACTAAGAAACGCTTATCCTGAAGAACGTCTCGAAGATTGTCCTGATGACTGGGTCGTGCTGTACGAATACCCTTTCAAAATCGGATTTAGGTTACCTTTTTCCCCCCATAGTTAGGGATTTGCTGCAATTCTTTGGGATAAGCCCTGGGCAACTGATGCCTCAAGTGTGGAGAGTCCTGAGTGTAGTTGATAGAGTGACAGCTAAATGGGATGACCCTTTTACCCTTCAAGACCTACTTTACTGCTACGAGATTAGGGTCAAGACTAGGAATCGTCTGGCGCTTCACGTTAGGGTGAAGATGAACGCTCTAGTTGAGGGTATGCAAGAGAAAGACAGAGGCTGGACAAATCGCTACATTTTCATGAAGAAATCGTCTTTAGGAGGGTTAGGAAAGTTTCTAAGAGGAGGCTGGAACATGAAAGGTTCGTAAAACTTCTTTTGACTTCTTTGATCGTCGCGTCGTTAACATTATCCTTACGTCGTTTTTTCGTGCAGATTTGACTCTAGAGCTGATGAGCCATCGCGAAGTTTCTGAACAAAAGTGCGAAGAGTTATTTGAGATTGACGCAGAGGAATGAACGTACAAGAAAGTCGCCGTAGCTGAGCAAGGGAGTTGTTCGACAATGGCATCAGGTAATTGCGTCGCTCTATGTTTCTTGCGTTTAATATTTTCAGCATTCTTATGATACTCTCACTTACCATCTCAACAGGTTCTACTCACTCGAAAAAAAGAGGGGTCATGGACAATGCGGCCATAAACGAGGCTTTAAAGAAGAGAAAGATGGCCCAGAAAGAGAAAGAGCGTTCTGCTGCTGTGAAAGCGGCGTTGTCGTCTTCGACAGCATCTAAAAAAGAGCAATTCGTCGTCGACGTTGACGATGATGAAACTGACGTTCCTCACACCAAGATGCAAAAGTCAGAATTTCTCCCTCCTCCTCCCAAAGAGGGTCCATCCTACAACATCACAGTCCCTAACGATTTCATGTCGTTGGATAGGTCGATTTCGCCTGAAGCGGAAAGGTTCCTCTTTCCTCGCACTGAAGAACGCCTGCAAGATCGTTCCATGCCAGGGTTGATGTCAGATGGCCTTGAGCTAAATTTCCAGGTATATCGATCGCTTACGTATGCTATTTTTAACATTCTCCTGTGATTTTAGTCGCTGAATTATGCTTGTCTTTTGCTTAGGCTTCGCAACACTTCTTAATGTTGAAGAGAGAGATGAATTCGATGATCAGGGGTCAATGGTCGATGAAAGCCAGAGCTGAGAGGAGCAAGGCGCTGCTGAAGGATATGGATCTGGAACTTCAAAAGGCCAACCTAAGGGTTCTCGCTACTGAGGAGGGATCAAGGAAGAAAGATGAGGAGCTAAAGACGCCAAAAGAAAAGACTAAAGAGACAGAGGATGCTTTAACGTCACGCTCCAGGGAGGTGGATACATTGTAAGCAGAGGTCGCTGGTCTAAAGGATGAACTGGAAGGCTTGGACGCTGAGATAACAACCCGTTTGAGGGCCCAACTAATGTACCAGATCATGATAGGCCACATTTTATCGTGGGATCCTAAAATGGACATTGACCTTTATCTGAAATGGATTGGTCCCATGAAGGACCTAATTGACGCAGACGAAGGGTCTAAAGCTAGCGACTGCTGAGTCCTCTTTGGGTACTGCCCCCAAGGATGGAGACACTGCTGTTTCCAGTGCTACTTTCATTGCGTCTGACCCTCAGGAGAACAATCCCCCAGAGACAGAGATAGTGCCTGAGACGTCCACTTTCGAAAAACCCACTGACGACCCTATCGCTTGATTTACCATTTCTCTTTGTGTTATGAACTTTTAAATTGTCATTGCTTCTGAAACATTATGTCTTTTTGGACCACTATGAGAGTGGTCAAAACTCGGTGTATTTTGTCTAGGTCACTCATGGGAGTGATCATAACTCTAGGTTTCTTTTGGTCATTCATGGGAATAACATAACGTTGAAATAATGCGTTTGTTAATTTGCTACACTGTTCTAGCCGTTTTTCTGGCGTTTAAGTAAGATTCTGAGGTGCTTTGAAAACCTTTCTTTGTCGTACGACTTAGGTACCATTAGAACAAAAATTACATATCCATAAAACACAATTACTTACTCGACTTGAGCAGGTTGAATGCTTATGACGCTATTGAGCTCTTGTAAATGACGTTGAGATCTTGCGATGTTTACAACAGTGCATGATGTTGAAGTAACTTAATGTTATTGATGTTGTACTCAACACTTTGTCAATCTAGTTGACTTATTATGCAAAAATAATTGTCGGTCGCTACGCCTAGACATTGTGAACTTATTGAAAAGCATAAGAAATCCTGTAAAAGAAACACATAGTAATGTTTTGTCATTGATAGCTCAACGACCTTGCGACGACATGTTCATCACTTATTGAAAACATAAGAAAAAAGAAAAATGTCACTTAGTACTTAGCTAAAAATGGTATCTTTTGAGGTGAACAGCGTTCCAACAATCGTCCCGTCGCGTCGGACCAAATGGTATGTGCCATTGCCAACGACCTTGCTGATTTGATAGGGACCTTCCAACTTTGGACCTAGCTTACCTGCGTTGGGCTCCAGTGTGTTTTGGAAGACCTTCCTTAACAGCCAATCACCTTCAATGAACGACTTAGCTTGCACGTTTTTGTTAAAGCTCCTCGCGACAATTTGTTATTGTGCTGCCATTCGTATCAATGCCGCATCTCGCAATTCTTCTATAGTATCTAGGTCGCTGATCAATTCGTCACGATTTTGCTGTCCCGTCATCAAACCGTACCTGGCAGTTGGGATACTTACCTCAGTTGGTAGGACTGCTTCGCAGCTGTAGACCAATGGAAAGGGCGTTTGACCACTCGCAATGCGTGGTGTCATGCGGTTTGCCCATAAGGTAGCTGGCAATGCTTCTGCCCATTTACTTTTCTTAGCAATGAGACATTTCTTCAACATGTCTATGATAGTTTTGTTGGTTGACTCAACTTATCCATTGGCCTGAGGATAACTGGTCGTTGACATCAACAACGTAATGTTCCATTCGTCGCATAATTGCTTTGTTTTATCGCTGATAAATTGCGCCCATTGTGGCATATAATTTATGACGACACTCCAAACCTACAAATAATGTTAGTATGTATAAAAGAAAGGAAAAATGGAAAAGAATAATCCCACCTTTCGACCGTCTTCCCATAATAATCCTACATTCACTTAATATTAGAATAATCCTAGCTTTATACCATGTTTTTTTAAAATGGTCCCATTTCTAAAGTAACCTGTAAAAAGAGGTAAACATGAAGATTAACCTGTTTGACCATGGTTAATTAATTTTTGACCAGCATAATTAACTAAAATTTATCTCTAATACAACTTAATTAATTAACTAAAACTAAAATTTAAAAAAAAAACTCAACCTAAACCCACCACCATCCTCCCTTTTCTCTCTCATCACCACCACCCTCCTAAACCCACCACTACAACAAAACCACCACCATCCTAAACCCTTCTCTCTCATCACCACCACCCTTCTAAACCCACCACTACAACAAAACCACCATCATCCTCCCTTTTTCCAACCCACCACCACCGTCACACAAATCGCCAACCCACCACCACCACCCTCGTTTCTCGACAAAAATGAGGAAGGACCACCACCCTCGTTTCTCGGCAATCCCGAACACCCAGCCTCCACTCCCTTCGTCCTCCACCACTCGCAATCTCCTCCCCGCAACCCCTCGCTTCCTCGACGCAACCCCCCCTCCTCCACTCACAATCTCCTCTCGCACACTTCCTCGACGCAACCCTCCTCCTCCACTCGTAATCTCCTCCCCGCAACCCGGCACGCTTCCTCGACGCAACCCCCCGACACGCTTCCTCGACAGCCCCCCGGCGCAATGCCCTCCACCCTACACCCCGCAGCCCATAACCCAGTTCAAGAAAGTGGGTAACGGTGGTGCATTTATCTGGGTCGGTGGGGCTGGTTTGGTGGTGGGTATTTTGTGAGTAGGTGTGGTGTTGGTGGTTTGTTGGGTGTTGCTGAAATCAGAAAAGGAGAGGAGAGAGAACAGGGTGAGAGAGGTGAGGGAAAAGAGGTGAGATTGTGAGAATAGTAACCTGTGTAACAGGTTGTAGGTAAAATGACCCATTTTAAGAAAATAGGGTATAAAGTTAGGATTATTCTGATATTAAGTGAGTGTGGGATTATTATGGGAAGACCGCCGAAAGGTGGGATTATTCTTTTCCATTTTTCCTAAAAGAAATTACCTCCTTGTCGCGTACCTGTTGGAACGAATCTGCCTCTATCCATTTAGAAAAGTAATCTGTTAGTGCTAAAATAAAGACATTTTGTCCTAGGGCTGGAGTTAGTTTACCAACTATGTTCATTCCCCATTTCATGAAAAGCCGGGGGTTAAAGTTGGATGCAAAACTTCACAAGGTTTGTGCGTCATACCTGCGTGTCGCTGACAACTGTCACATTTGGTGACGTACCTGATTGCGTCCTGCTTCATTGTTGGCCAATAATAGCCCATCTGTTGGATAGGCTACGTCCACCATAATGGTTTCCACACGTCCCTCATGTAGATCTTGCAGAACTTGCTCCCACTAGTGCTTCTCCAAACAATGTAGATAGGGTCCAGTGACAGACTTCTTGAACAACACTCCTTGAATGATGACATACCTAGACGCTTTGAAAATAATCCATCGTGCTTCTACTCTATCATATGGGAGTGCATCGTTAGATAAATAGTCATGAATATGTTTTGTCCAACTGACACTTACCTCAACGTCTTCGGGTATAACGTCGTTTGCTTGGTCGAAGTCGTCATTTACTGCATGGTCCACGACATCATCGCTAATTGTAGCGACAACATTTGCAACCTCTTTGCACTTGCTTACTACTGGAGTCATGAGATGGATCATAGGGATGGAAGTGAACGTCGCGTCACTTAGGGTCGATCCCAGATTTGCTAGTGCGTCTGCTAGCGTATTCTGGTCTCTTGGTACCTGCTTTATGTCAAAAGGGTTAAACATCTTACTCTTACCTTGTACGACCTCTAAATATAGCGCCATTTTGGAATCCTTAGCAGCAAATTCTCCTTTGAGTTGGCTGACTATCAACAACGAGTCGCTGTAGTCTTTTTAACGCTTTTGCCCCCAAGTCGCTTGCCAGGGTCATTCCTGCGATTTAACGCTTCATATTCAGCTTCGTTGTTGGTCGCTTCGAAGTCACAACATATGGCTTATACTATCTTGTCTCCTTGTGGTGACTTCAGGCCAACGCCAAGACCTGCACCACGAAATTAGAAGAACCGTCAACGAATATTGTTTAACCGTCATTGCTAACACTGCTGATCTTAGGGACTTCGTCGTCTGCGATCTTCTCTAGCTCTGGAATGAAGTCTGCCACAAAATCAGCCAGGGCTTGCGACTTAATTGCTGCCCTAGGAAGGTACTTGATATCGTATGCACTGAGCGCAATGGCCCACTTTCCCATGCGATCTGTCAATTCGAGCCTACGCAAAACACTTTTAATGGGATAGTTGTTAAGTCCGCATTTTACTCTTATTTTGGCACATTTTGAGGGATATTATGTTGTGATTTGGATGGATTTGAGTAGATTTGTGCCCAAGTGATAGGAATTGAGGAGAAATGTCAAATTATGAAAAGAGTATGCATTTGTGGCTCATTTAGAGGTTTAATGACACCATGGATTTAATGCTAGTCCAAGATGGAAGTAATTGGGCTTTCTACAAGGTCCAATTGGGTTGGAAGCTGTACTTGAAGAGTCCAATCGCGGCGTTGGCAGCATCTCGCGGTGGAATGCTGAAAGCTGGGTGCGACTCGCTGCGCTGGGTGCGACTCGCTGTGTTTACCGGGGACCGCGGTGGACGCGGGCAGCGTTTTTCCCTTGTATTATTTTCTCGCTTTTACTTTTAGTGAGTTTTCAGAAAATATAAATAGTGGATGTTATTTTCTATTCAGTTTTTTATGCACATTATTGTAAGAGTTCTAGCCCTAGCTTTCAGTTTCCATGCAAAGACTTGGAGTTTGAAGATTAATTTGATCAAGTACTTTGGGATTCCTCTACGATTCAAGCAATCTTAATATGTTTTACTCTGTCCTCTCTCTTTGATCTATTTAATTATGTATTCAATTATGTTTATTGTTCTTATTGCCATGACTAGTGAGTAGTATTTCTATCTAGTTGAGCCCTAGTATGGATTGATCATGTAAATTCTTCTATAAATCCCATGTTATTGAATTATATATGTTTAGGGTTTGATGAGATTATTCTTATTGTCAATTTTGCATCTTGATTTAGCCCTAGTTTTATATTATCAACGAAAGTTGGAGTTGAGATTAGGAATATTTATTTGATGTTAAATTGTTATTTTATTAATTGAGTTCATCAACGAAAGTTGGGTCTTAATTTAGATCGTCTTGTCATTGATTTGAATTCTCCCATGAAAATAGGTGAGAACTACGATTGGGAATTATTTGACATTGGTTCTTAATGCTTCTAATTGTGTATGTAAGCCATGAAAATAGGAGACATACATGTTAGTTAGGTCTTTTGCTATCACGAAAGTGTGCTCTAGGTTTTGAGGAATGACCGAGTATTTAGTTTCGGTTCGCAGCTGTGCTTTATTACTGAGTCATAAGGGAATGTCAATCTCGCCTAAGCCATAATTAAATAACTGGGATGTGAGTTTTGATCAATTCATATTAGTGGCGATACTTCATTCTAGTGTTTTAGTTATCATATTCATATAGTTTGCCATATTTTGTCATTAGTTTAGCCCTTAGTTTATAGATTATTCCTCATTCCTGGATTGTGTAACTATTTTGTAATCTAAAATCAAGTAGTGGTTAATCTTGTACCTCCCTGAGTTCGACCTGTATGTGCTACGACACCGTACACTTGCGGTATTAAAATAAAACCTTAACAAGTTTTTAGCGCCGTTGCCGGGGAGGTAACGGATTAGAATTATTTTGATTATAGATTTAATAGATTACACCTGTTACTTTGTTTCTTGTTCACTTCTTCACTAGTTGTTGTTTTCGAATGCGCAGGCGATCGCAATATGTAGATCACGTGGTCTTTGATCTCGAAATAGAAGCCACAACTAGGAGACTCAACGCTGAGAGAAGAAGAAGGGAGCAGGACAACATTTGGAGAGAACCAATGGCTCGTCCTCTTCGAGAATATAATATGCCAAATGTCACATCTACATCTAGCATTGCCAGGCCTACTGTAGAGGCCAACAACTTTGAGATCAAGATCCAATTGATCCATTTCATACGACAAGATCAGTTCAGTGGCAGTCCTATGGAGAACCCAAATGAACACATCAATGCTTTTCTCGAAAAATGTGATACTGTGAATATTAATGGGGCCTCCGATGAAGCTCTTCGCCTCCGCTTGTTCCCTTACTCCTTGCGGGACAGAGCCAAAGAATGGTTGAAGAGTCATGAAGCGAACAAGTTCACAACTTGGACTGCACTAGCCACTGCCTTTTGTCAGAAGTACTTTCCTCCTGGGAAGACGGCTAAGCTACGCAAGGCAATCACATCCTTCACTCAGTTGGATGGTGAATCACTTTATGAAGCTTGGGAATGATACAAGGATCTACAAAGGCAGTGTCCTCATCATGAGATCCCAACATGGCTCCTTATTCAGACATTCTATAATGGGTTGACTCATGAAGTCCTAATCTCTATTGATGCTACGGTCTGTGGTGCTCTCATTGGTAAGACAGCTGATGAAGCCTAGGCTTTGCTTGAGGAGATGGCTGCTAACAGTTGCCATTGGTCTAGTGATCGGTCTACTTCCAAGAAGGGTGGCAAGTATGATGTTGATGCACTAACTTCACTATCTAGTAAGGTTGATGCTCTATCTCAACAGATCAGGAATATATCAGTTGGTCCTAGTGCCGAGATGAATGCTTTCCAAGGGAATAATGCAAGTTCCACTTCTAGGGACATAAATTTTGTAGAGCAAGAGCAAGCCAATGATGTGTATGGTAATGCTCGACCTCAAAACGACCCCTACTCAAACACATTCAATCCGGGTTGGAGGAATCATGAGAACTTCTCTTGGAGCAACAATTAACCTCAAGCACCACGCAATTCCAATCCTCCTGGGTTCCAGCACAAACAACAAGGTCAACCTTCTCAGCAACCTCCTCAAAAATCATATACTAATTCCTTGCTCGAGAGATTCCTTACTACTTCCGAGGAAACTAACAAGAAGTTTGATAGAATGGATGCTCATAACAAGATAGTTGACACTCAAATTGCACAACTAGCCCAACAAATGTCTCATGTGACTCAACAGGTGACTCAACTTCAAAAGACACCACCCCAATATCCGAGGTAGCCGGAATCGAATCCAAAGGGTCACCAAAATGTGAGTGCAATTACTTTGAGGTGTGGAAAAATTTTAGAGGAACCAATCAAGCTAATTGTGACACCATCAAAGGTTGTAGGAGACACTTCCAAGAGTGTTGGTGATGTAGTTGATAAGGAGGACCCTATTAAAGAGGTTGAGAAAGCACCACCCAAGCCTTCTAGAGTCTATGTTGAGTCGGCTTCTTTCCCTCATCAGTTGGCAAAGGCTTGAATTGAGAAGAAATACGGGAAATTTCTTGAGTTGTTGAAAGGCATGCACCTTAACATCCCGTTCCTTGAGGCTATGTCTGAGATTCCTACATATGCTAAGTTCTTGAAGCAACTCTTGTTCGGTAAGAATAAAATTTGTGAAGCCTCTATAGTGGAACTCTCTCAAGAGTGTAGTGCTATTCTTCTTAACAAGCTTCCTCCAAAGTTGAGTGATCCTGGAAGTTTCTCCATTCCATGTTCCATTGGGGATGTGACTATACAAAGAGCACTTTGTGATCTTGGAGCTAGTGTAAGCCTCATGCCTAACACTATCTTCAAGAAGCTTAACTTCGGTGACCTTAGTCCTACCCACGTCTCTCTACAACTAGCGAATAGGTCTATCAGATACCCTTTGGGTGTCTTGGAGGATGTACCACTCAAGTGGGCAAATTGACTATTTCATGTGACTTCTTTGTCATGGAGATACCGAAAGATGTGCATACGCGAATTATCCTGGGTAGACCGTGTCTTGCCACTGCTGAATCTTTGATTGATGTGAAAAGGGGCAGATTGTCTCTCAATGTGGGTGAAGACAAGGTGGAATTTGAGCTACACAAAGCCTTAAATGCTCCTTCTTTGGGAGACACTTGTTACCGGGTTGATGTTGTTGAGAGATGGGAAGAAGATTCACCTATGGAGTGTACGGTTGATGATGCTCTTCAACTGTGCTTAAGCAGCAATGAGGCTTGTGATGAAGAGACTATGGCATATGAGAAGATGTTAGATGATGCACCTGTTTGTGAGTCCGACAGTCCCTCAATTGAGGTCCTACAGGTTGAAGCCATAACTAAGGAGTGTTCTAAACTTCCTGAGGTAGAGTTGAAACCCCTCCCTTCTCATTTAAAATATGCTTTTGTGGGTGAAAACTCAACCTATCCCATTATTGTCAATAGTGCACTTAATGATTCTCAACTTGAATGGTTGTTATGTCTTGTTCGCAAGTATATAAGTGTCATTGGATATACTATTGATGATATTAAGGGGATAAGTCCATCTTTCTGTACTCATAGAATTTTGTCATTGAGTCACAGTGCCGCCTTTATCCTAATATGAAAGAAGTTGTGAAGAAAGAAGTTTTGAAGCTTCTTGCGGCCGGCATTATCTACCCTATCTCCGATAGTAAGTGTGTAAGCCCGGTTTAACTTGTTTCCAAAAAGGGCAGCATGACGGTTGTGAAGAATGAAAAAAGTGAATTCATCTCTACTCGCACTGTCACTGGATGGAGAATATGCATCGACTACCGTAAGTTGAACAAGGCCACACGTAAGGATCACTACCCTCTTCCCTTTATTGATCAAATGTTGGAGCATCTTGCCAAACATTCCTTCTTTTGTTACTTGGATGGATTTTCTGGTTTTTTCCAAATCCTTGTCCATCCAAGTGACCAAGAGAAGTCAACTTTTACATGTCCCTATGACACCTTTGCTTATCGAAGGATGCCGTTTAGACTATGTAACGCTCCAGCAACCTTTCAACGATGCATGATAGCTATTTTTTCTGAGCTTATAGAACACTCTATGGAAGTTTTCATAGATGACTTCTCTGTTTATGGTCCTTCTTTTGGTGCATGTTTGCTGAACCTTGAAAAAGTGCTACGTAAGTGTCAAGAAATCCATTTAGTGCTCAATAGGGAGAAGTTCCATTTCATGGTGTAAGAGGGAGTAATTTTGGGTCATGTTGTATCTAATAGGTATCGAAGTGGATAGAGCAAAAGTCGAAGTCATAGAGAAGCTTCCACCCCCGATCAATGTAAAAGGGGTGAGGAGTTTCCTTGGTCATGCGGGGTTCTACCGCCGTTTTATTAAGGATTTCTCTAAGATCTCTAGGCCTTTGACCGAGCTCCTAGCCAAAGATACCCCATTTGTGTTTACTGATGCTTGTCTTGAAGCTTTCCACAGGTTGAAGAATGCATTGATTTCAGCACCTATTATTCAACTTCCAGATTGGACCATTCCCATCGAGTTGATCTGCGATGCCAGTGACCATACTGTGGGTGCTGTGTTGGGGCAAAAGTGTGCTGGCAAGATGCATGTCATTTACTATGCTAGCAAAACCTTAGATGGTGCTCAGATGAACTAACACCATCACTGAAAAGGAGTTGCTAGCCGTTGTGTTTGCAGTGGAGAAGTTCCGGTCTTATTTGGTGGGATCGAAGGTGATAGTGCATACGGATCATGCGGCTCTCAAGTCTCTATTAAGCAAGAAGAATGCCAAACCCCGTTTGATTCATTGGATATTGCTTTTCCAAGAGTTTGACATGGAGATCAAGGATAAGAAAGGAACTGATAATGTTGTGGCTGACCATCTTTCCCCTCTCACATTGGACGCCCAAAAAGATGACCCCCCAATCGACGACTCCTTCCCTGATAATCAGTTGTTTGGTATTTTCTCTACTACAATTGGTCAACCTCCTTGGTTTGCTAACATAGTGAACGTTCTTGCTAGTGGAGTTCCCCCTCCCGATTATTCATCATATAAACGCAAGAAGCTCTTTCATGATGTCAAACATTATTTCTGGGATGATCCTTGTCTCTTTAAGTCCTGTGCGGATGGGTCATCCGCCGTTGTGTACCGAAGGAGGAGGTGACCTCTATCCTGTCTCATTGCCATGATATGCCTTGTGGAGGCCATGCTAGTACTTCCAAAACTGCTACAAAGGTGTTGCAATGCGGGTTATATTGGCCTCTCTGTTCAAGGATGCCCACCGTTTTGTCAAGGCGTGTGATAGATGTCAACGCACGGGGAATATTTCGCGCCGAAATGAAATGCCTCTTAATTTCATTCTCGAGGTTGAGATATTCGATGTATGGGGTATTGACTTCATGGGACCATTCCCACCTTGTTATTCGAATAAGTTTATCTTGGTAGCCATTGACTACGTATCTAAGTGGGTAGAGGCCTTGGCTTCTCCAACGAACGATGCCCGTGTGGTTTCCAAGTTCATTAAGAAGGTAATTTTTCCCCGCTTTGGTGTCCCCCGCGTTGTGATTAGTGATGGAGGAAGTCACTTTAATGAATGTAAGTTCGAAGCTCTTCTCAAGAAATACGGTGTGCAACATCGTGTTGGTCTTTCCTACCATCCACAAACAAGTGGACAAGTTGAAATTTCAAATCGGGATATCAAATCTATACTTGAGAGGATCATGGCTAGATCGCGCAAGGATTGGTCTTTTAAGTTAGATGATGCGCTATGGGCATATAGGACGGCCTTCAAGACTCCTATTGGTACCACGCCCTATCGTCTATTATATGGAAAAGCATGTCACCTACCCGTTGAGCTAAAACACAGAGCATTTTGGGCTATCAAGAGCCTAAATTATGACTTTGACTGAGCGGGTGAACGCCGAGCTTTGCAATTGAAAGAGCTTGATGAGCTCCGCTTGGATGCTTATGAGAACTCTCGTATTTACAAGAAGCTCACTAAGAAATGGCATGACAAGCAGCTTATGGGGAGAGAGTTCCACATTGGTGACTCCGTTTTCCTATTCAACTCCCGATTGAAGCTTTTTCCCGACAAGCTGCGTTCGAGGTGGTCTAGACCATTTCGGGTCACCAAGGTTTTTCCCTAGGGTTCGGTGGAAGTCACTAGTGAAGCAAGTGGCTCGTTCAAGGTGAATGGAAGTCGCCTCAAGCATTATGTCACCGGTGATCCTATTGAAGGCAAGCAAGTCTATTGCCTATCTCTTCCACCAACTGCCCCATGATTTTTAAGGAGTCGAGCTCATTGACTTTAAACGAGCGCTTTTCGGGAGGCAACTCGAGTTCTACACCTACTTCTTTTTCATTTTTTTTTCCCTTTTGTGTGATTTTGTTTACATTGATGTCTTTGTGTTTGTTTTTGGTGTGTTTATAGGGTAAAAAAAAAAAATTCGTAGAAAAGAAGCTGCAGCACACCTTCAAAGACACGACTCGCGGCGCATTGCCTCAGCCCGCGGCAAAATGCCGAGAGCTTATCGCGACTCGCGGTCAGTACCGCGACTCGCGGTTTGCGAGGTAAGTCGAAACGGGTTTAAACCCGCGTCTCTCTCTTCGCTCACTCTTTTCTTTTGACTTTTCCTTCTTCTCCCTCATTAAAATTTTTTTCTCTCTCTCACTCACTACACTCCCTCCACCATATCAACCACCACCACCACATACATTCACCACCCTCCTCCTATTTTCAACCCCTTCTACTACAAAATCTACCCCAACCTTCTCCTAACCCCTATTTCAACCCAAAGTTCACACAATCAATCACCACCATAAACCCTAGAAATTACGGCTTTTTGCATTGAGGCTTGTTTGGTGAAGTTGGAGAGTGCAATCAACCACATTGGTCACTAGCTTGACAAAATTGGTGTTGGAGTGCATCACTTGATCTCCTACAGGTATAAATTTCACATTCCTACCTTCCTTTGATATAGCTTGAATTCCTTGTTCTAGCTTCATATCTAGGATTGTTGAAATTATTATGGGTGGATATATATAATTGTGGTTGATTATTATTGGTGATTATTGGTGATTGTTGGTGCTTGTTGGTTGGATAATTGGATTATGGCTGGTAATTTTGTGCCTTGTTGTGAATTGGTTGTTGTTGGAGTGTGTAGTGGAGTACTTTTGGGGTTTGTATTTGTTGAATTGGAAGTCATTACACTTATGAACCATGCCACCCCGACCCAAACGAACCAAAACAGGGGAAGCTAGTACCTCTCAATCAACCCCTAGGGTAAATACCTTGGGACTTCGTAACCCTACACCCGAGCACCATGGGCGTTGGGCGCGTCTCACGCAGCCCAACCGTCACATCAAGGTTACTAAGTTCATTGATTACTCCGCACTAGAGACATTGGGTTTAGCTTAGCCAGTCACCCAACTGCTTCAAAAAATTGGACTTGAGGGTTTTGTGCACAAATGGGCGCCTACCTATGAGCGTTTCACCCTAGGGTTCCTTTCTACTCTGAGAAAAAACTGAGGGTGAGCATCCTGGGATTGCGTTCCACCTTAATGACAAACCCTATAGCCTAACCATGCCACAATTGAAAGCCATTTTTGGTTGGAGGAACTTGAACACTGTGAACTTCCACCGCAACAATGAGTACAATGATGATACTTTTTGGCATGCACTCACTCAGTTGCGCAAGATCCCTAATGATAAGAGTTTCTTTTTGCGCCACCCCCCTCTTCGTTATGTGCACAGGTTACTGTCTATGGCCGTATTTGGGCAAGGGGAACCTATTAACATCCCTAGCTTAGAGTTAAAGGTTTTATGGTCTATGACACCAGCAGGCCGAGGAACGCCTGATCTAGCTGCAATTTAGGTAGCTCGATGGCTAGAGCTTTCTAAGTTACAGAAAGGGAAAATCAGTGTGGGTGGCATGATCTCCTTGATTCCTAAGCACCTTGGCGTGCAACCAAATGATAATGTTCGCGTATTGACCGATGATTCTTACATGTATGACCTGCCAAAGATGGTTAGTGCAAAGATGATTTCATTTGCAGGGGTGAAGGGTCATTTTGTGTGGCTTTATGGAGGTAGGCATGTCACTTTCATGACCCTACCTCAACCTGCTCGGGTGGCTATTCTTCCCAATGCCACAACAGAACATTTTTTCCTTGCCCCTGACAACGCCTTTGCAGCGGTGGTACGTGTTGAGTATCAGCGGTTGCGATGTTCGCAAACCCGGGGTCGGGGAGGTCACTTGGTGGATGTTATGATGAGAAGATGGTGAAGATGATGAGCTTGATGAGGATGAGGATGAGGAGGAGCATGTTCCTAGAGATGGAGGTATTGGTGGCCATGATGGCCAAGTTTGGTCCTCTCACACACATGTCCCTCCTGCTTTTGCATCATATGAGGAGCGGATGACTACGTTTTCTTTGAGGTATGATGAGTTCTCATCTCGCCTAGATGGGACCGAGGACCAACTTGACGCTATCTACTACATGATGTCTTCACTCAACACTTTCCATCTCCATGCCTACCCCGATACATATACGGACCCCGAGGTAGAGATTTCACTGCGACAATAACAGCGTATGGAGGAGCGTGCCTCCAGGAGATCACGTCGTGATCCTGGCGGGCCTTCTGGCTCCTTGTTGGTGAGTCCTTCCCTTTTCCTTCTTTCATTTTGTCCTTTTTCTGCATTGAGGACAATGCTTTGTTTAAGCATGGGGGAGGGGATGTCTCATCACTTGTATATATGCTTGTTCATATACTCTTTATCTCTATAAAAAAAGAAAAAAGAAAAAAATTGACCCGCTAAGTTGAAAACCCGAAAGGACGGCTTAGGTAAAATTGGGGGCCCGGCTAGGTTGAAAACTCGAAAGGGCAACCTAGGCAAAAAAAAAGTGGCTAATTTGAGCGGGTGAGAAAGTGAGCAAAAGAAAAAAAAATTGAGTGGCTAGGATGAAAACCCGAAAGGGCTCCTAGGCAAAATGAGAGATAAAAAAAAAAGCGAGAAAAGTTACTCATCTCATTTGCCGGCGTGGTTGACATAAGGATGGAGGAGTATAAGAGTATTTGGGTAGGACTAGACTCGATGGTTGGTATGTGATATGTAGGTCTCACTTGAGGATGTTGGAGATTCGATCGTAGGGAGGATTGATGAGTTTAAGCATGGGGGTGTCAACTTGACCCCTTGTGATTGACTTGATATATATTTGTGATTTTTTGCTTGATGGTGCGTAGTAGATGTGTGCATGTTCTTTGAGGTCTTTCAGAACATGGTCACACATGACTCTATTTTTGGTTGAGCATGGGGGAAGTATGCTTGGAAGTAGCAGAGTTGGGTGTAGGTTAGTTTCTACTATGGAGTATGAGAAGGGCGCTAGAGTGGATGTTAGTTGATGTTGGATGTGGATTGTTATTCATTGTTTGTTGCATGTTTTAGACCTTGTGAGGTTATCTTGTTGTTCATTGCCTCTTGCTTACTAGAGGACGAGAAAGGTCTAAGCATGGGGGACTTTGTTAAGTCCGCATTTTACTCTTATTTTGGCACATTTTGAGGGATATTATGTTGTGATTTGGATGGATTTGAGTAGATTTGTGCCCAAGTGATAGGAATTGAGGAGAAATGTCAAATTATGAGAGGAATATGCTTTTGTGGCTCATTTAGAGGTTTAATGACACCCTGGATTTATGGCTAGGTCCAAAATGGAAGTAATTGCGCTTTCTACAAGGTCCAATTGGGTTGGAAGCCGTACTTGAAGAGTCTAATGAGGGAAAAGAGGCATCAGTTCTACCACGAGTCGCGGCGTTGGCAGCAGCTCGCGGTGGAATGCCGAGAGCTTACCGCGACTCGCAGTCAGGGGCGCGACTCGCGGCGCTGAGCTCGACTCGCGGCGCTGAGCTCGACTCGCGGTGGACACGGGCAACGTTTTCCCCTTGTGTTATTTTCTTGCTTTTATTTTTAGTGAGTTTTCGGAAAATATAAATAGTGGATGTTATTTTCTATTCAGTTTTTTATGCACGTTATTATTAGAGTTCTAGCCCTAGCTTTCAGTTTCTATGCAAAGACTTGGAGTTTGAAGATTAATTTGATCAAGTACTTTGGGATTCCTCTACAATTCAAGCAATCTTAATAAGTTCTACTCTTTCCTCTCTCTTTGATCTATTTAATTATGTATTCAATTATGTTTATTGTTCTTATTGCCATGACTAGTGAGTAGTATTTCTATCTAGGATTGAGTTGAGCCCTATTATGGATTGATCATGTAAATTCTTCTCTAAATCCCATGTTATTGAATTATATGTTTAGGGTTTGATGAGATTGTTCTTATTGTCAATTTTGCATCTTGATTTAGCCCTAGTTTTATATTATCAACGAAAGTTGGCGTTGAGATTAGGAATATTTATTTGATGTTAAATTGTTATTTTATTAATTGTGTTCATCAACGAAAGTTGGGTCTTAATTTAGATCGTCTTGTCATTGATTTGAATTAACCCATGAAAATAGGTGAGAACTAAGATTGGAAATTATTTGACATTGGTTCTTAATGCTTCTAATTGTGTATGCAAGCCATGAAAATAGGAGACATACGTGTTAGTTAGGCCTTTTGCTACCACGAAAGTGAGCTCTAGGTATTGAGGAGTGACCGAATATTTAGTTTTGGTTCGCAGCTGTGCTTTATTACTGAGTCATAAGGGAATATCAATCTCGCCTAAGCCATAATTGAATAACTGGGATGTGAGTCGTGTTTTGATCAATTCATATTAGTGGTGATACTTAATTCTAGTGTTTTGGTTATCATATTCATATAGTTTGCCATATTTTGTCATTAGTTTAGCCTTTAGTTTATATATTATTCCTCATTTCTGGATTGTGTAACTATTTTGTAATCTAAAATCAAGTAGTGGTTAATCTTGTACCTCCCTGAATTCGACCCGTATGTGCTACGACACCGTACACTTGTGGTATTAAAATAAAACCTTTACAATAGTTAGTTATGACAATGACTGTATGAGTTTTAAAGTAGTGTCGTAGCTTCTTAACAGCAGTGACTAAAGCTAATACAAGTTTCTCCAAGGAAGAATACCTGGTCTCTGTGTCTAGCTGAGACTTACTGACGTAATAAATGTGGAGTTGTTGATTTTCAGCTTCTCTCGTTAAAAGTCAAAACAGCGCTGAAGAACGTATTGCTTACTGCCAGATAAAGTTGAAGTGTTCCTCCGTCGCTTGGTTTAGAAAGAAGAGTTGGAGAGGCTAAGTATTGCTTGAGCGCTTGTAGAGCGTCTTCATGCTCCTGTGACTAGTCGAAGCCTTTGTTTTTGTGCAGCACGTCGTAGAACATGTGGCACTTTTCGGACGATCTAGATATGAAATGATTTAGCGCAACGACACATCCAGTCAATTTCTGCACCTCTTTGACGTTTCTGGGGGATTGGATATTAATCAACGCCTTGATCTGATCAAGACTTGCCTCTATTCCTCGTTACGTCACTACGTAACCTAAAAATTTACCTGCAGCAACTCCGAATGTACACTTAGTGGGGTTAAGTTTCGTACCGTATATCTGGAGGACGTCGAACGCTTCTGACAAGTGTTGTATATGGTCGTTCGCCCTTTTTTATTTAACCAACATGTCATCGAGTCATTTAACTCCAAATTCTTTTTGAACATGATCATATGAGGTATAATATAACTAGTGTGTAGATTTTTAGGCTTGCATTTATTGTTGGTTGAATTTCGGGAACGTAAATGTAATTTTAGGCCTATTTTCCCAAATTCGTGTCCAATTCGTACTTCTCGAGTTATTTAACTCCAAATTCTTTTTAAACATGATAATATGAGGTATAATATAACTAGTGTGTAGATTTTTAGGCTTGTGTTTATTGTTGATTGAATTTCGGGAAGGTATATGTGATTTTAGGCCTACTTTCACCAATTCGCGTCCAATTCGCACATTTTTTGAGTCATTTAACTCTTATTTATTTTTGAACATGATAATATGAGGGGAAATTCTATATGGTGACCCTGTATTATTTTAAATTCTATTTGGTAGCCAAAAATAAACTTCTTTACATATGGTGACCTATAATTAGTATTCAGTTAGGAAACGTGACATTACAAACTAAACAAACGTTAGTTGACTTAAATTTTTGATTTTAAAGTTTGAAAATCTAATTTACATGACACCTTGACCTTTTGACTTCTCTATTTCAAATGTTTTTCTTCTGAACCACAACCAACTTCGTCCCTCTTCAAATGCGATTCAACCCTAAGACACTTTCCTCAGCTGCGAATTTGGGGCATTGATTTTCCCTGAATTTTTCTTGTCAACAACAATCTAGAACAACAATATAGTTCTTCAAAGAACTTCCTAATTTTTTGAGCGCTCTTCGAATGAAAGAGTGCAATTGAGGAGTAAGGTTGAAATTGGAGGAATTTCAAAGTAAGTTTCAAAAAGCTTCGATTTTTGACATCTTTTGGGTTTGTAAAACTTCGATTATTGTCCAGGTATGTCAATCTTAGCTGATTTTTTTCTGAATTTCGTTGGTTTTTTTGTTCTTCATTTTGTAGTTGTTGGTGTTGATACTCTGTTTATACTTGTTTTCCAACCAAGAAGAAGTGCAAGACTGACCATGTCACAACCTGTTTAGTTGAACTAATTGGTGTAGTACAAAGTCATGATTTTTTTGTGGGGGTTAAATTCTAATTAGTCACCATTTTTTTGATGAAAAGGTTGTTAAGAATGTAAACCTTTTTTTTTCTGGACAAGTTGTTGTCAAATCGGCACATTCTGTGACTTGTGGAAATTGACTTCAAGCCATACATATATAATGACATGAATTATTTTGGCCAAACTAAACTTCATTCATTGATTTGCAAAAGTACAACTACAAATACGTACTACTACTGCTTACAATACATCACTTGAGCCTATTAACTATTTCAACATCACAAGAATAACCATAACTATATACATAAACCATGCCATTTTAACAACCATCTCCATGAATCTGACAAAGGAACCTAATTTCTCTTTGACATCAGTTATCCCATCTGCCATCTCCCTAACCCCATCAACCACAGCAGCAGCTTCGTTCTTCATATCCGCAACTGCAACCCAGCCAAATTTTCCACACGATTTGCACTTATAGTATAGCTTGTTAGGATTAGCAGTAGATCCGGAAATCTTAATCTCAAAATACGCATTAGATTGGCAAAGACAACGTCTCAATTTAACCCACACAAAAGGACCCTCATTAGCAGCACCCAAGCTTGAGAAAGAAGAAGCATTTGAAGACGAAGCCATTGAAGAGAAACAGAATTGAAAGAAAGAAAAAAAAATTGGCAATGAACTGGTTAAATGAGGACCTGTTTATATAGGGAAGGGGCTAATACATTTTGGAGGGAAAGTAAAAAAAATTTTGGAGGGAAATAAGTTACTAAGCTAACTTAACGCATCATACAACCAAAACTATGAGAACTTAACGTTAACATAACGTTTTAGGCTTAGTAATGTCACGTGGTAAAAAAGTAAAGTAGTTGAAGGTCACGATATGTAAAGAAGTTTATTTTTGGCTACCAAATAGAATTTAAAATAATACAGGGTCTCCATATAGAATTTCCCTAATATGAGGTATAATATAACTAATGTGTAGATTTTTAGGCTTGTATTTGTTGTTGATTGAATTTCGGGAAGGTATATGTAATTTTTAGAACTATTGACTACGGTAAATGATTGAATTCTTATGTGTTTTATTTCATGGTTGTCTTGAAAGGTTTATATGAATAACACACCAAGATTGGAGACCTTCACCATGGAGGAATTAGATGAAGTTCGAGATAAGTTGGCAAGCCACATTTATGATGATTGCCTATGATACATTTTGGGAGAATTTTGCGATATAATTTGCTAGACCTATTTATTCAATTGCATTTTCCTTTCTTACATAGTTTTTAGCTAAAATGTTGGTATTTTGTTAATTATATGTACACTTTTTACATTATTAATATATTATTAAAGATAATTACGTTGAAAAACTTATGATATATTATATGCAATTCATTTTTTTTTTGTGGAATGGAGGTGTTGGGGTCGGGGGCGGGGCCGCCACGGTGGGGTGCGGGGTGGGGGTTGCTACTGGACAGTGGGGGTGGGCGGGCAAGGGGTTGCGGGGGTCGGGGGAGTAGCAAGGGGCTCTAGGGCAGCACGGGGGTGATGGGGGTGGGGGGGACCGTGGGGGGGGGTCTTCTTGGGCGGTTGGGGGCCGGGCAATGGGGTTTCGTGGTGAGGGCTGTTAGGGGGCGATGGCAGCGGCTTGGGTTGGGGTGGGGGGGGTGATCTTGGGGCGGTAGGGTGATGCTAAGGTGGGAGAGCTAGCAGGGGGATGCTGCTGGGCAGTGAGGGGGGGCTGCTGGTGGGGGTCACTTGGCGGGGGAATGTAGGGGTGGGCTGGCAGGCGGGAAACGCAGAGGGGGTGCGGCTGGTGGGAAGTTTAGCTTTAAACAAAACGAACCAAAAGGGTTGCGGTTTTGGGCCTAAACCGCAGCCCTTCCATGTAAAAAAGGCTACGGTTTAGGCCCAAAACCGCAGCCCTTCCACTACCAAGGGTTGCAATTTAGGCCCAAAACCGTAGCCCTTCAAAGTGGAAGGGCTGCGATTTTGGGCCTAAACCGCAGCAGTTGGTAGTGAAGGGCTGCGGTAAAAAACCATAGTCCTTCCTTTATGCCCAAGCGCTGCTACGCAAGGGGCTGCGGTCCAAAAACGCATCCCTTAGGGCTATTTTGACCGCAATCCTTGCCATTTTTTCCTCTAGTGGGAGGAAGTATTTGTTGGCTCCAACTCAGAATTTCAGAAAAACAAAAAAAAAACTTTGATAGACCAGTTCAGCTGTTTAAGCTAAACTACTTTGACTTGTCATTTACTGAAAAAAAAAAGTAAAAACTCAAAATCAAAATTTAGTTCTTAGAGCAACTCGAATGATTGTAGCTAGGTACAGACTTTTTTTTTTAAAGTCTCAAGCTAATAGCTAGCATTTTCCATGTGCAAAGAACTCAAAGGTGTAAATAGGCTTAGTAGCATAACACTACGAAGTAGAGCTGATCAAAAAAGCCCGGTTCGAATTTTGGGCGGGTTTGGGCAGAATATTTTTGGCCCACTGTCGGGCCCGGTCCGAATTCTTTTTGCTTTGAGGCGGGCTTTGGGCAAGCCTAAAATGACGTTTTAGTCTATTTTTTTGACCCGGCCCGATTTTGGCCCGAAAAGCCCGCTCTTTTTGGCCCTAAATGACGGGCTTTGGGCATAAAATTTTGGCCCGAATTTTGTCCCGGCCCGACAAATGGGCAATTTTTTTAAGGTTCGGCCCGGCCCATGATCACCTCTACTACGAAGGTTAAAATCTTGTACAAGATTATCTCACCGTACAAAAATAAGGTTGCTTTGGATAAATAAACCTAACACACTTTGCAGTTAGGGTTGTCCATCGGCTCCAAACCGGACTAGATCGGATCCGGAATCACAGATTTTTCTGGTCTAAAACCTAGCTGGTCCGGTCCGGCTTAGTTCGGTTTTGGACCGAACTTTGTGATTTTTGCAAAAAAAAAACTTTTTTTTTTCCTTTTCTTATATAATCTTATTCTTCTTCCTAATACTAATCCATGAACTATTTTAACCTCCTCTCATGATGCTTTCATATTAATAATAATTCATAATTCAAAAAACTTACAATTTAGAAATTTATTCGTGAATTATTTGCCAAGTTTTTTTAATTTATTGTACTGTTATTTATTCATGAACTTACAAGTCACGGTCAAATTAGAACAAAAAAAGAACACAAATTCCAGATTTGCACAACTCACAATCAAATTATATTCGAAAAAAAAGATTTCGAAATTACAGTAAAAGGGACTTACAAGTTACAATGACACGAAAAACGAAGACCAGACACGAATAGGACTGGCGAAATGACAACTGGGCGTCGGCAGGCGGTGCAGTGGGCGTGCGGTGGCGGCGCTAGTGGTTGTGGACTGTGGTGTGGCAATGTGGTGGCTGGTGGGAGAAGAGTGAGAGAGAGAAGAACCTTAATTTTTGTGGGTGGGAAGTGGGAACATTCAATGTGTAACACTATAACTTCAAACTTTTGGTTCGAAGTTCAATGAAACTTTTTTATAAAAATTAAAAAAAATAAACATTTTTTTAAAGTAACCGGTTTTTCCTATCCAGACCGGAAAAATCCGATTTTACACTAGTCTAAAACTGGATTTCAAAATTTTGAGGTTCTGGTCCCCTTTTTTTGCCTGTCCTATCCGGAATTGCACAACCCTACTTGCAGTTGCAGAGACATTTAGCCAACCTAGACAAAAACAATACTCAGGGATTTAACAACTCTGTTGATTGTTAATGCTTGGTAAGCCAAGAGCCAATCAACCAACTAGAGTGTCGTAGGGGTGTTCATAAAAAACCGAATCGAAATACCGTACCGAAAAACAAAAAAACCGGTCAAAATGGGCGGTTATCGAACCGAAAAATTTGGGATTAAACGGTACGGTTACCGACCCGGTAAAATTCACGGTTAAACGGTACGGTTACGGTTATGATTTTTTATTAAACGGTTAACCGAAAAATCGGATAAATTTATTTTTTTATTATTATTTAATTTTTTATAATAATTATATTTATTAATTAATTAATGATTTTTGTATGATTCATGCACGTATGATTTGTTTCTTTGTCATTTTGTCCAATTTGAGAAATTGGGATGGTGATGATCTCAACTTGATACTGCACTCATGGGTTCAAGCATAAGAACCTTTTTTTTTTTTTTGTCGAGAGGACAAGCATAAGTTACTTGTCTCCCAAAATCTAGGAATTATTAGTACTATTGATATCATTGCAAGTATAATGTCATACCAAAGTTTAATGATATGATGATATGCACAAAAACTGGCAAACTTCTCTTTAAAAGCAAGAGCAGAAAAACATACTAAAAGTGCAAAACAAATATAATTATCAAATACAACAAAAAGAACTACACTGGGGATAAAGGCCAACTTGGAAGAACATCCACCATGAGAAAAATTTGAAATCAAATATATAAAAGTTGTAAAATAATTTGATAAAACTTGAGTAACGGTTAACGGTTCACCAAAAAACCGTACCGAAAAACCGGTTAACCGTTTATGCGGTTACCGGTTTGAACGGTTACGGTTACGGTTCGCAAATATGGCGAATCGATACTTCCGGTTACCGTCCCGAAATTTTATTTCGGGACGGTTAACCACCCATGAACACCCCTAGAGGGTCGTCATGGATCACCTAGCTGACTTGTTTTATTTCCCCAAGAGAAGTACACGAGCTGTACAAAGTAGTATATAATAAAGGAAAAATTGATAGGAACAGTCCCAACTATGGGCGTTCCACCATTTTCTGTCCCAACTAAGGATTGTTTCTGAGCGGTCCCAACTATGCATCATTTTTGCCGAAATTGGTCACAGCTGACTGATTACCTGTTTAAGAGGTTAAATTTTTGTTTCTTAAGTCAGGTTCCTTCTTCCTTTTTCTCTCTCCTATCTCCTTTCTCTCCTACCACCCTCCCCCTCCTATCCCCCTCCCCCGCCACCCCTCCCCCGCCACCCCCTCCCCACCCCCCGAAATCCATCCCCCGCCCCCGCCAATTTTGCTTTTGAAAAAAAAAAAACATGTCCTAGGAAGATGTAAGTTAGTTACTTTCTTCAGCCAAAAAAGTATCATTTTAAGGTCAAAAAATAACCAGGGCACGCAGAAATAGAAGTTAAGGATGAAGAACAAAGGTATGGTTGTCTGAAAGCCACCAATGCTGACCAGTTTGATATATTCTGCTCTAGGTCGGCAATTGGGTTACTTCCCAGTGAAGTCCATATTCTATCACCCGTATTTGTCACAAATTTTGCAAAGTGTGAACAGACAAGCAAACAAGCACAATACTCCATGTCTTATTTCATGTATGTTGTATTACATTTTTTATGATGCCAAATACTTGGGTTGTAATATAGTTTTTATCTTGAAAAATATAAAATTCTAAAAATAATGTAATGTTTATTTTTGCATATATATCTTGTGGAGAAAGATTATTTATTTAATCTAAGTCAAGATATTATTTTAGACATTTTGAATTATTATTATAAGATATGTTTGATATATCTAGTAACTTAGAATATTTGGATAAAAGATTCTTAGTTATTATATGGTTGTTGCTTCGCTTGAAAAGCAGTTGAAAAACCGTGGCATAAAAAGTGGAGCTAACTGCGTGAAGCACTCCAACTACTTTACTGCATTCGCTGGAGATACTCCCACTAACGGCTAGTAGAGTTCATTTATTTCCGTTGCAATAAACGTGGAGGAAGTGCATCGAAAATAGGGCCATGATCTTTACAATACTACAAGCGCCATCATGGAGAACGTGGAGCACAAAATGTCCAGAAGAAGAATAATTACAGCAGCTATATAAGGAAGAAATTGCTTGTAGAAAACAGACGACTTTCTTGAGCAAAAATTAATTATCCACTTAGAAAGTTTTCGTGTAATTTCCTCTCTTATTCAACAAGCATACTTTGTAATATTCATAGCGTTTGGGTGAGAGAAAATTCAGAGAATATCCTTGTATCTAAGAGAGAGAAAGAAAGATAGAGAAGACTTCGGGTGAAGTCAAAGGGAGTGTTATCAGTTCAGGGGGAACTGAGTGACTGGGAATAAGTTCCTAGAGGAACAGAGAAGGTACGTAAATAGGTTGTAAAAACATCGAGTCTTTTGGCCTATTATAGCAAAGAGAGTTTGAGTCAAATTCCCTCGTGGTCAAGGTTTTTTCTTCCTATTGGGCCTAGGAAGTTTTCCTTGTAAAAATCTCGTGTTTTTGTCTCTTTCTATTTTAGTTTGTTTTAATTCCGCAATACAATTCAAAAAATTTCCTTCAACTACAATTCACCCCGCTCTTGTAGTTGGTCTAGTGTTCATACTAGAATAACAATTGGTATCAGATCCTAGTACCTCCAGAATCAGCTAACACCGAGGAGATTGTACCTGGAATAATGAATACTACGGGAGAAAAGCTTGATGAAGGGTATTCAACTCAACGCCCACCTATGTTCAATGACAAACATTATCCATACTGGAAGAATCGTATGGAAATATGTATCAAAGTAGAGAATTACCAAGTATGGAAGGTAATTGTAATTGGTGACTTTGAAGTCACAAAGAAGAACGAGAAGGGGAGCTGGTTCCTAAACCCCTTGCCAAGTTTGACAAAGAAGACTTCGACAAAATGAAAATGAACAACATGGCCAAGAAGCTGCTCCATTGTGGTCTTGGTCCCCATAAGCACAACCGAGTCATGGGATGTAAGACTGCTAAGCAAATGTAGAAACTCCTTCAAATCACTCATGAAGGAACAAGCGAAGTGAAATGATCAAAGATTGATATGCTTATGCATAAGTACGAATTGTTTCACATGAAACAAAAGGAGCCTATTCAAGACATGCTCACTCGCTTCTCAAACATCATAAATGAACTTGAATCTTTGGGAAAGATAAGCTCTCCAGAGGAACAGGTTCGTAAAGTACTAAGGAGTCTACCACAAGATGAAAAATGGATGGCCAAGACAATGACATTGTTGGAAACCAAGGACTTCACAACGTTCAACATTGAACAACTTGTTGGTTCCTTGATGACCCATGAGTTACATCTAGAAACTCATGAGACTGAATCATCGAAGCCTAAGGCTCTGGCTCTCAAGTCAGAGGAACAAGAAGATTCAGAAATTGATGATGAAGAAGCTGCGATGATTGTAAGAAGATTCAAGAAATTCTTCAACAAGAATTACAAAGAAAAGGTCACAAAGAAACCAACGAAGCTAAGTTGCCATAAGTGTGGAGGCCTTTATCATTTCATCAAGGAGTGTCCTCAATGGGACAACGAGAAAGCAAAAGGGAAGTAAAAAGAGAAGGGCAAGGAACAACAAAAGTCTTTCTCGAGAAACGATATGAAGAGATCCATGGTTGCAGCATGGGGAGAGTCTGACTCAGAGGAGGAGCAGAAACAGACTGATGAAGAAACTGCCCATCTATGTCTCATGGAGAATATCGAGGATAAAGTGGAATCATCAAACCCCAAGGTAAGTTTTAATGCCATTGAAGAGAAACTTACGTAACTTAATAAAAGCCAATTACTAAAACTATTATTAGAAACCTTAGATGACTACAAGGAAGTTTGCGTAAAAAGAGATCAAGTAACAAATGCCTTGAGAGTCACTAAGAACCATTCTAATTGGCTTAACACATTAAATGTGATACTGAAAAAAGATTCTTTGAACTTTTTGACAAGAGTAGAGTTTATCAAGAAGCTTTTGAAAAAGTCAAAAACGAGAATTATCTTTTGAATTTGGAATTGGCATAATTGAAACTGTTTGTTCCTGAAGGAACAGTCTCTTCAATTAATACCAGAAGCATTGCTGAAAATTTGAAAAATAATTATGAAAATGTTTTTCAAGAAAATGTGGTGTTAAGGAAGAAACTGAAACCCTCAAGGAGCAAGCTTCCTAATCCAGTTACATGGATACAAAAGTATCAAACAAAGGAAGAGATGGTCTCGGTTTCAATCACAAGAAGAAGAACAAAAAAGAAAAAAATATGTTGATCTACCAAGTAGTAAAATATGTCCTTACTGCGGGAACAGTGGTCACATTGTGTCAGACTGTTCAACCAGAGAAGAACGTATTGAGAGGAATACGTACCTAGTGAAACAGGTTTGGAAAATTAAGAAAGACTCAAGTCCAACAAAGAAACCCAAGCTAGATTTGGTTCCTACCACTAACTAGTTTGCTATGGTTCATGCTGAAGTGAGGGAACCTGTGGTACCTCGATAGCGGTTGTTCTAAGTACATGACAGGAGATAGATCCGAATTTCTCTCACTCTCAGTCTATAATGGAGGAACTGTGACCTTTGGTGACAATCTTACAGGTAACATAGTAGCAGTTGGTAAGATTGGTAAATCTCAGTCACATTCCATAGATAATGTAATTTTGGTCGAGGGTTTAAAGCATAGTTTACTTAGTATATCTCAGTTTTGCGATAAGGGAAATTCTGTGAAGTTTACTAATGAGTCGTGTATAGTCAGCAACGAAAGTATAGGAACCAAGATCCTTGAGGGAATGAGGAAAGGGAACACCTACATGGCCGACCTGAACCTTATTCCTAGGAATAATCTCACATGCTTAAGTGTGATCGAAGTTGATCCTCTACTATGGCACAAACGTTGCGGTCATACAAGCCTGTCCCTACTGCATAAACTAAGTGGAAAGGACTTAGTAGTTGGTTTACCAATAATTAAGTCTTTGAACCACGGTGTTTGTGATTCATGTGTTAAAGGCAAGCAAGTGAGGTCCTCATTCAAATCCAAGAAAATGATGAGCACACAAAGTCCATTGGAACTTCTTCACATGGACTTATGTGGCCCGGTACGCATCCAAAGTCAATCTGGTAAGAGATATGTGCTAGTCATAGTAGATGATTTTTCAAGATACACATGGGTTATTTTCCTTCATAGTAAGGATGTGACATTTGATGAATTTCTAACCTTTGCTAAAAAGATTCAAAGAACAAGTGGTTTTAAATTAAAGCATTTAAGATGTAACCATGGTAAGGAGTTTAAAAACTCCAAGCTTGATGAATTTTACAGCAATGAAGGGTTATATCATAACTTCTCAGCTCCAAGGACACCACAACAGAATGGTGTAGTCGAAAGGAAGAACCGGACCTCGAGGACATGGCAAGGACGATGATAATTGCAAGCAGTCTTCCGAAGAATTTTTGGGCTGAAGCAGTGAATACGACATGCTACATCATCAATCGTGTCATGCTAAGGCCAATCACATTAAAGACACCTTACGAGCTCCTTAGAGGAAGAAAACCAAGTATTGATTACTTTCGTGTTTTTGGATGTAAATGCTTTGTACATAATAATGGAAAAGACAATTTAGGAAAATTCGATGCTAGAAGTGATGAGACTATTTTTCTAGGATATGCCTTAAGTAATAAGGCTTATCGTGTTTACAATAAGCGAACAATGTGTGTTGACGAAAGTGTCGATGTTATATTTGATGAGACTAACTCCTTGCAGGAACAGAGTAATGATGATAACTTTGAAATAGGTTTGACTCTTCCTGATGAGTTTAATCATTGTGATGAGGAACTAACCCCTGCAGGAAAAGAAAGAAGCAAGTTCCTGGTCCAGAGAACCCTGTGCCTGATCCTCACGAGGAACAAGCAACAGGAGGAAATCATGAAGATCGAGGAACTCCTGAACCTGAAGAAGATCAAGTGAATCAACCACCTCAAGAAACTCAGGATGTAACTAGGAGATTTGATCCTAAGCCTTGGAAACACCAAAATTCTCATCCTTTAGAATTAATAATTAGTGACATTGAAAAGGGAACTCAAACAAGACCCCAAATGAAGAATTTTTGTGCTTTTCACGCTTTCTTATCTATGACAGAACCTAAGGATCATATGGAAGCGCTTAAAGAGGCTGATTGGGTAAATGCTATGCAAGAAGAACTAAATGAGTTCCAAAGGAACAAGGTCTGGCACCTAGAGACTAAGCCAAAGAACCAGAAAGTTATCGGACTTAAATGGGTCTTCAGGAACAAGCCCGATGAGCATGGAACAGTGGTAAGGAACAAGGCCAAACTTGTAGCCACAATCAACAAGAAGGTATTGAAACCTTTGCTCATGTTGCTAGGATAGAAGCAACTAGAATTTTGATTGCCTTTGTTGCCTTTATGGGATTTAAGTTGTACCAAATGGACGTCAAATGTGCATTTCTAAATGGTTTTTCACTTGAACACGTCTATGTGGAACAACCTCCCGGATTTGAAAATCTGGAACTTCCAAATCAAGTCCATAAGCTTGATAAAGCTCTTTATGGGTTGAAACAAGCTCCTAGATCTTGGTATGAAAGGTTGTCAAAATTCTTACTTTCACATTATTTCATAAGAGGTAAAGTTGATAGAACCTTGTTCCTTCGATCAAAAGGAACAGACATATTAGTAGTCCAGATTTATGTTGATGATATAATATTCGGTGCTACTAATGATCTTCTTTGTAAGGAGTTTGTTGATCTTATGAGTAGTGAGTTCGAAATGAGTATGATGGGAGAGTTGAACTTCTTTTTGAGATTGCAAATCAAGCAAACTGAAAGAGGAACAATAATCCATCAACAAAAATATGTCAAGGAACTGCTGAAGAAATATGGACTGGAACAATAAAAAACAACCACTCCCATAGGAACAGGAACAAGGTTATATGAAGATTCAAATGGTAAGTGTGTAAACGAGAAGCAATATCGAGGTATGATTGGTTCATTACTTTACTTAACAGTAAGTAGACCCGATATTTTTTTTAATGTTGGTTTATGTGCTCGATACCAATCAAATCCCAAAGAATCTCACTTAAAGACAGTTAAGAGAATTCTGAGTTATTTGAAGGGAAGCAATGACTTATGTTTGTTCTATCCTCAAAGTGATATTTTTGACCTACTAAGCTACTCGGATGCGGATTATGCTGGAGACTTGGTTAATCGCAAGAGCAAATCTGGTATTGTCTAGTACCTAGGAACAAGCTTGGTCTCTTGGAGCTCAAAGAAGCAATATACTGTAGCCTTGTCCACTGTAGAGACAGAATATGTGGTTGCTGCTGCATGCTGTTCCCAGGTCCTTTGGATCAAGCAACAGGTAAGAGACTTTGGCATTAAGTTTAAGTGTGTTCCTATCTATTGTGATAATACTAGTGCAATATGCATTTCTAAGGATCCAGTTCATCATTCAAGGGTCAAGCATATTCACATTAGGCATCATTTCCTTAAGGATAATGTAAAAAATGGTCTTGTTAAAGTCGAATTTTGTCTAACAGAAAATCAAATAGTTGACATATTGACTAAACCACTTCCTAGAGAAAAGTTTGAGAAAATTCGCTTAGAGCTAGGGATGATTAGAATTCATTAAGTGTGCTACTCCAAATAAAACCCTTAGTTACAAGATTACACTAAGTGGCCAGCAATATTTTGTGAATTTATTCATACATTACACAGTCATTGTAAAGAACTCACATTAGTCTTCATAATACTCCCCTTATTGTCCATGCATATACTTGAGCAAAAATAGTAAGGTCTCTGTACATATAGCTTGAACATGTAACATGTATGAGTTCACACCTTCTACTCCTTTTATTCCTTTTCACTTAAATATTATCTCCATTTTATTTTATTCTATTTTATTTTCTTTTTCATAAATTTATTATCTTTCTTCATTCATCCCCCACAAACAATTTTTATTGGCAATGCTTCACCAGCGTTCATGTATAAACCTGAAAATAAAATAATTCATCGGATTTAAAGAAGGAAGGGAAAAGCCGCATTTAATTCTTTTTCACCATCCCCCATAAATCTACCCCAAATAAAAACCCATCACATCAAACCAAATTTACATGGCAAATTCACCTCTTTTACCCAAAACCATCAACTCTGAAAAAACGCCTTTCTCTCTCTCTCACACACAAAAACCTCTCAACTTCATCTTCTACTCCTAAACCCTCAATGGCTCCCAAACGAAAAACCTCAAATGAAACAAAGAATTTCCCGGCAGAAAAATCCTCACCTCTGGTGGATTATAACGGCAACGAGAATGAATCTTCAAATTCTAATGAATATTCCCTGGGTTCTCAAGCGTATTCGACGAAAAATGAAGTTCTTTCTCCAAAGAAAGAAGAAGAATTGGATGACGCAGGAACAAAGCAAGAAAAGGATATCTTGGTTCCAACAAAAAGGGGTAAGAAATCTAAGTCCTCCAAGTACATCATATGGTTTTGCGTTGATTTTTCTTGGTGCAAGAAAATTAAGTGGGGTTAGTTTCTTGATCTTGTTAAGTTTCAAAAATGAGTTAAAGTGTTAAGTTTTGATGAGGGTCTTTATGAGAGTGAGATGAGAGAATTTGTTGCTAGTTTTGATAACACCGAGGGTTTATGCATGAGTGTTGTTAATGGAAAATTAGTCAAGTGTAATGGAAAGAATCTGGGTGAATGGTTTGAGGTACCAACTCAAGGGTACAAGGACTATGTCAAGGGTAGGGCTAAACAGAATGTTAATGGTCTTCTAATTCTGCTATTCTGGGTTACTTTGGGGGTAAGGATTCTGACCTATCCCTAGATAAAAAATATCTCTCTCCTTACCACAAATTTTTGTTTCACTTAGTTTGGTGTTTTATTTTGCCAACAACCTCCAAGAGGACTCAAGTGAGCCTCATGGATCTCTCTTTGATGTATTGCCTTGCTAAGAATATAAAAATCAACTTCCTTGCTTTAATGGTCTCTCATCTTTCCTACTGTATTACCCACAACACAAAAGTTTGGTATGAAAACCTTATTTCTGTTATGCTAAAAAAGAACCAAATTAAACTCCCTTCTAGTACCTCCTTTGATTTAGAGCCTAACACCTATTTGACTAAGGAGACTTTATCCAGGCTGTCTCTGAGGGTAGAAGGTGGAAAGTTAGAATTTGAGGTTGCAGAACCTAAGGGAAAGGTAGAGACTGGGAACAAGAGGAAGTTTAAGGAGGAGGTCAGTGCTGAAGGACCTAGGTCAGTGAGGAAGAGTCAAAGGATTGATGTGACAAAAGCTCCCAAGGAACAGGGCCAGGGTGCTGTTTATATTGATCTGGAGGAGGATCAGGCTCCTTCAGGATCACAGGCTGTTGATTTTCCCTTTCTCTCCGCTACTGGTCTCCATGGAATTCTACATTCAATTCAGGAGTCTCTGTCCCTCCTGCACACAAGAGTCCAGGGTGTTGAAGTCAGGATTGCCAGAGTTGATCTTCAACAAAAGCAGATCCTAGCAGGAGTGAAGAAAGGAGAATCTGCAGTTCGTGAGAAGATTGACGATGTGGTCGCTTCTTATGTTGTTCGCCCCAAACCCTCCAAGCCCTAAATCCCTTTCCTTCCTAATAATCTGATGAAATAATGCTAAAAATTTTTGGTTTGTATTAAACAATGGTGGATTGTTGTTACTATTTTTTTATCACCCTTTTGGATGTGAATCGCACATCAGTTTCTGGTGATAATTTTTTTTTTTGGGTTTATATCTTTTATCTCTTTTCATCTCTTATGCTCTTGCTTCTCTTCTTGCCCTCTTTGCTTCTTTCTTTTATTTTTCATGAACTCAGCTTGTGCATTTCTCATGTCTACGTGCATCACCTAGAAACTAAGAAGACTAAAATAGTATTTTTTGTGCCACTCTACTTCCCCCTTTTGTCATCATCAAAAACAACTAAGTACCCAGCAGGACTCTAAGAGTGCATCATATACAACAATGTCAAGGCTTAGTAGCTCAAACATTCATCTAATAATACTAGCCATCCAAACATTTTTTACTTTTTAGTCTTTCGTTAGTTTTGTTAGTTTTGAATGTTTCTTTTTAAAAGTCATTAGCTCTTGATTCTTTTGCTATGGTTATTTTCTTTTCTTCTTTTCCTTTAGTTTATTAGTTTTTGTTTATTTTATATTTTTATATGCCTTATATTTGCCATCATCAAAAAGGGGGAATATTGTTGTATTCCATGTTTTGATAATGCCAAATATTTAGGTTGTAATATAGTTTTTATCTTGAAAAATATAAAATTCCAAAAATAATGTAATGTTTATTTTTGCATATATATCTTGTGGAGAAAGATTATTTATTTAATCTAAGTCAAGATATTATTTTAGACACTTTGAATTATTATTATAAGATATGTTTGATATATCTAGTAACTTAGAATCTTCGGATAAAAGGTTCTTAGTTATTAGATGGTTGTTGCTTTGCTTGAAAAGCAGTTGAAAAATCGTGGCATAAAAAGTGGACCTAACTGCGTGAAGCACTCCAACTACCTTACTGCATTCGCTGGAGATACTCCCACAAACGGTTAGTGGAGTTCGTTTATTTCCGTTGCAATAAACGCGGAGGAAGTGCAGCGAAAATAGGGCCATGATCTTTACAATACTACAAGCGCACATCATGGAGAACGTGGAGCACAAAATGTCCAGAAGAAGAAGAATTACATCAGCTATATAAGGAAGAAATTACTTGTAGAAAACAGACGACTTTCTTGAGCGAAAATTAATTATCCACTTAGAAAAATTTTGTGTACTTTCCTCTCTTATTCAACAAGCATACTTTGTAATATTCATAGTGTTTGGGTGAGAGAAAATTCAAAGAATATCCTTGTATTCAAGAGAGAGAAAGAAAGAGAGAGAAGAGAAGACTTCGAGTGAAGTCAAAGTGAGTGTCATCAGTTCAGGGGGAACTGAGTGACTGGGAACAAGTTCCTAGAGGAACAGAGAAGGTCCATAAATAGGTTGTAAAAAGATCGAGCCTTTTGGCTTATTATAGTAAAGAAGGTTTGAGTCAAAATCCCTCGTGGTCAAGGTTTTTTCTTCCTATTGGGCCTAGGAAGTTTTCCTTGTAAAAATCTTGTGTGTTTGTCTCTTTTTATTTTAGTTTGTTTTAATTTTGCAATACAATTAGAAAATTTCCCTTCAACTATAATTCACCCCCCTCTTGTAGTTGGTCTAGTGTTCATACTAGAATAACAATGTACCTCTAACTTTTAAGCTGTTCTCTTCAGGTTGTGTGATATGCCCGTATGACCATAATTAACAGAAGTCACAAATGCAGGAGAAGCAAACATTAGCTAAACTTAAAGGAGAACAATGATGGATACCACTGAGAAAAACAGAGGAATAAGACAATGAGAGCATAACCACAGATACTATTTATCATAAATTTTGCCATCCATTGCAAAATAAGAGTTCAGGATATATGATACAGTAAATGTGCTTGGAATGGCCCAACAGACATGAAAAGTTGTAAACTCGTAGCAAGGTCTATCAGCTTTTTCACATAACAAATGGATCCAAATCGTCATTTGACGTGTGAAAAAATTGAACGAAATCTATACAAATATATTAGATGCGTTCCTATCAAAGGAACAGTGCCACGTGGCACTCTCTAACGTATGGGCCTCATGTTTATGATCTCATTAAAAATATTAACAATGTGTAGCTACTAAGAATCGAACCCATGACCTTTGAATTGAAAAATGAGAGTTTCACCACCAATCCATGACAATCTTGATGTTTAATGTTTCAAAATAAAACACAATAAAGCCTTATAATTATATGTAACTATAAAAACATAAAAAAGTTTTTTTTGCTTTTTGATCTCTAACACTTTTATAAAAGTAATAACATTATTGAAAAAGTACGAAAAGGCAATAAAATCAATTATGAAATTTATAAATAATAATATATTTGATAATTGTAACTGACCCGGGGCATACCCCGAGCCAAAATACTAGTTGAGATATGTATCAAATGGTATCTAAAGCATTAAAAGCAAAAGGAGATGATTAAACTTCATGGAAAATCTTGATGCTGCATAGATTCAGCTTTGTGCAATGCATTTATGAATTTCACTACCACCGAAATCGAAGGGGTGGCAGGTTTGGGTGGGGGTGGGGGTGCTAGATGCCCACTAGAGGAGAGAGAAAATAAAAGTTGGGCAAAAAAATAAAACAAGATTCATTTTACCTATTGCAGCAGGTCATTAACCTACTGAGACCAAATTTGGCAAAAATAATGCATACTTGGGACCGTTCAGAAATAATCTTTAATTGGGACTGAAAATGGCGGAACGCCCATAGTTGGGACTATTTCTATCAATTTTTCCTATAATAAAATCATCATCTCTCAAAATGAAAAAGAAGCATCTAATTCTTCCTAAATTGTCTATAATCACATCAACACATACAAATTCTACTCCTTTAATCAGCTAATACTAGAAATTCAGTCACCCAGAATTTCAAGTTACCGAGTAACAAACAGTAGTTGGAATACAAATTACAAATAATTAACTAATTCTAGAGTTTCAGACTACCTAGTGATGCAACCAAGTCGTCACGACATTAAGACAATGTTAAAGACAATAAATTAACACGAGTGTTCAATACAACTTGATACAGTGATTGCTACTCAGTACAATTCTTGCTGATACTACCGGAAAACTGTTGTATGGATAACTTGAAGAACAGGAACCAAGACAGTCTCGAGTAATTTCATATGCACATCTCCCAAGATTTCTGGAGCTCTTGTATGATATTAAGACAACTGCACAGCCAATTACGATGGTAAGAAGAGGTGAACAGAGCAAAACAGATAATGTGCAGAGAATGTGAACTTCTTGTAGGATTATTTGGTGCATATCATTGCTACGTTCATTGAGAAAGATGCACACCCATACTCTAAAAGGATTTAACTCATCCCACAAAATATTGTGATCACCACAAAAAACTCATTAGGTGTTGTTCATTTCATAATCGACATATTTGACAAAATGTTATATACCATGGGATTGTTAAGTTAGTCTCTTTACTTTTCATCCTGAGTAGATGGAAAGTTGAAGAAACAAAATACAATTTGCACCACCAAAAAAATTAAACAATTAGAATACAACTGGAAGTCAGAAAATTCAGATTTGGGGAGCTTCGTGTCTTCACCCTGCATCCCAAATTCTACATATAGTCATATACAGACATCTAGAGGTAATATCCACGTAAAGCAAGTAAAATAAATATGTTATGGACTGATTTCAGCTAACAGCAAAACAAATATATCTAATGCTAGGGTGTCAGCCTGACATGTATTAAGACATACTGATCAAAATTAACAGGAAACAAGTTCATAGATCAAAAGATAATTGTAGTTAATAATAGCATTTTGGCTTTTCACACTACAAGTACAACTATGGAAATGGAATCATCAATTCAGCACCAAATCAAGCCTTATAAATTGCACCAAAAAATTTCAATGAAACTAATTGGACAAAAGTAATTGCACCAAAAATAATTGATGAACCTAAATTCAATTAAATTAATTGGGGACAAAGAGATTCAATCAAACAGATGTTATCGAAAATTAAAAAAGAAAAAAAAAAAGAAATTCAACCAGAACCTACACTTACTTACAAGAATTTAAAAGTTGACAAAACAAACCTTATTTCCTCAACTTTCGTTTAAGAAAGTCTTTGATCGCAATAACATGAAGAGCAATTTGATCATCCAAGTCTTGTGAAATCAGCATACCAACAAGTTGTCCTTGAGTATTGAAAATGGGAGCACCTACACAACCCTCTCCGCCACAAATCCTTCCACATTGTATAATTGGGAGTTCTGGGTGAAGATCATTCCGATAATTATAATCCTCATCCTCTGCTTCATCTTCCGTATTCCCCTCTTCATCTTTCGTATTCCCCTCTTCTTCCTCACTATCCTCTTCTTCTTCCTCACTATCCTCTCGTTCTTCCTCACTACCCTCTTGTTCTTCCTCACTATCCTCTCGCTCTTCCTCATTATCCTCTCGTTCTTCCTCACTATCATCTCGTTCTTCCTCCCTATCCTCTCGTTCTTCCTCACTATCCTCTTGTTCTTCCTCCCTATCCTCTCGTTCTTCCTCACTATCCTCTTCCTCAAAAAATTTTCTATTCCAAACATGTCCAATAATTCGATACCTTGGAGTTACTTGTAGTGCATGAGAATCATATTCAGAACAAGTGCGAGTGTTATTTGGGAGACTAACATCTTGCACACATTGATAACTGACATTACATTTTCCCAAAAGATCCTACACAATCGTGAGGATTTGAAATGCATAACAAAGTTTCTCCAACGACTAAAGTTCCATCATTAACCACTTGGACACATCTACATCCATTAACTCCTTGCACCTTTAACAAACAAATATCCCAATTATATTGAACTTCATAAATCTCAGCCATAACTAAAAAACCATTCATATCTAGCCTGCGAGCCTTAATCTTACATCTTGAATCGGAGAAAACATGTGCACAAGACATAATTAATCCATCATCTGTCACCGAAAACCCACTAGCATATGTAACATTCTTTCTAGATTCTATAAGTCTTGTCACCTTTAAAATCCAAAGAACATGTTTCAGCTCTTGGTAAAGTGTAGAAAACCCCAATGTCGATGCCATTGTCCAAATTATAACTGCCCAAATTCTGGACTTCAAGAGGAAAAAAGACTAAGTTGCAGCATAGATAAAACGAAATAAATACACAAAACTTTCAATAAATAATTGACTTGATGCCATAAGAGAACGATAGAGAAATTAAAGCATCACTAAAAATTATAGTACATGACATACAGTTTGCATTCTTATCTTTCATGCTGCTGTGCCTCTTAGAATTGTTTAGTGCTAAAGTACATATAGAAAGCTACCGTCTTACCGAGCATCTATTAATTTGGAATATAGGCATGCATGAACTTCTATAGAGAAGGCACGAAATGATTTAGCAACTAGCACAGCCAACATTTCACTCGATTTTCTTGAAGGAGTAAGAATTGTGCACAAATGGCCACCTACTAACTAATATAAATTCATTAACTGGATGCAGAGACTAAAGTTTTCAGAATTTATCACTAGTAATTCCTTGATCTAGAATTAGAAAGAAGAAGATTTATTGCTTACTTGAATCTTGAAGAGCTACAAGCCTACAACTTCACAGTACAGGGGAGGGGCTCGGACGGCAGGGAGGTCGCGGGGTAGTGTTGCGGTATGATGGAGGCAACGGCAGGGCCGCAGGTGGGAGTAATTTCAAACCCTTGTGAAGAAGCAAGAAAAACAACACAAAATTCAATACCCTCTGCCTGCTGCTAAAAAGTCTGGAAAAAAAAATAAAGAATGAAAAATGTTGTCACTAGGTTAATTTTACAATATCCGATTTTTCCTTTTTATTTTCCCCAAAATTTGGGGTTCGTTGAATCCATTAAATCTATGCTAGATCCGACCTTACTTGATGGTAATTAGACGATAACAAAGAGAAGGTGGGGGTGTGAATCATAAAGTGAAGTTTTTTTTTTTGATGCAAAAGGAGGGATAACCCATTTTATTGAAAGTTAAAACAATACAAACTCATATAATTAGTCTTGGCAAAACCACACCAACCACATCCTTTCGGATCAGTGGAGCTATATCGTGCGGTTTGTAAGAATATGCCTTGAATTGGTTAGAATCGGGCTATCTTCAATACCGCGACTCGCGTTCATCCGTCTCAGCTCGCGCCCAAATGCCGATAGATCGCGGCGCATCCATCCTCATCATCTACTTTAACATCAATATTACGAAGATTTAGCAAGATAATATTCAATTTATATAGATGGTCCCTCATAGACATACCTTTCTGCATACGCAGGCTGAACATACGTTGCTTCAAAAACAACTTATTTGTTAGAGATTTCGTCATGTATAGACTATCTAACTTCAACCACAAACCCGCGGCAGTTTTCTGCTCCGTAACCTCAGTAATTATGTCATCAGCCAGACACAACATAATGGTTGAATGTGCCTTTTCCTCCAAAACGGCCATCTCAGCTGTTTCTAAATCCGATGTCTTCTTTGCCAACGGTGCCCACAACCCCTGTTGTTTCAGTAAAGCCCGCATCTTGATTTGTCACAGACTGAAACTGTTTCTCCCAGTGAATTTATCGATTTTCACATTCATCCCAGACATCTTTCTCACCCGGATTGAACATAAAACACTTGATACCAATTTGTTATGACAGATGTGAGAAACAATAAATAATGGAATGCAAATTAAAGAGAACTCACACACAGATTTAACGTGGTTTACCAACGGATTATTGGCTACTTCCACGGGCAGAGAGAGAACTGATTTATTGTTCTTGAGGAAAAACAGAGAATACAGATGTTATAAACTAATTCCGTTGAATTAACGAAATTAGGTTAAATAGGCATTTAACTTGGCTAAACTTAATGCGGAATCGCCTACGCGTGGCACCGCGACTCGCGCGGGGCTGGCGACACGCGTAGGCGATTCCGAATTAAGTTTAGCCGAGTCAAATGCCTATTTAACCTAATTTCGTTAATTCGACAGAATTAGTTCATAACATCTGTATTCTCTGTTTTTCCTCAAGAACAATAAATCAGTTCTCTCTCTGCCCGTGGACGTAGCTAGCAATCCGTTGGTGAACCGCGTTAAATCTGTGTGTGATTTCTCTTTAATTTGCATTCGATTATTTGTTCTTTCTCACATCTGTCATAACACGGTGGTGTCTCAAAGAACACACAACTCTCAATTAACTCAACACCCATGTTGGCTAGTTTGTCCGCAACAACATTCCCTTCCCTATAGCAATGAACAATTCAAAAATTACAATTAAAATAGCTAATAATACTACGACATTTATTTATAATAAGAAAGCATTCTCCTCCCTGAAACTCTGGATTATTGATTCCTTATATGCAAGCTTGGTTATCCATATGTAAAATGAGCTTAGGGATGTGCATTGAGGCAGCCATCTTCGGTCCCATTACAGCTGGCATTAACTCAGCTTTGTAAGCGTTACATATGCCATACTTAGCCTCAAAGCCCCTCATGAAGTTACCTCAGTGATCAAGAAGTAATCCCCCTCCTCCAGCCAGTCCTAGTTGTCCTCTTGCAGCCCCATCTATGTTTGAGGTGAACCACCCTTTAGGTGGTGCAATCCACCTTATGTATACTTCTCGCTGAGCTCAAGGTTATGACGTTGTATGTGAGAGAGAAGTAACAATGCCTATAAAAGTTTACCTTATTTGTTCAATTTAACGCATATATGAAATCACCTGTGTCAATAGGAATGTCTTCACTTCGACCAAAGGTAACCAAGTTTCCTCCATCTCTATATCCACCAGAGGGTGATGGCAAACCATGTCGGCATTTCATCAAGGTAATTTGCACCATGTGCATCGAGGTTTTAGAAAATCCAATCATCTAATCACCCACATAAAATGAAGTAAAATTTGATGTGCCCCCTATACTCTCCCACACTTTTCTTGCAGTTGGGCAGTACGTAACAAGTGTAGGAGCGTTTCATCTACCTTCAAAGTACACGGTGGCAACATGGGTCATGAAGTCAGACTTATTTGAAATTATTTGATTTGAACATATATAAACTTATCTCGAACCTACATTAACTTATTTTCTTCCTAAATTAGTTAATTAAATATGTTGAAAAAAACGGACTCTAATAACTTTTTAAGGGTAATCTGATCAATCATTGATGAAATTTGTGAATCAAGTGACATTTCCGTAATCTTTTATCACCAACTATACGTTATAAGGAAACTCTCAAATCGGCATAAAAAATTTTGAGTTCCTTTTTACCTTTTATTATAAAGAACATAAGTACAAGCTTTGAGATTTTTTTGAAAAATTTAACTTAAATAACACAACCCATCACCAATTCTCATATAGTCATATATTAATTCGACCTTTTGATTATTACTGAGTGGTCAATTATCGACCGCTGAGCGGTCAATGATCTTGTTGTAGCAGTCGGTATTCACCAATCACACAACGAACCGTCATTCAACCAGTCGGTAATCAACTTCGGAACAACAAGCGGTCGGTAAATTTCTTATCTGATGGTAATAAACGTCCCCTTAGAAAACAGTCTATATTTAAAATGGATTTACCAGCAATCGGTAAAATCGGTCAGTAAATCACCGGATTCCAGTAGTGTGGGCTGATGGTTTTGGGGTGGGGTGTTGGTTTCCAGCAACACATGACATGTTTAGCCTATCAACTTCGTTACCAACAGGTCTATGACCAATATGGGAAGAGGAAACGTGGGAGTTAAATACCGACGCCTCCTCTCTTTATTGTTGCTCAAATTCACGTCCTTGCTGTTGCCGTTGCCCGTGAGTGTGCTTGGCGTTGTCTCCGTCGCTCGGTTGTCAGGTTTGGTTCGCCGCGCCTCCTCTTTTTATCTTTTTTTTTTGAAGTTCGAGAAACCAAAATCTCAGTGGTATTCTTTCATATTCATCGCACCGTTTTCAGGTTGTGTTCGCCGCGCCACCGCCATTGCCACCACCGCGCTACATTCTCTCTCTTTCATGATCTGCTGCTCTTCTTTCATGGTTTGCTAAACCACAACCACCACCGTAGCAGGTTTTCTCCTCTTTGATCTTCTTGACTCACCAACCACCACCATCGCACCGTCGCCCTTTGTTATTGAAACTTGTTAAGTTTGGCTTAGGTTAGTGTTAATTTGATAAGAATTGTTTGAATATATGAAACTTTGGAAAATGTGAATTGGTTGAATTGTGCCTTCGTTGTCATTCACTAGTGGAAAAAAGTCCATCCGATGCGGTCAAAACCAGGCTTACTGATCCGGTTTTGGTCCGCATCGGATGGGTTCGCAGCAGATCCAAAATATTTACTGATCCGGTCCAAAATCGGATCAGTAAATTATTTACTGATCCGGTTTTTAGTGAAAACCGGATCAGATAACCCCCCCCCAAAAAACCAAATTTTTTTTTGTTTTTTGCATTTTTTCATTATTAATCAATACAAAATCAATAATATATATAAAAACTCATTTTATTAAGCATATTATGCCCAATTGAAGCAAAAATAATTAAATACATTATTAACATACACAACTATGACATACAAGAAAATGTAATCCTATAAAATTTGAGACCTTAATGGTACTAAATCAATCCCAACATCCACCAGGGATATGCAATAAAAGCATCTTACACGGGAGAACTCGAGGATACAAGTGACGATTATATTCACCAATTTTCCTTCGCAGACAAAATTCTACATGGCTTAAACCATCCGTGCAAAACAAGAGTTCTCTCTCAGTCCCTTCTACAGAAGGATACACGCTTCATCAGGTTCGCAAGTATATCAAGCTAAAATTCAGTGTCAAAACAAGAGACCATAACTCGGCTGACCATGGCCCTGGCAAATGGAATGTAACTCATACCTCCCAATAGCAAGCAAATTTCCAAGAATGAAAGCGATACCAAACTTGATTGGGTTGAAGAACACAAGCATGAACTACATAGTAAAGAAGAGGCAGCAGGCTTAGTAATGTCAAGCTTCACAATGGAATGTATTAATGTAAAGAGCACACTTAGATTTGATTTTTGACTGGAATGGGATTGGGTTCCTAATATCTTTGCAACATTAGAGACATCCAAATCCAGTTTGTGAAGTATGTGATAGTGCAAGTGATTAGCAAGAAAAAGAATAATTAATGTTGACTTAACGTCCAAACAAGTAATAGATGTACACACAGAAAGAAGAGGGAGAGAGAAAAGAAAAAGTTAGAGCACCTACATTTCATAATTATTAGAATCCATGCAACCATTTTGATTGCTAACACTTCTGCTAGAAGAGTGACACTTTAAAATCAACATTGACTAGGACTCTAGAAGAAACTCCATAAAAAGAAATCTTCCATAATGCTTTTCCAAATCTTTGTTTTGAAACCAAACATTTTAAAGGGAGGAAAGAAACTCTGTTTATCAACCAAAATCTTCTTGCAAACTATGTATAATCAAATGAGTTCAGTACAAAAGCACCTAAGTTATGTGTTCTGCAGAAATAATATTTAGATAATCTGAATTTCTAAGCTCAGTTTTGCATAATGCACACTGTTCACCACATAACGTGATAGCACACAGTCTTCCATAAAGTACAATCGATTACGAAATTTTCCTATAGTCAAGGTACATTGATTCTCGAAACTTGAAGGTAGAAAATAGTGGGCAAAACAATCACGAAAGCCAATGAAAAGTATATAGGAAAGTGGTAAACAGATAGGATGAACCCTAAAAACAATAACAGAATGATGTTTAAGCTTCAAAGATTGGAATAATGTAAATTAATAGAACCACACAAAAGATCCATATACCAGTTACAGAGTTGTATTTCCTATCCAAAAGTTCCTCTAAACAAAAATCTCAGTCACATCTACATCACAGAGCTAACTCCTTGCTCGCTCTATTATTACAAGCTAAAAGATTCTTAACCTACAACCATATCCTAATGCAGAATATACTAAAACTTCATGATTATAACAGCATACATAATGTCTTTTATTTACTAAAAAAAGGACTTGAATGCAACAAAAAGAAATTGAAAAAAAAAGCAGTAGCGTATCGGAGACAAACCATAGATAAACAACATAGAGATATCAGATATACAAGAAATCTTTATTGCTGAATAGATAAAGAGAACAAAAAAAAGGAACTCAGAGAAGGAGGGAGATCCAAGGTTAAAGATAGTTACTAACATGAAGCTACGCCCATTATGAGTCAAGAGGAGATACCCAGGAGCCCTGACAACTGTAGGGTCACTAGAATGCAACTAATACATTCCTCAAAGGGAACTAAATCATCTAACTTACTCGCATCCTCATGAAATCTTGAAGCAACTTGGACTGTCCACTTTCTTTACCCTTTATTTCAACCACCAAGGACAAAGTGGTCGTTGCCAAATTCCTATAACAAGACAACTAAATACAGAGCTAAAAACGTACCTGACAATCCCCATTCTTAAGCAACAATGCTACAATCTACAATCACAACAAACAAAATAAATGAAAAATATAAACAATCATGTTCAAAACAAAAATTGTCTAAAAAGAACAGAATATGTATACAAACCATATGAACAAAAAAACGAAAATTAAACACAAATTACATAAATTACGAAAAAAAATTACAATAAACAGACAAAATTACCAAAAAAGGAAACATAAACCCTAAAATTGAAATAAATTACAAAGCCCAAATTTTAAAGAAAATCAACCAAAACTTAAATTGAACTAAAATACAAAAAACGAAGATATAAATGAAAATTAAAAAAGATATCAAACGAAAAAATAGAGAAATTAAGCGAAAATCAAACCTTTCAATCTAATTACAAAGAAATAAATTTGACCTAGATCTGCAAATTACAAACGAAAATAAAACAAAAAATATTAACTTAAATCTGGCATTACAACGAGATTAAAATACGAAACAAAAATCAGTAACTAAAAAGGAAAAACCTCGAGATCTGCAGCGACGAAGATGAATGACGAGGGAGGAGAGGAGAAGTGCTGGCGAGATGAACGACGAGGGGCTGAGAGAGATCTACGAGGTGAAGATCTGGCTTTGTTTCTCTTCGCTGATGAACGATGAGGTGAAGATCGACGAACGAACGAACAGTGCAAGAGAGGAGGTTGCTTCGTTAAAGAGTGAGAGAGAGACAGGGGAGGGAATAAATGAAATTGGGTGAAGGAGAATTGAAACGCAGGTTTTTTTCCATTAGAAAAAATAACGAAAAATCTGATCCGGTCTTGTGAACCGGATCAGATTTTAGAAAACCAGAGCGGTTTATAAAATCTGATCCGGTTCACTAAAAGACCGGATCAGATTTTTCGACCAGCTTTCCCTCCCATTTTTTTAATGATTTTCGGATGCGGTTTTGTGAAAACCAAATCTGTTACCAAGTGACAGATAAGGTTTTTTCCACTAGTGATTGTTGAAATGTGAATTGGTTGAATTGTGCCTTCATTGTCATTATGTTCAAGTAAAAATTACTTTTGAAGATAAATCAGTGAATCATTCTATAGTGTGAGTAATTTAACCAAATGTAAGCCTAATCAAATGAATTATAGAGAAGAAGCTACATTTGAAAAGTGGGAAATGTGTTCAGAGTGAAAAGCTATAAATAGGAAGATGTGTCAACAAACTTTTGTATTTTATCTAACCTTGTTTGGTGTCCATTATTTGGATGCATGTAATTATGGGCCACTCTAAGTAATGGGGGTCCAAATGCATTCATGTCTATGTGCCCCTACATCATCAATCATATCTTTGATATATATATATATATATATATATATATATATATACATATATATATATATACATATATATATATATACATATATATATATATACATACATACATATATATATACATACATACATATATATATACATACATACATATATATATATATATATACAATATATATATATCTTAGATTGTTACTATATGTGTCAAGAAATTCTTCTTTTTCCTGGATCTTTGCAAGTATGATAGACTAATGGTTGTACATGTAAAAATTGATATCATGGTGATATTACCTCAATCGGACTTATTCGGATAACTTGTGATTTTTAACATCATGTGTGATATTTCTATGTTCATTTTGACATGAATAAAGTTTAATGTAGTAAATGATGTTGAACTCAGAGTTTGTTAGCAATATTGTTTTAATTGAGATGTGTAGAATTGAGTATCATGAAACAAAGAGATCGTAGTTGGATGTATGATATGCTTGAGGGACAGTATCTCAAGACCGAGTTTGTGAATGGTGTTCGGGATTTTATTGAATTTGCACAACAAAATCATAAATTCAAAGACAGTGAGACAATTAAATGTCCATACTTCCGGTGTAACAACAAACGATTCTTTGATGTTGACATAGTTAGAGAACATCTTTATAAAAAAGGATTTTGTCATGACTATTTTGATTGGATATGTCACGGGAAATTGTTAACGAATCCCCAGTGAAGCCATCAAATCCTTATCGGGACATGATTGTTGATGCTCTTGGACACAATGAAGAATATTCAAATAATGAGCAAACAACTAATGTCGAAAAGGAGCCAAACGACGAAGCTAAGAAGATTTTTGAGCTCCTTAAAGCTGCCGAGAATCCGTTGTACAAAGGGAACAAAGTATTTGTCCTAGAGATGGCATCAAGAATAACATCTTTGAAGTGTGAGTACAATCTACCACACAAGTGTGTTGATAGATTTGCATATTTATTGAATAAAGCGATCCAAATAACAAACAAATGAGTAGAACTTTCTATGATACTAAGAAAGTTCTTAAAGGCTTGGAACTCCCACATGAGAAGATACATGCGTGTCATAACAGTTGTATGCTATTTTAGAAAGGCGACGCATATTTACTCAAGTGTAGTATATGAGAGTGTGATCACTATACAAGAAGACTCCTAGAGGCAAGCTTATTCTAGAAAAGGTCATAACATATTTTCCTATCACACCCTGATTACAAAGGCTTTATGCAAAGAAGGATGTTTCAGAGGAAATGACATGGCATGCCAAAACTCCTCGGGTTTCGGGTACCATGGCACATCCTAGTGATAGTGAGGCGTGAAAGCACTTTGATGCCACTTTCCCAGACTTTGCCTCTGAGAAACGTAATGTCCGATTAGGTTTGTGCACTGATGGGTCACAGTGTGGTAAGTTCGGAAGACAATATTCTTGTTGGCCTGTAATTCTTACTCCATATAACTTGCCTCCAGCAATGTGTATGAAAAAGCCTTTCATGTTCCTCTCTCTACTAGTTCCCGATCCTTAAAATCCAAAGGGTAATTTAGATGTATACATGCAACCATTAATTGAAGAGCTCAAATAATTATAGGATATTGGTGCTATGACTTATAATATTTTACAGAAGCAAAATTTCATGGTTTGTGCAGCGCTTTTGTGGACCGTAAGTGACTTTCCTGCATATGGTATGTTGTCTGGATGGGCTAGTAAAAAGGCTTGCCCTTATTGTATGGATGATACTAAGGCATTTTGGCTTCATAATGGTAATAAAGTCTCATGGTTTGATTGCCACCGGAAGTTTCTTCCACATGATCACCCTTTTCGTAAAAATAAAACAACTTTCGCAAAAACGAAGTGGAAAATGGCATGGCTTCACCTATAATGTCTGAGATGATTTGTGGCAATGTGTGAAAGACTTGCCTAGATCCATTGATGGCCTTAAAGCTCTCAAAATCTTGGAGAAGGCTAATTAGGGTTTGTTTAAACAAAGTTCCTTTTGGAAACTTCTTTATTGGCAAGATTTGCCTATTCGACGCAACCTAGATGTCATGCACATTGAGAAAAACTTCTTTAATCGACTTATAAACACAGTGATGGATGTGAAAGGGTAAACTTTAGACACTCTTAGTGCAAGAAAAGACTTGGCATATCTATGTAAGCGTCGACAGTAAGAGCTCACCTATGACGAATGAGGAAACGAAATCGTGCCAAAATCCCCTTTTGCACTTGACATGGCTTAAAGGAAGGTCTTATATGAATGGGTTCGTGACTTAAAGTTCCCGAACGGATTCGCATCAGACTTAAGTAGATGTGTTGATCTTCGAACATCTAGGCCTTTTGGAATGAAAAACCATGACTTTCATCTCTTTATGGAGAGACTACTAGCAGATGCCTTGAAAGAGTTGCTCCCTTCGCATGTTTGGAAAGCTATTACTGAGATCGGTCAATTCTTTCTTGACTTATGTGCATCCACTATCCAAGTTGATGATATGGATCGTTTGGATAAAGATATAACTGAAAATTACCAACCCACAGCCAGAAAACCCCATAGTCTCCCGGTAAATTTCTCTATACCGTTGAAAACCACCATCCCACACTCTAACGCACCCTAACCTCTTTAAACCATCACAACCCCTTGTAAAATCCCCTGATTTAATTAGTTTTTAGGGTGGGATGTGGGGTTTTGTGAGTGGTTCAAAATGATTTTGGTGCAGTTGGGGTGGTTTTCGACTGTTCGGGGGGTTGGCGGCTCAAAGGGGTGGCTGGTTGTTTTCAAAGGTGGAGAGGTTTTCGGGGGTAGGTGGGAGGATTTTTGCCGATGGGCTGGTGGATTCTGGGTTGAGGAAGGGTATATTAGTTCTTTATTTTAATTTTATTTTTGAAAATACATTGCAGACATCTTTTAGAATTACCGATTGTTCAGATTACGAGTCACAAGAGAGTAGAGACCAATATGGAAAGATACCCTGTAAAACTTGAGTTAAATAATAATGAAAGGTTGGCTTAATATCAGAAAACTAGTGAAAGGTTGTATTGTTCAAGTTAAAATTTTCAATTTTTTTTTATAAATATTACTTTTATAAATAATTAGCATAAAGTACTAAAGAATATTGTACGAGCGGAACATTTTAGTATTTCTATATAGAATATAAATGTTTTTCTTTTTTAAAAGGAGGAATTTTAACTTATATATATATATAGTTTTTTGCGGGGATATACCAGGGTAATAGGGCATTTTGTGGGGATGTACCTCACTAAATTTTTTTTGTGAGGATATACCAACCTAAATTTAAGTTTTGTTAAAAGGTACCAAAAACACTATTTTCGGCGATAAAGTCAAATTTTCGGCCTTTGACTTGGTAGGAACTCGCGAGTGAGCAACAAAAGTTGTATTTTACCCCCCTTAACCACGCGCATACTATTGAAATGTTTATTATTAACAATTTTTTTAAGAATTCCCTCCCCTAATAACCAACGCCCTCCCTTAACATTTCCTTCTCCTTAAACCTTGAAAAAGAATGCTCTTCAATTCAGCAAGAAAGGGCAGCTAAAGATCATCAATTGCAAGGTATGATATCTTATTTTAGCTTTAATCTCAATTCATTTTACTTCTTGTGTTCTTCAGTTGTATTATGTGGTTTGAATTTGTGCGATAGGGTATAAATTAGGGTTAAGTTACCAAGTCAAAGGCCGGAAATTTGACTTTCTCGTCGCAAATAGTGTTTTTGGTACGTTTTAACAAAACTTAAATTTAGGTTGGTATATCCCCACAAAAAACATTTAGTGAGGTATATCCCCACAAAACGCCCTATTACCATGGTATATCCCCGCAAAAAACTCATATATATATATATTTATTTTGAAAGGAGGGAATACTTAATTTGAATATTATCTGCAATTGCATTTAATTTTATTAAATTATGCAATACATTATATTGATACATGTAAACATGTATACATGATTTATATTCCATAAGGTAACCCTGAACACTTTGGTATCCACGTAAAATATCGGTAATACCTTATGCAAAAATTTTAAAAATTAAAATATTCGTAATATTTGGAGTATTAGTCGCATGTAGAATTAGAATTTTGAAAATATCTGCACGCATCACGTGCATCAAGTTCTTGTTTCATACCACCTCTATTCCTTAATGATCTTTACACTTACTCCATAAGTATGTTCCTTAATGTTCTTTATACTCCTTAATGATATGTTCCTTAATGTTCTTTATACTCCTTAATGATTACTCAATATTTTGGCTTAGATTAGAATATGTTTCTATACATAGTTGAGTTGCAATCCCCCATATTTATATGAATTTTATACATATAATTTATAGATTCTAAAATGTATTTATAATATATATATATTTCAGGGGGAATATAATTTTCTTATTTGGAGCTCAAATATTTTATGTTGTCAAGTTTTGACTTTATTAAGTTAAAGATAATTTAATTATTTTAAAGGAGAGCATTTAAAAGGTTTAAAAGGGTTTAGGAGACCTAGTACTACTAAGGCCCTGTTCTTTTGGACTTATTTTCAGCAAAAATAAGTAAAAATAAGTTCAGTTCAGCAAAAATAAGTTCAGATCAGCAAAAATAAGTAAAAATAAGTTCAATTCAGCAAAAATAAGTTCAGTTCAGCCAAAATAAGTTCAGTTCAGCAAAAATAAGTTCAGTTCAACCAAAATAAGTTCAGTTCAGCAAAAATAAGTTCAGTCATGTCTAATGTTGTAATTATTATTTTTGTTTTCAATATTACTATTACTATTGTTATTATTATTATTAATATTATAATTATAATAACGATGAATTTGTATTTTTTATTTTTTTATTTATTATTTATTATTTAGTTATTAGTTATGTTTTACTCTTTTATCCCCTCAAGCTTTTTATCATTGGTTGCCTAACACAGAGCAACTTAAAGTGCTAGAATATTTACTTTTAATTAATTTTATTTTATTTAAAATAGTGGAATCTGCCCATTTTTTAAGCATTATTGGTTTCTTCCCTGATTCCAAATAGGAACAACAAAAGAAAATGGAGGGAGTATAATCCAACCCATGTGCCTCTATACAATAATAAAGATACGCTATAAATAACTCATGACACCACCAACTTACAATGTCATAACTTAATGTAAAAAACTTATATGGACATGGTCCACACTAAATTAGTATGAACCTAATGCTAATTCATGTGATTTAAGGAAAAAAAAAGGGTCACTATAAAAAAAAATTGATAAAAAAGATGAGTAGATATAGATAGTAAAGTTTGACTATGTGAAACAAAGGTTACTAATAAGTCACAAAGAGAAAATTTCATTATGATAAACAAATGTGAGACTAAAGAGTGACTATATTAAAAAAAACGATCATTATGGTAGACAGTAACTGTATAGTGTAACTTAAGATTTTAAAAGGTTACTATATAGTAAAAAAAAGGGGGTCACTATGTTAAATAAATGGCTTTGGTCCACAATGATATTATTGTGGACCAATTCCTCACAAGACTAACTCATTATGCTAAATAACAATAACCCCAATATGCTAAAAACAAATTAAGCATGTTTAGAAAATAAAAACTATAACCCCAAAATAAAAGTACAAGGCCAGAATATAGAGGAAAAAAACTCAAGGGTTGCGGTTAAAAGGGGCCCAAGGCCTGCGTTTTTTGACCGCAGCCATTGGACTACCAGCCCTTGGCATTTAAGAAGGGCTGCGGTTTTTAACCGTAGCCCTTAGCGCATTAAGGGCTGCGGTCAGGGCAAAAACCGCAGCCCTTGGTGAGTTAAGGGCTGCGGTTAAGGGCCAAAACCACAACCCTTGGTGAGTTAAGGGCTGCGGTTTTTACCCTGACCGCAGCCCTTGTGACCCAAAAAAAAATAAAAATATATATTTTTTTTTTTTTTGCATTTTTTGGTCTAAAATGATCCCAAACAATTATATTTATATAAAAGTATCATTTTTCACTGCAAATTACGATTTTTTATGCAAATATAGAGAAAGTTACAAAAATATATGCTAACTAATCTATGATAGGTAGACTTATGATGGGTTTGCTTCACAAAATCAACTATCCGCTGAACTCTTCAAAGTCTACTAGGCATGAAAGCACGTTCAAGTGATCTCAAATCTACAGATGCATTTTTTACCTGCATAGAACATATGAACTTAGAGTTATGCATGATCAATGGAAAATTATCACACACCATTCACCATTACCCTTCCTTCACAAACCAGTTAATTCATGTTGAGTTCCTGTTTTGATGCACAGTAATAACTTTTCCATTGTTGCAAAATTTTAGGCCCTGAATGTTGCACTTACTACCTGACTTCTTATACAAAGTATGCTCATAAACTAAAGTCATAATACAAACATCAAATATACCTCATCATCTTGCATGGCTTGTCTACCAGCCTGATCTACAACCCAGTCATCGTGTAAACCTTCTAGAAGAGCACTATCAAGGAACATCAACTCATTTGACTGTCTTATTTGGCGCTCCCTGAGTCACCTGTTTCATAGATACGCTGCCTCTCAAAATAGCTAGTTATCCTATGGTCTTCAGTCATTTTAATCTGTTTCTCAACAACACTGCAAAGGGATTAAGAATTATAGTCATATTCTAGCAGACTTGATAACAAACTAGATGACACATCAAATTCCACTAATAATTAATTAGCAAACTTTAAAAGAACAGCACCACAATAACCATCATTTCACATCCAAGTATCTTAAATGATCTATATGGAAAACCTGCTGATTTATAACAAAAGAAAGAACCTAAACTTGACATTTAAAGAGTTCGCAGATGTTATTAAGTTAAGCATCATGTAGAAACTAGCTTCATGCCTCCTGGCTCCTGCATTTCCTTGTTCTTTCAGGATACCTGATCGAATTTGCTTATTTTAAGATTAAAACATTCATCCTGCTTATGGATGATGATAAAAAAAAATCTTTTGAGGTGCAGATGATCATAATATTATACTTTTTAATAGGATAACAAGTGCCGTCAAATTTAAAGATGAAAGAACACTCTGTAGCATGGAGTTAAACCTTCCCCAATATTATGCAAGCTCAAGAAACAGATAGAATGCAAGACACTTCATCCAATAAATTAATGCAACAAGAATTCATAATAGAAAATGAGATAGTATATTGAAATTAGCATGCAAGGTAAAAAAAAAAAAAAAAGGCAACTTGGGATCAACCTTAGGCAACCCAATTTACAAAACAGTTGGAGACCTAAAAAGTTGCACAACAAGGCCGCATCAGGAACATCCAAACCTGTAATAAGTTCAACAACAAACTCAACCAACAAACTATTCCCAACACCAGAAAGAATGAATAATGAAGCTACCAAAGCAGCAAGGTGAAATTTCATCAGAAAGAATGAACAATGAGCAACATACTTCATGGTAAAACAACAAGCAAGGTTGAAATTTTTACCTGATCAATAGCAGATGGAAATTTGCCTGGTGAAAAGTAGAAATTAAGATGGACATAGCTTGAATATGATTCATACTGACATTAAACTGATCCTGCAACATCCTAGCTCTCTCATCACACATACTTGCAAGAGCTTCTTTCCTCTTTTCAAAAGCTTGTGAACTCGTATACCAGAAGATTGATAAACAAACTATGATCCACAAAACAACCCAAGCAACTAATAACTTTTTCCACCATGTTTTTCTCAACTTTTTTGACCCAATATAATGGTAATAGTGATGATGGATCTTGCAGCTGCTCCCAATAATTTTCTCCCACCAATCACTCAAAACTTTCCCATCATCACCAACCAAACTAGGCTTAGCATCCATTAACCCACCATTAATAAGCCAAATCATGGGGATCACAGAGATAAACCAACAACATATCATTAGAAGAACATGGCCCACCTTAAACCCAAAACCAACAACATGAAGCAAACTCATCCACAGTAGTATCTCAAGAGGCAAACTTCAGGTGAAAGAGTGAAAGAAAAACACCCAACTCAAAACCATATATAATCTGAGGAATATGCTGCTGCTGGCATTGCTACAACGGTAGAAGAATTCCGAATCCTTCGACATCCAAATATCATACTTAAAAAAAAGGCCTAATTTAATTCAGGCTTGCAAATCCACAAACTTGAAGCACGCCATAAAAAGGCATCAAAATCAGTTCCTAATTTCTCCATTTTAACATATTACATACATTACACTCTGAAAATATTAGATGAAGACTGACCTAAAATGTCCAAAAATTCAGCGTAAAATTCAAATTCGAAGATAGAATGATATAATATGTACTATATAAAATCAAAATCAATACTAATTGTTATATCCGCTATTTGAGACAATTTCTACCAAATTTCAGTAAACAAGAAAACAAAAAGAGAGAGAAATAAACTTAAGGAGATAGAATTCGGTGATCGAAGACGTAAAGAGGAACAACATTGGTGTGCTTGGAGGCGGCAACAATGCCAGGGTGATCTTCGATTCGTAGGTCATGCTTGAACCAGACGACAGCAGCGCCGCCATTGTTGATGCTTTGATGAATAATTTGTGCGTTGATCTTCGTCTTCAAGGACAAGGAAAAGAAGCGATGAAGTGTAGGAAGGAGGGGAGTGGTCGGTAGAAAGTGAAGACCAAGTGGAGTGACAAGCGCCATTTCTTGGGGAGGAGAGAGAGAAAGTGAAGGTAGAAGATTTTGTCCATGGATTTACAGGTACAATAACTTATGAGCTTGAACCAAAATGACATTTTTTTTTTGGAAGAACAGAGAGAGGGGTTTTTTTGTGGCCGAGCGAAAGTGGCGGCGTGGTTACTGATGCGGTGAGCGCTGAGAGACGGAAGAGAGGGGATGCGTCGATGGGAGGAGAGAGAGAGAGAGGGGGTGGGGGGTTCTGCAGCGACAGCGAGGGAGTGAAAGGGGAACTGGACGGAGTTTGGGCTTACGGCAAATAGACTAATCGATAACTTAAGGCCAAGAAGGGCTGCGGTTTTTGGGATAACCGCAGCCCTTCACCAAAAGGGCTTCCTTTAAAACCGCAGCCCTTCATACACGAAGGGTTGCGGCTTTTAGGCTAACCGCAGCCCTTCACTATTAAGGGCTGCGTTTTTTGAAAAACGCAGCCCTTGCGTTTTTTCACTAGTAATGTAAATCATGGGTATAATACTCGTAGCAACCACTATATTACTACAAAATACTTCATCTGTTTTTTTTAGTTGATCCATTTCCCTTATGCAAACATGCCAATGCAGTATTTTAAACCTTTATATCTCTAATTATCAACAAGCAAAAAATTGCAAAAAGTTGATATTCTGAAAATATACATTGAGACGCATCTAACAAGATTCCACATGATTATTTTTTCTTAAGTACAAATCACAAAATATAGTCAAAATTACACATGTGAATAGTGTCAAAAGTCGGATCATCTTAAAAAAAATGGAAGAAGATAAAATAATGTAGATAACCAAAACCAAACAAAAGAATAGAACTAATTAAAATCACAAATTCAACTATAACAGAGCGACGAGATTGCAGCAAACTATACCACTCATAAAACTCTAAAATCATGAAGCATAAACAAGCAACCAATAAATAAATCATGACACTATCTTATAACTTAATCAAAGTATCAAACCAAACCATGCGTAAACTCACGAGAGAGAGAGAAAATATGTAATATGCTGATCAACTACTGTCATCTTCAAGAACGAAAACAACTACCAATATCCAGACCCACGAACAGAAGATAGGAACAGAACACCAAGAGCCTAATAATAATGGTAACAAAAGAAAGCGACGTTAGTTCCCAGCTTGACCCATACAACACCTACATAACTATACTACAAAGGTTCATGCTTTTAAAATACGATAATCAACAAAACATTTTGATGAACTAAGATAATCATTGTTTATGCAGATTTTTGCCTTAACGACATGAATCAATGTTGGGACGACAACAACCAAATTAGAACGATTAGATGGATGTAAATACAAAGGGGAATCAAAGGGAAATGACACAAGGAAATGTTGATGCGGAAAACCCCTCAATGAAGATGGGTAAAAAACCACGGGTGGAGATGAGCCCATCAATCCATTATATGCAACTGACGTTCAAGGTGAACGACAGTCAATACACCCTAGGATGATTATTCTAAGTACAATAGCTTGATTGCAATGTAAATAAAGGTAAACTGTGAAAGCTCTCGCTTGTATGAGTGATGTGAATGTTTGTAACCCCTTCTCTCTTAGCTCCGTAGTCCTTATATAGCACTGCTAGCCTCAAAGTGTACCCAAGAATATCGGAAGTGGTTAGCTGAGATCATGGCATAATATCCCCGTTTTTTGGCATGTTTCTTGACTGCCAACTAGGCCATTTGAACTGACTGGATTTGACGAGACTTAGTCACCCTTATTCTTCGGTAGTTGGCTGTCTTTTAACCAGGTCCTTGCGTCATGTCGTTGCTGCTCATGTCACCGTCATCCTGAAAATTCAGCCATAACAGTTTGCCCCCAATTGTTGCAATGAGGATTATGTTAGAATCATAAAAAATTGACATGTTGAAATTCGGAATTAATCAGGACAATCATATGATGAATTGACTTCTAACAAGATAACTTTTACAACAGATAACCCAAGAATCATGAGTGAAAAATAAGCAATTAAAGATAATAAATATTCTTTAGCAATTAAAATATATCCGTTGCACGCTAATGATCATACAACAGTATAAAAAGCTGTGCCAGCTGAGCCCAAACTACACACAACATTCTCTATCCTAAAAAATTCTTGAACATTCGACTCTTTCTCTAGAACTTTACGGGGAACTTCGACTGAACCGCCTCAATTTACCAGGTAAATACCGACACTCTTAGCTCCGATTTGTGCAAATCTCTACTTTTTCTTCAAATTCATGGCTCCAAGTAGGCGTAGCATTAGAAACTATGCTAAAAATCATGAGAAAGCTAAGGTAAAAGAAAAAATAATAGAGGAGAAAAACGAAATTGATGATGAACAATCAACTATGTCGAAAGAAGACTTAATGAAGTTTTTAGACGTAGGAAATTTACCCACCGACACGATTTTGAGAAACGCTGAGCCAGATGAGTGTCCGAAAGATTGTCCCTACGATTGGGTCGTTCTTTACGAATACCCTTTTAAAATAGGTCTTAGCCTACTCTTTCCACCCATAGTCAGAGATCTTCTGCAAGTTTTCCAAATTAGCTTGGCTCAGATAATGCCCCGAATTTAGAGGGTTCTTAGCATCGTTGACAGGGTAACTTCCACTTGGGATGAACCTTTCACCCTCCAGGACCTTCTATACTACTATGAGATTAGGATTAAGGGCAAAAACTTGTTAGCCTTACACGTCAGAGCGAAAAGAAACGCTCTAGTTGAAGGGGTACCGTCGAACGACAGAGACTGGAAGAATCGTTACATCTTTGTGAAAAAATTATCTCTTGGTGGTTTAGAGATTTCTTTAATCAGAGGCTGGAATATAGAAGGTTCATAAATTTCCTTGTGATTTCTCTTAACGTCCCGTTGTTAACATTATTCTCACATCACTTTCTTCGCAAACTTGGACCCAAAACTGCTGGGACACCGTGAGATATTGGAACAAAGGTGTAGGGAGTTCTTGGAATTTGGTGAAGAAGAACGATCGTTCAAGAAAGTTGTCGTTGCTGACCAAGACAGTTGCTCCTCAATGGCGTCAGGTAAATGCTCCTCTCCATTAATCGTTGGATGCTGTCTTTGTAATTTATTTTGAATGTACCAACTTTCTGTGCGACTAACTATTTGCAATCACGACAGAGGGGGTCTATGGACAGTCTGAAGCTCTTAGAATAGAAGGGAACAAAATGTTCTGCTGCGTCATCTCCCACAGTATTTGACAAACAGACGCATCACGATGTCGTTCACGTCGAGGATGATGACGCTGCCACTCATCGCCATAAAGTTTGTAAGTCTGTATTTCTTGCCTCTCCTACCAAAGAGGGACCATCATACTCTGTGATAGTTCCTAACGATTTTATGTCGTTAAACAAGTTAATCTGGCCTGAAGCAGAGAAATTCCTTTTTCCTGGAGCGGAGGATCGTTTGCGAGACCGTCCTATGCCAGGGCTAATGTCAGATGGCTTAGAGCTGATATTCCAAGTATGATAGTGATTCATACTCCTGTTTCTGACCTCTTTTTATAATAATTTCTAACTGTGGTCATTGTGCATCAAGCGTTGCAGCATTTCTTAATGGTTAAGAAGGAGATATCATCGCTTTACCGAAGCCATCAGGTGATGAAGGCAAAGGTGGAAAAGAGTGAAGCGACTTTGAAAGGGAAAGATGCGGAATTAAAGAAGGTCTACCTTGAAACGATAAAGATGGAGGAAGCTCTGAAGAGGAATGAGGAAGAGCTGGAGAGCCTAAGGAAAAAGGCTACAGACATTGAAGAGGCATCACGAGCTGAAATTTATGCGTTGCAGGCACAAGTCGCTGCATTGAAGAACGAGTCGGATGGGATGGAAGCTGAGGTGACCACAATGGTGAAGGCCAAACTCATGTACCAATTTATGATGGGACGTACAACGTCGTGGGAACCTTTGAAGGAGATTGATCTGTACCTTAAATGGGTAGGCTCGATGAAGGACTTGATGGAATAGGACGACCTGGTTAAAGCGACTACAAAATCTTCTCTGAGCGTCGGTCAGCACGAGGGTTATGTTTTTACTACCAGCGTAGCGTTGATGACATCTGACATTCCACAAGACGACTATTTAGAGAAGGGGATTGTGCCTGAGGTGCAAGTGTCAGAAAGATCTACTGACGAGAAGTCTGCCGACGTTTCTGGGGTTTAGCCACTTAGACCTTTCGTTTTAAAATTTCTTTTGCTTAGAAACAATGGATCTTTTGGGTTACTCATAAGAGTAATCAAACTTATGTAGTTTTAATTATGGGCCACACGTGGGAGTGACCACAACTTATGTTTTTGGCCATTCATGTGAATGGTATGACTTTTAAATTTACTTTATGCTAATGATATTTTAGAACTTATGTCGTGCCGTTTTTCTAGCGTTAAAGTACAATGCTCATGTGCTTTCAAAACCTTTCTCTGTCGTATGACTTAGGTATCATTAGAACAAAAATCAAATAATTGTAAAACACATTTACTTACTTGACTTCAGTAGGTCGAATGTTTATGACGTTGTTGTTTTCTTATGAGTGACATTGAAATCTTGTCACGTTTATAACGGTGTGTAGTGTCGAAGTAATCCGACGTTATTGATGCTGTATTCAACACTTTGTCAATCTAGTTGACTTATTATGCAAAAAAGATAGTTCGTTGCTACGTCTGGACGTTGCAGACTTATTGAAAAATATAAAAGATCCTATAAAAGAAACACACAATAATGTTCCGTCGTTAACATCTCAATGACCATGCGACGACATGTTCATCACTTATTGAAAACATAAAAAGGAAAAAATGTCACTTAGTACTTAGCTAGAAATGATATTTATTGAGGTGAACAGCATTCCAACTACGTGGGATCATAGTTCCGTCACGTCGGACCAACTGGTATGCGTCATTGCCAACGACCTTGCTGATTTGCTAGGGACCTTCCCACTTTGGACCTAACTTACCTGCGTTTGGCTCATGTGTGTTTTGGAAGACCTTCCTTAGTACCTAGTCGCCTTCAATGGACGACTTAACCTGCACATTTTCATTAAAACTCCTCACGATGATTTTTTGTTGTGATGCCATGGGTACCAGCAATTCGTCTCGCAATTCTTCTATAGTATCTAGATCACTGATCAGTTCGTCGCGAATTTGTTGTTCTGTCATCAAGCCATACCTGGCAGTTGGGATGCTTACCTCAGCTGGTAGGATCGGTTCACAGCCGTAGACCAACGAGAAGGGCGTTTGTCCAGTCGCAGTGCGTGGCGTCGTGTGGTTTGCCCATAAGGTGGCAGGCAACGCTTCTGCCCACTTACCTTTCTTAGCTGTGAGACGTTTCTTCAACGTGTCTATGATAGTTTTGTTACTGGACTCAGCTTGTCCGTTGGCCTGAGGATATCTGGGCATTGATGTTAGCAACATGATGTTCCATTTGTCGCAGAAATGCTTGGTTTGTCACTTATAAATTGTGATCCATTGTCGCATGTAATTTCCCACGGCACTCCAAACCTGCAAATAATGTTAGTATGTATGAAAGAGATTACCTTCTTGTCGCGTACCTGTTGAAACGACTCTACTTCTATCCATTTAGATAAGTAATCTGTTAGTGTTAACATAAAGAACTTTTGTCCTCGGGCTGGAGGTAGTTTGCCAACTATGTCCATTCCCCATTTCATGAAAGGCCAAGGGGTTAAACTTGGATGCAAAATTTCGCAAGGTTTGTGCGTCGTACCTGCGTGTTGCTGACACCTGTCACATTTTGTGACGTACCTGGTTGCATCCTGTTTCATCGTTGGCCAATAATAGCCCATTCTCAAGCTCTATTGGATAAGCTGTGTCCACCAGAATGGTTTCTACATGTTCTTTCATGTAGATCTTGCAGAACTGGCTCCCACTGGTGTTTCTCCAAACATCTTAGATAGGTTCCAGCGACAGATTTCTTGAACAATACTCCTTGAATGATAACATACCTGGACGCTTTGAAACGAATTCTTCGTGCCTCTGCTCTGTCATCTTGGAGTGTATCATTAAGTAAATAATCATAAATAGGTTACGTCCAACTAACACTTACCTTAACATCTTCAGGAACTGCATCGTTTGTTTGGTCAATATCGTTACTATCTGTGAGGTCTGCGTCATTGTCGTCAATTGTGGTGACGACGTCTGCAACTTCTTTTCACTTACTTATTGATGGAGTCATGAGATGAATGATAGGGATAGAAGTAAATGTCACGTCTCTCATGGATGATCCCAGGTTTGCTCTTGCGTCTGCTTACGTATTTTGGTCTCTTGGTACCTGCATTATGTCAAAAGGGTTAAACGTCTTGCTTTTACCTTGTGCGACCTCTAAGTATGGCGCCATTTTGGAGTCCTTTAGCAGCAAATTCTCCTTTGAGCTGGCTGACTATCGACGACGAATCGCTATAGACTTTTAACGCTTTTGCCCCCAAGTCGTTGGCTAGGGTCATTCCTGCGATTAATGCTTCGTATTCAGCTTCGTTGTTAGTAGCTTTGAAATCACAACATATGGCTTGTACTATCTTGTCCCCTTGTGATGACTTCAGTACAACTCCTAAGCCTACACCATGAAAATTAGAAGATCCATCAACAAATAATGTCCAAGCGTCATGATTGACGTTATTAATGCGAGCGACTTCGTCGTCTGCTATCTTCTCGAGCTCTAAACTGAAGCCTGCCACAAAGTCTGCTAGGGCTTGCGACTATATCGCTGTCCTGGGTAAATATTTGATGTCGTAGCCACTGAGTGCAATAGCCCACTTCCCCATGCGACCTGTCAGTTATGGTCTACGCAAAACGCTCTTAATGGGATAGTTAGTCATGACAACGACAATACGGGTTTCAAAATAATGTCTTATTTCTTGACAGTTGTAACTAAAGCCAGCACAAGTTTTTCAAGGGAAGAGTACCTAGTCTCTACGTTTAACAGAGACTTACTGACATAATAAATTGGGAGTTGTTGATTTTCGGCTTCTCTTGTCAGGACAGTTGTAGACACATAATCGTGTTTTTCCATTTAAGGATCCGACGATGAAACATATTGTGGTCTTAATTGGTCCGACCCAAGGGCAGAACAGTCTGAAAAGCCGTTCAAAACTATTTTGAAAAGTGTTAAAGTCCTATTTTAAAGCCCAATTAATTATTCATGATAATTAATTGTATTTTGAGTCCAATCCTTTGAAAAGCCCAATTAATTTTTAATAATAATTAATTATTTTATTTTAATAAATAAATATTTTCAAAGATAATTTTTATAGTTAAAAATTAGATTTTATCCCGTAAAATCAGATTCCGGAATTAATGAATAAAAGAAAATCTTTTAAAACGCGTTTTGAAAAAGGCGTGTCAAAAGCCAGGCTGGTGCGCCTGGCGCACTTTGCTGCGCCAGGCGCAACTTTTCCTGACACCTGGCACTGTGCCACGCACTGTGCCGTGCTCCTGGTGCACATATATCCGTGAAGCACAGGTTTCTTTCTTATCTTTTTCGAAGCGCGTACCACTTATATGCTTTTTACTGGTCATGCCGCGTCATGCGCTTAACACGTCAGCTGCGCCAGGCACAGCTGGCGCGTGAGGCGCAATGTAGTTTTCCCTATAAATAGGCCTGATTTCCGTACAGATTAAAGAACGGATTTTTCACATTAACACACTTCGAACTCGACGAACACTTTACGAATCTCTTTACGAACTACAAAACTTCCCTACAAAAACTTATACTTTCAAACACAAATACATTCAATCTACATACTTTCATACATTCAGATTTTCAGGCTTCACGATTGCTCGTCCCGAAGGTTGTCAATCTCTCAGACCCAGGCCACGGTATAATCCTGAGGGTCCTTAAATAAATTATTTTTATATTGAAGTTACTAACAGTTTTCTTTCCTGGTGTAGATCTTAAATGTAAAATCGCTCTACTATATATTCTAACCTCTTTTCTATACTTTATTTTATGTTCATATTGTTCTTGCCTTTGTATATTATATGCTTGCCTGATTATTCTATTCATAATATATGGTTGTCTTGTTTTAATGTTTTTATCACCCACATGTTATTTTTGCTAATCAAGACCTAAATAAATGATCTAATATTAATCGGATTAATTTGGACAACCTGCTAGGTTCCCCGTAATTTGATTGCCTAATAACATGTCACTAAAAATTAGTCTTTTATGTGTTTCCTGAACCAACTTAGACTATATATTTTTAGGGTGTTTAAAAATATTATATGATTATTCTTTGGCATAAAATCTGTAATGAATCGATATTTAGTAGAGGCCAGCAATGAGTAATATGGTTCCTGACTGTATTGTACCCTCACCCCTGAACTCAATCTTTGGTTCATTTTGACCATCTATGGAGTCATGATGGGGAAATCTACATTGGATAATTTGTCTGACGATCTGGATATAAAGCAGTTAAGTGCAACGACAAGTCCTGTCAACCTTTGCACTTCCTTGACATTCCTTGGTGATTGGGTATTCATCAGTGCCTTGATTTGATCAGGACTCGCTTCTATCCCTTTTGTGTCACGACATACCCTAAAAATTTTCCTGCGGCAACTCCAAATGTGCATTTAGTTGGGTTTAGTTTCATACCATATTTCCGGAGGATGTCGAAGGCTTCGAAAAAGTGTTGTATATGGTCGTTCGCCTTTTTTGACTTCACCAACATGTCATCGATGTAGACTTCCATCATGTCACCAAGTTGGTCTTTGAACATTTGATTAACCAAACACTGATATGTCACACCTACATTTTTTAGTCCAAAAGTCATAACCTTATAACAATAACTACCTTTGTCGTTGACGAACACATTTTTTTCCTGGTCTTCCAGATGCATGAGGATTTGATTGTAACCGGAATATGCGTCCATGAACGTTAAGAGCTTGTGCCCTGCTGTCGCATCGACCATGGCATCTATGTGTGGGAGTGGGAACGGATCTTTAGGGCAAGCTTTGTTGAGATCTGTAAAGTCAATGCACACTCTCTATTTGCCATTTTTCTTGCTGACAACAACAATGTTAGCTAACCAATCAGGATATTTAACCTCTCGTGCCTTACCTGTGTCGATCAATTTTTGAACCTCGTCATTTATGATTTAGTTGCGTTCAGGAGCGAATTTGTGTAGTTTTTGTTTGACAGGTTTGTGATCCGGATCAACGTTAAGCTTTTGAGTGATGACGTCTGGACTTATACCTGTCATATCTTCATGCGACCATGCAAAGCAATGTTGGTTAGCTTTTAAGAAATCGATTACCTGGTTTCGAAGTTCAGGCGACAGCATCGCTCTAATGCGAACGACATGATATGGAAAGGCATCTACTTGTTGCTCGTTGGGCTCATCGGGCATTGATCCACTTGCTAATTGCTAGATTGACGCTTTGGAGGGCTTGAGCGACGAACTATAACATTCTCTAGCGGCCTTTTGCTCTCCTTTGATCTCTTAGACGCCCAACTTGGTTGGGAATTTGAGCGTCTGATTATATGTTGCCGGGACTACTTTCAACTTATGGATCCATGGTGTGCCGAGGATAACATTGTAAGCGGATGGACAGTCGACGACGTTGAACCTTGTTTACAAATTAACTCCTTTAGCGAAAGTTGGTAAGGTGATCTCGTCGACGGTTTGTTGCGCTTGTCTGCTGAATCCGACTAGGACTGTTAATTTCTTCGTTATGTCCCTGTCATCAAGACGCAAGGCATTTTTTAACAAGGCTGAGCTTTCGCCATCAACCAGCGCGCGTTGCAGCAGGCAGTTGCTGACGGTTAGAGAAATGACCAATCCGTCATGATGATCCTCGTCGCATACGTCATCATCATCAAAGGTAATTGACAATGCCTCTAGTTTTCTTTCGTCATCAGACCTGCAAGACTTAGGAACTTTGAACGAGGGAGAACCCTCTCTTGCTAGTCGTTTGGCTGCTGAATACGTTAGTCCGCAAACGTCAGATCCACTAGAAATAACATTAATTACCTTAATGTGCGTGGGGGACTCAGGTGGATATGGCTTGGAGGGATTTTTGTCGAAAGATGCTTTCCCTTTGTCGCTGAGGAGATCTTACAGGTGTCCTTTGCTCAACATGAAAGCAACCTCCCTCATGAGCGTTATGCAATCTTCGGTCCTATGACCATGATCGTGATGGAATTGACACCATTTGGTCTGATCATTCTGTGCGTCTGGTCGGTCACTCTTCCTTGGCCATCGGACGGGTGCACCGATCTTAGTTAGGGCGTTGACGACACCTCCAACGTCGATAGAGAATCCATACTATTCGATCTCAGGGTAGGCGTTGGGGTCAGTCTTAGCTTCAGTACCTACGCATTCCGACGCGTCGTTAACATTATGTACCTGGTTTAGTTTTGTTGTATGGGTGAGGCCTCCAGTTATGCTTCTTCGGGTGAACGTCTTGCGATAACTATAGCCTTTCGATACATGACGTGTCGATATGGTGTTGAGGATCGCGTCGTCTTCTTCTAAACGCATATGGGCCAAAGCCCTGGATTTGACTTTTTCAAACGCCGCACATCGATTTTTGGTGAGACGGTTATACAACTTGGATCTGAGAATGAGTCCTTTCCTGAAACATTCAATAGCAGTTTAGTATCTAAATCTTCAATTCAGATCATTTCTCTATTAAAACGATATAATAATAGCGAATAGGTTCTCCTGGCTTCTGAATGATGTCATATAGATCACTAGTCTGCTTATCAAGACTGTGACTGCCTTCAAATTTGCTGTAGAACTTGTTCACCAAAGTTTAGAAGTTCCCAATGCTTCCTGGCTTGTGGAACCCGAGCCATTTGAGGGCTGGTCCGGTCAGCGTCGCTCCGAAGGATTTGCACATGAACGCTTCGACTAAATGCCATGGAATGGACGCTTGCCACATCCGCTGCTTATAACTGAGTGACGTGCTTTGTTGGGTCGGTAGATCTGCCATAGGTTGTCGTCATGAATGGAAGGTTGAGCTTCTTCGGCAAGGCTGCTTTGGCGATCTCTTCCACGAACTGGGACGCTGCATATCCGTCGCGATGGTCGACAATACTTGGTGTTGGAGCTCCAGAAAGTTGAGACAAGAGACGCATCATTTGGCGATTCTACTTCTCGATTATAACCATTCTTTTGGCCATAACGTCGCCTTCTTTGGGTGGCTCATCGTCTGGGATGCCACCGTTCTTCAATTCGTCATCATCTTCAAGATCTTCAGACTCGAAACTTTCCTCGTCGCTGAGGCGATGCATTGATGAAATATAACCAATGTTTTGGGAACGTCGCTGCTTGGACACTTTGGTCGAGGCTAACTCTTCTTGTAGCTTTTGGACTTGCTCTTTTGACGAAGTGAATTCAGAGGATAGACGATCATTGTCCTTTTTCATCTGCTCCATTTCAGCTTTCATTTTTTCATAAGTGGCTTGCATTTCTTTGGGATCCATTAGGATGGAAAATGATGATGTTTTATTGTTAACGAGAATTGATGAAAGATATGGTTGTTGGCTCCACGGTGGGCGTCAAATTGTTTATGCAGATTTTTACCTTAACGACACGAATCAATGTTGGGACGACAACAATCAGATTAGAACGATTAAATGGATGTAAATGCAAAGGGGAATAAATGGGAAATGACACAAGAAAATGTTGACGCGAAAAACCCCAATGAAGATGGGTAAAAACCGCGGGTGGAGATGAGCTCACCAATCCACTATATGCGACTAACGTTCAGGGTAAACGACAATCAATACACCCTAGGATGATTGCAATGTAAATAAAGGTAAACTGTGAAAGCTCTCGCTTGTATGAGTGATGTGAATATTTGTAACCCCTTCTCTCTTGGCTCCGTAGTCCTTGTATGCCGCTCCTAACCTCAACATGTGCCCAAGAATATCGAAAGTGGTTAGCTGAGATCATGGCATAATATCCCTGCTTTTTTGGCATGCTCCTTGACTGCTAACTAGGCCATTTGAACTGATTAGATCACCCTTATTCTTCGGCAGTTGGTTGTCTTTTAACCAGGTCATTGCATCATGTCATTGCTGCTCGTGTTAACTCAACGTCATCCTGAAAATTCAACCATAACAATTATAACAACAAAGTTAATAAGAACAAGTGATGTTGCGTATGCATTCATGTGTCTAAATATATAACAACCAAACAACTAAATTTCACAAGTAACAAGATATACGTGTAGTCATGAAAATTAAGAAGAATACAAACACATAAAGAAATAGTTTTCCACCTAAATTTTAGCATAATTCTAATCCAACCTAACTACTAAAACTAATATAATCCCTATGCGAATTCTAACCATTTTAGGAAAACCGTTAATTAACTAGGCCAACTAAAGGTGTGTAGAACAATAGCTTAACCTTCATGTTTCTGCGCTACGCGCCTTCCCCCATGAATTGTCCTCCAAGCAACCAGACAATGATCTTATAAACGCGAAAGAAAAGAATGAAAAAATGGTGGGTTTTGAGTAGAATAAAGGGTGGATTTTCCTCTTTGTTTCTCTTTTCAAATGGTCGAAAAGAATGGGGAAGATGACATATTTTTCTTTCAGAAATTCCAGCTCAAAGACATTAAAATGAAGGGGGTTGCAAACGGTGATAAACAAGCTAAGATTAAAAGAGCACTTATTGGGGGGTTACATGGAAGTTACAAGGAGACCAAAGGTCACTCGGCCTCACACTTTATAAAATTTTATTTTTTGGGACATCAACTTAGGAATTTAAACTTCATGGTTAAAAAGTAGTTTAAGACGTTCTAACGCGCTAAAATCGATTAAATAAAAATACTAGCTCAAACGCATATTTTAAGTACTAGAAAAATATATAATTCTAATTTAATTAAATAATTAAATATAATATTTAAAAAGTAGAAAATATATACTATATAATATTTTCAAGACTAAAATATTCTAATTTTAACGAAAAATAATAACTAATGGGAAATAATGTAAAAGATTAGGAGCAATCTGTGGTGTTACAGACTATGTGCAATATGCCCTCACCATAACAATTGAGATATAGACTTTTGATGATCCATGTTCCTATAGGAAAGCAATGTCTCTACCCGATTATAGCAAGTGGTTGATAGCAATAAAGCAAGAGATAAAATCTTTATACAATTACAATACTTGGGAGTTGGTTATTGCACCTAAGAAAAATAAGATCGTTTGGAATAAATGGGTGTACAATAAAAAAGAGGGTACATTGGATTCGGTAGGTCCCGTTGATAAGTGAGATTTACCTCACTCTTAGGGTGGTATTAAGGGCCTTTTCACTTTGTTTATTTTGATTTTCAATTCTTTTCCCCTTATTTCATCTCTTTTGTTGATTATCTCCCTTTTAGTTTATACATTGTCTCCCCTCTCCCTATCTTCCTACTTGTGATGTTTATGTAGGAATATGATTCTCACAAGCATTAAAAGAGAGCAAAAAGGAGCACTAGAGGGAGTAGCTCGCCAGAGAAGCAAGTTGCCCGTCCACGCCAAGGAGCCCGCCAAGTCAGTGAGCTAGCCCGTCCGAGTCTACATGTTACCCGCCCGGGTGCTTGTGTGCAAACCCCCACTGCCTTCCACACCAAAATGGCAGTGTTGACCCGATATGAGCAGCCCGCCCTAGCATTTCCCTTGCCCACCCAAGCTACTGATGTGAGCAAGTTCCTGCCAGTTCGCCTAAAAACTGTCGCACGACCGATGGAATCTCCCGAGCCCGAGCTGCCTATCCCGCCCGGGCCATGCCCCAGCTCCCCCGGTCCTCCTTGGTCTGTCAGCTCGGGCTATTCTCTGCGGTTTTCTTCGGCCCATTTTTGTTTACGACGATGTAATTGGGGGGGGAGTATAAATACCCCCCTAGCGCATTTAAATAAAGAAATCCATACATTAGAACACTAAGCTTAGCTACTTAGTGTAGGAGAGAGAAAACTTGGCTCAAGAGGTGTAATGTGGAAATTGAAAATCAATAAAAAGTGATAAATTTCTTTCAAGTTCTTATTTCCTTAGTAATATTCTCAATCCTTTGTTTCTCTCTCTCATTATATATTTTTATGCTTTTTAGTTTATTATTTTCATGCTTTAGTTTCATGTTTTCATTGCTTAATCTTCATATTTGATAGGTTAATCTAGACTAAAGTTTCCATCTTTCCTTAGTCTCCTCTTGTTTGTTCTTTAGATTTTGCTTTATTTTTTTATTTAAAATCTTATTTTTTTAGTTTTCCGGTATTTTTGGATTGGTGATTTATTGCTAGTTTTTCCATGTTTAGGATGTTTGCTAGTATAATGGGTAGTGAATAATTCATTAACTAGGATTAGGGAGTAGCCCAATCATTGTTTCCATCCTATTCTCATGAGTAGAGTTTGTTGGGTTTGTTATGTTTGGGATTTGTGCATTATCAATCATAAATACTGTTGGTGACTTATGTGAAATCCATCACCTTTTGACCCATTTGTTGCCCTTAATAGCTTTCTTTTAGGTGGTTGTCTTCATAAATGATTGATTGGTTGTTATGTTTCACTAGTTGACTTACATTGTCTTGCGATTTGTTGCTATAATTAGGACTTTAAACTCCCTAGGACATATTTTAGAGGTGTTTAGGATTGTTTATTCCCTTTGCATATCCCCTTTACATGTTAGTCCCCATAACACTACTTGATTTTTTGATGTGAATCGTGATTTTGGTTTTTCCCACTCCTAGTGTTTTTCCTAATTTGATTCCAATAGTTTAAATCACCTAGTTTAACCAAAACTTAATGTTTTCTTCGACTTAGCTTACTCCTCTCATCCTTGTGGTTCGACCTTTGCTTACCACTTGACTAGTTTAGGTGGATAGTTAGGACTTTTATTTGATTTTATGGAATTAGTAACAACCTAGTTTTTACCTTGTTCACCTGTCTACAAGGCAAGAGTTGTGGCGAGGAGTTTCACTCAAGTTGAGGGTGTTGATTTTCATGAACTTTTCTCACCGGTTATGAAACACTCCTCAATTAGAGTTTTGCTTTCCTTGGTAGCTATGGAAGACTTGGAGCTACACCGACTTGATGTTAAGATCGCCTTTGTCCATGGGGACTTGGAGGAGAAAATCTACATGAAGTAACCAAAGGGTTTTGAGGTTGAAGGGAAAGAAGAGCATGTATGTCGTTTGGTGAAGTCATTGTTTGGGTTAAAGTAATCCCCTAGGCAATGATATAGATGATTTGATTTGTTTACGTTGGCTCATGAATTCACAACAAGCTCGTATGATAGTTGTGTCTACTACAAAGAGTTAGTAAGTGGTTCCTTCATTTACCTTTTGTTTTATGTGGATGATATGTCGGTTTTTTTCAAGCATTTGAGTGAGCTAAATAATTTGAATAAGCCATTGAGTAGTGAGTTTGGTATAAATAATTTTAGTGAAGCCAATAAGATACTTGGGATGGAGATTCATAGAGATTGATCTAAAGGGGCATTGTAACTTAGCCAAAGGAGGTATATATACTGAGAAGGTTCTTGAGAGGTTCTCAATGAACAATGCAAAGCCTATTTGTACTCCTTTTGGTTCTCACTTTAAGCTTTCAAAGGAGCTTTGTCCTCTATCTGAAGAAGAATAATGTGACATGGCTCACATCTCTTATTCTAGTGTCGTTGGGAGTGTGATGTATACCATGGTATGTTCTAGGTTGGATATTGCTAAAGCAGTGAACATGGTGAGCTATTATATGTCAAGACCCGGGAAATGGCATTGGGAAGCTTTGAAATGGCTTCTATGGTACTTGAAGGGTACCTCACATGCTTGCTTGGAGTTTGGTCAAGATGCAAATGGTGTGATTTGGTATTGTGATTCGGGTTATGGTGGAGACTTGGATGAACAAAAGCAACTTCGGGGTATCTGTTTATCTTAGGAGGTATGGTCGTGAGTTGACAATCTTCGCTACAAGATGTGGTAGCTCTTTCAACTATGGAAGCCAAGTTTATGGCAATTACCAAGGCATTGAAGAAGATAAAGTGGCCCAAAGGTTTGGAGGGGGAGATTAGCTCGTGTTCTAAAGAGGTGTTCGTATTTTGTGATAGCCAAAGCGTTATTCACTTGGCTAAGAACCAAAACACATTCCATAGAAGAATGAAGCATATAGCTATAAACTACAACTTCATCTGGAATGTTCATAAGTGCGTTTCTAACGTACTTAATGGACTCTTTTTGGCTAATTTATTTTGATCCTTTTTCTCCCCTTCCTTCCCTGTTTCTTCTCCCTTTCCTCTTCTATTTCACTCACTTGATCGTTCTTGATCATAGTAATATTTTGCTAGATTTTCTGTCATTTTTTTACCGGATTTCTAGCACAATTGCTTTCTCTTTTTTGCCATGTTCTTAATGTAGGTGGGACCATCTAAAATGACTATAAGTTCAAGAGTTGGCAAAGGAAGTAATGAAAATAAAGACAAAGTTGAAAAATGATGCCTTCATACCCTGCCCCATGTACCACTCACAAAGGAACACATAACACAATTAAATCTCGTAAGGACAATTTCAAATGGACATATTTACCAAACTATTATTCGGATGAAAGTAATTCAAGCTGGAGGTGAAAGCTGGTTTCGATAGCTTTCCATCGACTAGTCATAAGATTGATTTCAACATAAAACGAAGGAGATATGTGCATTTTAAGTTGAGCTGAACATCATAAACGCACCTATCATTTTTCCAGAATATCTGCAAGGCTTCGAGCCGTTGTTAGAAAAACAATACTTAAGATTGTGTTTTCGAGATGATATATCCTAGTGATTAGAAGGTTTATTAGGGTTCTACATTACAGAGAAAAACCCATTGCTTTGTCTTAGATCCTAGATTTCTAGATTAAACATTGTCGATTGTTGATTCTTCATCTCCAATGTACCTTTGATTAATTTCATTGCAAATTTTTAGTCTTTATTCATTCTTCTATTTGTTATTGTCTCTTCTTCCATAATCCATAGTTATAAATCTTATAGTTTGTAAATTCATAGTTGGTTACTGTTATTCTATTATCATCCTTTAATCATGTTTAGTCTTAAATTAGTCTATAATTCCATATTTTTATGCTTAGATTTCATGATTATAATCTCGGGAATGTAAAGGTCATTTTAGGCCCATTTTGGCCGTTTCGCATCCAATTCATAGATTTTAAGTCATTTAACTCCAATTTCTTTTTGAATATGATAATATGAGGTATAATATAACTAGTATGTATATTTTTAGGCTTGCATTTATTGTTGGTTGAATTTAGGAACGTAATCTGTTGTTGGTTGAATTTCAGGTACATAAAGGTCATTTTAGGCCTATTTTGGTTGATTCATGTCCAATTCTTAGATTTTGAGTCATATAACTCCAATTTATTTTTTAATATGATAATATGAGGTATTTTATAAGTAGTGAGTAGATTTCTAGGCCTGCATTTGTTGTTGGTTGAATTTCGGGAAGGTAAATGTGATTTTAGGCCTATTTTGGCTGTTTCGCATCCAATTCTTAGATTTTGAGTTCTTTAACTCAAATTTATTTTTGAATATGATAATATGAGATATAATATAACTAGTGTGTATTTTTAGGCTTGCATTTGTTGTTGGTTGAATTTCGGGAACGTAAAAGTCATTTTAGGCCTATTTTGGCCATTTTGCGTCCAATTCTTAGATTTTGAGTCATTTAACTCCAATTTATTTTTAAATATGATAATATGAGGTACAATATAAATAGTGTGTAGATTTTTAGGCTTGCTTTTGTTTTTGATTGAATTTCGGGAAGGCAAAGGTTATTTTAGGCCTATTTTGGGCGATTCGCGTCCAATTCTTAGATTTTGAGTCAAACTCCAATTTCTTTTTTAATATGATAATATGAGACATAATTGTTTTTGAATTCACGAGCATTTCTCTCTCATCCTTATGTAGATTGTCCTGAAGGAAAAAGAGGCAACCAGTTAGTTCACTCCTAAAGCACACATGGATGCGTTGCACGAAACTTTAGGAAAAGACCATAGTGGACGCGTGAGGGGCGCATGATGTGTCCTCCTCGGTTTGAGAAAGGTATATGGTGATTAATACACTACATCGACAAAGAAAGTGTAAGTAGTGTGAATTCGGCGGCGTTGTTAGATATGGAGTCTATTAAAGCTGCAACTCGGGAGGAGCTCAGGGAGGAGATGACACATAACTTCAACGCCATGTTGGAGCAAATGGGTTTACCAACTTTTGCATTGAAGAAGGGTAGTGATATTCCATCTAGCCAGCTGACCAGTGATCCACGAAAATCGGATGATCAAATGATACCTTTACCTGATCCACCAGTACCCGAGTTGAAGGTAATCACTTAATCCTTTTGCTTTATTAAACAACTATGTTCTTAAATGCATGGAATTATTACTATAATAATGGTATTTCATATCCTAACTATTAATGGAGTTTTTTTTTTAAAGGAGGAGACCCCATGCTAACTATTAGTTCGAGGAGATGGTTATGATAGTTTGATTATGGTAGCTTATGGCCATGCACAACCCCTTAGTGATCGAGTATGAGTGCATCACCAGTTAGTGAACAATAATCACTATGTGGTCAGCTTTGATGAAATTGTGTCTGGTTTCGAAGAAGTAAGTTTTTCGGTGCCGAAGCCAGCAGTTAGTCTACATTCGCTGAGTGATGCCCTTGCCAGTTATGTTCTATAGTCGCGTGCATGGGTGCGGTTTTCAAATGAGATACACTGATTTTTTGTCATAAATTAACTACGGTAAGATTTCTTTTCTATTTCCTATGATAGTTAGTAATATCTTTATTTTTAATTAATTACTAGGTTTCGGGGAAGGCCGGTTCACATGACAAGAAGGCAAAGAAGGCCTGTTCACCTGACAAGAAGGCTAAGAAGGCAACTTTACGTGATGAAAGTGAGCCAAATGTGTTAAATGACAAAATTTCTATGACAAAGAATCCACTTATTCTCGAGCCAGAGGTGTTGCGAGACCTTAGTACTGCATGCTTTTGGCATGAGTACGCTAGCGATTTGCCCGATAATAGTCTAATAGAGGTTCCTTTGGGGACGCAACAATTCCACTACATTGACAATTCATCGATATGGATCTCTAAAGTCGATATTAAAGAATTCTTATGTGGGGTAGAGTTGAATGTTTCCATGATACAAAAATTTCATGAGGTAATACATACGTATAAATATATATACATATATGCTTAATTAGTTTTCAACTTCCATAATAAGTAAGTTTACTTTTAATTAATATGATTTCTCAGGTTATTGTACTGAATTGCTTGGAACATCAAGTGAGTCAACGATTGGTTTGTTATGTCTAAGCATGATACGAGAAGAGAATTGCTTAAAAAACAAAGCCGACGTGAAAGAGTATCTCGATATGAATTTCAAATCATCATCTTGTTTAGGAGATCAATTCATCCTTGTCCCGTATATTGAAAAATATGCTTGTTAAACCTGCTTTACTTTTATTATTCGATAATAAAATTCACCTATTAAGTGTTGTATGATTAATAACTATATTTCCTTGTTGTACGCTCCATTGAACACTCATTGCGATATGTTTGTCAAGTAACCAAGTCTACCACTTTGATTCTTTGCGTCGACAACCACCACGGTCATTACTAATCAAATCATTGTTAAATAAGTAGCGAAGCTAAATATATACGTACGTATATATATATATATATATATATATATATATATATATATATATATATATAGAATTGAGTTCATGTGAGAAGGGATATTAGGGTGAGAAGTGAGAAAAACTTTGGATCGTTAGATCAGCAGAATCCGATGGTTGGAAAAAGATCCCGCGTCACTAATGGGAAAATCGTAAATAAAAGAACTCTTTTTAATCTCTCCTCTCTCTCATTCACGTGAATTGCTCTTCTCTCTCCTCTCTTCTCTCTCCTCTCTCAATCTCTATCCTCCCTCACCTCTCTCAATATCTCTCTCCTCAAAATAATGGCGGAGGAAAGCTCAAACTACGAACAGGGAGGAAGCATTGTCGCCGGTGAAGAGGACGAAAGCGAACGAAAAGGCGGCGAAAAGGTGGTTTATTGCGGTGGTGGTGGTCTGTGAGGAAAGAGAGAGTGTGGGCGATTTTTTCTGAGTTTCGACAACAATGGTGGACCTTGAGGTTCAATTCGTTTTTAATTTTCAGATTTTGCTTCAATTTTGCATTCCAATTTGTTGCACTTTTAATTTTCGTCAGAATGTGTTGGTTTTAGATGAATTTAGCCAGAACTCTAATTAGTAATTGTTATAACTCTAAAGAAAGGGTTCTATAACTCTAATTAGTAATTGCTATAACTATTAAGAAAATGCTTATGTTTTCAATTAGCTTTGAAACCTAATTTTGTAGATTTTACATATCAGATTTTCAATTTAGTAATTATCGTGAGTTTGTTTGGTGATACTTCCATATGAAATGCTTTCCAAGCTTAATTTTAGTTTAACTATGTATAATGTTGGTTTCGTAGCATGGGTGTTTTCTTATTAAATAATTTGTTGAAGGCTAATGTAGTATGATGCTCTGCCTCTTTGATTGAGAGGGAATAAATTTTGCTCTCCATAGCAAATATCATGTGCAAAGGAGGAAGTCTAGAATCTATGGACTTAGTTTTTACTAGTACTTTGTTTCTGTTATGGGAATTATAAAGCAGTTATAGGAAGTAGTACTAACAGTTATGCTAATGTTTGATTAGAGTAATATAAACTAGTAGTTAGAGTCATGGAAACAATTAATTAGAGTTATAAGTACTTGTAATTAGAGTTACGCCAACGTTATGTTAGTGTTATAAGAACTTGTACTTGGACTGACGCCAAAGTTTGATTTGAGTTATATAAATTAGTAGTTAGAGTTGTATAAACACTTCATGGGAGTTATAAGAAGTATAAGTTTGAGTTATGCCAACATTTGATTAGAGTTATATGAACTTACAATTAGAGTTGTGTCCCGGCTTGAGATGTTGTCACACTTGTATGAAGAGGTATCTATATATAAGGAATTTGAATTATGACAGCAAGGTTGTTGCATAATCAATTATTAAGAGGTAACCTAATTGATGAGGGGGGCTTTTTTTTATCATTCCTTAGGCTTGTTCGAAGCTCATTGAAAGGTTTAAAGAAAGAGTTGATAATGTTAAGGTACTACTCACCAAGTCACCATCATTATCTCTTGCCTACTCAACATTATTTTTCTTCTCTTTCTTATTTTACTCCTTTGACTGCAGGTGGATGTATTTAAAATATTCATCGAGCTCTTGAGGCAAACTGAAAAATGGTGCTGGAGGCAGATGGATACTAATGAGGTAAGGTAGGATACTTTGCACTTTTTTTTGGTCTTTGGCTCTTGATTATTTTGAACCACAACCGTCCTGCCGAGCTCGACTTTTAAGTTGGTGATTTCAATGTGAACGATACTTTTATATTAAGTTTAGTTGTGACTATAATGTACTACGAAAGCTAGACTATATGGAGATTCAGTTATAGTTTGTAACACTATTCTGTTTTTCCTATTAGCTTTTTCTATCTATCAAAACTCTGGTACATTGTAAAGGGAAGGACTTTGGGGATTATAGATTCAAAGTGGTTACACTTGTAATACTTGTGTATTAGTGTTAATAGTCTTAAAAGTACACTATCGTTGGTTTTTGTAAATTTTCTATGATTTTGGTTGAAAATTAAGTGTCATGTTGAGGTGACCCTAAACCTATATACTGGATTATTAAGGATCCAACAGATTTACTCAAGGTGAAATGAAGAATATGAGTAACAAAGGTGTTTGTTTGTTCTTTGAGTTGTAGATTGTTAGGATGAATATAGTTGGCCAGTTGGGTGTGAATCATCCAACTGTGCCACATGGCTGCATGAAAGTGCTGCCACAACAAAACTCCCAACACCTAAATTAATAGGTTCCTTTCTCTTGCAGGGCCAGGGGTGTTTAAAACCGAAGCATTGTACACTAAAACTAAAATTGAAACCTATTAGCTCAAATGGAAGAGCGTTGTGCCATGCACAAGATGTGGGTTCGATTCCCACATAGGTTATGATATGACAATTAGAACCCTAAACATAAAGTAGAAGAAATTAAGTACAATAAGACTCAAGTACACAAACTACAACTGAAATGTCATTATTTTGACTCAAACTAGTGTCATTTTTTTCTTCTTTATCACATTACCAGGTCAGCCTTAAGAGCAAAATTACATCTATAAGCTGAACAAGACCATGTAAATAAGAAGTGCACAAAGCATATTAAATAATAAGAGCCTGTGTGGGAGTCGAACCCACATTTTTGTGTATTTCACACACAATACCAATTGAGCTAACAGGCTATCAAATTGCAAGCATAATTCCCATACCGATCAAACACCCTTGAGTCAAGCCAAGTGCCTTAACTCATCATTGAGTAGTTATATTGCCATAACTCTAGTGAGACATTGGTATAACTCTAAGGCTATAACTCTACAACTCTAAGCAAATGTTGCTATAATTCTAATTCGTACTTCATATAACTGTAAACAAGCATTTATACAACTCTTAAATACTACTTCCTACAACTTTAAACAAGTCTTGACATTACTCTAATTTAGTTCTGATAGCTCTAAACAAGTGTGGACATAACTCTAGTTACTACCCGTAACTTTAAACAAACGTTGCTAAAACCCTAAATACTACGTACTCTTACAACTCTAAAGAAGTATTTGTATAACTCTAATGACTTCCTATAAACTCTAAAAAGATTATGTGTAACTTTAAACAAGCATTGATATACTCTAAAGAAGTATTGCTATAACTCTATTTAGTTCATCCTATAACTCTAAACAAATATTGTTATAACTCTAATTAGTAGTTCCTATAATTCTAAACAAATGTTGGTGTAACTCTCATTAGCACTTCCTATAACGACTCTAGACAAGCATTGGTATGACCCGTAACTACTACTTCCTACAACTCTAAACAAAAGTGTACATAACTCTAGTTACTACTTCCTTTAACTTTAAACAAATGTTGTTAAAATTCTAACTACTACTTCTACAACTCTAAAGAAGTATTGGTATAACTCTAGTGACTAGTTCCTATAAACTCTAAACAAGATTCGGTATAACTCTAAACAAGCATTGCCATAACTCTAAAGGAGTATTGCAACAACTCTGATTAGTTCTTCCTATAACTCTAAAAAATATCGTTATAACTCTAAAGAAGTATTGATACAATTCTAATTAATTCTTCCTATAACTCTAAACAAATGTTGCCATAACTCTAATAGTATTTCTTATAACTCTAAACATGTATCAGCATAACTCTAATTAGTATTTCTTATAACTCTAACTATTCATTCGTACAACTCTAAAGAAGTATTGTGATAATTCTAATTTGTACTTCCTATAACTCTTAACAAGCATTGATATAACTCTAAAATACTACTTCCTACTACTCCAAGTAAGTGCTGTCATAACTGTAATTAGTAATTCTTATAACTTTATACAAGTATGGGTGTACCTCTTCACTACTATATCCTACAACTCTAAACAAGTGGTGCCATAACTCTAATTAATAATTGTTATACTAGTGGAAAAACAAGGAAGGGCTGCGGTCAAAACAGCCCTTAGGGCTGCGTTTTTGGCCAGCAGCCCTTTCCATAGCAGCCCTTCAATAGATAAGAAGGGCTGCGATTTTTAGCCACAACCCTTCACAACGAAGGGCTGCGGTTTAGGCCAAAAACGCAGCCCTTATAAGCTTGAAGGGTTGCGTTTTAAAAACCGCAGCCCTTCTCTATGTGAAGGGCTGCGGTTTTAAGCCTAAACCGCATCCCTATTTAAGTGAAGGGCTGGTTTAGGCTTAAAACCGCAACCCTTCACATTCAAATTTTAAAAAAAATAAAATAAATTGCATCCTCCACCCCCGCCCACCCCCGCCCCCAACACACCCCACCCCCCCGCCCACCCCAAGACCCCCCACCCCCGCCCACCCCCGCCCGCCCCCAAAGACACCCCCACCCCCGCCCACCCCAAAGACCCCCACCCCCGCCCCCTAGCACACCCCCCCCGCCCACCCCAAAGACCCCCCCCCCCGCCCACCCCCGCCAACCCCCCAACCCACCCCCGCCCACCCCAAAGACCCCCCCCCCCCGCCCACCCCTTGCAAGCCCCAAGCCACACCCCACCCCCGCGCCCACCCCAAACCCCCACCCCCCCCCAACCCCGCCCCCCCCGCCCCCCCCCCCCCACCCGCCCACCCCAAAGACCCCCCCCCCCGCCCACTCCCCGCCCACCCCGCACACCCCACCCATGCCTACCCCAAAGACCCCCCACCCCCCCACCCCCCCCCCCCACCCCCGCCCACCCCCCGCACTCCCACCCCCCCCTCGCCCCACACCCGCCCACCCCCGCACTCCCCCCCCCCCCCCCTGCCCCCACCCCCCGCCCACCCCCTTCACTCCCCGCACCCCCACCCGGGCCCACCCTCTCGCCACCTCCTCCCCCATTCTTTGCCACCACCCCAAGACCCAACCAGCCCCATAGCCCACCCCAATGACCCCACCATGGCGCCCCCACCCCACCCCCCCCACCCCACCCCCCACCCAAAACCTCCCTTTGACACAAAAAAAAAACTGATCAAATTGCAATAATAATATATGACAAGTTTTTGAACGTAATATAATAATTAACTTTAAATATGTATATATTTAATAATGTGAAAAATGTACATAGAATTAATACAAACTAGTAGATGTATCATAAGCAATCATCGCAAATGTGGGACGCTAAACTTATCCCGAACTTCATGTAATTCGTTTGTGGTGAAGGCCCTCAAACGTGGTGTGTTATTCATATAAACCTTGCAAAACAACCAAGGAATAAACACATAATATAAGAATTCAATCATTTACGTACCGTAGTTAGTAGTTCTAAAAATGACATATACCTTCCCGAAATTCAATCAAAAACAAATGCAAGCCTAAAACTCTACACACTAGTTATATTATACCTTATATTATCATATTGAAAAAGAAAATGGAGTTAAATGAAGCGATAAGTACGAATTAGACGCGAAAAGGCAAAAATAGGCCTAAAATGCCCTTTTCGTTCCCAAAATTCAACCTACAACAATTGCAAACCTAAAATTCTACACAATAGTTACATTATGCCTCATATTATCATGTTAAAAATGAATTTGGGGTTAAATGACTCGATAAATACGATTTGGAAGCGTAAAAGGCAAAAATAGGCCTAGAAATGACATTTTCGTTCCCAAATATATGTATGTGCTACTTTGGTTTCTAAACCAATTAATACCTATTACCAATCGATCTAATCTAAACTAACATATACTAATAAGTTACATACCTTTTGAAGATCATCGGCGTTAGTGCACTGGTTGACGATATCGAACATGTACCTCAGCACGTAATAGCCACATGCAAGTCCATCTTCTTGTTGCGGACACTAAATGTTCACCAAAGGATGCATCCAATGACATTCATGTTAATTAGATGTGTAGTATGTGGCTAAAAGTGTTTCTATATAAGGACAAATAAATTAGTCATGTTACCTCGATCGATATCCAAACAGGAGCTTTTGGTGCTCGAAGTCCTGTTGCACTAATATGCTTCATCACACTACATCAACAACATTATTATCAGATTAGATGTACTAACTGTTTATATATTTAAAGATGATGAATAATGTGTAATATTAATAAGTGCGCATATATTGAGTTTTGATTAGGCTACCTATTTAACAATGATTTGATTAGTAAGGTCCGTGGTGGTTGTCGATGCAAAGAATCAAAGTGGTAGACTTCGTTACGTGACAAACATATCGCAAGCAGTGTCCAATGAGCCCTACAACAAGAAAATATAGTTATTATTAATCGTAGAACAATTAATAGGTCAATTTAAGTATCGAATAATAAAAGTAAAGCGAGTTTAACAAGCATACTTTTCAATATAAGGAACAAGAATGATCTGATGATATCCAAAACGAGATGATGCTTTGAAACTCATGTCGAGATACTCTTTCACTTCGGCTTTGTTTTGTAAGCAATTGTCATCTCGTATTATGTTTGGACATAACCAACCAAACATTGCACTAGATGTTGCAAGCAATTCATTGTATAATAACCTGAGAAATTATATTGATTATATTAAAAGTAAACCAACAATTACTTATTATGGATTTGAAAACTACTTAAGGCATATATATGTATATGTATATTTAATTTATATACTTATGTATTACCTCATGAATGTTTGTATCATGGAAACATTCAACTCTACCCCACATAAGAATTCTTTAATATCAACCTTTGAAATGAATGTCGATGAGTCCTCAAGGTAGTGGAATTGTTGCTCCCCCAAAGCAACCTCAATTGCGCTTTCATCGGGTAAATCGCTAGCGCACTCATGTAACCAAAAGCATGGCGTAGTAAGGCTCCGCACCACCTCTGGATCGATAATAAGTGGATTTTTTTGTCTTAGAAACATTTCCCGTCACCACATTTCGTTCACCTTCATCACGTAAACTTGCTTTCTAATAAGGTGAACATGCCTTCTTTCCCTTCCTGGCATGTTCGACCTTCCCCCAAACCTAGTATTTAGTTAAAAGTAAAGATATTACTGACAATCATAGGAACTATAAAAGAAAACACGCATATATATATATATATATGAATGTTAATCATTGTACCTCATCTGAAAACCGCACCAATGCACGCGGCCACAGAACATAACTGCCAAGGGCATCATTTAGTAACTGTAGACCAACTTCTGGCTCCTGCAGCGGAAGAGGTAATTCTTCGAAACCTGACACAATTTCATTGAGGGTGACCACATAGTGATTATGATCCACTAACTGGTTATACAATCGTACAACAATTTGGCCTAAAATGACCTTTTCGTTCCCGAAATGCAACCAAGAACAAATGCAAGCCTAAAAATATACACAATAGTTACATTATGTCTCATATAATCATGTTCAAAAAGAATTTGGGGTTAAATGACTCGATAAGTACGATTTGGAAGCGAAAAGGCTAAAATAGGCCTAAAATGCCCTTTTCGTTACCAAAATTTAACCTACAACAATTGCAAACCTAAAACTCTACACAATAGTTACATTATACCTCATATAATCATGTTCAAAAATAATTTGGGGTTAAATGACTCGATAAGTACGAATTGGACGCGAAAAGGCAAAATTTGGCTTAAAATGACCTTTTCGTTCCCGAAATGCAACCAAGAACAAATGCAAGCCTAAAAATAAACACAATAGTTACATTATATCTCATATAATCATGTTCAAAAAGAATTTGGGGTTAAATGACTCGATAAGTACGATTTGGAAACGAAAAGGCTAAAATAGGCCTAAAATGCCCTTTTCGTTCCCAAAATTCAACCTACAACAATTGCAAACCTAAAAATCTACACAATAGTTACATTATACCTCATATAATCATGTTCAAAAGAATTTGGGGTTAAATGACTCGGTAAGTACGATTCGGAAGCGAAAAGGCTAAAATAGGCCTAAAATGCCCTTTTCGTTCCCAAAATTCAACCTACAACAATTGCAAACCTAAAAATCTACACAATAGTTACATTATACCTCATATAATCATGTTCAAAAAGAATTTGGGGTTAAATGACTCGATAAGTACGAATTGGACCCGAAAAGGCAAAATTTGGCCTAAAATGACCTTTTCGTTCCCGAAATGCAACCAAGAACAAATGCAAGCCTAAAAATCTACACAATAGTTACATTATATCTCATATAATCATGTTCAAAAAGAATTTGGGGTTAAATGACTCGATAAGTACGATTTGGAAGCGAAAAGGCTAAAATAGGCCTAAAATGCCCTTTTCGTTCCCAAAATTTAACCTACAACAATTGCAAACCTAAAAATCTACACAATAGTTACATTATACCTCATATAATCATGTTCAAAAAGAATTTGGGTTTAAATGACTCGATAAGTACGAATTGGACGCGAAAAGGCAAAATTTGGCCTATAATGACCTTTTCGTTCCCGAAATGCAACCAAGAACAAATGCAAGCCTAAAAATCTACACAATAGTTACATTATATCTCATATAATCATGTTCAAAAATAATTTGGGGTTAAATGACTCGATAAGTACGATTTGGAAGCGAAAAGGCTAAAATAGGCCTAAAATGCCCTTTTCGTTCCCAAAATTCAACCTACAACAATTGCAAACCTAAAAATCTACACAATAGTTACATTATACCTCATATAATCATGTTCAAAAAAATTTGGGGTTAAATGACTCGGTAAGTACGATTTGGAAGCGAAAAGGCTAAAATAGGCCTAAAATGACCCGAGAATTGAATCAGGTCACATGGCAATGGAATGCCCATCAGCTGGTAGCGGCGGAGTTGAAACTGTTATAAATGTGGAGAGCACCAGATGGGCTTTCGATTGCCATGTGACCTGACTCTCCACATTTACAACAGCCCCACCACCACCGCCACTACTGCCCCCCACTGCAATCCCTCATTGCCATGTAGGCGTAAAATGACCTTTAATTTTCGTTTCCAAAATTCAACCAAGAACAAATGCAAGCCTAAAACTCTACACAATAGTTACATTATACCTCATATAATCATGTTCACAAAGAATTTGGGGTTAAATGACTCGATAAGTACGATTCGGAAGCGAAAAGGCTAAATTAGGCCTAAAATGACCCGAGAATCAGGTCACATGGCAATGGAATGCCCATCGGTTGTAGCGGCGAAGCTAGTGAGAAGTGTTACAAATGTGGAGAGCATTCCATTGCCATGTGACCTCACTCTCCACATTTGTAACACAGTCCCACCACCACCGCCACTACTGCCCCCCACTGCACTCCCTCATTGCCATGTAGGCGTAAAATGACCTTTAATTTTCGTTTCCGAAGCCTAAAAATCTACATAGTTACATTATAAAACAAAAAAGAAAATGAAAGATAGTAGTGATACCAAACATGTGTTACAACTTACAGCAATGCCTTCACAACAATGCCTCACCCACCCCTATCCACCCTCCCCCCCCTCCCCCCCCCCCCGTCCAAGATCCTCTCGCCCTCCCCCCCCCCATGCCCAGCCTCCCCGGCCCTCCCCACCCCCTTTCCAAGCATCCCCCGCCCTCCCCCCCCCCATGCCCGGCCTCCCCACCCTCCCCTACCCCATGCCCACCCCCAGCCCACCATCCCCCACCCCCTTTCCAGCATCCCCCGCCCTCCCCCCACCCCATGCCCCGCCTGCCCCCTCCCCACCCCCTTTCCAAGCATCCCCGCCCTCCCCCCCCCCCATGCCCAGCCTCCCCGGTCATCCCCCATCCCTCCGCCCAAAGCACCCCCCACCCCCTACTCACCCTCCACAAGCCCTCCCCCACCCCCTACAATCACATTTTACAACACAAAATAGAAGAGAAATTAAATAAAACAAAGAGGAGAGAGTGAGAGGGGGAATTACCGACAATGCAAGTAGTGGTGGTGGTGGTGGCGTCAAGGCGCGCTGAGAGAAGAGAAGAAGAAGGAGCTTAGGCAACGCTGAGAGAAGAGAAGAAGAAGTGTGCACCGGCGATGGGACGGCGCTCCGGCGATGTGTCGGTGCTCCGGTGATGGCCGTTAGGGCAGTGCGAGTTAGTGTGAGGGAGAGGAGTGAGTGTGCGAGTGAGTGTGAGGGAGAGGGGTGAGCTCAGTGTGCGAGGGAAATTTGCGAGTGAGTGCTACTGTGTGTTGCGCGCAAAACTCACAGGTTGAAATGGGCGGGATAGGAAGGGCTGCGCTTATCCTAGAAAACGCAGCCCTTCGTGTATGAAGGGTTGCGGTTTCTAGGCTAACCGCAGCCCTTCACATAAAGGGCTGCGGTTAGCCTTAAAACCGCAGCCCTTCATACTGCATGAAGGGCTGCAGTTTTAAGTCTAACCGCAGCCCTTCACAAAAAGGGTTGTGGTTTCCTTGGAAACCGCAGCCCTTCATACAAGAAGGGCTGCGTTTTTAATAAAACGCAGCCTTTCTTGCGCAGCCCTTCCTTTTTTTTCCCCTAGTATCACTCTAAAAAAATATTGCTTTGAGCATTAGTTCTTTTTGCAACTCTAAATAAATATTGTTATAACTCTATAACTAAGACTCCAACATCATGAAATAATAAAAGATTGCCATCAAGAAAATGTTGTAGAAACAAACAATAGACTGAAAAAATGAACAGCAAATTCGCAAACAACGTATATTTGCCCAACTTACAAGCAATCATTTTCGAGTGCAATACTCAAGGAACTATGAAAGAAACATGATTATGGAGAAGCAAAGAAAAATTCGCCAACAACGTATGAAGAAGCAACAAATTTTCGCAGAACGAAAAAAAAAAAACTCCACTAAATCTTCGAAAAGAGAAGCATACAAATTTCTGAAAATAATCTAACCTTCATGCGATGTGGTAATTGACTCCATGAAATTTCTGGGCAAAAGGAGATGAAGGAGAAAAGATCATGTGAGAAAAGAGAAAAGAGGAGGAGATGAAGGAGATGAAGCATACAGTTGGAGGTGGTGTTTTTTTTTCAACGTACAGTTGAAGGTGAAAAGAGGAGAGAGAAAATTAGGTTTGAAGAGATGATTAAAGGTAGTTTAAAGTTAATATTAGTTTTTAAATCTTGGCCGTTGATAGGATCTAATCTAAGGGCAATGATTCTTTCTCATTTCTCACCTAATTTGCCTTCTCACATGATCTTGCCTATATATATATATATATATATATATATATATATATATATATATATATATAAACAGTACATCTTATAATGTAGGAATTATTTAATGTATTGATGTAGTGTGATAAAGCGGAATAGTCAAGTAGGACTTCAAGTAGGAAAAGCTCCTGTGTGGTTATTAGTCGAGGTAACGTAACTAATTTGCTTGTCCTTATATAGAAACACTTTTTTCCACATACTTCAAATCTAACATGAATGTTTTTGGATGTTTTGGTGAATTTTAGTGTCCGCAACAAGATAATGGTGTTGATTGTGGCTATTATGTGCTGAGGTACATGTTCGATATAGTCAACCATTGCACTAAAATCGATGATATTAAAAAGGTATGTAACTAATTAGTATATGTTAGTTTAGAAAGGATCGATGGGTAATAGGTAGTTTGTTTGTTTTAGAAACCAAAGTAGCACATATTCGCAAAAAATGACCAAATTCTACCCCCAAAACATGGTACTTTGATATATTTCATATAAATTTGACATATATAGTACAAATATGCATAGAGTAAGTGATAAATGTTTAGTTTAGCTAAGAATTAAAATAGTAAGTTCATATAAGATAAATATTGAATTTCGGGAAGATAAAGGTGATTTTAGGGCTATGTTGGTCGTTTAGTGCCAAATTCGTAGATTTTGAGTCACTTAACTCCAATTAATTTTTGAATATGATAATATGAAGTATAATATAACTAGTGAGTAGATTTTTAGGCTTGCATTTGTTGTTGTTTGAATTTCGGGAACGTAAAGGTCATTTTAGGCCTATTTTGGCCAATTCCCGTCCAATTCTTAGATTTTGAGTCATATAACTCCAATTTATTTTTGAGTATGATAATATGAGGTATAATACAACTAGTGAGTAAATTTTTAGGCTTGCATTTGTTGGTGGAATTTCACGAACGTAAAGGTCATTGCCCTATTTTGGTCGTTTTGCATCCAATTCGTAGATTTTGACCCATTTAAGTCCAATTTATTTTTGAATATGATAATATGAGGTATAATATAACTAATGAGTAGATTTTTAGGCTTGAATTTATTGTTGGATAAATTTTGGGAACGTAAAGGTCGTTTTAGGCCTATTTCAGCCGTTTCGTGTCCAATTCTTAGATTTTAGTCATTTGGCTCCAATTTATTTTTTAATATGATAATATGAGATATAATATGACTATTGAGTAGATTTTTAGGCTTGCATTTGTTGTTGATTGAATTTCGGGAAGATAAAGGTCATTTTAGGCCTATTTTGGCCGATTCGCATCCAATTCTTAGATTTTTGAGTCATATAAATCCAATTTCTTTTTTAATATGATAATATGAGAAATAATATAACTAGTGAGTAAATTTTTAGGCTTGCATTTGTTGTTGGTTGAATTTCAGGAACGTAAAGGTGATTTTAGGCCTATTTTGGCCGTTTTGCATCAAATTCGTAGATTTTGAGTCATTTAACTCCAATTTCTCTTTGAATATGATAATATGATGTATAAAATAACTAGTGAGTAGATTTTTAGGCTTGAATTTGTTTTTGATTGAATTTCAGGAAGGTAACGGTCATTTTAGGCCTATTTTGGCCGTTTCGCGTTCAATTCTTAGATTTTGAGTCATTTAACTCCAATTTCTTTTTGAATTTGATAATATGAGGTATAATATAGCTAGTGAGTAGATTTTTAGGCTTGCATTTGTTGTTAATTGAATTTCAGGAGGGTAAATGTCATTTTTAGAACTATTAACTAGGGTAAATGATTGAATTCTTATGTGTTTTATTTCATGGTTGTCTTGCAAGGTTTATATGAATAATACATTAATATTGGAGGCCTTCACCATGGAGGAATTAGGTGAAGTTCTGGCAAGCCACATTTGTGATGATTGCTTATGATACATTTTTGGGAGGATTTTGCGATATAATTAGCTAGACCTAGTTATTCAATTGCATTCTCCTTTCTTATATAGTTTTTAGCTAGAATGTTGGTATTTTGTTTCAATATGTACACTTTTGACATTATTAACATATAATAAAGATAATTACGTTGAAAAACTTGTGATATATATGCAATTCGTATTTTTTGTGTGGAAGGGAGGTGTTGCGCTGGGGGTTGCCTGGGGTGATGGGCTGGGGGCCTGGGCCGTGGGGTTGGCGAGGGGTGCAAGGGGGTGCGGGGGTTGGGCGTTGGGCTAGGGGTGCAAGGCAGGGGCTGGGCCGGGGGGGGATGCATGGCCGGGGGGGGGGGGCTGGCGGGGGGTTGCTGGCAGGAGGGGAATGCAGGGATGGCGAGGGGGAATGGAGGGCTAGGTTTTAAAAAAAATAAATTAAACAAAAGTGCTGCGGTTTTAAGCTTAAACCGCAGCCCTTCCATGCAAAAAGGGTTGCGGTTTAAGCCTAAAACCGCAACCCTTCTGCTACTAAGGGCTGCGGGTTTCGGCCCAAATCGCAGCCCTTCAGTGTGGAACGACTGCGGTTTTGGGCCTGAACCGTAGTCCTTGGTTTTGAAGGGATGCAACTTCCATTATGCCCAAGGGCTACAGTCAAACAGTACAGCCCTTATGCCACTTTTGACCGCAGCCCTTGGCCTTTTTTCCACTAGTGTTAGTAAGTAGTTTCTTATCTATGGTTTGGCTGAAAGTATGAATTAGAGCTTTCCTTTGATTGTTATTGTAATTGTGGTGATTTAATGATGATTATGCATTGATCTTGGTGTTTCGAGACCTTAAAATAGATATTGATCATATTTATGTTTTGATATTTTGATTACAAATATTTTTAATCGAATTTTGAACTCATTTATCATTCCCATGAATCAACTTAATTTATAGGCCAAGATATTGGGTAGAAATTACGAGGATCCTTTTATTAGGGGTTTTTCGTACTTATTTGATCTCTTAATCAATTAACTAAAGACCATTCGAGAGAGGATTTGGTTGATTGATTAAGCAACTATTCTTAATGACCATTCGAAAGAGGACTTGATTATCTTAGAGGAAAGTTAAACCTTGTATAGTTGTCACCTTTGATTCACAATTGCATTAATGATCATTGTTTTGGTTTAATTCATACTAATAGCCTTGACTCTAGTGTTTCCCTTATCGATATTTACACGCCTACTTTTTTTGTTTGTTTCATTTATTCCAAGTTTAGTTGTCAGTTGTCACAAAACCAGTTCAAAACCCAAATATCCTTCAATTAAGAAAGTTGAACTAGTTAGACTTCGATTGATCCCTATACCCTGTGGATCGACCCTTGACTTGCATTTACTACATTCCTAGTAATTACTTGTTTAGGAGTTAGAAATTTGGTTTGGTAAGAGGTTTTTAATGGCTTAATAGCACACAAAAAACCTCTTATCAAATTGGTGCTGTAACCAAGGAAGTTATGCTATTTGTTGAAGTTTTCTTAAGTTTGAAATTGCTTAATTGATTTTTTTTTCTTTTTTGTTTTTTCTATGTTATTTTATTTTATGTGGTAAATGCTCTTTATACGAGTCTAGGAATTTGAATTAAATTCTTTTTTATTTAAGAGGATTTCAAACGAAAAATGGCAAGCTTCTTTTTTTCCTCAATATGAGTATGAACCATTTCGGTATTATTAGCAGAGATTTGAGAACACTCTTCTAAGCATAGACTTGAGTTTTGGGAGATCCGTAAGGTGATGTATGAGGGTTTGAATATGCATGCAAAAAAGTGGCAAAGTCTATATTTTGATGGTGAATTTCGAGGTCAAACACTAGTGGAAAAAACGCTAAATGACACTTGAAAACTGATCCGATTAGCACCAAAACGGATCAGCTAATGGGCATTTTTACAAGGAGCGAGTCACATGAAGCAGGAAAACCTTAGCTGATCCTTGGGCCTTTTTTAAATCAAGCGTTATTGGACCAAACTCTCTCTTACCTCTCCACTTAAATGTCGCCCAATGTCCCTCCTCTCTCTCATTAACCCTTACACCCTCTCTCACCAAAGAAACCCTCCGCATTTTTCACGCCTCTCTCTCTCAACTCTCCCCATTTCTCTTCTCTCTCCTCCTCACCTAATTAAACCATAATCGGCCAACTAACACCATAGTTCATCGCCGACAATTACACCGCCGTCTTAACCGTCTTCAGCTCAGATTTTCTCCTCCATCTTTCGTCGTCCTTTCGTCGTCGTCTTAATCACCACCATATTTCCCAATTCGTCGCTCAAACACCAGCGAACACCTCTCTCCTCTCAATTCGTCTCTCGCCACCAACCGCCACCACCTCTATCGTCTCAACTCATAGTGCATCACTCAGATCTACAACCACCACGGGATAAATCATGAAGTTTTTTTGTGTGGTTATCTAAAGACACTTATGAGTGGGACCATGAAATTACTAATTTCTCAAATTTAGAAGATGCCTCTAGCTGTGAACCACATGAATCTTTAAAATTATTAATTCCCTCAAAGCAATGAATTTCTTAATGGGAGAAATTATTTTCTCATTAAAGAGGTGTGAATCTATGATGGACAACATTGTCGAACCTACCAAAAGTTCAATTGAAACATTGGGTCGAATTATCAATCAAAATCACTCTTGCATAACTATAAACCAATGGAGATGATGAATACGATTTGGATCAAAACCCCATGTGTAGGAGTGTTTTTATTCCCCTACGAGATGTGAGTGGGTATTTGACTACCCTTTTGAAGGGTTTTATTCAAAAATATTTTTGAAGTCACCAACAAGTCTTTAAAGGAAGATTCATAAACCTAATTGGTGAAGGTTTGCAATATACTCAACAGGGGGGTGAATTGAATACTTAAACGATCTGGTGACAAATTTAAATTCTTTATATTTAACGGGGAACCAGTTGGGCTAGTTCCTGACAGCGAAAACACTAGAACTTGAAAGCAATAATGAACACACCAAATTTAACGAGGTTCACCTAAACAAGGGCCTACGTCATCCTACGCTAGTTTCCTTATTAATCAACTCAAAAAAAAAACAATAATGCAATCGCACTCTCCTGTTTCCCTTACTGCAGGGAAACAACACACCCCACACTAACTCTAGTGTGCTACTTCGCACTTGAACTCACAAGCACTCGTGAACAAACACTACCCAATCTCTATACCCTTTGTAAGATATTCAATACAATCAGTTTCTCTTAACTCACACTTTCTTACAAAGCAAACAAAGATTACTGTAAAGCTCTATGAGATGCATACTCATATTTTAGGAAATTGATTAGTTGTTCTCTTTGTGAAAGCTCTTGACAATACTCAATAAAATCCCCGAGAGCATCAAGGGTGAAGGATAATCATTATTCAGTATTTATAGACCAAGTTCTAACCTTTGAGCGTGCCCTAACTAAAGATATCAAAGGTATGATAATCCTAAGTTATGGAAAGTATATCTTGAACAATATCTTTCTCGGAGGAAATATATTATCGAAGATATACACACGCTAGTAAATACAGAATTATGATTCTAAAGGCTGACAAACATTTCTTATGGAAATTATTTGAGAAAATCTTTTTCCCAAAATCTTTTCTAAAAGAGCCAGCTCAATCACCTGGTAAAGTAACTAGTACCCAAACCTATTACCCTACTTAGTAGTGTTCTGAATATGTAACCAACTGGTTCCATATTCAAAACTCTATTGTTTCACACTAAAGAACAACACAAACAATTCCACTAGAAATATCATACGCAAATATTACATGAAGACCTAAGATGAATCAATTAAAGAATCCTAAACTATTTTCATGCACTTTAATCTTTGAAGCTTCCCTTGAATCAACAATGTAGAACTTTGTCTTTTCCTTGAACAACTTCGAGAGGGCCTCTTAGCTTCAAGTCTCGAAATCACATGTTTACTACACAAGAACATATCATATCATAGCAAATATTCTTTTGACTATTTCATTATACAGTTAGGAACAGTTGGATACTCAACTGTTTCCTCATAGCGCAGAACCACCTATAGTAACAACTGTTCCCTGCAGCTATTTGTCATCGTTCAAAACCTAGGGTACTCAACAATTGGATATTGGGAAATCTTAGAGACAACTTAGGGACTTATCCAATGTTGATTTTCCCGTCATGACTCCATAGTTGGTCAATTAACCAAAAATTAAGTTCGAAGTGAGGGTACAAACATGATCATGAATCACTAGGGCTGGTAATCAGGTCGGGTTCAGGTTGACCTATTTATGTAAATGGATCAGAAACCATAAACCTGAACCCGATATCTTTATATAAACGGGACATAAAATTAAACCTGAACCCGGCCTGAAAATAAGCAGGTTGACCTGAACCCGGCCAGTTTGACTTGATTATTTTACCGACTTTAATTTTGGGTCAAGAACATATCAACATACTAAGAGTCTAAGGGCATGTTCTTTTCGGCATAAAACAACTAAACTGAACTGAACTGAGAACTGATTGTAACTAAACTGATTGCAACTGAACTGAATTAAATTATAAATAAAATAGTAATGACAACAATTTAGCTATCATTAATTAATAAATATAAATTAATTAATAAATAATACTAATAACAGTATTAATATAATGTAATTAATAAACATTAATTGATGATAATAATAGTTTTTAATAATATAATATGTTAATATTTAATAATAATTATAATAATAAAAATATTATTTAATTAATAATAAATTCATAATAATAAGTTATTAAATAATAATAATCAATTATTGTATAATAATAATCAATTATCTTATAATAATGATAAAATATTAACTAGTAATAATACTAAACTATTGAATAATAATAATAAATAAGAATTAAAAAAAATAATTCGTAATGACAAATATTATTGAAATGTGTACTTTTTAGGCTTGAATTATCATTTTCAATATAAATAGAAAAATCATATAGAAAAAAAAAGAATTAGTAAAATAATAATTAGCAATATTAAAACAACAACAACAACAACAATAATAATAATAATAATAATAATAATAATAATAATAATAATAATAATAATAATAATAATAATAATTGCAATAATAATAATAATTGATAATTTGTTTTTTTCTCTTCAAGCTCTTATGTTGTACTGTTTGTCTAAATAGTTGCTGTTATTTAAAAAAATATGGTGACCAATATGATATTGTTTGTTGGTCTAGACTCTAGAGCAACGAATAAGCATACACGATTTCAAGATGAAGCATTTTTATGTGAAGTATATGAAGAATCTAATTCTTTTTGGAACTTTCAAGAGTTCTTTCTTTAACGGCTTGTGAATTGTGATGTTAATAGTGAATAATTATATTCCCTCCGTTCCAGAATGATTTGAACACTTGTTGGAACACATATTTTAAGGTGATAAGTTGTAGTGTAGTAATTAAATGTTATTTTATTTAAAAAGTAGATGTGATATGATTTGGTGGGGTATTTTTTATTAGAGAGAAAGTTGAGTAACTTTTTATTGATAAAAGGTTGAGTGTGGGAACCATGCAAAAAAGGAAAGTGTTCAAACTATACTGGGACGGAGGGAGTAAACATTTTTTTGAACAACTCTTTTCTGAAGCTATGTTATGATTGAGAATCATGTTTTTCTATTCTATTAGTAATATATCAAGGGTATATATATATATATATATATATCTGTTCTTGGATAATTTAGGACTAAAAAAATGCAAAAAAAAAGGGGCTGCGGTTTTTAAAAAAAACCACAACCCATAATTGAAAAAGGGCTGCAATTTTGTCAATAACTGCACCCTTTGATTGTTAAGAGTTGCGGTTAACAACTGCAACCCTTCATAATTTTTAAGGGTTACGGTCAAAACATGCAGCCCTTAAGCCGCTTTTAACCGCATCCATTGGCCTTTTTTCCTCTAATGTTTATTAATTGCAAATGAATAATAAATGCAATAAAGGGAAATCCTAAATTAGACTCGGCAGATAAAAGGAAGAGACAAAAAATGTAATCCTAGGTCTAGACTTCTACATCGCGTGACGAGAGATCTCAAGTCTTTGGCATCTTTGCAGCAGCTGGGACTATAAGCTTCCCATCATCTATCATATCTTGGATAAGTTCTTTTAACCTGTAGCAGTTTGCAGTATTATATCCATTGCCTCTATGGTATTTGCAATAGGCATTCTTATCCCAGTTTGGCCCTTTTATCTTCATGAGGGTCTGGAGTGGGCCTAATAGGATAAAATGCGCCTCAAGCATGAAGCTGGTCAAAAGCAGTCTCCTAATTCATACCTAATGGGGTATACTCTCTCTTATGTTTTCTTCGACACCTAGTGTTGAGAGTCTATGGCATTAAGGTCATTTTCTTTGTTGTTGACACGTTTTTAGTAAATTATCCTTAATCTGGATACTTACATCGTACACTCTTGTAAAGCCATCTAGACCCAAATATTTAAGGTAATTTTCGTATATAGGAAGAAGATTAGAAACGAATATTCGAACCAAGTCTTTTTCTGCTGGCCTTGATATCATATGGGTTGATTTCTCTCTCCACCTGTTCAAATAAGTGGTGAAACCTTCATTTTCATCTTGTTTGAGAACCTCGAGCTTTCTAAGAGAAGTGTGTAGTTGGGTGTTTGATTCATATTGCTTAATGAAAGCAGTATTAATGTCCTCCCGAGTCTCTATTTGCTTCGGATCTAAGGAATACAACCAATTTTGGCAAATTGAGGCCACTGACATCGAGAATACCATTGGGTACAATTCGTGATCAACTGATTGATGAGCATGGTGGCACGAAAGTTCCTTAGATGGTACTTTGGATTATCGATCAGAAGGGTGGAATTTGGGGATGTCAGTTGCGGAGAATTTTCGGGGAGTTTTCCTTTCTGCTTGGTCTTATGAATGGGCTTATACTTGCAACCGGTATTGGTTACCCTATGACCAACACTCTCTATTTTCTTGCTGAATCCAGGACGTTCACCATACTCGACCTTCTCAAGTCTTATAGCTATTTCTTCCATCACATTAGTAAGCTTGGCTTAGGATGCCCATTTTCAGCAAATTATTGCTCGGTATTTGATGGACCGCCCATTTCAATGTCTCTTGAATTATAAATGGATCATTAATGGAGACTTAAAGAAAGAAGAGGTGGAAAGAAGAGATAATAAATTGAATGTTTGAGCTCCTACGAGAATAAGAATTATTCTTATATGCATGTATATTGTATTTCTTTTTTTGACTTTTTTGGATGCACCCAGACCTAATGCATGTATGCACAACTAGAACCTATAAAAGGCTGCTTAAATATCCCAAAAGAGGAACATATCGCTTGTAGTTCACGACTACTGTGAAATAGAGAGTCTGTATGCAATAAGACTCCTAAATCCCTATAAACTCTAGTTATGCATGAAGTGCATAAACGATGGACTATGCAATGCAAAGGGATTCTAGTATGAATGCAGTATTAATGGATTAGGAATTCTACGGACTATGGAATCATAGACTTGATAGACTTCAAATGACTTTAGAATCATAGACTTTTAAGGATGCTAGACTCCTAATACGTAGGGGTGTTAAGAAAAACTCGACCTGTTGACCAGCCGACCTGCAAGAAAAAAAACCAGTTAGTTTTTGAGAAGTTTACGAACTCATCGATCGGGTAGCGACCCGGATAAAACGGGCCGGGTCACGGGCCGGCCTTTTTGGTCAACCGGGCACCCGAAAAATATATTCTTTTTTAACTTATATTGTCCACTCTTCTCTTTGTTGTTACTAGTTGTTGGCCCGTGCGTCCAAGGTAGTGAAAATTAATTAGTCACTTAATGATTAAATATTTTAGCAAAATTGACTTCCTCCGTTCTTTTTTTATTGCAACAATTGAGTTTTCACGCTTGTTAATGCTTTACTTTAACTATTAATATCCTTAATTACTTTTTAGTAAAAAAATATAAAAAATTATATTTTGAGAGTGTATTGTGAGTCAAATGTCACAAAATCCACAATGACTATATTTTTCCTTACATAAAAATCACAATAGATAGTGAAAAGGTGGTGGGTGAATAGTAGAAATCCAATTGTTGCAACACAAAAAGAATGGAGGAAGAATCAATAAAAATTGACTAATGTATCTATTTGCGAATTGATATGTTATTTGTAACTAACAAATCCTAAGTGCATCATTGTCTTACTATAGTTAATGCTTGTTGGAGGAAGAGGTGGTAGCTCAATGAAGTACCAACATGAATTCCAAGACTTTACCTAGGGTTCTAATCCTCGTCCCAACAATACGTTAGATGATTTCTTTTGTCATGGCAATGGGCCTTCATGTCAGATATCTTCTGGTTGTTAAGGCTTGTACCGAGTCGTCTTTGAGTTGGTGTACCCTACAAGCTAGTAGCCTAGCAGGGGTTGGTTATTGATCCAATTATCTCTAACAATAAAATAGAAAAAGCTAATGCTTGTGGAAATAAGCACCCCTTAATCGTGCACCATAGGAACCTCATTTGCTAGAGTACCTGAATGGATAACTCTCCTCCACAAGCTCCTAAACTACCACGACTCAAAAAAAAACATAACCTCTATTGTACTCGCCTACATTACAGTAGCCTTTCAAGTTATCTAAATAATAACACACATTGATAACACAAAATTAAAAAAACAAATCAACTTCATTATAACCCATAGCATTTTTTTTTTTTAGAGGATAACCCATAGCATTCAAAGTTTACAATACAAGTTTGATTTAATTTCCCTTTTATTCTATATTATTTAATGCATTAATATACGTTCCAAAAAAGAAACTTGTGAGATCATCTCGCATAATACACAATTAGATTCTTTATTGAATCAAAATACACTCACCATCAAATGAAAACATACTTGCTCATACTTATTTTCAGAAAAGAATAGTAAAGTCATTATACATACTTCCACAAGCATTAGCTTTTTGCAATATCATAATTGTAAAATCATTATACATATCTCCTTTGTTCTTTATAGCAATAACGAGTCAACAGAAAATCAACATTCTCTATTTGCAATCTCCAATCTATAATATAAAAGTATACGCATGCACGAATATTGAGAGTAGGGGATGAACAACACATAGTTGCATGACAACAATCAGATAAGACTGGAAGATCGATCCAAACAATCTTGTATGCAGTATTTCTTAAACATTAGCTCGAAGATCAAAATCTTGCTACTTTCGACAATGAAGACGTTGGACCAATGATCAATTGTGCAAATTGCTTGCAATAATGCGGGGAAAAACCTTCATTCCATCCTAAAACGACTGGAAGTATACATCTGAGTTAGACAGCTTTAATGAACCCAATCTAATAGGACACTGTTCTATAGTATAGGTTTCACTTTTAGTAAAATAGGAAAAACTTATCTATTAGATAAGTTTATCCCTATTCTTTATTTAGCATGGGACCGGTCTCTCTATATTATCATCTTTACTATAAAGTCACATTCCTTCTCTTTCCCTTCTATGAACCGGCCAAAATGTCTCCTTAAACTTTGTGCCAAAAAATGAGTAAATTAATATAAAAAAAACAGGAGTAATTCTCAGCTATAATTTCTATCCACAATAATGTGTTGCAAGTGAATAAATACATCCATGAACAATATCAAAACTCATTGAACAAGTAAATAAACATATATAAGCTAAGTTTCCAAATTTTGGGTCATATACAAGACAAGCTCAAACATAATATTGTTATGTTCGATTATAGATTATATAGATTACAAAAGGCGTAAAGGCTTATACAGCAGACACAATGGAGAATGAGGCGTTTTAAATATGGACCAAATGTAATCACTCTCTTGCAATGAATAATATGTTGAAATTTGAAGATTAATAAATCAAAAAGGCAGCATATATATATATATATATATATATATACACACACAAAGAAATTCTAGAATGCAAGACATACATAAAGCAAAATAAATTCTAAACAACAGCAAATGAAATATTTATGGTATGTTGTTGTCATTGTTTCGACAGTTACTTTCTTCATTCCTCTTTTGGGGTCACAGTGCATTATTGGATGCTTTTTTCTGCTTTGATTCTCTCCCTTTCTGGCTTTAAAGTAATACTTTCTCCTCAATCCTATACCATGGGGAAAAAGAGATTTTATTACTGAACCAAAGGATACAAAAAACAAAAATAAGTATCCATGTCCCTTTCCTGAGATAAGAGGTAGAACAAAGCTAGCTTTTCTACAATTCCATCGATCTGAAAAGAAATATAAATAAGTTATGTTACCCAAGAGAAAAGAAACATTGTCAAGAGAGCTTTAACAGCCTCTTTAAAACGCCACTTCTTAATTTTAACCTTTCCTAGCTAAAATCATGGAAATAAATTAACTATCTCATATACATTCTGAGCTACAACAATGTCTGAGAACAAAGCCTATGAAAATTATGATCAAGAGCCTATAAACGTAAATAAACATATGATATGGAGAACTTTGACAGCCTCTTTACCTCTTCTCTATTTTCAACATGTATATACTATCGTATATATGTTACTGACCTTATAGTGATGTAGAAAATTTTCAAAAACTCATGAATAAGTGATAGTGTATACATGTAGAAAATAGACCAAACAAAGAAATTAGGATGAATTTTACACACAAGACAATCAATGGAAACTTGAAACCAAGCCAACAATCAACATAAACACTATTATAACAAAAAAAACCCACACTAATAAAAAAAACTTGTACTGAGTAAAGGTAGTGCCTAAATTAAGGTAACTCAAAGATGAAAGGACCATAAATTCATACTGTAAGCAAAGTTATCGTATATAATCAGCCCACAAACTAAATTTACATATTATAAAAAAGAGTAGCCAAAAAATCAATTCATATATAAAAACCATATAGCCAACCCCCATAAATTCATAACAATCTATTGACGCGGAACTGGATACTTAAACCTTCCTCCAAATCATATACAAGCCAATTCTAGTTAGTTACAAGCATTTACAGCACTATGAATCGCGAGATATCGACCTGTCAAATATCGAACCATCTATATCTCAAATAAGAACCTTAGGCCTCGACCATCAACAACTAACAAGCTAATTTACTGAAATAGAAAAAAAAAAGAGAGAATGAAACTCACCCTAATGTGGGTCTCTCCTCCAAGCGGCATCAAGAACAGATGAACACAAAATCAATCACAAGATCATCCCAAACCAATCAATCATCCGAGGGAGTAAGTATCTTCCAATAACCATCTTACATTCTCCAACGTAGGTAAACTTGCAAAGTAATCAAGAAAATATCACCCAACCAATCTAATACGAAAATAAGTAAGAAATGAAAAGAATCATAACCTTTTGCGACATTTATAATAACTCGGAATTGAGAGGTACACATTGTTAGAAGACCTAGAATCCACGATCGGTGAAACGAGAGCAATGTGCATTAATGTCTTTTTAGATTGACCCTTATATATTAATCTCCATAGATATCACAAATTAACAACACTTCACCCATTCACCTTTTGTAAATTAAGTTCAATAAACACAAACAATCAATGTCTGATCAACGTGACTAATAGGTCTGAACCATCTATGGCTCCGACCTTCTATCCCAGTCTAATAAAAATACGTCAATATTTTATGGGCTGAATCTTTCCCCCATGTACATAATAAGCTCTGCCTCCCCTTGGCTGCTGGCCCTCAAGTCCTGTCCTTAATTTAACTCGTCTATAACCTATGCTTTCTTTTGCATATCAAATATTTTGTCAATATTTTGTTGGCTTATCTTCATAGATAATATAGATGCTCCTGCATTGTTTTCCCTAATGGCTTAATCTTATGTTAAACATATGCAATGACATTGTCATACCAAAGTTGAGTGATGAGAGAGGCAGTGGCAGCAATACACATGAATTATTGTAACACAAGTCCATGGGTCGGTTCCATATTCCTATTCACACGATAAAATAGCATAAAAATGGTCTTGTTAGCAATAATAATCGATTAAATAATCCATTACTAACAAAGATAGACGGCCAATAAACTTACAGTATCTCACATATCACATGGTCATACTAACAACTTCCATTATCTCACAGATTAAAAACTTATTGATACGTTCCACAATATGAGATAATATAGTCATGAGAAAAAAGTTACCTGGTAAAAAAATGTCTTTCACATGATTGGCAAAAGAGATAGATTATAAGTGCAAACCAGCTTCATTCTGCAAGGATTAAGCAAGAGAAATAAAACAAATTGTGACCAAATCAAAGTAGATGAGAAAACCATTGGTGTCAGAAAGTAAGAGGAAGTTGGTTAACATCTTGGCTGTCACTCAAATGGAGTTTGTTCCTTAACTCTCTCAAGTGCTATGAAGTTGCATCACAAAATTAGTTTAACCTACCTGTGATCTTGCTATTAAAGCAAGAGAAAGGACCTAGTTTTTCAATTCTTATTGTACGGCTACTGAAAAAATCAAATGGGAGAAAAATGTATTGTAAAAGCAAAATCATTAAATAAGGCATAATTCAGTTGATATTATGTAGAACAAGCACACGTTTCATCCACTTTCGGCAAACAAACCTCACACCCAACACCAAAAGAGTACAGGGAAAAACTTGTCTTCCGTGATCGCCAATCTAACTATATGAAGCACAGCTCATCCAGTTTTATAATCCTCTAAATGGGAACTAAAGATCAACGACATGCAACACCAGTTCAAGCTTACTGCACATGAAATAAGGCCATCACATGGACTCGTTAACATTTCTAGCAACTCTAACCAAGTAACCATTTGGCTCGTCGCAAAATTCCCATACTGTTAATGTCAATTTTTCAAAAAATACAATGAAAGAATATATAGAAGAATGATAACAATTAAAGACCTAAACATTCAGAATCAACCTTGGCCAAGTCCTGGTTAGACTAATGCACTACGTTTGGCCAAATCCTGATTAGACTAATGCACTAATTTGCCATTCCAAAAAGAACATATAATTCTCAATGGCTCAATCCATCCAAGAAAATTTACAAAGGCATATTAAACTCAATTCTTTGAATACAAATCAGAAATTACATACAGATAAAACTCGATAATAAACAACTTCAATGATCCTAGTCCTTAAGAGCCAAGCTTTTATCAGTAAGACATCGACAATTCCAATTCCCTAAAAGTGCAAACTATAATGGGTTCACTAAAAGATCGAAATTTCAATAACAAATGAATGAAAAAACCAGTAATTAGAAGTAACCCAGATGAGAATTGCTTCAAAAACAAAACTCGTTTTCCCTTAAACCTCCCAGCTAATACAATCAACACTGTCCCAGGTGTGATACTTGCCCTGCACATTTCCTATAAAATCCAAATTATTACTCAAAAAAGAAAAAGCTGCACCCAAAAAAATTAAAAATGAGAAAACCTGAATGAAAATGAAGGCAAATTATCTAGGTTAAGGAGGAAGATGAAGAAGAAGGGTTCAAAACTAAAAGAGAGAGAGTTTTTCAGATAGTGTACGCTGCATAAAATGAATCAAACTACAATCAGAACCAAATCAAGATCAAGATCAACTAATTAACACAACAACGTGACCAAATCACCTGAAATTTGCTACCAAATCGTCCTCAATACCTCATGCACTAAAAACTTATCAACAAACTTCAATCAGAGGAAATTCTTAATTGAATATCTCATTGCATTTAACTTATTCAAATCACGATCCCTAATCAACACAATTAGGTTATTACTTTCCAATTGAACCAAAAAATTAAATAACAAAACCTAATTTCAATTGAACAAAAAAATTTCAATCAAATAACAAAACCTAATTTCAATTGAACCAAAAAATTTCAATCAAATAACAAAACCTAATTCTCAAATCACGACATTTTTCATGGAATTTCACATCGATTTCAATTGGTACATGGAAACAAGAAGTAGGAGAAAGAAACCTTGCTAGCGAGTTTTCCTATGCGCCGGAAATGCGGAGGAGACAGAAACTTGAAGAAGATAATCGCTCTTCTGATAGTCGCCGGTGAACGGAGAGAATGTTCGAAGTTATTCAATCTTGATGTGAATGAATTTGCTCTGAAACGAAGAGGGTTTTGAAGGCGGGGGTTTTGGTGGGAGTGAGGAGAGAGAAAGGAAGAGGAGGAGCAGAGAGAAGAGGAGTTGCAAAGAATAGGAGACAAAGAGACACGAGGCAGAGTAAGGGCAGGCCAGCAATTCCAGGAAGTTGAAAGGGTAAAACAGTAAGTCCACTGTTACTAAGCTACAGTAGACCAACTTCTCACTTTTTAATGGGTATGGATTTCACGCGTTTACTGTTCATATGTTCTTTTGTCTCCTTTCTATTGCTTTGTTAGTCTCAGACTTAGAAGACCACTACTCCACTAGCCTTGTTATAGCAAACCTAGACGATATATTAATTCTTAGGTTGCCACTTCTGAAGAGAAAAATATACCTTTATCATATGCTCAAAGTTGTAAAATTACTGCATAAATCATCATAATTAATGTGCCGTGTACAGTTTATATACATAAGAATGTCATTTCAAGTTGTAAAGATGAAAGAGAAAGTGGGGAAACAAATGAATCTCACTACCAAACTATTAAGAATCTCCATTGTGGATAGAACTACGAGTAATTTAATCTGAATTTTATAAGAACTTGCAATTGTTAGGCTAAGTATGAAAGAGATTCAAGAAGAGCAGGAATAATCCATTAAGAATGGAAATAATTAATTTGGGCTTTTCGAAGGAATGGACTCGAAATAATTAATTTGCGGGCTCAAAACACGAATAATTATCAGGAATAATCCATTGGGCTTTAAATTGGATTTTGAATCTTTAAAAATATCAAAATTGGCTTTATAATTTTAAAAACGGTTTTGAGTCTAACTCTTAATATTTCTCTCCCTTTCATCAATTAAGATCAATTAAGATCACATTATGTATCATCATCAGGTACTCAAATGAGGAGACACGATTATGTGTCTACACCATGGTAGAGGAATCATTTGTTGAGAAAGCTTATACTATAGAGTTTAATGATGTTGAAGTAATTGACGAGACTTTTGTTTCTATTCCTTATTATGTCATATTTACATATATTTTTAAGGTGCTCTTAAGTTGCATTTTAGAGCATTTAGATTCATAATTAGGTTTATTAATGCATCATATTCTTAAGTTATGCTATCTTACTCCTATTCGGAATATTTTCGTGTTTTTGATGAATTTCAGGGATTGAGAACATATTTGGAGTATAATTATCTAAGTTTGAGGATTATGAGCATTTGGAAGAATGTTCATTGCATAAGCATCGTCGTGGATATCTCATAATATGAGTTTGAGCGAAAATAAAGCGGAAAATCATGGAAGAAATGTGAAAAGGCCCTGTTCTTTTGAACTTATTTTGACTGAAATTAAATTAAATTAAATTAAATTAACTGAACTAAACTGAAATTAAATTAACTGAACTGAAATTAAATTAACTGAACTGAAATTAAATTAAATTAACTGAAATTAAATTAACTGAACTGAAATTAAATTAACTGAACTGAAATTAAATTAAATTAACTGAAATTAACTGAAATGAGAGATACTGAACTGAATTGTATATTTAATTTTCTAAAATAATAATTATCGATTATAATCAATAAGTATTAACATAATATTATCAATTATTATTATTATTATTATTATTATTATTATTATTATTATTATTATTATTATTATTATTATTATTATTATTATTATTATTATTATTATTATTATTATTATTATTATTATTATTATTATTATTATTATTATTATTATTGTTGTAGCCTAACATCTACGGCTCCTTTAACGACACATGGGCTCATCAGAGCCATACACGTGTCACCCTATTTAAAATAAAAATAAGGCTTAATCTCTGGGCTATACTCAGTTGGGTAAAAGGATTGAATTTCTGGCCCAATAGTCAGAGCCCAAGCAGTGCCAAATGGTGAAGGAGAGTGGTTAATAGACATCCCCAAGTCATGGTCCGCCACGTGTCATGATCCGATTCCTCGGCCCAATCGGAGGCCACTATTGTAGGTCAGTTTTTAAGGTTAGCTGTCAACTTGCTATCACTATAAATACCCCTGAAATCAGGAGAAAACATATTCAATGCAAACAGTGTAAAGTTACTCTGATAAAATTCTCTCTCACTTTCTCTTTCTATCTCTACTTTATCTTACAACTCCTGATAACTGACTTAAGCATCGGAGGGGGAACCACCACCCAAACCTCCAGGGTGGGTCCCTTTGTGTAGGTTCGGGAGCGAAGCCAAGGCTAAGGATTAAGCTAATTCAGGCATTGTTGCACAAGTCTCCATCTCAAAGAACACTCAAGATACTAATTTACTTGCTCGACAAGGAAGCTAAGCCTACCGCTTACTTGTTGGACAAGTGGACAAAACATTTGGCGCCGTCGTGGGGGAGACGCAACGATGATCGATTGTCAATCGTCCAACATTGCCCGGAATCGAAGCCTTCAAGTTAATGTCGAAGATACGGTGGAGCATGAAAGACCACCTAGAGGAAGAGATAGACCCCGTCCATTGTCAATGTTCTCGGACCAAGCCAAGAACCTGGTCATCCAAGTGAATCTGGATCGTCCGATGGATCGCCGCCCACCTGGAGAATGTGCTGAATGACTTTCAGACTAAGATGGCGGCGGTCGTCCAGGAACAGATTAAAAGCAATATGCTGTTTTTTCATCACAACTCGGAGCCAGCTGCTAACAATCCACCTCGTCCTAGAGGACGTTCTCAAGTAGATCGTCCAAGTCCTAGTCGCCATGTTCGCCGGGAGCCCTCTAGGAGGACGTCAAGAGGAAAGCAAAGAGGATAATGATCAACGAAGAAAGATGGACTGGAACTTGGTGGTGAGGACTCAGGACCATGTTCGTCCAAGCGGGCACCGCATGGAAACAGATGCCACAGAGTATCTAGAAGCAAAGAAAGATGCTGCATTACAGCGATCAGCGACAGGATCTACACCATATTTGAGAGACCCTCCTTTGAGGTTGTCGTCCAGAGGGGAGGGACGAAGTTTAAGTCACTCTCTTGTTCATCCGCGACAGGAGAAGACAGTGGCTCAGCCCATGGTCTATAGGCGTCCGAGTGCTCGCAAACACTTCATCCAATCCCGTAATGAAAGAATATCGCAAGGAGTTCATACCCATCGAGGGACACTGGGGAGCCCTCCCGGATCAACCGGCCTACCCCATTCTCGGCGAGGATCATGGAGGCGCCCCCCTTCCCAAAGGTAAAACTCCCAACCATTGAGCCTTTTGATGGAACAACTGATCCTGATGATCACCTGTCTGCTTACAAACATCAGATGTACGTCCAAGGAGTGGACGATGCTACTTAGTGTAAGAATTTCCCAGCTACCTTGAAGGGAGTAGCTCAGAAGTGGTTCAATAATCTTCCCCCTAATTCAGTCAACAATTTTACTGAACTCAGTTTCTTATTCACTAGTCACTTTGTTGCCAACAAGCAAGAGCAAAAGACAAGCATGCACCTAGGCAAGGTCGTCCAGGGACCTAAGGAAGCTCTTAGAAGTTTTGTTAAGAGATTTAACCTAGAAGCACTTCGGATCCAAGATCTTAATCTTTGGAGTAGCCTTTGACGCCTTCATCGGGGGTCTAAGGCCGGGAAGTTTCAAGTTTGATCTTGTTAAGAAGAAAATCTCCACTCTTCTTGAGGCTTTAAGAGAAGCGGAAGCGTTTATCCACGCTACCGAAGTGTGTGCTGAAGCAAAACATCCCGAGTCTAAGAAGCCTGAAGAGGTTGCTCCGCCAAAGAAGAGCAACCCCAAAAAGGCCGAGACCTGGGCTATAGCCGCAACCACCACTTCGTCCCGAGAAGGAGTAAGAGAAAGGAGGCCGAGCCATCCTCATCCAATCCTATTGAGTTTAACAAAGACCAATACTCCATTCTCATGGAGATCAAGGATCAATATGAGTTGAAGGCCCCAGCTGAGATGAAAACCCCTTATAGAAATAGGGATAAGAGCAAGTATTGTCACTTCCACAAGGATTGTGGTTATGAGACTAATGAATGTAAGCACCTCAAGAGAGCTTTGGAAGAGTTAGCCCGAAAAGGAAAGATGAATTCCTATATGCCGCAAGGGGGAAGGAAGTTTCCAAGGAAAGATGATTGGCATAACAAGAAGAAAGAGAGTGCAAGCACGTGACGAAGATGTTGTTCTCGTAATCTCAGGTGGATTTGGTGCTGGGGGACCAACTAATAGAGGGCACAAAAACTACCTTAGGGAGCTCGGCCAAGTTTTGTTAGCTGATCAGACGAAGGCTGAGCCCTTCCCAAGGGTGGTAGTTAGTGAACAAGATCGGGGCAGGTTGAGGACTCCCCATGATGATCCCTTGGTCGTAGAAATGAAAATAGCAAACTTGAGAGTCAGAAGGATCCTGATCGACACCGGAAGTTCGACGGACATCATTAGTGCTGATTGCCTGTCCAGACTAAAGTTTGAGGAGAAGAACTTAGTTCCCGTTCACCATCCCATCATAGGGTTTGGGGGAGGAGTCATCCATCCCATGGGAACTGTGACTTTGCCCGTTCGAGTGGGAGAGAAGGAAGCCTTAAGAACTCTGTTTATCAAGTTCTTGGTGGTCCGAGACTTGACAGCCTACAATGTCATTCTTGGACGACCAACTCGAATCATGTCAAAGCAAGTAATAGTAACTCACCCGATGTTGATGAAGTATGAGTGTGATGACGGCAAGATTGGCTCCTTGTATGGAGACCAAGCGGGCGGCTAGGGAATGTTACCTAACTACTCGAAACCATCATCATGGAAGGCCGACAAGCAAGACCGGACGCAAGTTCTTGGCGGAAGGAAAACGTCTGGGAATAGAGAAAGATCAGACGAAGGTTGCTAGCGAAAGGAAAACGTCTGGAATAGAAAAAGATCAGACGAAGGTTGCTAGCGAAAGGAGAACGTCTGGAATAGAGAAAGATCAGACGAAGATGGCTAGCGAGAGGAAAACGTCTGGATTTGTCAAAGATCAGGTCGCCTCGTTAAAGCTGACCTTTGAGAGCCCTCAGACACCTCCGTCTGAACATCTCCCCAGCAAGAAGAGGAAATATGAAATCATCAAGGAAGAACCCTCCTCGTCTGAAGAGGTCATGGCCATCATGGGGCTAACAAGTAGAACGACCGAGCCGGTGGAAGCCCCCCGAAGAAGTACGTCTCGGATGAAGCTCGTCCCGAAAAGGACCCTCAAAATTGGATCTTCGCTCGCCCCGGTTTGAAGGGTCATCTAGTCCACTTGTTGAAAGAGTTTCAAGATGTGTTTGCCTATTGCGTCGAGGAAATGCCGGGAATTGATCCGGAAGTAGCCGTCCACCGGTTGAATGTTGATCCAAATTTGAAACCGGTTCGCCAGAAGAAGAGGCATTTGGGACCGGCTAGAAACCAGGCGGTCGACCAAGAAGTTCAGAAGTTGTTGGAATCCAAGTTCATCAAAGAAACCTATTATCCAGACTGGATAGCAAATGTGGTTATGGTGCCAAAGCCTAATGGCACCTGGAGAATGTGTGTGGACTACACGGACCTCAACAAGGCTTGTCCTAAGGACAGTTTCCCTTTGCCTAAGTTGGATCGTCTAGTAGACTCCACAGCTGGCCATGCTTTGCTGAGCTTCATGGACGCATATTCAGGTTTTCATCAAATCCCAATGTGGCCAGAGGATCAGGACAAAACGTCCTTCATTATTGAAAAAGGGTTGTATGGCTAGGTGAGGATGCCATTCGGCCTACGCAATGCCCCGGCCACTTTTCAAAGATTGATCAATAATGTTTTTCAGCCGCAGTTAGGACGAAATATCGAGGCATATATTGACGATATGATAGTCAAGAGCCGTCAAGAAGAAAGCCATGTTGGTGATTTGAGATAAACTTTTGAAACTCTCAGGAAATACAAGTTGAAGCTGAATCCCAGCAAATGTGTCTTTGGGGTTTTGTCAGGGAAGATTTTAGGTTTCTTGGTGGATCAAAGGGAAATAGAAGCCAACCCTGAAAAGATTCAAGCTGTTCTAGACATGAAGTCTCCTTCGAAGGTAAAAGAGGTACAGCGGCTGACGGGTTGCTTGGCTGCCCTTGGACGATTTTTGTCTAAGTCAGGCGACAAGTGCCATCACTTCTTTGCCACGATCAAGAAAAAAGCCAAGTTTGAATGGACAGCAGAGGCGGAGGAAGCCCTTCAGCATGTCAAAGATCATCTTCAGCAGCTGCCTAGGTTGGTCAGTCCCGCAGAGGGGGAAAAATTGTTTGTATACTTGGATGTATCCACTCAAGCTGTGAGTGCCGTCCTATTGGCTGAAAGAGAATCCGTCCAGATCCCAATATACTTCGTGAGTCACGTGCTCAAGGACGCGGAAAACCGGTATACTCCTGTTGAGAAGTTTGGATTGGCCCTTGTCATGGCCAGCAGAAAGTTAAGGCCCTATTTTTTGGCACACAGTATACTCGTCTATACTGATCAACCTTTGAAGCAAGTTCTGCAGAAGATGGAAGCCGCTGGGCGAATGTTAAAATGGGCGGTTGAGCTCAACATGTTTGACATATCATTTGAACCAAGGAAGGCCATTAAGGGGCAAGCCTTGGCTGATTTTATAGTTGAGCTTACTCGGCCAACCATAAAGCCAATATCTGATCCAGCTGAAGGAAGGAAGCATTGGGCGCTCATGGTTGATGGATCGTCCACAATCAATAGGTGTGGGGCAGGAATCATTTGTCAATCTCCCGAAGGGGACAAATTTGAATATGCATTAAGATTCCAATTCAAAGCGTCCAATAACGAAGCTGAATATGAAGCACTCTTGGCTGGAATCAAAATGTGCAAGGCGGCTGGAGCTGTAGAGATTGAGGCAAAATCGGACTCTCTCTTAGTTGTCAGCCAGGTCAACGGAGATTTTGAATGCAAAGAAGCATCAATGGGCAAATATATGCGACTAATCAAGGATGAGATTGAGCCATTAAAACGATTTGTCCTCGACCAAGTACCAAGGTCATAAAATCATCAAGCAGATGCTCTCTCGAAATTGGCCAGCTCGGCTGAGGGTGATGTGCCAAGAACAGTCTTTTGGGAAGTCAAACCCAAAAAGAGCATTGACCAAGAGGAGATTATGTTTCTCAGCCGAGGAAATGTCTGGATGGAGCCGATCATAGAATACAAGAAGACAGGGCGATTGCCTTCGGATCCTGTAGAGGCCAAGTATGTGAAGGCCAGAGACAAGTGGTTTGAACTATGGGACGAGACACTTTACAAGAAGTCATTCAACCGGCCTCTGCTCAAGTGCGTCACCAGAAAAGATGGTCTGGAGATTCTGAAAGAACTCCATGAAGGAGCTTGTGCCTCTCACATTGGGGGAAGAGCCTTAGGCGAGAAGGCTTTAAGGACGGGGTACTACTGGCCTACCTTAAAGGAGGATGCTTTAGTCTATGCAAAGAAGTGTGACAGTTGTCGAAGCATGGAAATGTGCATCGAAGCCGTCCAACTATTTGACCCCCATCTTGTTCCCTCTTGCCTTTTGCCAAATGGGGCATGGATATCCTAGGACCTTTCCCCGTGGCCGCCGGGCAAAAGAAGTTTGTGATTGTAGCGGTGGACTATTTCACTAAATGGATAGAAGCTGAAGCCATGCGAGGAATAACAACAAACGACGTCAAGGGCTTCATCCGGAAGAACATTATAACTCGATTTGGCATGCCTCGGTCAATCGTCTTTGATAATGGTCCATAGTTCGAAACGCCTAAGCCGAAAGAATGGTCATCGAAAAGAGAAATCAAAGCTCACTTTGCGGCGAGCCGCCCACCCACAAGCTAATGGGCAAGTCGAGTCCTTCAACAAGATTCTATCAAATGGAATCAAGAAGAAGCCGGACAACGCCAAAGGGCAATGGGTTGAAGAACCGCAATTGGTGTTATGGTCCATTAGAACAACCGCTAAGAATTCTACGGGCGAGACGCCTTTCATGCTAGTCTATGGTACTGAAGCCGTCTTGCCCATTGAGATCGAGGAGCCCACCCAACGAGTCATGTTATACACGAGAGGAAGCCAACCGGGCCGCATTGCGTACGGCCTTGGACCAAGTCCCGTAAGTCGAGGGCAATGCCTTGCTAAGAATGCAATTGTACAAACTGCGTATGGCTCGGGAGTTTAACAAAAGAGTTGTTAGACGACCGCTAAAGGTGGGGGATCTTGTTCTGAGAAAGATGGAAGCAGTTGGACGAGCTAAAGTGTTGGGAAAACTAACACCAAATTGGGAAGGACCTTATCTGATTGTCCAGGAGATACACAGTGGGACTTTTCGTCTGCAAGGTCTAGATGGAAGATCTATTCAGCGTACCTGGAATTCAGACAACTTAAAGAAGTACCACGTCTAGCTCAGATCTTCGTCAGATATAAGTAGGGTAATTTGTAGTTACTCCAAAGTGCCACGGCACATATTAAGTAAGAAAAGAATTGTATACATGCATCTTGGCTTTCAGCCAAGCAAAATCCATATAATACAATTCCTACTATCTAATCTTTTTGTTTATTTTCACCAAGTTACTTCACTTTGGGGCATTAAATCAGTTACTCGTCTAAAAGTGACAATAACCTGGACAAAAATACAAACAATAGCAGAACGTCATAATTGCTCGCATTTACGCCGAACATCACTCCCTCAAAGAGACCGGCCAAATATATAATGCATATATGGCCGACAAATTGACAAAACCTCTAGTAAGAGTAACGTCAAAGTCTCTGAGAGAAAGCTGGCTTGAAATAAGCCCTTAGTAAAGGATACTTACTTTCAAAAATACGGACAGCTAGGTAGTCCAGACCCTAGTAAGGGATCGCTACTTAATGACGAGTGTTGCTCCCTCAAGGAGGCCGGCTAAAACATTATTTGAACATGTATCTCACGCTCGCCCATCAACTTCAGCAGGCTCAGCCAAGGCTGGCCGCTCTCCTTCTTGGACTTTAGCTCCCCTTCAATATACGATTGAGCTAAGCCCAAGAACGGGGGGATAATAGAAGCCTATAGGACGAGCTAAGGAGAGCAGGTCGTCCAAAAACCAGGATGGCCCCAGACGAAGGTGGCCCCAGGAAGGTGACCGTCTAAGAATGGACGTTCTCCTTCATTGGGTGACCCTCGTCCAAAAATTAGAGGCCAATCCCAGACGAAGATGGCCCCAGGAAGGTGACCGTCCAAGTATGGACGCTCTCCTTCATTGGGTGACCCTCGTCCAAAATTGGAGGCCAATTCCAAACGAAGATGGCCCCAAGAAGGTGATCGTCCAAGTATGGACGTTCTCCTTCATTGGGTGACCCTCGTCCAAAAATTGGAGGCCAATCCCAGACGAAGATGGCCCCAGGAAGGTGACCGTCCAAGTATGGACGCTCTCCTTCATTGGGTGACCCTCGTCCAAAATTGGAGGCCAATTCCAGACGAAGATGGCCCCAAGAAGGTGACCGTCCAAGTATGGACGCTCTCCTTCATTGGGTGACCCTCGTCCAAAATTGGAGGCCAATTCCAGACGAAGATGGCCCCAAGAAGGTGATCGTCCAAGTATGGACGTTCTCCTTCATTGGGTGACCCTCGTCCAAAAATTGGTAATCGTTCAATCCTAGACGAAGATGGTAATCGTTCAATCCTAGGATGGCAATCCCAGACGAGCCTCTTTTGGTACTTAGATGCATATGCAATTATCAAAGGCTCTAAATATTGTAGACCGTCCAATAATATCAGGACGAGTCACATTTTTACTTCGGACAGAATTTTGTAATCTTCAGGAAAAGCAGATCGTCCGATTGTTCAGGACGAAGGTGATATTATACTTGGTCAAAATTAGAATTCAGAAAGATAAAAGGCATGAAATTGGCAAAAATACTCTTTCATATATAATTGGTAAAGAATTACAACGTAAGAGCTGAAGAGTTAAAGATACAACGAAGGAACAAGCTAAGAAACATGAAAATAAACCTAAGCTTAGGCTTCGTCTTCGTAGCGGGTTTCTTGGTCGTCTTTTGGGGTCTCCACCTCGGCGGCGGCCTCGTCGTCGACTCTTCAAACTCCGGGAGGTTCCTCGGCGCATACCATAGCCCGATGAACGCTCTCTTGATACTCCGGGCAGACGAACGAAGGCGGGGACCTCGGCTTCCTCGCCTAGCATCCCAAAGGCTTTGACGGCCCGGTCCTTGGTCGTTTTGACGACTTGTTTCAACCCTTCCTTGGCATCGTCGAAGGACTTGGCCGCCTCCCTTTCCGAGGGGCGCTCTTTGCCCTTAGGTGCATGTTCTCTCTTCTCGGCTCGGCGGCGGCAATAAGAGCGACATCCCTTTCGCCTTTCAACTCGGCGAGAGAGCGTCTATGATCATCTCTAGACGATCCTCGCTCCGGAATATAGCTGGTTGATTTTAACAAGGTGATTCTTGTTCTCGAGACTCCGAGAGTGCCGATCTCTTCTCCAAGGCCTCCAATGACGGCGATGAAGGGTGTTAGCCATCTCGATGTCGTGAATGGCTTTGTCCCCCGTCGTTGTAGCTTGGTGGACGAGGTGCTTATTTTCATTTCTAAGCTCCCTCGCCCAATCTTCGGTTAGCATGGAAGGAAAAAAGTCAAATTATTAGAGATTTGCAAAGTGAAAATTTATACAAGTATAAAACAAGGCATAAGGCACTACCTCGCAGCGAGACATGTAGCCCACATGCCCGGACGCTCCCCTATCCCTTGATGTAGGATTCAGGAAGCATTTGAAGAGCTCCCTTAGCCTCCCCTCTTTCTCCAACCTTGACATTTTGGCGAAGGCGAGAGAGGACTCCTCGTCCGAGTCAGCAGTGGGAGGAGTTGGGGGAATAGCAGGGCCTTTGCCCTTATCTGAAAGAGGGGGAGAGTCAGTTATCTTGATAGGGAAGACGATGGCTTGTCTATTGGACGGACTCATGGACCGTCCACCGACCCGCATCGTCCTAACTATGTTGGGGTAATACGACTCACCAGACGAAATTGATGCCGTCCTAACAGCTAGAGGCATCTGTGGCACCAGCTTTGCCACCGAGCCGCTGAACCCTGGATAGTTCTCGGCAGCAGCATCAGATCCCGGTGCAACCAAGGCCAAGGCGGACTCTGGGTTGACCTCGGCAGAGTCGGCCGGTAAAACGCTGAGCGGTACAGCTGCGTGGGCATCCCTTCCGTCCTCGGCCGATCCGGCAGTCGAAGGCTCCCTTTTAAGAGCCTTGGCTTGTGGGGGAGGCATTCTTTTCTCCCCGCTCTCGGCAGCAGGAGCCGCCTTATCCGCCCTCTTCCTTGTAAAGCCCTTAGGCTTCTTCGCTGAAGGCTGGTCAGCGGCTGTAGTGGGCCTCTTCTTGGACGAGGACGACTTCCCAGGTGGAAGCTTGTTTGTAGGAGCATTTTTCTGCAAAAACTAAAGGCATCAGATTGATCGTCCAAAAAATAAAAAATAACTACTATTGCAAAAATCCAGACGAGTATGGCCCCAAGAAGGTAACCGTCCAAGTATGGACGTTCTTCTATGGCTAATCCTCGCCCCAAAATTGGATGCAAAAATCCAGACGAGTACGGTCCCAAAGAGGTGACCGTCCAAGTCTGGACGATCTCTTTCCTTGGCTGACCTTCGTCCAAGATTTGGTGCAAACTCTTGGATGAGCATGGCCCCAAGAAGGTGAACGTCCAAGTCTGGACGTCCTCCTTTTTTGGGTGGCTCTCGTCCAAGAATTGGACACCAACTCTTGGACGAGCATGGCCCCAAGAAGGTGAACGTCCAAGTCTGGACGTCCTCCTTCTTTGGGTGACTCTCGTCCAAGAATTGGACACTATCTCCTAGACGAGCATGGCCCCAAGAAGGTGACCGTCCAAGTCTGGACGTCCTCCTTCTTTGGGTGACTCTCGTCCAAGAATTGGACACTATCTCCTAGACGAGCATGGCCCCAAGAAGGTGACCGTCCAAGTCTGGACGTTCTCCTTCTTTGGGTGACTCTCGTCCAAGAATTGGACACCAATTCTTGGACGAGCAAGACACCAAGAAGGTGACCGTCCAAGTCTGGACGTTCTCCTTCTTCGGGTGACTCTCGTCCAAGAATTGGATACCAATTCTTGGACGAGCATGGTCCCAAAGAGGTGACCGTCCAAGTCTGGACGTTCTCCTTCTTTGGGTAACTCTCGTCCAAGAATTGGACACCAATTCTTGGACGAGCGTGGGCCCAAGGAGGTGACCGTCCAAGTCTGGACACTCTCCTTCTTGGGGTGACCCACGTCCAAGAATTGGATGCCAATTCCGGACGAGCTCATATGGTCCTCGTCAAAAAAAAAAAAAAAAAAAAAAATTACCAATGTTTCCGCCCTTTTTTCGGCGCTGCTCTTTGCATACTCCTTCCACAGATTATCTGTAAATTGGGACATGCTGATTTCCCCCGTCCAAGATGGTTTGAGGCGTTGTCTGGCCGAGTCTGAAGATACAAAAAAAAAAAATGTGTGTTCGTCATATGAGTTATGGACGAAGAGTTTTACTTGGATGATTTTAAATATACCTTTATCCTCAGCCAACCGCAAGCCGGCAGCGACCAAGAAGTCGTCTTGGTAAAACATTTCCTTAAAGGGTATCCAGTTAGACGGTCCCTTAAAAGATCGCTGGCGGTCCGGAGTACTCTTTCACTCTGAAGTACTCCACCACCTCCTCGTCAAATTCGTCCTCCAGCTCCAGCCAAGACCGCTTCCGTCCGGTATTAGTGACGGATCTATTATAATATCTGTAGCTCTCTGTGACATAGTCGCTGGGCGCCCGTAAAAAGATGAAATCGGCTTTCCAATCGTGCATCTTTGACGATTTCCCCCAAGCTGTCATGAAGCCTGGACGGTTGCTGATGCTGAGCCATGCTCCGTCCATAGCCACGGGTACCTTAGACGCATAATGGATATGGGTAAAGGCTTGAAGGGAAAGGGCTAGGCCGCGTAGCTCGCAGACGGCAATAAACGTCAGGATGTTGTGCCAAGCGTTTGGTGCCAGCTGGTTATGGCCGATGTGGTAGTGCTGCAACACTTGTTCTACGAAGTCGTGAAGAGGAAACCTCAATCCAGCATCTAAGGCCAGTTTATAGACGGCGAAATGGCTCCTGGGAGCACTCAGGATCGTCGCGTCGTTATTAGGAATGACAAAGGAGAAGCCCGGCATGGGCATGAAAGACGACAAGAAATTAGGGTCTGGTCCTAGTTTCTCTAACCACTTACGGTTAACTAAAATGAAGCCAGGATCAGAAAGGGGACCTAAACGTTTTCTAATCTCTGACGAGGTGGTAGAGGCCTCGTCTGATTCTTCGGCAGCCTCAGGATCGCCCCCGTATCGGCGTCCCGGCCAGAAGTACTGGTCTCAGTTTTTATTTCTGAAGTCTCTGCATCATGGTCAAACGGAGGCCTGTCCAAAGACTGAGCACTTTGGACCTCTCTTGCCTCATCTGGCACTCGTCCAGTCGATTCCTCCATATCCGAGCTATTTGATGGAATTATTGCTATTCGTCTTAGACGGGTCGTTTGCTTGACGCGCGCCAGATTATCCTGCACAGGTAAAGATTGGGTCGTCTGACTTTCTCGGCCAAAACTATGAAAAAATATGTACTCGGCTAGAAGAGGCCCAACTCTAGAATGTGCCGAAGAAGAAGTATCGATTCTAGGGTCAAGACAAGCTCTTGGTCGGCTAGGATTATTTGACGAAGATGATTCCATTTTATTGATTTTCAAAGAAAAAATAAAGAATAAAGAAGAATAAAAGGATCAAAGAAACGATACCCGCTAAGAACGTCCGGGAAATTCGGTGAAGGATGCTTTGAAGCCGGACGATCTCTCTCTCTCTCTAGAAAATTGCAGAGCCTCTCTCTCTAGAAAAATTTGTTCGAGGTGTTAAATGATTGAATGTTTTCACACCAAGGATATTTATAGAGGA